>JAJKFL010000011.1:26427348-27627348 GCA_021186555.1 Reticulitermes speratus | reverse complement strand
GTTTATGAGATAATGTGGAGAAATATGGTAGAGCCAGACTCGCCGCAGATGACAATGTAATACGGCGCATGCACTTTGCCTGCTGGATAACTAAGGCTACAGACACACACACTCAGAATATGTAATACTTATTGCTTTTCCACGGCAACAATGGTTTCGCGAACGTGCCTCAATGTTACGTTATACGTACATTGGCCAGTCTTGTTAAAGTGTTAATCAGATATGCCAATCCTTTCATTGTTATCGTGATATTCAGCTCCATTTGGCACTTCCTGAACTCCAAACAGCGCTGCATGTAGAAGTCATCAACAGAAAGGCTATTGAACCCTACTTCCTATGTTCATTGTATTGCACTATTTCTCAGGACACAAAGATCGATTGTGTTTGACTCACATCGTCTTTCAAACAAACAATTTATCTTGAGCTTAATGACATCAAATTAGTGATGGTTTCCTCTCCGTTGTTTTGATTTCCCAACTCTGAACTTGTTACTGGAAGTACTTAACAGTTTATAGTGTTTTGCTTATTATTTCCGTGGAAATGTATAAACATTCGATTTTTCGTTGTAAAAGCTACTTCAGTTTCCTTGTATAAATCACGAATCCATTTATTCCTTTTGACATTCTGCCAGTAGAAAGTCACATCTCACCTTCAGGCTACATGTTGCCACTTCATTTCAAATAAACTTTGCAGGTTGGTGGTCCCTGTCGGTTTTCTGGTTGTTGTGTAATTGCTGTTTGCCGCTGTCTTCTTCCCGCTTATTAACCCCTTAAAGCATAGCGGTAACTGTGTGGACAGTCTGCTTAAACGATGTTTGACGTTACCACAGTTTCGCTGTTGAGGACTCTGATCGAATGGGATGTCTTCATCTTCAAAGGTTGGTAGGTCCCGCCAGCTCCATATAGCAGTATTAATTATAATACTGTAAATAGGCATGTCTGGACGTAGTAATGCTTGTAGGTCCATTTGTAGACTCTTATTTTTACTGTACTGTGTCGGGCAAATACAGTCTAATCCTTGGAAAAACCACTGATATTTTAGTAACTGCCGATCCCAGTGGCCGTGCGGTCTAAGGCGTGGGTCTGCGGCCGCTCGCTTGCTGGGATTGTGGGTTCGAATCCCGCCGGGGGCATGGATGTGTGTGTCTTGTGAGTGTTGTGTGTTGTTAGGTAGAGGTCTCTGCGTGGGGCTCATCACTCGTCCAGAGGAGTTCTACCGAGTGTGGTGTGTCTGAGTGTGATCGTGAAGCCTCGCTAATGAGGAGGCCCTGGCCCACTGGGGGCTGTTGCGCCATTGGAAAAAAAATTTTAGTAATTAACTCACTGACTAACTAAATCTAGAGTCATCGAGAAGTCAAATGTTTCAGAGCTAATTAAGAAATTCCTTAAATTGTGTGGAAGCCTAAGATTCATATCTTGTTCACAAGAACCCCATCCCCCTTTTCCCTATCCTAAGATAGATTAATCGAGTCGTCGCCATCTCTTCCTGTTTCTTTTAGAGTCATTTTAATATTATCCTCCCATCTAAGCCTAGGTCTTCCAAGTGGTATCTTTCCTTCAATTGTCCCCACCAGAACCCTATTCGCACATTTCATCTCCCACATACGTGCCACTTAGCTTGCTGCTGTTCTACAGATCGTGACCTGCTGCGTTCCTTGAACAGGATCGGGGCTTTTATAGCAGGATTACATTCACAAAGTCCCTGTCATTTTGCATGAAAACCTTCACCGCGAGCCTCACAAACCTTACGGTCCTCCTACCTCAGTCACGTGACTGCAGCTGCTACGTAAGCAGACCAATACTGGCACCTCCACCGCTGTGATTGCAGAAACACATTGATCTCCGCGCACACGACTTCGCGCACTCTGCCGACTCTTGTGACATCAGCCAAGGCTCACTAAGGTTACCTACAACTGAAGCTGAGGACTTTGTGGAATTAATCCTGGTATTCTGTAACCAGTCCGTTCTTGGAGGATTTGATGTTTGAGACGGTGACTTCCAAGATTTACTGTCTTGTCGGATGTTAGTGCGTGTATTATCGTAGAAATTCACCAACGTTTCGGAGGAAGAAGCTGGTTCCATATTCAGGGTATTCTGTTCTGAAGGTGGAAGTAGAATATTGCTCCCAACCGTAGGCACATTTTTACTAGTCTACGCAGGGATACATACTAGAAGACAGTAATCTCCACGGTCCGTTTTCCTGTCAGTCACCTGCGCCACCTTATGTTGACGTAACCCCCTGATTCATTCCATTGCCCCCAGCGTTAATAAAGGCTCGAATTCAAGAGGCGATTACAGAGGGGGAGACATTATTCAGTAGCCCTCTCTGATCATTACTGACATGTTTTGCGCTAAGGGTGGAATCAGCAGAAGGGAATGGAGGGTTGGTATGAGTCAGTCGCATTTATCCCTTTTGTCCTGTACGTGGTACAGTGCGTTGAATTTAGATGGTTGCTGCGCATGTGACAGTGTAACTGGCTACGCCACTCTGTTCAGTGTTGTAACTCTGGCTGTAATGCAGAAACGTGTATTGGAGTTCACGGGATATGTTTGAGTGCTGTTCAATTTGTTTTGTAGCCAGCGGCGACAATACCGAAATAATTTTTCTGACTAATTAATTTCCTCCTCTCAGATGTGATACTGACAGTTAGAGCTTTGTTGAAGTGATTATGGGCTGGGCAGCTGTGGTTCGTTCGCTGTCAGGGGCATACAGTTTTTCTCTTACTATCAAATCAAAACTGACCCTGAAACCTTCGTATTCACTGCGTGCGGTGGCTGATTTTGCAGTGGTAGAGCTGTCGAAGCGTAAAATTGGCATGGTTAAGAATGTATGGAGCTTTCCTTCCACTTCCCCTTGCGTTTTCATAGCTGGCTGCTTATGACAGAGGGGCAAATATATCTTTACTTTTATACTTACAGTCCTATCTACGTCTTTCATCCGCCAGCTTATATTTCGATACTTTCTTTCGACAAATAGAATAAAATGTATCAATTATTGTAATGTCATGTCTGTAAACCAGCATGTTAATTTCCGAAACTGAACGGATTTCGGTTATATTTGATATTTAGGGGGTCTACATTAAGATGTGGAGAAAATTTAATTTTGATGCATGAAACCTGTTCGACCATTAAACCCAAAGTATACTTCATCAAATTTCTCAAACACAGCTCATCATATTAAAGATTAATAGGCTCGTCCGGTATAAAATACAGTCGAACCCGGTTATAACGACATCCGTTTATGCGATTCCTCGTCTATAACGTCAAATTTTCTGTGGTACCAATTAATTCCTCACCGTTAACCATTATATTATAGTCCTCGGTTGTAACAACACTCGTTTATAACGACACAAAATATTCGGCCCCTTTGCTGACGTTATAACCGATTTCGACTGTACATGGGCCTAAGTAAGTTCACGCCTGTTGCTTTCTTTTGAACTAATTATCCCCTGTGGGGAGTGTTTAACAAAATGCAGTTAAGTAAAGGTCTCTTTGCAGTGGGATGTCTGTAGTGTCAACATGTGTAGTCACCTAAAAACAGCCAGATTATCTTATGTGTTCTGACACATTCTTGTCTTGTAGGTGGATACAAATTTTTCGAAGATACACATTTTCTTGTTTGTCTTGTCTTGTAGGTGGATACAAACGTTTCAACGAAACATATTTTCTTGTCTTGTCTTGTAAGTGGATACAAACTTTTCGACGAAACATTTTCGCGGAACGTGCCTTAATTTTTCTCCGAAACGTAGGTGTCCGCCTACGAGACTACAAGGTGTAACAACACAGAAAGCCACCGCCTTAACTCGCTGCTCTGAGAACCCGATAAACTCTTAGACAATAGTGTATTTGTGTCTGCTCTAATGAACGTTGGAGTTCAGCGTGGTTCGTTATTCAAAACTGCGAATGACCATTCACTCTGTTGTCTGTCTTACGACTGTTCCATAGCCTCTTCCAAAGCGAGTTCTCCAGACAGTGCGATCTCATGCTGCCTCTTTCAGTTTCCAGTATCGTTTGCTTAAGGTCATCCAGTAGCTGCTTACGTCTTCTTCCTTGTCTTCCCGTCATTTCTGTTCTTTCTTCTAACTTTCCTTCAATAACGCGTTTTAGAAGGCAGTTTCTACGCAAGCTGTGACCAATCTAGTTAGCCTTTCCTCTTTTTGTTGTAGTAGGATTTCCTTTTCTCCTTGACTCTAACCCGTCTGTGAAATTAGTCTGTACGACCATACATATCGACACTTGTTACTGACTTCCAGAATTGCTCTATCTCATCACTTTAATCAGCTGTTCTCTGTGTCGATCTGCATTTACTCTTATCTTATCTCCAAGCAATATGCCATTGAAATTCTTGGCGAACCCCCCCCCCCCCCCCCGGCCGTTTGCAGATAATCAAGTACTTACACTTTCAGCGCAAAATTGGCACTCGTGTTCCACCCTGCTTTACGTCACCTGCTATTTCAAGCTTTCGGTTCAAAAAGTCATTTTGGCGTGCAATTTTGTCGTCACTCCAGGAAGGGGGGTGGGGGGAACGGAACATTGTATTGTCATTATGGAGTAGTCAGACCTGATCACGGCACATCTGTTGTGAGCGCTTCGTTTAGTGTGCGGGTAAATATTTTGGAGATCGCAAATTCAGCCTTCGGACATTTATAAAACTGACGTGATAGACGCTAGGACGCTAAGTGACTGAAGCAGTGCAGTGCTTGCAGAGTGCTGCTGTGACTCCGTGAGACAGTGCAGTGCTTGCAGAGTGCTGCTGTGACTCCGTGAGACAGTGCAGTGCTTGCAGAGTGCTGCTGTGACTCCGTGAGACAGTGCAGTGCTTGCAGAGTGCTGCTGTGACTCCGTGAGACAGTGCAGTGCTTGCAGAGTGCTGCTGTGACTCCGTGAGACAGTGCAGTACTTGCAGAGTGCTGCTGTGACTCCGTGAGACAGTGCAGTGCTTGAAGAGTGCTGCTGTGACTGACTCCGTGAGACACTGCAGTACTTGCAGAGTGCTGCTGTGACTCAGTGAGAGAGTGCAGTGCTTGCAGAGTGCTGCTGTGAATCAGTGAGACAGTGCAGTGCTTGCAGAGTGCTGCTGTGACTCCGTGAGACAGTGCAGTACTTGCAGAGTGCTGCTGTGACTCCGTGAGACAGTGCAGTGCTTGAAGAGTGCTGCTGTGACTGACTCCGTGAGACACTGCAGTACTTGCAGAGTGCTGCTGTGACTCAGTGAGAGAGTGCAGTGCTTGCAGAGTGCTGCTGTGAATCAGTGAGACAGTGCAGTGCTTGCAGAGTGCTGCTGTGACTCCGTGAGACAGTGCAGTGCTTGCAGAGTGCTGCTGTGACTCCGTGAGACAGTGCAGTGCTTGCAGAGTGCTGCTGTGAATCAGTGAGACAGTGCAGTACTTGCAGAGTGCTGCTGTGACTCAAGTGAGGCCCTCGCACAGTTCGGGAGCTGGCCAGTTTATGCTTTATGTACGGTTCCTGTTTTACTGCTAACATTCTGTCACGTAAGCACTGTCACTAATGCAACATGTCGCCCTATTTCAGCTTCATGTAGTGCGTGATTTAAAATATTAAATTTTAAAAATGTAAAATATAAGTAAGATCCTAATAAACAAACCATCTCATTTATATACGTGTATAAAATATATGAAAGAGTCCACAAATTTTCCAAAAATCTAGGACCCTCGTAAAAATTCGAGGCGCCAGAAAGGTGACATGCTGGAAGTTTCATACTGAGGACCCAGAAGTATTAGGCGCCACCGTACGGAATAGACATTGCCCGGGCGACCTGGCGCTCGAGATTTTTGCACCCCGTATATATAATATATATCTTGGTCTCCAAATTCGCAGTATTCATTTATTATGACTGTCCAAAATCTTTAAGAGTTTTTGTTTTGTTTTGCGTATGTCAGAAACGATAAAAAGCCTAATATTGTTCTGTAGAGTTCTGTCGGTGATGTATGGTATATGAAATCCAAAAAGTCTGATCAGTGCAAATAAAAAGCGTTTATATGTATTTGTAACAAAAAATTATTTTGATCTAACATGTCTCCCTCTAAGTGTTTATCTATCCCACGCCTTAAGAATAAGGGAGACAACTGAAAATAGAAAATGCAATTGTCGAAATTAGTCATTCCATATGACGTACCTAGAGGTAGAAGGACGCCCATCATTTCGCAAGGTGTAGTATGTGCTTACCGGTATGCATGTTGCTTGGCTGTGCACTTACGTTTCTTAAAACGTGTTGTATTTCCGTCCGATCCGTCACCGTCAGTTGTTTTCAGCTTCTCATTTTACATAACGAAAGTGAGGAAGGAAAAGACGATTTCATTGCAACTACCAGTCTTGAGGCCACGGCGTACGATGTGACCTGTGCTGCTCAAGGTTCGCACGATTCGCGGTAATGACTACAAGCTGCTTATGACAATATTGGCTTTGTGATTCTCTTCCTTCACAATTCCACCCGTTATTCATCCTATTACTGGTGTGAATTCAGAGTAAGAATGGGATATCTGTCTGTATTTACACATTTTAAAATATTTTCACCAGTACAACACCATTTGCCGATCCCAGTGGCCGTGCTGTCTAATGCGTGGGTCTGTGGCCGCTCGCTTACTGGGATTGTGGGTTCGAATCCCGCCGGGAGCATGGATGTCTGTCTCTTGTGAGTGTTGTGTGTTGTCAGGTAGAGGTCTCTGCGACGGGCTGATCCCTCTTCCAGAGGAGTCCTACCGAGTGTGTATGTGTGTCTGAGTGTGATCGTGAAGCCTCGGAAACATGATGCGGCCTAGGCCCCCAAGGGGCTGTCGAGCCATTGAAAAAACAAAAACACCATTTGTCGGAAACATTATACTCTGAAATGTTAATTATTAGAACATAGTTGTCTAAAGAAGCCGATGTGTTGTTTTGAATGCAATGCTGGCACATAATTATGAGAGTTTATATATGCACGTTAGGCTGTCATCGTAATTCCAGTTTATATATGCACGTAGGCTGTCATCGTAATTCCAGTTTATATATGCACGTAGGCTGTCATCGTAATTCCAGTTTATATATGCACGTAGGCTGTCATCGTAATTCCAGTTTTACTACTGCGATGAGCCTGTTGTCCGTCATTTCTTTTGAAACTTAATTCTGTGTTTATTGTGTTTTAGACTTAATTTTATGTTTATTCTGTTATTGACTTAGTTCTGTGTTTATTGTGTTTTAGACTTAATTTTATGTTTATTCTGGTATTGACTTAGTTCTGTGTTTACGGCGTTTTAGACTTAGTTCTGTGTTTATTGTGTTTTAGACTTAATTTTGTTTATTCTGTTCTGGACTTAGTTCTGTGTTTACGGTATTTTAGACTTAGTTCTGTGTTTATTGTGTTTTAGACTTAGTTCTGTGTTTATTGTGTTTTAGACTTAATTTTGTTTATTCTGTTCTGGACTTAGTTCTGTGTTTACGGTGTTTTAGACTTAGTTCTGTGTTTATTGTGTTTTAGACTTAATTCTGTGTGTACTGTGTTTTGGTCTTTTTTTATGGAGAAGGGCCCCGCAGCAGATGCTACGGACGCACCGCAGCCTTGAGGCTTATTGTGCAACCCTGTGATGAAGATGATCAGTTTTTTTCATTTTTCCAAGTAATATAGCATCGGTGGAATGAAATTGACAGGGGAAAACCGAAGTACTCGGGGAGAAACCTGTCCTAGTGCCACTTTGTCCACCACAAATCCCACATGGACTGACCCGGAATCGAACCCGGGCCTCCGCAATGTGAAGCCGGCGACTAACTGCCTGAGCCATGGCACGGCCGTGTTTTGGCCTTAGTTCTGTCTACTGTGTTCTGGACTTAGTTCTGTGTTTTAGACTTAGTACTGTATTTACTGTGTTTCAGACTTAGTTCTGTGTTAACTGTGCCCTGGAATTAGATCTGTGTTTTCGGAATTCTAGACTTTCATCGTCGCAGATTATTCTCTTCTATGTTTGTTTTCATATTATTGGGTTAAGCAGTCAATGGATGTTTAGCACGAATGACGTAGTTATTTGTTAATTGATTGTATTCAGAGACATGACCCGCGCTCACAACGAAAGTCACCAGTGCCAGTAAACTGCTTCACTATTTAATGCAGTAGGTGCCGGTTATGCTTCTTCTGTAACTCGAAAGAAATGACATTGTTCTTGTTCTGATGTCTGCTCCTTATGCCAGGGGTAGAGGTATTCAGCAACTTGTAAGTGAGGTGAAGACCAATTTGTGTGATATGTTTTCACCACGCAGGCACCTTAGTGTCTGTCATCATGGGATATTCGGTCAGTGATGGAAATTTGGAATATCAGCAAATGGATATGCCATTCTTAATGCTTCCAAGAGGCACTGAATCTGTTTACTGCCAGAATTGTTTTTCATTGCATTGGAGGAACTCTGTGGCCCACTTCATTGTTTAGTAATATGGGTGATGGTGGTAGTAGTAGTAGTAGTAGTAGTAGTCATAGTAGTAACAGTAATGACAGCCAAATAATAATATTAATAAAAAAGGCAAAGCAATCCCATTACAGGCCTGGACAGGCCCTTAGGGTTACAGGAGGTTGAGGCTCTCAGATATCTAGACAATCGGCACATGAAGGTGGTAAGGTTGTCAGCCTTACGCACCGGCCACCTTTATGCCCCAGGATATATCCCTGGTACTCATTTCTGTTAGAGGCTGAGTCGACCCCAGGGCCATAGTGCGATTGAAAGGATTATGTCAATGAAAAGTTCCAATGACACCATCGGGAATCGAACCCGCGACCTTCCGGCTTGTAGCGCAGTGCCTCAACCAACTGCGCCACCGCGTACCCCATAATAATAATAATAACTTTATTATAATTTTTGTGTGCTTGTGCTGACTAATTTGTCATTAGACTGACTCAGCACATAAATAAGTAAGGAATTTAGTTTAAGTGAATTGTGATTACTGTGCTGACTCAACAGTTGCGAGGCCACCTACAGAATCAGCAGAAGCAGTAGCAGCAGCATTAGTAGTAGTAATGGTACTCAATTTACAGATAAGAAAACCATGAAAAATTTTAGTCATAAAATATGAAATTACAAGACTATTTGGGAGACGTTATCGTTGATGGAAGATCAATGTTAAACAGTTCTTAAGAAATAAAGTGTGAAGATGTGGACTAGATTTATCTGGCTCGGTACAGGGACCACTGGCGGGCTCTTGTGAACACTGTAATAAACCTTTAAGGTTCATAAAATTACCGGGAATTTATGGGATAACTGAGCAGCTAGTAGTTTTTTTTTAAGAAGGAGCTGTGACGGAGACACAGGTTCGATACCAGGTCAGTCCATGTTGTATTTGGCGCTGGGACAAGTTTCTCTCCGAGTACTTCGGTTTTTTTCTGTCATAATTTCACCAATGTTCCATATTCATATTTCGTGCAGTCACTATCTACTGTATATAAGCTTAGCAAATGGCAGCGTTGTTAAATAAAACACTTCTCCCTCTCAACAAGGACTCTACTGCATGAAGGAATGTAGTTTGTGGGCGAAGCTGTGTCTAATTCATTGAAATCCATGTTTTTCGAATACGTTTTGCCAGTTTTAGGTGCGTTCGCAAAATTGCGGAAAGCGACTATTAGCTTCGTAATGTCAGTCTGTCCGTCCGCATGGAACAACTCGGTTCCAACTGAACGGATTTTCATGAAATTTGATATTTGATTATTTCCCAGATATCTGTCCAGAAAATTCAAGTTTCCTTAAAATCTGACAAGAATAACGGGTACTTTATATGAAGACCTATGTACGTTTATATCTCGCTGAATTGTTCTTAAAATGTGAAATGTTTCAGACAAAAGTTGTAAAGAAAATCAAAACACACATTTTTTCACAATTTTTCACGTTTAATTACAATACACACATTTTATGTTCGATAACTTTTTTTCCGAAAATCGTGCCATTTATGAGATAATGTGGAAAAATGTGGTAGAGCCAGACTCGCCACAGATCACAATATAATACAGCGCATGCGCTGTGCATGTTGGAAAACTAAAGCTACAGACACACGCTCAGAATATGTAATATTTATTGCTTTTCCACGGTTACGCGAACGCGCCTCAATGTTACGTTTATACGTCCTTTGCCTGTTTTCCCTTATTGTTGTACCGGTAGGTGGTATTTAGCTATCGTAACTTGTTCTGTAGTTCGTGAACTACAGGCGACTCATTTCGCTTCCTCAATGTAGATTTAGGCCCTGTATAATTTCATTTGTGCCCGAAAGGCCTAGTTTGCCTCTTGGAGGTGAAGTCGAGTATCACGTGATGCCAACATCATTACTGCGACTCTCATTAGTTAATGGTCATGTTATAGCGTGCCTGTCAAGAATGAGTTGGCTCGTTTCGCTGATTAATTGTGGAGTCAGTTGTGTAATGCATCCCATTTGTGCCCCAAATCGGACTTCATTTTAGGTCGTATTAACAGATCCATTGAACCATACAAAACAACCGAGTGTGAGTATTCATAATCAGCATACACTGTGCTTTAGGAACTTTCACCCACGCGATTTCAAACCCCCGTTCATTACTCGGTTTCATAATTTTACTACTGCTATCATCCCTCAGTGCCGATCCCAGTGGCCGCGCGGTCTAAGGCGTGGGTCTACGGCCGTTCGCTTTCTGGGATTGCGGGTTCGAATCTCGCCGGGGAGCATGGATATCTGTCTCTTGTGAATGTTGTGTGTTGTCAGGTAGAGGTCTCTGCGACGAGCTGGTCACTTGTCCAGAGGAGTCCTACCGAGTGTGGTGTGTCTGAGTGTGATCGTGAAGCCTCGATAATGAGGAGGCTCTGGCACGCTAGGGGCTGTTGCGCCATGAAAAGAAAAGTAAGGTAAAGTTGTCTCGTTGCTTAATTAAGCACCACACTTGTGGATTAGTGGAGATATGGCTCCACGCATTCATATACTTGGCACTAGAGAGTGATGAGCTGTCAGATTCACTCTCGGGCCTTTTTGTCTTCGTGAGAAAGAGCGCCCGACACCTTTTGCAGAGGAGGCAGGCTTCCTTCCGGCATTCGAACCGTATTCATCGTCCATTCATTCAGTAGCCTTGCCACTGTGCCGACTGAGCTGTAGAGGCTCCTGGTGCGCTTTGTATAAATGTTTTGTTTGCCATATCAACCTTAAATATTAAACTTAAGAAACGAAAGCAAATCAGTCTCATTTCGGTTTTGTTACGTACACACTGTAAACGGAATACATCAGTACTGACAACTGTAATACATTTACGCAACAAAGGTAAAGTTATCGCTATCCACGCCGTGAAGTTATATAGGGGGAGATGAAGTATAGCTCCACTGATTCTTAACCTCTGTTCTAGATTGAGGTGAGTGGTCAATTAAGCGTCGCGGCCGTTTTACCCCCAAGAAGGAGCCCGTTGAGCGGAAGGCTGAGTGGGGCCCAGAGCCGGTCTAGACGTTTTGGAGAAGAGAAAAATCTGTTGTCCCCGCTAGTATTCGAACCCCCGGCCGTCCAGCCCTTAGCGTAGGCACTATACCGACTACGTTCTTCCCGATGATAAACATGTCCTCGCCGTCAGTCCCCGTTAGCTATTCCCTTGACGAGTGAACGAACATATTTGTGGAGACCTGTATATGCATACAATATGCTTGTGTACACCTGTATATGCATACGATATGCCTGTGTACACCTGTATATGCATACGATATGCCTGTGTACACCTGTATATGCATACGATATGCCTGTGTACACCCGTATATGCATACGATATGCCTGTGTACACCCGTATATGCATACGATATGCCTGTGTACACCTGTATATGCATACGATATGCCTGTGTACACCCGTATATGCATACGATATGCCTGTGTACACCCGTATATGCATACGATATGCCTGTGTACACCTGTATATGCATACGATATGCCTGTGTACACCCGTATATGCATACGATATGCCTGTGTACACCCGTATATGCATACGATATGCCTGTGTACACCCGTATATGCATACGATATGCCTGTGTACACCTGTATATGCATACGATATGCCTGTGTACACCCGTATATGCATACGATATGCCTGTGTACACCCGTATATGCATACGATATGCCTGTGTACACCTGTATATGCATACAATATGCCTGTGTACACCCGTATATGCGTACGATATGCCTGTGTACACCCGTATATGCATACGATATGCCTGTGTACACCTGTATATGCATACGATATGCCTGTGTACACCCGTATATGCATACGATATGCCTGTGTACACCTGTATATGCATACGATATGCCTGTGTACACCCGTATATGCATACGATATGCCTGTGTACACCCGTATATGCGTACGATATGCCTGTGTACACCCGTATATGCATACGATATGCCTGTGTACACCCGTATATGCATACGATATGCCTGTGTACACCCGTATATGCATACGATATGCCTGTGTACACCTGTATATGCATACGATATGCCTGTGTACACATGTATATGCATACGATATGCCTGTGTACACCCGTATATGCATACGATATGCCTGTGTACACCTGTATATGCATACGATATGCCTGTGTACACCTGTATATGCATACGATATGCCTGTGTACACCTGTATATGCATACGATATGCCTGTGTACACCCGCATATGCATACGATATGCCTGTGTACACCTGTATATGCATACGATATGCCTGTGTACACCCGTATATGCATACGATATGCCTGTGTACACCTGTATATGCATACGATATGCCTGTGTACACCTGTATATGCATACGATATGCCTGTGTACACCTGTATATGCATACGATATGCCTGTGTACACCTGTATATGCATACGATATGCCTGTGTACACCTGTATATGCATACGATATGCCTATGTACACCTGTATATGCTTACGATATGCCTATGTACACCTGTATATGCATACGATATGCCTATGTACACCTGTATATGCATACGATATGCCTATGTACACCTGTATATGCATACGATATGCCTATGTACACCCGCATATCCACCAAGATGGTCGTAATGAGCAATGTAAACCCGGAAAGATGGCTTCTAGCTTGTTTTCATGAAGTTCTTATTTCGAATGTGGAACAGGCACACGGGTTAACCTAAGTATGACAAGTATGACTACTTCGAGGCAAATTTCAGGATTGTACCTCAAATTAAGCCACGGCTACTCCCTTTTACACTTTTTTCAGTTTATCGTTTATTAATCAAGCAACCTAGCTTTCGTTATCTTACGACTATATCAGCTTCGTTAAGTTAATTTTAGATAAAGTAAACCTATTGATGGTTTACCGCGTTCCTTTCAAGAAATTTTCTCAGGAAAAATTAATGATATATAACTGGGGTGCACAAATATTCCAAAAAATGTAGAAGCCTTCTCAAAATTCAAGACGCCGCAAGGGTCACTTTGTGTGTGTGTGTGTGGTGAAGGGCCCCGCAGCAGAAGCTACGGACGCACCGCAGCCTTGATGCTTATTGTGCAACCCTATGATGATGATCAGTTTTTTTTATTTTTCCAAGTAACGGAGCACCGGTGGAATGAAATTGACAGGGTAAAACCGAAGTACTAGGGGGAAAAAACCTGTCCTAATGCCACTTTGTCCACCACAAATCCCACATGGACTGATCACGGATCGAACCCAGGCATCCGCGGTGAGAGGTCGACGACTAACCGCCTGAGCCATGGCATGGCCCAAGGATGACCTTAGTCAAGTTCCGCACTGAAGATCCACACATATTATGCACCACCGTAGAAAATTTAGTCGCCCGGGATTTGCGCAGTCCTGGTAAATAATTGCCAGATTCGTTTCTGTTTGACTTAGGAAACTGTTAGGAAGAATGATACTGTTTTTTTTTTTGTTTAAATGAAGAACTGGCTCTCTGTTTATGCGGTGCATGTTCTGCTATCACCATTCCTTAATTGGGGTTATGTAAATACATATTGAAACACAAAAAAGAAAATGAGGTTAGTGGAAACAGCTGTTAAAATTGCTACAGATCTTATCTTTGAAATAACATTTCATTTTTGCTTTTTCCCTAGTCAAGGCTGTAAGAGAAGTAATTTTGTGGCGTTGTGGGAAGGCTGAAGTGATGAATAGAGGGAGGAGTTTTTGAAATCACGCCCCTGCTCTTGATGGTTGAGTTTGTCAGCAGACGCATTGTGTGCTCAGTATATTCAATTTATTATATCAACCAAACGCACAGGACTCTGCTGGCTCCGAAACACAAGACAGCATAAACACAGGGACCCGATCCACCTTGGATTGAGATACGCACTGGAGACCTGAACATATAATGCCACAAACCAGAAGTTTCCACAAACAGCTACAACAATAATTTTAATTTGTATAAATCATTCATTCATTCGTTCATTCATTCTTCATTCTGTAGTCTGTCTTACGACAGGTCCGTAGCCTCTTCCATAGCGAGTTCTCCACAGGGTGCGATCTAGTGCTTCCTCTTTCAATTTCCAGTATCTTCTCTTTTCCTTAAGGTCATCCAGTAGCTGCTTACGCCTTTTTCCTCTTCTTCCCGTCATTTCTATTCTTCCTTCTAACTTTCCCTCAATCACGTGTTTTAGAACGCAGTTTCTACGCAAGATGTGACCAATCCAGTTAGCCTTTCTTTTTTTTATTGTATGTAGGATATTCCTCTCCTCCTTGACTCTGTGTAATAATAAATCATGTTGTGTAAGAAATGTTTTAGTCATATTTTAACCATAAGATTTTAAAAACAGTACAAGTTGTACTTCTATACACAACTGACATCAACAACGGGGCCCACTGCAGACTGTGGAACCTTGTAAATAATAGCTTGTCACTGGCAGTTGGTTTTAAACCTGACATATTGCGCTCCCTGAAGATGGTACGCTTGTACCGAAACGTGTCGGAGCTACGTGTTTTAACACTCATATGTAACTAATAATGTGCATTTAGTTGGTACAATAGATTGAATGCATTGATCTAAAAAGTGCGAGGAATGGGCAACTTTCAAGCATTGTTTGGTGCCTGTTGCACCCCGAGACTGGCGTCTATCAACTGTCTTGCGCTGGAACAAAATGGCCTTCGTTATCATCGAGATTTGTGTTTCCACGGAGGAGTTTCCAGTGTCTCAACGAAAATTCCGCTACACTGTTGTTTATTTTTATACAGACGCCTTTGGGACGCGTACGTCATCATCACAACTCTCCCACACACACACACCACATTCTAATCGTCACGTTGTATATTATCCTCTTCCACGTGAGACAAAAACGTGATGGAAAAATACTATTAATGTCTTTGCAATGTGACGCCGTTTAGTGAGTTATAATGTACCGACGATATCCCCTGTGTCCTAGCAACAGCGCTAGTTAGAGATTTCCCTGAGCGATGGGTTTGTACCGGGCGACTGGTTTCCTCCGAGCGTAATACAGCTGTCATCTGGGATGTGACTTCTCGTAGTATGGTAGAAATTTACCTACGTTTGTACCCGGAAGACAGGGTCTGTACTTTCCGCCAGAAGTAAGTAAATTTCCACCAGATTACACGGCGTGACGTCCCGGAAGACGATAACAGAGAAAGTCACCGCCCTAAGAATTTCAGCTCTTTCAGGTATTCGCATATCCTAAGAATTCTGGCGCCATCGCTCTGTTGTGGACACAGAATTTGCAGTTCGTGAATGCTGATTCTGATGCTGTACTGTAAATTGTGTAAAGGTAAAGGTCACCCAGTAATGTGCTAATGCAGGTACAGAGGGGAGTTAGAGGCAGGGCCGGATTTAATCCTGTTGTATAAGGTGTAACATTTAGGAGGCCCCCCCTGTAACAAATTTTAGATTTAATAGTTTTTCGTGCGTGTGGAAGGGTGCATATAAAATACTACATTACATGCATGCATTTGTATTACTTGTTGTCAAAATAATTTTATTATTTACAAATGCATTTAATTTTTTAGTTAGGCGGCCTCACTGAGGCTCCTGGTAATATGAAGCCCTAAGCTGTAGCTTGTGTGGCTATTACGTAAATCCAGCCCTAGTCCATGTGGGATTTGTGGTGGACAAAGGGACACTGGTACAGGTTTTTCCCCGAGTACTTAGGTTTTACCCTGTCAGTTTCATTCCACCGGTGCTCCATTACTTGGAAAAATGAAAAAAAACTTATCATCTTTCTCTCCATCTTCATCACAGGGTTGAAAAATTAACCTCAAGGCTGCGGTGCGTCCGTAGCATCTGCTGCGGGGCCGTTCTCCAAAAAAAGAAAAAATCCAGCCCTGCTTAGAGGTGCAGCTCTACCCATTTTCATCCTCGGCCATGGAAATCGGTGGATGGTCAAGGACACGTACCGGATGCTTTATCCCCGGGGAGGAACCCCTGTACCCTTTTCGCAGGAGGCTGGGTGGGCCCTAGGGCCATTCTAGACAGATATAGAAAACAGAACACTTCTTCTAAAAGGTTCTGACGATGGTATATAACATTGAGAACCAATTGCCTTTTGGACTTTGTCCATCGTCTTGGATAGAATATAAATATATTTTATCCAGGACGATGGACAAAGTCCAAAAGATAATTGGTTCTCAAGAACACTTCTTGCCCCACTCATCTTCGAACTCCTGACCGTCCAGGACGTAGCGAGTCCTTATACCGACTTTGCTACCCTGGCCTGCCTTAATAGTATAAAATAAACAACTTTTCTAAGGCTTTCTTCCTTAATGAAGAGGTTTGATTTTCATATTTTTCCGGTACAGACAGTGTGACGAACGGGCGGACCGCTGTGAATTATATATTACTGTGTGCAGTACATATATCATATATAGCTGTGTGCAGTACATATATCATATATAGGTATGTGCAGTACATATATCATATATAGCTGTGTGCAGTACATACATCATATATAGCTGTGTGCAGTACATGTACATTATATATGCACGTGTATGTATGGATTTATATTTGCTGTAAATTCACTTCAGGGTCAGTGAGGTACAGTCGAACCCGGTTATAACGACATCGATTTAAGCGACACCTCGTCTATAACGTCAGATGTTCTGTGGTACAAATTAATTCCTCACTGTTAAACAAACATTATTCTGCTCGGTTATAACAACACTCATTTATAACGACACAAAATATTCAGTCCCTTTCATGACGTTATAACCGATTTCGACTCTATTTACAGTCGCAGGAAAGAAATGTGCGCTCGCCGTCAGGACACGTTTCAGCTTTCCCCCAGGAAACAGAAATCGATACGACTGATTAAGTAGCCATGATGTTGACAGCACTTGAATCTTTCATTATGGCCGTTGAGAACGTCACACAAATGATACCTGCGATTTATATGTTTTTGCGCTTTCCTCCGAGGGTTAGGTGAAAGAGATAAATGGCAGGTTTTCTTTGCAGTATGGAGGGGGGGGGGGGTCGAGTGTTGAGTTCAGAGTTGTGGTAGATAATGTGAAAGAAAGTAGAGCTTGCTGGTTAGTATACAGTGTCGAAATAAGATTTTGTGTTCTCACGGTATTGACTATGAAGGAAACTAACTGTTTAACACTGTACGTCCTTCCGTGCAATTGATACGTATAAACAAGTTTATCACCAACAAATTGCGCTAATTCCAGAATATAAAACCACTTCTACATGTTTCGGTTATTATTTATAGCCATCTTCAGGGAGTATCAATACTTAAAGACGTATACAGCGTTGGTGTACAGCTTTTCAATATTGGCATGCCTATTACCGTGAACCACAACAAATTGTATTAGCTTCGTCAGTGAATGCTACATGTTTCGGTCCTGTGGACCATCATCAGGCATTAGAATGCATGCGTTTAAAAACACAAGTAAAAATTCATGTAGATATTTTAAAGTTTGCGAGATCTCACAAATTGTACAAGCGATTATAAACTTTATGTATCATTAAAATATAAATACAGTCGATCCCGGTTATAACGACATCGGGGTAAGGGACACATCGCATATAACGTCATATGTTCTATGGTACCAATTAATTCCTCACTATTAACCGTAACATTATATTCCTCGGTTATAACGACACAAAATATTCAGTCCCTTTCATGACGTTATAACCGAGTTCGACCGTGTTTTGTATATTTCTCATATGGGGTTCTTGATTATATGTTTTTCCTGTTGTTTCTAAAAGTTGTTAAAATTCGTACTTATTTCGAGTATTTAGTTGTCTGGTGTACTTATGGGTAATTAGAAGTTATCTTGAAACAGATAAGTGGTTGTTGTGCGTTCTTTTTTATCAGCTTCCGATATGTACTTGTTACACGACGTCTGTAAACGAAGTTTCCTCCCGTTATTTGTGTTGCATTTCGTTGGTTTGTTATCACTTTTTGGAAAATATCAGGTTTCGTATTGCTCCTGTTTCTTGTAGTGTTGTCCGTACGCCAGGTAACTAACTAAAAACAAGTTACACTGCTTTGTCAATTGTAATACGCTGTGTGCATCTTTAAGTACTGATACTCCCTGAAGATGGCTATAAATAATAACCGAAACATGTAGGAGTGGTTTTATATTAGTGAATTTTTTATATTATATATATATTATATTATATATATACTATATATATTATATATTTTATAGTAGTGCAATTTTTTGGTGATAAACTTGTTTATATAACTAATTGTCATATGCAGTGCGACACCGTGTAGTCTGGTAGATACGTACCGACGTTTCGGAGACCTCCACTGCCTACGGTAACACGGAAGGTGATGCAGACAACTCTGTGACACCACTCCGCGTCATATACCAGCGGGCAGTCATGTTCAGTACCGTGGTACAGTGTGGTTGCCGTGACAACAGGCACATGGCAGCCCGATACTGGAGTGAGATGTCAGTAGTGCTGCCGGTCTGGACCTATCGTAATTAAATCTGAATGCAGCAGTCATTACAAAGGCTTGTAATGCTACTCATGCGGTATTCAATTACTTTCTGTTTCCAGCGCTGCGATCCTACATGTAACACACGGACATGCGCTGCACAGTGCGGTCTGTGCATTGCTTTACTACAGTCACGTTCACTAAATATTTCCGTGTTGTTTTTTGAGGGAAATCTGTCCGGCTTCTTCTTGTGAGACTTGCCAGTGATTAAAGTTTCCCCTGAATGGGTTACGAGCTTAGAGCGGACTAAGTCCAGTGGTAGGGTTGCTACCTTTAGCCTCTTGACAGGTGTGATTTCGGATGGCATTTCCTACATTCTTGATGAAACAAATTATACCGCTGTGACTCGGTCGTCATTGCCTCGTTTGTGGCAACAGGGTATACCACGAGAAGGTAAGGGTGACTGTTGGGTAGGAGAGGCTATAGTGTTACCCATCACTAGAAGCATTGGTGGACTGTAATATTTTTTATATTAAATTATGGTTAGGGTGTTTTTAAATCCAGAATTGCCATGGCTAAAGCAGCATTCAACAAGAAGAAGACTCTTTTCACCAGCAAACTGGACTTAAATTTAAGGAAGAAACTAGTAAAGTGCTACATTTGGAGCATTGCTTTGTATGGTGCTGAAACGTGGACACTTCGGAAAGTAGATGAGAAGTATCTGGGAAGTTTTGAAATGTGGTGCTGGAGAAGAATGGAGAAGATCAGTTGGACCGATCGTGTGAGAAATGAAGTATTACATAGAGTGAAGGAGGAGAGGAATATCGTACATACAATAAAAAGAAGAAAGGCTAACTGGGTTGGTCATATCTTGCGTAGGAACTGCCTTCTGAAACATGTGATTGAAGGAAAGTTAGAGGGTAAGATAGAAATGACGGGAAGACGAGGAAGAAGGCGTAAGCAGCTACTGGATGACCTTAAGGAAAAGAGAAGATACTGGAAATTGAAAGAGGAAGCACTAGATCGCACCCTGTGGAGAACTCACTATGGAAGAGGCTACGGACCTGTCGTAAGACAGACTACACAATGAATGAAGGGTGTTTTTCTGCGGGCCTAAATGACAGGGGTCTGAAGTTGACCACTAACCTCCACCTAGTGCCGGCGAGGTTAAGAATGATTTGAACTATAGGCCTACCTGTTCTCCGCCTATATGCCCTCATGGCGTGGACAGGGACGACATTTTTTTGCGGTGAAGGCCCCCGCAGCAGATGCTATGGACGCACCGCAGTCTTCAGGCTTATTGTGCAACCCTGTGATGAAGATGATTAGTTTTTTTCGTTTTTCCATGTAATGGAGCACCGGTGGAATGAAATTGACAGGGGAAAACCGAAGTACTCGGGGAAAAATCTGTCCCAGTGCCACTTTGTCGACCACAAATCCCACATGGACTGACCCGGGATCGAACCCTGGCCTCCGCGGTGGAAGGCCGGCGACTAACCGCCTGAGCCATGGCACGGCCAGGGACGTCTTTACCTTTTATTTTATCTTTACCTTGGTTAAGGTTATGTACTGTTTAAGGAAATACAATACCGCTAGTGTTCCGTTTATCCGACCTTCCGTTATCTGATATTCCGCCTTATCTGACAGAGCCATGTGACGTGCTATGTACAATTTTGTGCCGCGCGCACATGCGTACTCGCGCATTTAATCAATTTAAAATCCAGTGTTCAGTTTTTCCTTTTAAATGCCTGCGTCGCCCAACGCCAACGCACGTTGGAAAACAGAGCCACAAAGTAATTGTATATATTTCAGCAACAAGGACATATACTGAATTTGAAATTGTTGCTGCATAATCTCTGTTTTTGTACCACAAAATGCAGTTTATTTCGTAATTTTATCTTTTTCTGTTCAAATAATAGTTACGTTTGTTTTAAACCATGCCCAAAAATTTAAATACCCACCTAGGTAGGGTAAAGGTTACACGAAGTTTACTTGAGATCTTCGCTCTTCTGGAATGTTTCGCAGCGTGGATTGGTAGTTATTTTCCGACGTTTCGGGACACCCTATCATTCCCATTTCAAGGTTTAAGCAGTCCAAGAAGAATGTAAACTTTTGTTACAAAGACGATAATTTTCCGAGCAGTAATGACAATAAAACTAATTCTGGGAAAAACGTAAATTAAAATAATTTTATGTTCTGCTGAGTAGAACCCGCGGACCCCTTAGGCACAACTCGCGGAACTCCTGTTGATAAACACCAATTTGTTTCTCGCTGTTTATAAGAAGTTAGATACTTGTGAGTGTTTTTGAGTGACTTCGCTTGTGGATCAACCTGTGGATTGACACATGACAAGTATTTTGATTGATTCTCGTGTCCTTTGTGCTGCTGTCAAGCACTTGCCATCACGCCGACACTCCTCGCCGGGTTTGGATCAATATTAACATCAATGGCTCCCTTTCAAATACGCCCCATTTATTACAGAGTGTATCTGCCTACTTGTTTGTGTTCCCTTCTGTGCAGTGATAGTAACTACCGTCGTCCCACTTAATATTCATACATGTTATCACATGGTTATTCATTCGTGTCAGATTTCAGATGAAAACCTCTTTGTGAATTGGAAACTGTCGCTCTGACCTCGCCGACTACATTCGACACGCATGCCTCAACTACATGATTTGAATTCCGGCACTGTCCGATTATCCTGCCAGTTTATTTTGCTGGACTCGGTTCTTCTGGGACTCCTAGACTCTGGAAGGTAGAAGGCAGTATGTTCCTTCGAAACGTCGAGTACCGATTACACAGTAGCGCCTCGTCTTGTCCCAGAAGAATAGAGTTTTCAACGACACCGCAGTCAAAACTTCAAGACTCCCACCTTTCGTGGTTCTATTCAGTCTCTTTAGACAAATGACGGTAGAGTAACTGTACCCTGCCGATGCCGGTGACCGTGCGGTGTAAGGCGTAGATCTGCGGACGCTCGATTGCTGGGATCGCGGGTTTGAATCCCGCTGAATGTTCGTCTCATGTGTTTGTTGTGTGTTGTGTGGGTAGCGGCCTCTATGACGGGCTGATCTTTCGTTCAGAGAAGTCCTACCGGGTGTGTGTGTGTGTCTAATTGTGTATGATCTATGAACCTCAAAAATGAGGCGGCCTGGGTCCGAGTTGGGCTGTACAGCCACAGAAAAAAAAACTGTAAGCTAGAAATGCGCTACAAGCCGGAAGGTCGCGGTTTCAATTCCCGATGGTGTCATTGGAATTTTTCTTTGACATAATCCTTCCGGCCGCACTATGGACCTGGGGTCCACTCAGCCTCTAACAGAAATGACTAACCAGGAATATTTCCTGGGGGGTAAAGGCGGCCGGTGCGTAGGGCTGACATCCTTACCACCTTCATGTGCCGATTGTCTAAAAATCTGGGAGCCTCAACCTCCTGGAACCCTAAGGGCCTGTCCAGGCCTGTAATGGGATTGCTTTGCCTTTACCTTTATATCCTAGCAGAGAACAGTTGTACGTATTTTCACACAATTTCACATAATGAAGGTTCCCTTCTAAACAGGTTTTACAAACTGTGTGACTTTGCACCCTTGTGTGTGGTACCAGTATATGTCGCAAGTGGGCACAGTGTAGACCAGTGGTTCCCAAAGTGGGCGGTACCGCCCCCTGGGGGGCGGTGAGATTACCGAGATGGGCGCTAATAGGTACGAGAGGTGGAAGGGAGCGCTGTTATTATCACAGAGGGGCGCTAGTAGACAAGTAGTGCATTTATTTTTATAATAAAATTAAAATAAAGTAATTTTTGTGTTAAAAATAAAAAATGAACTAAATTCTTGGTATTTTAATTTATGAATCTTATTCAAGCACATATTTTTTTTAATAAACTATTGCTAGATGAATTATTGTTAATCATAAAAAATAAAATAAATTTTAATTTATTAATTAACACATAAAACATTAAGTTTAACTCTTATTTTATTTAAACGATTTTTTAAATATAAAATAAAAGTGGAAACAAAAGCGCATTTATGTTTTTTTAAAAAAGGTAGGGGGGCGCTATGGGTGTGTATATGGAACCAAGGGGGCGGTGGACCGAAAAAGTTTGGGAACCGCTGATGTAGACGATATCGGTGTGTCTTGCTGCAGCCGCTTGCTTTATTGCCCCATCATTCTGGAAACGTCATCCAAAGGCGGGAACGGAAATATGTGTCTCCTTACTCGGTGCCAAATGGATGCCGACGTCGGTGCAACATCACAGCAATAATAAAATACGTCAAAAATTGTAGGACGAGCCAGAACGAGCGTCTGAAAATAGGAGTGTGCGTTGCAGCAGAGTTGGCACGCAGTCTAGCGTCTGACAGTCGGTAGCCATGCAGACTGGGGGCGCTCACTGATTGTATATATAGTGCTCTGAGTTGCATAATGCTTCCAGGAATCACAAAGTGGTCTGGGCAGCAGGTTCGCAGGAATTATTAATCTTCCAGTATCAGACTGTTCTCAATGCAGCCAAGATGTCTGCGTTTCTGTACCAGCAGACCGCGCGCCTTAGTTTGATACTTCATGAGAGGAGTTTGAGGACCGCGGTAGCTCAGTCGGTATAGCGACTGGCTACGGGCTGGACGGTCCGGGGATCGAATCCCGGTGGGGGCGCAATTTTCCGCACCCGTCCAGACCGGCCCTGGGGCCCACCCAGCCTCCTGTGGGTCTCTTTCCTGGGGATAAAGCGGCCGGGGCGTGGCGTTGACCACCCATCCCCATCTAGCGCCGAGAGAAAAAGAGTACAGCTATACCTCTGGGCCATCATGGCCTGTTCTAGAGCGAACTTTTCATGAGAGGGCATTATCTTATTTCTTTATTTATATAACGTCGAATGGTAGAATGATTTGTGAATTATAAGGAAATGAAGCTGTCTCGGCTTAGTTTGAGGTCCTAATCCTGGAATTTGCCTAGAGGGCTAAGGAAAACTTCCTTCTAGATTTCCACTCCATTATTTACTGATCGTCTTAGTACTAGATGCTATACTATATATATCGAACTTCTCACAGCCTAATTACATAAACCATAAATAAGTTATAAATGTAATAACAAATACTATTGCTCCTTGAAGTTCGAGTTTACATATAAAGATTCAGCTCGTACCGCGCAGTAAACACACTCCGTCTCGGTTATAAAAACCAATCAGTTAATGCTGTATAGCTAAATAGTGGCTGTTTGTTGTGAGAGTCTTACAAATCGCAGGAACATATTGTGTGGGTAGAACGTGAAATTTATAAATGTTAGTCCTGGTGGCGCAGAAAGTAACCACTAGGCTTTAAATAGTTAATTAATTATCATTTTAAAGAAAACAAGAAACGTGTTTTGTTTGAAAACGTGCGCTGTGGCAGTCTCTGACATTACTTACACACGACCACCTGTGTGCAGCACCAGCACAAGAACCAGAGACCACTCATCAGTAATCATTACATACTTGTGCTCTCCCCTTCAGCAATTTCACTCTGAAATCACCGCACATGGCCACTTGAACTATCAGTTGTGCACAGCATATAAGGTACGTTAATAACATGTAACGCGTATGGAAGCAAATAACGAATGCCATATTGTATACGTTATATTAAACCCATACTTATAACAGGGGTGCACAAATCCGGGCGCATGGTCGCCTTTCGTATAAAAACTTGTATCAGTGCACATTCACCGAACAGAAAGCACCAGTTAACGGTGAAGTTCACAGGTCACTACAGAACTGTGGGTCCTCAGTATGGAACTTGCTTCGTTTTACTTAACTGGCGCCTAGAATGTGGAGGTGTCTTGTTGATTATTGTAACATTTGTGGACCTTTGCCTTAAGTAGTAATCCACCAAAAAGGTCGTGCCATGGCTCAGGCGGTTAGTCGCCGGCCTCCCACCGCGGAGGCCCGGGTTCCATCCCGGGTCAGTCCGTGTGGGATTTGTGGTGGACAACGTGGCACTGGGACAGGTTTTCCCCTTTCACTATCATTCCACCAATGCTCCATATTCATTCACGTATCACCGACGCTATACAAGCTTAGCAACTAACAGCGTCGTTAAATAAAACACTTCTCATTCACTTCCGTGTCGTGGAGAATCTTGACGAAAATTTCTGTCTGAGTGATTTCCAAGGAGTGTAGTTCTGAAAACAGAACTGCTTATAAAATATTGACTTAGAAGCAGCATTATACCCATATAACTTGGCCATACAACATAGTTGTTTACACTCAGAGCTGGAAGCCTCGCGAGGGACCGTGTACTTAAGGGCACTTGCCACTGAGATTCGGCGCATGAGTGACTTTACAGAATTGATGCTCAAAAGACATAAACATTACGTTATGTGTCTGAAGAACTCTTCCGTCAACAGCGCTAATTAACCCTTTAAAGACTAAACGTAATAAGGGCTCGGTGCGTACCGCGCAGTAAACACTCTCCACTTCCATTATAAAAACAATTAGTTAATGATGCATAAGGTAAAAGTTGCTCTTTGTTGTAAGATGCGCACAAAACACGTAACGCAATGTGAGCACCATGTAGAAGTTTTGAATGTTAAGCCTGGTGGTACGTAAAGTAACCTCTAGGATTTGAAAGGTTAAGTTACTCTACAGTCTGCATTATTCGTCGCTTTTAATCATTTTAAAATAAACCCTGTCCTTATCATGTAGAAGATATCTCGCCTAAAGACGCCAACCAGTAAAGACTCAATTTTATGTTCAGCATCTGTGAGATCAACGAGGGAAATAATTGCCATCTCTCGAGAGCTTATTTTCTTCAAATGCAGAAATGCGTTGCCTTGGAGTCGTTGTAACGATAGTCATGTAAGTAACAACTCGTAAGCTATCAAAAGCATTAGAATTATTGATGTTTTAGCGTACTTTAGAAGTCCCGATGAAAGATTCCGGAAATCAAAAAGGGGCTATGGGAATACAAGCAAAATATTGTCGAAAGATGCGGAACGCACTGGACGATTTCGTTAATATAAAGATGTTGCGTGCATTACATGATCGATGTTATTGCTCTAAGCATATAGACCAGGGATCCAAAATGTACCAAAAATCTAGGGGCCACTTCAAAGTTTAGGCCCCAGAAGGGGGTGTGAAGCAAGTTCCATACTGAGGACCCAGAAATATTAGGCGCCAACGTACGAAATTAAGTTGTCCGGGCGATCTGTCGCCCGGGATTTGTGCACCCCTGACATACATACTACGTTAAACGTTACCCACGTCGCGATCTAGTGGTTAGCGTCCTTACTTCGCATTTCGGACGTCCCAACTTCAAATCTCGAAACGGAGACGAGCTGTTCTGCACATCGTTAATAGATTTCTTGAGGCCATCGAAGCAAAGTCTAGGATAGCATGTTAGATTGCGTCATTACCGCTTCCTTTCGGAGCCGGGATAGCTCAGTGAGTATAGTGACTAGACTACGGACTGGACAACCGAGGAATCGTGGTTCGATTCCCGACAGGAGCTAAAGTTTTTTGTGCACCGAGAGTATTTCTCCGGGATTAAAGCGGCTGAGGTGTGAAGCTGAATACTCGCCTCATTCTAGTACCGATTTTAAGAATGAGTGTGTCTATACCTCCACTCCCCTATGCCTTCATGACGTCTAAATTTGCGATGTTATTTTATGCTCTTCCTTATCTTCTGTCGTAGTACATTGTCATCGTATGTACAGGCCTAGCTTATGTTCGTGACAGCAGTGTTAAATATCTATCTATCTATCTATTCCTGTCGCTCCTTGCGGAGCATAGGGCCTCCTTTCGGAGGTTTCTTGGTAGTAGTGGTGTAGTGAGTGACCTGCCCACTGACTGCACAAGTTCTACTCAATCCTGATGTGACTGCTGGAGCCATCTAGCAGCCAGTCAGGAGACTGGGTGAGAAATGGCCGCTGAATTTTGCTGAATTTACGAAACATCTCGATTCATTTTTCAAGGTTCTTTTACATGCCGTAAATCTACGACATGGGACCGACGGCTTTACGGATTTTTATCACCCTTAAAAATCCATTGACCTCGGCCGGGATCGAACCCGCGAACCTTGGGTCCAGTGGCGAGCACGCTAACCACTAGTCCACCGAGGGCGACACTGTTAAATATACGATAAATAAATAAATAAATAAGTCGCATAAATACACAGTGTGGTAACTAAGAAGACCAGTCTAAGTCGTCACCATCCTGTAACTACAGTTTTCCTATAACTGGCCTGTTATTGTCACTTCCTCTCTCAACATATGTGTTAGAAGTTTACGCCCTGGGAGTTGGGCAGGCAGGCTTGGACTGCGGCGTGTTCAAAGTTGGGAATATAGTGGCGGAGTGCAGAAACGGAATCGCACATGCTTCCTTGCTGGAACCTGCCCCGGTGTGGAGGTGAACGCCCTCGACTCTTGTTGTCGCCGTCTTGTCTTGCCCGGCTAGCCCCACCGCGAGTTGAACTATAACGTACCATAAATCTGCCTTTAAAAGCTGGTAGCCCCTCAGTAAGTCAAAAAAAAAAAACTCCCCGCTGCGTATGAAACCCGAAAGTTTATTACCGCGTTACAAAAGCGTATTTTAAAAACCTCATACAGTGAAATCTACGTATGACGGAAACTCAAGGGGCCGAAATTCCGTTTCAGGCAGGTTCCGTTTCATACAGGCACTTGAATTTGGATCCTCGGGACTGTGAAAGTTTTCCGCCAAAGACAGGTTTCCACTATGCGCAGGTTCCCTTTAAGACAGGTTTAAATATAGTCTAAGCGAGGCGAAATTTCAGTGGAACATTTCAGATAAATACAAATTTGCTCCTGTGCTTGTAATGAAGAACCATGCCATAAGTGTGTGGGGGAAGTGGACGTATAGCTCCACCCCTTCTTAACCTCGGCATTAGATGGAGGTAAGGTATTTAATTTCACGTCCGGGTCGCCTTACCTCCGAGAAAGATCCTCGGTAGCTGAGTGGGCCGCGGAGTACGAGTATGTCTGGTACCGGTGGTGAAGATAACACGACAGGCAATGTACGTATAACGTAACACTGAGGCACGTTCGCGTGACCATTGTTGCCGTGGAAAAGCAATAAGTATTACATATTGTTAGTCTGTGTCTGTAGCCTTAGTTATCCAGCATGCAAGGCGCATGCGCCGTATTATATTGTGATCTGTGGCCTGTCTGGCTCTACCATATTTTTTCACATTATTTCATAAACTGCACAATTTTCGGAAAAGGTTATTGAACGTAAAATGTGTGTTTTGATTTTCTCTATAGCTTTTGTCTGATAGATTTCTCATTCTAAAAATAATTCAGCGAGATATTATCATAAATATACATAGGTCTACATATAAAGTACCCGTTATTCTTGTCAGATTTTAATGAAACTTGACTTTTCTCGACAGATTTTCGAAAAATACTCAAATATCAAATTTCGTGAAAATCTGTCCAGTTGGAGCCGAGTTGTTTCATGCGGACAGACATGACGAAGCTAATAGCCGCTTTTCACAGTTTTGCGAACGCGCTTAAAAACTGATCCTGCCAGGGAACGAGCGTTGATTACCTGGTCGTCTCGCTACTAACTTACCAGACATGTCCGATGCTAAGGTATTTAATTAATGTCAATCTGAACATTTGCATCTGACGGTTTCATTGAAGTAGTATATTATTTAGTTTAATTTTAGTTTTGTGACTCAAAACTTCTCCATTCACATCATTTAATCCCGTGTTCTTGCGTAAAAGGTAAAGCAATCCCATTACAGGCCTGGACAGGCCCTTAGGGTTCCAGGAGGTTGAGGCTCCCAGATTTCTAGACAATCGGCCCATGAAGGTGGTAAGGTTGGCAGCCCTACGCACCTGCCGCCTTTACTCCCCAGGAAATATTCCTGGTAATCATTTCTGTTAGAGGCTGAGTCGACCCCAGGGCCATAGTGCGGCCGGAAGGGTTATGTCAATGAAAAATTCCAGTGACACCATCCGGAATCGAACCCGCGACTTTCCGGCTTGTAGCGTAGTGCCTCAATCAACTGCCTCAACCAGGTTTTGCGTATGGGATTCAATGAGTGGATGAGTCTCCCGCTGAGAGCTGGAAAATGTATTCATTACAACTCTTCTCTAGGCGGCCAGGGACTGTAGGTGTTGAAAACAAAGAAGCATTACTTAACCTCTCAGCGATTAGCAAGAGCGAAGCGTGATACTTGCTGTCCGGTGTCGGGGGGGGGGGGGGGCATCGGTGTAACATGATCTACTCGGTACACATGCTGACGGTGATAAATCACTCTGAATTGGCTTGCACGATTATCTTCACCAGGAATGGATACGACGTCTTAACTGCAGACGTAACTAAACTGGTCGGGATAGCATTTAATCCGGTCGAGATACAAACTGGGTACCTCGCAAATGCAAGTAGGATCTTTACCCATATACCAGACTTCGCAGTAAGAGTTCAGTCTCAACTGTTGAAATGGAAATGAGCGTGGCGAAAAGCGGCCATACGTAATTGAGAAGACAGGTTGAGTGACTCGGCGGGTGTTGGATGAAAGGAAGAAAAGTTGAGTGTCATGCCTACCTGACCTACTAACCACGTTCGAAAGCGTTCGTCTTTGTTAAGCACACATGGTACAGACAAGGAGATTTACCGCGGGCCAGTACAAGAATAACTGAATATGTTAGTTGGCACCAGCGCAGCGGAAAGGCCGTGCCATGGCTCAGGCGGTTAGTCGCCCGCCTTCCACCGCCGATTTGTGGTGGACAAAGTGGCACTGGGACAGATTTTTCCCCGATTACTTCGTTTTTCCCCTGTCAGTTTCATTCCATCGGTGCTCCATTACTTGGAAAAATGAAAAAACTGATCAACTTTCTCTTCATCACAAGGGTTGCCTCAAGGCTACGGTACGTCCATAGCTTCAGCTGCGGGGCCCTTCTTCACAAAAAAAAAACCCAGCGGAAGGCTTCTGGTTCAAATCCCTAAACGTATGTACTGAAGGTTTAAGAAATACGAATGTCTTTGGTCCAGTCAAGCGTGCAATTGGTGAGTGTAATGTGTTATGTAAAGAGAATAGTGTTTTATGGCGAAAGATGGTGCTGAGGACCTCGGATATTTGTTATTGTGGTGAGCAGTAATGTGGCTTGGCAGGTCCCGGAACATAATTCCTCCTAAGGTAGGCCTGTCTTGATTCACGGATTATCATGTCATGGTCGTCTGTGCCAGTCCTTGGAGCTCCAGTGCTAACAATGGCTGGAACAAGGTTCTGTTTATAGTAGGCAAACCTACGCTCGACCATTATTGTATGGATAATTATCGGGCGTGAAATATGGATTTCGATTACATAATGCTACGTTTTGTTAATCTTCGAAACCTTAACGACATTTATAAATAGACGTTAGAGGTGTAAGGAATTACTCTTAAGGGGGTATTAGTCGAAAAAGAGAGACACCAGTTGACTGTCCGGGAAGTAACCATAATGAAAGACTTAACGGCATTTGTCGCTTGAGGGTTCCTCGCCCGTCTGTGCTCATTTGTCGACATAACCGATTTCAAATGACAAAACGTGTCGACCTTTCAAAATAACTCTCCTTTATGCAGATTTATCCGAAACGACGGCAATATTTACTGCTGCGCTTGGTGTTAATACCCAGAGATTCTACTGTCAGCCCGTGACTTGCACAAATTTTATTATAAAGGTTGTCAGACAAATGAAATGGGCGAAGTAGAATATGTTTGAATTGACTGATTGATTTCTTAGGTTATTTAACGACACTGTCTGAAGTACCAAGAAGGAACCTGGGCGTTTTCCATCATCGCGTATAAAGGTTCATACCTGAGTAGGAAACGTTATACCTGATGACGGAAGCAGATACAGTATTCGAAACGTTTTGTTTGAGAAAACACAAGATGACGGATGATCTCCAAATAGTAATGTCTATCATAGGCGTAACTTGGGGGGGGGGCAAGTGCCCCTCCAATATTTTTCTGGCTAATAATAGTTTTCTTTGTCTACTTACTTGAAGAGAGACAAACAAAAAATATAAGTTAGGTTATAGACCAACTGATGCACACTAAAACCACTTTTTAAGTAGCTTTATTATTAAAATTGTTAAAATTTTACCCCTATACGTGTTTCGATCCTAGGATCATCGTCAGGGGGTTTTTTGCTAAAAGCTACAGTCACTTCAAACACATGATTTAAAATATTCTTTCGGCACTTTAAAACTTATAAGTTAAAATCTTGTAAAAAGACTCCTTAAAAGTTGTAAAATTGTAAAAGTCTTTTTACAAGATTTTAACTTATAAGTTTTAAAGTGCCGAAAGAATATTTTAAATCATGTGTTTGAAGTGACTGTAGCTTTTAGCAAAAAACCCCCTGACGATGATCCTAGGATCGAAACACGTATAGGGGTACAATTTTAACAATTTTAATAATAAAGCTACTTAAAAAGTGGTTTTAGTGTGCATCAGTTGGTCTGTAACTTAATTTAATATGACGAAGATGCACGGTGTCAACAGTGTGAAAAAAATATAAGTATTTTCCTAAACGATTATTTGCGTGGTGTAAAGACAGAAACAAATTAGAGGTCTACGTTTTACGGGACGCAGAATAGAGGCATGGTGGATTTGTCCCCCCCCCCCCCCCCACTCCCCTGTGTTATTAGCCCAGTTACGTATGTGATTTCTGTTGTAACAAACCATCACAAGACACATTTGCACTTTGTCGGTTGAGTCCGGTCCCACCTTCCCACCTTGTTTGTTTTAGATCCAAAATTTTCTATCCTTTTCTAGTTTCCTCTTTCATGCTACATGCTGCCATCATACCGTTTATCACACATGTGATTGTTATAATTGCCACAACATCCGTGTATACATGGACGTGTTTAAATAAAATAAAGCTTAATAAGAAATTGTTTCGCTTAGAAGTTAGTATAATGCAGTGTCGAGTGAAATTTCCCACGATGTTCCGACAGGCGGCTGGACTGTTCTCTGGCTGGACCCTAAGATGACATCATCATCGCAAGTTCTTACCTCGTCAGCCTTGGCCACATATTACGTCATCTGACCAAGCATTGAGCGGGTTTGGTCCCGTGTTTAAAATAGATGAGATTTCAATGAAGTTGTGCACTGTGTTAGAGGGACAGGGTTAATTTATATAGTCTTCATGGGTGTTTGTCTTGTATCTTCTTGCACTGCGTATGTATGTATGTATTTATTTATTTATGTACGAATTTTACCCAGAGGATGGCCAATGGGCCTGTTAGAGGCAACAATTTTAAAAGTACTAGTCTGATCCTACCATGAGAATATATATATATATATATATATATGTATGTGTGTGTGTGTATGTATGTATGTACAAGTGTGTTAGTTAACTACGCCGTCGGCCGTGTCATGGCTCAGGCGGTTAGATGCCGGCTTCTCACCGATGAGGCCCGGGTTCGATCCCGGGTCGGTCCATGTGGGATTTGTGGTGGAAAAAGTGACATTGGGACAGGTTTTTCCTCTGAGTACTTCGGTTTTCTCCTGTCAATTTCATTCCACCGGTGCTCCACTAAAATGGAAACGCAGAAAAAACCTCATCTTCATCACAGGGTTGCACAATAAGCCTTCAAGGCTGCGGTGCGTCCGTAGCGTCTGCTTCGGGACCCTTCAATAATAGAAAAAAATACACATTAAATTGCTGAGATTATAGCGTCGGTCGTAGATGAATGAATGAATGAATGAATGAATGAGCGTGGAGCACCGGTGGAATGATACCGACAGGGTAAAACCGAAGTACTCAGACAAAAACCTGTCCCAGTGCCACTTTGCCCACCACAAATCTCACATGGACTGGCCTGGGATTGAATCCGAGCCTCCGCAGTGAGAGGCCGGCGACTAACCGCCTGAGCCATGGCACGGCACTGGTGAATGTGCAGTCCGGAATGCATGTACTGTGGCCGTATGTCATATGTCGTATTACGGTATGACAGTCACGTGTTTTCTCTTTGTTTTACAGGTAAGTGTGCCGACTGGAACTACAGTTGTCGTCATTACCATGGTAACGTAGACCAGACACAGGTATCTCTGAACTAACACGATCTTATACGAATTTGCGTGATTTCAGGCTTCCGCCGCGATGTAGATGAGACCTGCGCTCTTCTGGGATATTACGCAGCTCAGAGTGGTAATTCTGTACCGACGTTTCGGGATAACCTATCGGTCCCATCTTCAGGGCTGAAGAAGTTCAATTAGACGTCTTGACCGTTGAAGATGGGACCGATAGGTTGTCCCGAAACGTCGGTACAGAATTACAACTGACTCTTGAATATGTGACCGATAGGTTGTCCCGAAATGTCGATACAGAATTACTACTGATCCTTGAATATGGGGCCGATAGTTGTCCCGAAACGTCGGTACAGAATTGCCACTGACCCTTGAGTATGGGGCCGATAGGTTGTCCCGAAACGTCGGTACAGAATTACCACTCTACGCTGCGTAATATCCCAGAAGAGCGCATATATCATATATGAATTTAATTTAATTTTTAGTGAAGGCTAAAACTAGGAAAATGTATTGTAAAAAAAATTAAAAAATAAGAATAACAGTTCATAAATGGCGTTACTGAATTACATTAAAGTTGTTTATTTGCGTGTTTTAAGACAGTAAACAGTGGAGTTCCATCAACTTTGGGTTTCGCGACTTCGAGAGACGAGTTATGAGCTAGTGTGAACTGACGAATGTCTGAGTTCCATAGGAAGCGGGATATTGTGCTCCTGAAGAAATCTACTGTATGAAGAAGGAACGTCTTAATCTACTGCACACGTTGCCTGGCGTTGTCACAAGCACGTGATCAGTGGGAGGATAACATTAAGATTGATCTTAAGGAAATATTGTGGAGGTGGGTGAAACGCCCTCAGAATCGTGACCAGAGGTGGGTGTTAGAGTTACCAATGTTGAACATTCTGTTTTGCTGCCACATCTGAGTATAGTAATTTGGCTTACGAGGACGATTGGGGTTTTGAGGTTGGGTTCACATCGGCCATGGGCACCGCCCAACCTTTTATGGAATGGCTATCAGGGTAAAGTGGCCGATGCCTGAAATGGAGCACCTCCATGCACTGTTGAGGTTAATAATGCGTGGAGTTATGCCTCCGCTTTCCCATACGCCTTTTTGACATTGTACGTAATTAAGCAAATGGATAACGTTGCCATTTATCGGTGTTACTGTAGGCCTACTGTATTATTCTTGTTACCTGAATGTCACTGCCTTTAAACTCCTGTACGTTTTAGGACGAAGTGAATTACCTATAGGCTATTGAACTGTAGGTTTCATTTCTCCTGCTTTCTCGTGGTTAGGCGTACTATAAAGATAAAGCTGCCCCGTTGCATGTCATGAAGGTGTATGGGGAGTGGAGTATAGCTCCACTCATTCTTATTCATGGCACTAGATGGAGGTGAGTGGTCACTTTAACTGTTCGGTCATTTTACCACCGTGGGTGGGGCCCCCGGTACCCATTTATTAGGAGGCTGGGTCGACGTCAGAGCCGGTATGCACGCTTTGGAGGAGAGAAAATTCTCTTATCCTCTGCCGGGAATCGAACCAGGATTCCTTGGTTGTACATCCCATAGCCTAGTGGCTATATCGACTGAGCTACCGACCCCCCCCCCCCACTTTTGCTGTAATTTTTTTTAGGTGTAGTACAGAAATTATGTTGCTTATGCGCTGATCTGTGAGAAACTGACTTTACCTTGGAAGTGTGCTCACTGTTAAGAATACAGTCTGAGGCATAAAACTGTTCAACATTTGTTTGTCCTTTGTAAAAGATAGGAGTGTTGCGCTGAATGAAGCTTGTGGTGATTCAGAGGAAAACAGTAAGCCGTACTACCGCTTGCAAAGGTCTTTACACTTCCCGCTAGAATATCTGTCTCAGGGCCTCAGTTTGCCTGTGTCTGCTGCCTATGTGACCGCTAAGGGCTGCTACATTTTGCAGGAAAATCCGCAGGTCACTGACCCACAAGTTTTGTGATTCCTTCCATCAGATAGTGAGCAGCAAACTGTGACTACCGCTCTTAAGTACAGTGTTCATTTTATATTCGGTAACGACGAAGACAAGGTTGCACTGTGCCTAATTGCGCGCCACACTTGCAAGACGCGTGGCCAAGTGCAGTTACAGCTCTACGCGTTGTTAACCCCGACGCCTAACAAAATTACTCTGGCTTGTTTGTATTCGGCAGATGCACGATTCAAGCTTTGGCTGGAACGACCATTCTGGTGATTTTCCTCAGTACTTTGAGAGAGTTGCCGAAGTAAGGCCTCAGTCTGGCGACAACAGGTACTTCCACGTCCTGTGACACTCGTTTGGGAGTCATACTGTCTTTTTTTTTTTACATGGTGAAGGGCCCCGCAGCAGATGCTACGGACGCACCACAGCCTTAAGGCTTCTTGTGCAACCCTATGATGAAGATGAGCAGTTTTTTTTACCAAGTTTTACAAGTAATGGAGAACCAGTGGAATGAAATTGACAAGGGAAAACCGACAACTCGGAGAAAAACCTGTCCCGTTAATGCCTCAGATGACAGGTTGTTTGGTGACTGGTGAATTGGAAAGGATATGGGAGGAGACGATAATGTCCTAATTAGGATACTACACCGGCATTTTTCTTCAGGGGCTGAGGAAATTCGTCGGAAGTCTCTTAGTCAGGACAGGCAGTGTTCGGGCTGTAATTCGAACGTGGCCCTTGCCCAGTGAAAGTGAATCAGCTTGGTCGGTGAAGTCTCTAGTGTAGGTCTAACGGTATTTTAAACGGGCGATTTGTATTGGCTGCGACAGTAAGATGTGTGTCAGTCATATATGTAAAATGTGAAAATTCCGTTCTTGTTGAATATGACGTTGCAACACTAGTTAATTTGATCCCGACGTTTCGAAATAACGTATGTCCTCATGTCCAAGGTTTGAAATGGCCAGGAACCGACCTGACCTTGTATATAACACATATAGGCTCTGACGTTCGTGTGGTCATATCCGGCAGACTCTGTTTAGTTCACTAGGAGCATAATTTTGTTCTGGTAATCGATTTGATACAGGATTCTCTCTGTGCTGTGGTAAAGCAATTCTTTCTCTTAGTTAAAAATATCAATTTCTGATGGGGGCGGGATATGTGATAGAAGCATGAGGGGAAAGTGTGAGGGTAACTCAAGTCCCCTCAATAGCCCTATACAGTGAAGATCAGTACGTATTCTTCTGAGGTATGACGTCATAAATGTAAGGGTGCTTTATATTGGATTGTCTTTATATAGAGACGTCACGCAATTTTGTTCTTGGTGTTCGTTCTGATTTCTGTAATTGGAACACTAAGTTTGTTTGTTTGCCGATCCCAGTGGCCGTGCGGTCTAAGGCGTGGGTCTGCGGCCGCTCGCTTACTAGGATCGTGGGTTTGAATCCCACCGGGGGCATGGATGTTTGTGTTGTGTTATACGGTAGTATGGAACATAAGTGACATGAAGGACAAAAGGATTTAATACAGTACAAAAATGGATCAAATGGGGAAAACCCCGGACAAAATAAAAATCCACCGGGGGCATGGATGTTTGTGTTGTGTTTGTCGTAAAGACGGTAATATGGAACGTAAAGTGACATGAAGGACGAAAGGATTTAAACAGTACAAAAATGGATCAAAAGGAAAAAACCTCGGACAGGCAAAAAAAAAAAAAAAAAAATCCCGCCTAGGGCATGGATGTCTGTCTCTTGTGAGTGTTGTGTGTTGTCAGGTAGAGGTCTCTGCGACGGGCTGGTCACTCGTTCAGAGGAGTCCTACCGACTGTGGTGTGTCTGAAATGTGTGATCGTGAAGCCTCGAAAAACGAGGCAGCCCAGGCCCATATAGGGCTGTCGAGCCGTAGGAAAAAAAAGTTTGTTTGTTTAATGATGTTTTAACATTTGCGAATGTTATATAACAGCGTCGCTGGTAGGATCATGATTGTAAGCAACGAATCTGACGGGATCTGGGAGGCAGGGACAGGGACAGGGACAGGGACAGGTGCTTGTTGTGTGACGTCATCAAGACTTTTCCTGGGAGCGACGTGAGGTGCTGTATGAAGTACGTTATGCATTATTTGAAAATTGTGTGGTTATTTTACAAGAAATTTATACCTGCAGCGGGCTGTTTTGGGATCGCCGTTTGAGTTTGAAAAAAATGCTACAATGAAACCAGTCTGAAGCGGAATCTGAATTAAACGGAAACCTGTGTACATAAAAAAAAATGTTAGATGTTTGTGATGTGGCGGCCACGCGGTGGCGCAGTTGGTTGAGGCACTGCTCTACAAGAGGGTTCGATTCCCGATTGTGTCATTGGAATTTTTCATTTCATTGACTATGACCGTGGGGTCGACTCGGCCTCTAACAGAAATGAGTATCAGGAATATTTCATGGTGGTAAAGGCGGCCGGTGCTTAGGGCTGACAACCTTACCACCTTCATGTGCCGATTTGCTAGAAATCTGGGAGCCTCAACCTCCTGGAACCCTAAGGGTCTGTCCAGGCCTGTAATGGGATTGCTTTACCTTTGCTTGTGATGTAGAAAGAAGAAGTGATGTAAAATCGCTGACAATAAACGGTAAGAGTAGAAGAGCGGGAATAAGTAGAGGGAGGATAATAATAATAATAATAATAACCATGGCTCGACAGCCCTATATGGGCTTGGGCCTCCTCTTTCCGAGGTTACTTGGTCTTGTGCATTTGTGGCAGTGAGTGACCAGCCCACTGGCCGCGCTGTTCGACTTAATCCTGATGTGACTGCCAGAGCCATCTGGCAGTCAGTCAGGAGACTTGGGTGAGAAATTGCCGCTCAATTTTTGCTTACGAGCATTACTAGTTCTATTCATGCCCGTAAGGCTTTACTTCCCCTCCGAAGGAAGTGGTGCTCCGAATTTTTATCACCCTTAAAAATCCATCGACCTCGGTCCGGATCGAACCCGCGAACCTTGGGTCCAGTGGCGAGCACGTTAACCACTAGTCCACCGAGGTCGACAGAGGGAGGATAAGAGTGTATTATATTCCGCTTCATTATATGTTGCTTTGTTTCACGTACTTTTGTTCCATACTGTGTTTCCCGGAATTTATCTGATAGTGTACGTTCCTGTCACAAGCTGGAAGGGATTAGGTCTGACTGTCGACAAAATATGTACAGAAGACTTTAATGGGCTACTGGAAAAATGAAACAAAGGAAGGCGTGAAAGAACAAGTGAATCAACAAAAGGAAAGAAAACAACTATAAATGTGTACGTAGACCAGTTATGGAGTTGTCTTTACTACATTCGTGTCTTGTCAATGAATGACTGCCAATCGAACCACAGCTCCTCGGTCGTCGATCCCGTAACCCGTGTCTGTACCGACTGAAAAATGAGAACAATATTTTGCTAATGTTACACAATATTGTTCGAAGCCGGAATAGCTCAGTCATTATAGTGAGTAAGCTACGGGCTTGTTGACCGCGGAATTGAGGTTCGATTCACTGCATTGTTGTTTTTCTTAAAGCGTCCAGCTCCAGGCTGTGGGGCTTATCCAGTCTCATATTCAGTGGGTATCGGGGGCTGTTTTCCCACACGTACACGGCGTCACATCTGATAGGAAAGGAGTCTTTATTTCAATGTTATGCACTATACTAGTACGTTTACCAAAATGTGTTTTTCCTTTTCATTTTGTACCAAAATTCCTCATGCATGCTCCATATCGCTTGTTTGTCGTGCTTGTTAATGTAATCACCCTCATAGTAATTAGGCGAACAGTCAAACTTCCTCTTCTTGTAATTGTCTCCATTGTCTAGCTGAGGAAATGAAGAAGTGGCGACTCTTGTAAATGCGGTGATGAACATACGGGTTCCGTAATATGCGGGGAATCTCTTGACTAGCTTAGAAACGATTAGCTTTACAAGCAGGATTCTGCTCCATATAGTCTGTTAGTGTGTAGAACTTATTTGCAACTAGACGACTTGTTTCTGTTACATTTGTCTGATGTAACCTCATTGTTTGGCACCTTTGTAATATTCCAAATACCCGACGTACAGGAATGTTTAAAGCACAATACAGGGTATACACAAAAGAATGGTGCGGTTTCCATACTAAATACATAGTAAGCCGCACCATTCTTTTGTGTATACCTTGTATATGTGCATGTTATGGTTCATCTCCCTACCTAATTTTACTTGTCCAGCTTATTAGTTATTGTCATCAATTAAAAACCTAAAAAAAAAAAATTTTCAGGGCCGTCATTTTTTATGTTATTTTATATTGAGGTGTCCTCCGATGGCATGAGTTTATACTAAGTTTCGTGAAAATCGATCAACTTTTTCACACGTTGGAGTGGAGCGCGCGTCTGTCTGTCTGTCTCACAGACACACAAACACGCACGCAGAAAATATGGTTATTTTATAACGCTACTTATTTTGCTTCTAAGAAAGGACAGAAGACTAACAAGATAGGCAATGTACGCATAACGTAATATTGTGGCGCGTTCTTGTAACCATTGTTGCAGTGGAAACACGACAATGCATTCTTTGTGTTATTGTTGAGTTATATGTCACTGTCAACTGTATAAAAAATACGCGTATTTAATTGTAGACAATAATGCTTTTACGGTAAATTTATGTCACCGGCAACAATGCAAATTATACGTACCAGTTTTTGAAAGAAATTATTTTTCCAAATAATTTGCGCACTTTTCACACGTTATATATGGACGCTGCATTGAAAGAAAATAATGTTCTTTTGCTCGTGGCCTACTTTAGACGTACAGTTCGGCTACAAAGATCGTAATGACATATAAGTCTGCGTGGTTTCTCAGTTTTTGTAAGTGTTGAGGTAAAACATTGTAAGAGACGGAATTAATCAATTATGAAGCAATAGATATTACGTATTATGAGTGTGTGCCTGTCTTTGTGCCTTTGTTATCCGGTATGCAATGTGCAGTTTTTCTACGCAGCATTATACATACTGGCATGTGTGGCCTGTCTGGCTTTACCATATTTTTTCACATTTCTCATAAACGGCACGATTTTTAAGAAAAAATGTATTGAACATGAGGTGTATGTGTTTTATTTTCTCTACACGTTTTTCTTAAACATTTCTTATTCTAAGAAGAATTCAGAGGGATATTGTCATAAATGTACATACCCCACGTAGGTCTTCATGTAAAGTGCCCGTTATTCTTGTCAGATTTGAATGTAACTTCAATTTTCTCGACAGATTTTGGAAAAATCCTCAAATATAAAATGTCATGAAAATCTCTCCAGTGGGAGCCGAGTTGTTCCGTGCGGCCGGACCGACAGACATGACGAACCTAACAGTCGCTTTTCGCAATTTTGCGAAAGTGCCCAAAAATTGTATAAGGTTTTTATTCTCTCAGGGTCTATTTCTGTTGATTAACTTTTGAATGATGTAACCCCTCGGTTATCCGATTTAATTGGGGGGAAGGTTGCTTCGAAAAAGCCGATAAGCCCGTTGTTCGGGGTTCACTTCCTAGCCTATAGCTTAGCCTGTCGGTACCAACTTAGGAACCCAAATAACCGAAACTAGGCAATATTTTAGTACAAAATCAAAACGTGTGTATTATGATTTGGGTATAGAATAAGAAAATATGTCCTAGAAACTTATTTGAGGCCTAAATATATGTTGGAACCTGCCGGCATTTAACGAAGTTTGACCTATGTCGCGTAGGCCTAACTAGACTTAGACTAGCCTAAGTGTCTTCGCTTTGTAAATGTATTTCTCTCGACTATAGTATTAGCCCCCCACAAAGATACAGTAAGAAATTTATAACATGTTACCTAAATGCTAAATTCAAATTTTTACACACAATTCGAGTCGTTTGTGCGAGTGTCGGTTTATCGAGAATCGGGTGACCGAGGGTGCGCTGTGTTTTGAGTAATTCGCCTTAAGTGTGCAGGTATTATAACTTACAGTCGCTGTAGGCAGGACTTGCTATCGTATGTTTTAAACGCTTACGAAGCTCAGAATAAAATTGGAAGGATGCCACATTTTTAATTTTCTTACTGGCTCTGCCAAGCAGATGATGGAGTGGTTACAATGTAGACTTGTACTGCGTGCATATCCGGTTGTAGTTTGTAGTATCGTGGGGTTCCTCACAGTGCATGTAGCTACCGGGAGAGTCCTTTGGATACGCACAGGGGGTGTGTGAGTGACAAAAGTATCCCATTACAGGCCTGGACGAGCCCTGACGGTTCCAGGAGGTTGGGGCTCACAGATTTCAAGAAATTCGGCACATGACAGTGGCATGGTTGTCAGCCCTAGGCACCGGCCGCCTTTACTCCCCAGGAAATATTCCTGGTACTCATTTCTGTTAGAGGCTGAGTCGACCCCATGGTCGGAAGGATTATGTCAATGAAAGATTCCAGTGACACCATCGGGAATCGAACCTGCGACCTTCCGGCTTCTAGCTCAGTGCCTCAACGAACTGCGCCACCTCGTGCCCGTGTGTGAGTGACAGACTGTACTTTACAGACTCGGGCATTGGATTGATATGACTGATCTGCTGTATGCTCCATCCGCTTAACCCCGACGAAAGAGCTGTCAGCGTGTAGTAGATAGACGGTGGGAAGTCGACGTAGTGACATAAAGAAAAGTTTTGCACCTTACTGTATTCGAACTTCGCTCGTCCGACTCGCACACTCTTATCTGCATTGTAGTGGCATAACATTGCGTTCTCCCCCCCCCCCTTCCCCCCCCCCCCCCACACCGCTTTGGTCTCTGTGTATAAGTGAAATTTTTTTCGTATTTCGCCAAATATTCACTACGGAGGAAAATATTTTAAATAAAAGTGCAGTGTTATACTTTATGGCGGCCAGATCAAAAAGCGTGACCCACGTCGTGGAGGTCATGAGGGGTCAACTTTACGTCCCGGTGCATTATTCCGGGGAAGGAACTCTGGTACCCGTTGAATAGGAGACTGGGTGGGTCCCGGAGCCGGTCTAGACGTTTCGGAGAAGAGCAAAGTGTCTTGTCCCTGCCGGCATTCGAGTCCCGATCCGTGCAAGCCCGTGACCTAGTCCCTATACCGCCTACGCTATCCCGGCTCCTGATATAAACAGGAAGAAGAATTCAAACGGACGGTTTGCCTTTAACGCCTGAATTCCCACAGCTCTCAGTATGGAGACGGTAGACTCCCTACAAACGTTGGCACCTGTCTGCCAAATTACACAGCACCACAAACCACAAGACTGTCTTAATTCTCAGAGCGTGGGTACATCATCTCATATATCGGTCCCTCTCCACTTTAAACCATGTTTATTAGAAAGAATTTTATGCTTAGTTTCGCTCTGTTTTCGGGATCAGTTCTTTGTACTGTAAACTGAGGTTTACAGTCATCGAAGGTTCCATTTTAGACAGACTTTTACTGCCGTGGTTCATGGAATCGTATATTCTCTTCAATTCAATAGTTATGGTCACCCCTGTTACAATCCTCCATACCTGTGAACAGTCTCAGATGCCGTTGTTTTCTTCAGTTGAGTAGTTATGGTCACCCCTGTTACAATCCTCCATACCTGTGAACAGTCTGAGATGCCTTGTTTTCTTCAGTTGAGTAGTTATGGTCACCCCTGTTACAATCCTCCATACCTGTGAACAGTCTCAGATGCCGTTGTTTTCTTCAGTTGAGTAGTTATGGTCACCCCTGTTACAATCCTCCATACCTGTGAACAGTCTCAGATGCCGTTGTTTTCTTCAGTTGAGTAGTTATGGTCACCCCTGTTACAATCCTCCATACCTGTGAACAGTCTCAGATGCCGTTGTTTTCTTCAGTTGAGTAGTTATGGTCACCCCTGTTACAATCCTCCATACCTGTGAACAGTCTCAGATGTCGTTGTTTTCTTCAGTTGAGTAGTTATGGTCACCCCTGTTACAATCCTCCATACCTGTGAACAGTCTCAGATCCTCCCAGCCCCGGCTCCAGCTTAACTTCTATTTACTTCCTACTTGAATGGGGCGCCGTACAGTTGAGACGGAGCCAAGAGCTACACGTACTGAAATGTGGTTGAGGCGGTTCGTGCTTAGGATGATGGAGAGGCTTAGGTGCTGCTGTCCTTATCAATTATAGCCGAATTAACGCAGAGATGTCATTATTTTGGCTAAGCACTTCACAGACTGTTACGAACGTCAGTGTGCCTTTGAAATGTGATTTCATCATTCTGTAGTCTGTCTTACGACAGGTCCGTAGCCTTTTCCGCAGGGTGCGATCTAGTGCTTCAATTTCCAGTATCTTCTCTTTTCCTTAAGGTCATCCAGTAGCTGCTTACGCCTTCTTCCTCGTCTTCCCGTCATTTCTATCCTTCCCTCTATCTTTCCTTCAATCACGTGTTTCAGAAGGCAGTTTCTACGCAAGATGTGACCAATCCAGTTAGCCTTCCTTCTTTTTATTGTATGTACGATATTCCTCTCCTCCTTGACTCTGTGTAATACTTCTTCATTTCTCACACGATCGGTCCAACTGATCTTCCCCATTCTTCTCCAGCACCACATTTCAGAACTTTCCAGGTATTTCTGATCTACTTTCCGAAGAGTCCACGTTTCAGCACCTTACAAAGCTGTGCTCCAAATGTAGCACTTTACTTGTTTCTTCCTTAAATTTAAGTCCTGTTTGCTGATAAAAAGAGTTTCTTGAAATGCAGTTTACGAAAAAAAAAGATCTACATTACAAATAACTGAGTCCGCAGTTTTTAAATTAAGAACACCCTGTGAATTATGTAACGATGTAGAAGCATATGCCTTATTTATTCAAATTATTATTATTATTATTATTAACAATTTGTTAGTTTTAGATGTTTTACGAAGTATATCAGAACTCCTGCCGATCCCAGTGGTCGCGCGGTCTAAGGCGTGGGTCGGCGGCCTCTCGCTTGCAGGGATTGCGGGTTCGAATCCCGCCGTGGGCATGGATGTCTGTCTGTTGTGAGTGTTGTGTGTTGTCAGGTAGAGGTCTCTGCGACGGGCTGATCACTCGTCCAGAGGAATCCTATCGAGTGTGGTGTGTCTGAGTGTGATCGTGAAGCCTCGATATTGAAGAGGCCCTGGCCCACTAGGGGCTGTTGCGCCATTGGAAAAAAAAAATCAGAACTCTTAACAGACTTACGCTGTAGTTCGGTCACTGATGTTTCATGTGATTTGTGGTTGTAATTTAATACGTTTCTTGTAATTAATTTGACTATATGAGCGTTTTATGCCGTCTCTGCTACTGTTTTATGTAACTACCCGTTTGACCAATACTGTTTAAATATTTCATTAAGGTGCCGTACCTGTTATAAACCTAATTTTTTTGTTGTTTGTTATGTTGGGTTGTTTATTTGTTTGTGATGTGTCTTTGTGTGATTTTTTTTGTATTTATGTTGTGCTGGTTTTATAGTTGGCGATTGCGCTGTTAAACTAACACATTAATGAAAGGGGATTAAATTTATTTGAATTATCTTGTACCGTTGCTTATTTTGTAATTTGCCGGACGGCTGTTGAGTCAGCACGTAATTAAACACTTACTGAATTGTTTATTTATTTGTTTATTTATTCGTTCATTCACTCGCTCATTCTGTTTTCCCCATTTTTGTCTTAGAAGTAAGATTGTCCTTCATCTTCATTAAGCACTGCGCTGTGAAGTCGTGTCGGGCAGAAGTGTATAACTCCACGCAGTCTAACGTCGGCATTAGATGCAGGCGTATAGTGGCTTCACGCCCCCGTCGCCTTTTCCCCAGGGAAGAACCTCAGGTGAAATTTGAGGTCAGCCACGCGTTTAGCAGTGGTATGGCCTGAAGGTGGAGCCCAGTGGGCGAGCTCATCAGGCACATCCTGTCAACCTGGGCGTCAGGAATGTGGCTTTGTCCAAAGTCTGAAGCCTTCAGCCTGTGATTATCTGCTGTAATGAACGTAATGTCAGCTCCAACTGCTTGCTACTCCATTACCGCCATGTGGAACTCTTTATCATCAATATCCGGCCCGGGATAGCGTAGCAGATATAGCGGATGGGTACGGGTGGACCGTCCGGGGTTTGAACTCCGGTACGGGCAAGAGATTTTTCTTTTCTCAAAAACGTCCAGACCGGCTCTGGGGCTTACCCAGAATCCTGAAGTTTACTATTCACCTATCTCCATAGTGCCGAGGTTATGAATAAGTGGAGCTATATCTCTGCTCCCTCTATGTGTCTTCATGGCATGGACAGTGGACAACTTCAGTTTTATACCTGCATCATAATTTTTCTGGAATTACACTTTCTGTTCATCGCAAAGGAAGATCTCCCATTTTCTGGGTCTCTAAATATGTTTTCAAATAGTTGGTAGGATTCCTTGGACGGGGGATGCGCCCGTTGAAAAGCCTCCACATAGATAGGACAGTGGGGCTAGAACCCAGACCGCAGATGTCGAACGATCGACGACAGTATGCTCCTCCACACTGCCTGGCCACTGTGATCAGCTCAGCTCATCTGTGCCTTCTAATTCACTACATTAACTCTATAGGAAATTCTTCCTTCAGATGTTTTGTTGTGACCCGTGATCTTACGACATGCTTCTTAACAAAGACTGGCTGGAATTTTAATTATGTAAGCATATATTTGAAGCACAGCACATCGCATTTACTGTTACCATGGGCTTTCGCCTGCACTGTATCCACGTCAGGTTATGTTGTATTTCTTTCATAAGGGTTCTTTTTTTTTATTGAAGGGCCCCGCAGCAGATGCTACGGACGTACCGCAGCCTTGAAGGGTTATTGTGCAACCCTGTGAGGAAGGTGATGAGGTTTTTTCTGTTTTTCCTTGTAATGGAACACCGGTGGAATGAAATTGACAGGGGAAAACCGAAGTACTGGGGGAAAAACCTGTCCCAGTGCCACTTTGTCCACCATAAATCCCACATGGACCGACCCGGGATCGAACCCGGGCCTCCACGTTGAAAGGCAGGCGATAAGGATTCTTTGCTGTAGGTGTATAAAATGTGCTCGTGGTGCCTAAGAGTCTTAAACTGAAAAGTTGATTGGGGAATTTAATTTTGGTTTGTGTCAGTTCAGTGTAAACTGTCACATTTTGATAATTTTCCTCAAAAAATACACAGCTTTACTGAAATAATATTTTCTGAGGAGTGCCAATGATTATGCTCCACATTATGTAGTTTTCTGCAGTGAAATATAGTACTTTGTTTTTGAGAAGGAACGGAACTAACATTTTAATTCAGCAGAGTAGCCCATTTAACCCCCGCTCAGGATGGAGAAGATCAGTTGGACAGATCGTGTGAAGAATGCAGAAGTATTACGTAGAGTCGAGGAAGGAACATCCTATATACAATAAAACGAAGGAAGGCTAACCGGATTGGTCACATCTTGTGTAGGAACTGCCTTCTAAATCACATTATTGAAGGAAAGGTAGAAAGAAAGGAAAGAAAAGGAAGAAGACATAAGCAGCTACTGAATGACCTTAAGGAAAGAAATGCTACTGCAATTTGGAAGAGGAAGCACTATATCGCACTCTGTGAAGAACTGGGTTTGGAAGAGGCTACGGACCTTTCGCTAGACAGAATACGCGGTGAATGACACGCACGCGCAAAGTGTGTAATTTAAATTGCAAGTTTTTACGTACCGTTTTATTTCGACATATCTCTGGGAATGAAGTTACGGTTTCGTGTATTTTAATCTGAGTTTTTAGAAGGACACGGGACAACGAAAGCTGCAGTAGGAAGCATACCGCATACTCTGTCTGCACCTAATGTCGTTACACACACACACACACACATATGTATATATAATTTTTTTTGTGTACTATTGTTCCCTTGTACCTGAATACTTCCGGTATTTCTTGTTTTGAATTACACTGTTTCAAAATAACATGTTCTTTAGTCATCTGTCTTTTGACGTGAGCGAAAATTTATGTTGAAGTGTGACTTACAAGTCTGTCTCTTGAAATCAATTTCGACGTGGAGAGAGAAATCTGACTGTCAACACTGTACATGAAGATTTTCTTTGGAAATTACGTCATATGATGTACAGTCGAACCCGGTTATAACGACATCGGTTTGTACGACACCTCGCCTACAGAGTCAGATTTTCTATGGTACCAATTAATTCGTCGCAGTTAACCACAACATTATACTCCTCGGTTATAACGACACTCGTTTATAACGACACAAAATATTCAGTCCGTTTCATGACGCTATAACCGAGTTCGACTGTATTTCTTTTTTCCTAAATAAATTGTTGATGGGAACTGCTACTTCCTGCACTCTTCCTCCTCTTCTTCCTCCTCCTGTTCCTCTTCTTCCTCCTCCTGCTCCTCCTCTTCCTGCTCCTCCACTTCCTGCTCCTCTTCTTCCTCCTCCTGTTCCTCTTCTTCCTCCTCCTGCTCCTCCTCTTCCTCCTCTTCTTCCTCCTCCTCTTCTTCTTCCTCCTCCTCCTGTTCCTTCTCCTTCTTCTTCTTCACGTACTATTTTGACTGCAGTTCGTCTCTCAATTGTCCAGTGCGCGTTCAATTCGTCATAATTTCTCTCTAATTTCTTAATTCCATTTTTTGCCCTTCGTCCTGTGTGTGCTCATTATTCTCCTCTCTGTTAAACTTTTTGTTTCAATTTTTAATTGTGTTCTGATGTTGCCAGCTCTCATCTTACCAGATAAGTTAGAAGGTATGAGAACAATTTTTCGTTTCGTGTAAATTTTGTAATTTGTTCGTCTTCTGTTTGTGTCTCACCAGTTTCCATGGCAACCCCCGCCACCGACGTCTTGTTGCAGGGAGATGCTATAGTCGTAAATACACCAGCCTGGGGCTTTCGATCTTTCCCTTCCGTCTCTGTGCAATTCTGTTCTTGGAGTTCCCCTTCTTGATGCGCGCCCTATCTCTCAGCTTCCTCGTTCCTTGTCCTCCGTGTAGCATTCATTGTTTGAAACACAGGGGCTGCCTGCGACAGATGTGTTTCTGCCTTTCTCTCTATTTGATGGTATAGATCCAACAATCGCAGGTTGTTAAGTCTTCTGGGACAGTCAGAAATAACGATTACTAACTCCATAGTGCCGATCGCCGTGGCCGTGCACCGTCTAAGGCGTGGGTCTGCGGTCGCTCGCTTGCTGCGATTGTGGGTTCGAAGTCCGCCGTAGGCATGGATGGCTGTCTGTTGTAAGTGTTGTCAGGTAAAGGTCTCTGCGACGGGCTGATCACTCGTCCAGAGGAGTCCTACCGAGTGCGGTGTGTCTAAAGTGTGTGAGGTTAAGAATGCGTGGAGCTACACCTTAATTCCTCTATACACAATCATGTCTTTACCTTTACCTATTCACCCTGTCACCTGACACTGTATAATTTCAGTCATTATTTCATTCATTCTGCAGTCTGCCTTACGACAGGTCTGTAGCCTATTCCAAAGCGAGTTCTTCACACAGTGCGATCTAGTGCTTCCTCTTTCAATTTCCAGTATCTTCTCTTTTCCTTAAGGCCATTCAGTAGCTGCTTACGTCTTCTTCCTCTTCTTCCCGTCATTTCTATCCTTCCTTCTAACTTTCCTTCAATCACTTATTTTAGAAGGCAGTTTCTACGCAAGATGTGACCAATCCAGTTAGCCTTTCTTCTTTTTATTGTATGTACGATTTCCTCTCCTCCTTGACTCTGTGTAATACTTCTTCATTTCTCACACGATCCGTCCAACTGATCTTCTCCATTCTTCTCCAGCACCACATTTCAAAACTTTCCAAATACTTCTGATCTACTTTCCGAAGTGTCCACGTTTCAGCACCATACAAAGCAATGCTCCAAATGTAGCACTTTACTAGTTTCTTCTTTAAATTTAAGTCCAATTTGCTAGTAAAAAGTCTTATTATTGAATGCTGCTTTTGCCATGGCAATTCTGGATTTAATTTCACGTGCATCATTTGTTATCATGCTACCCAAATAATTGAAGAATTCCACATTCTCCAATTGTTTTTGATCTATCATAATTTTTATTGGGTTTGGTTGCCTTCAGATTCTCATTAGCTTACTTTTTTCCACAATGTAGACGTCGTCAAATAAAATAAAAATAAGTTCCATAACAAAATTTGCTGTCGTGAGGAGGGTTTCCGTTAGTCTGGTGTCCTCACGTTGTGTGTGTCGCATCTTGTACTGGCATATGTGCAGATGCATGAGAAACAACAGCGATAAACGAGAGATGCATGGCGCACCATAACAGTGGCGCTGGAAGCTGCATCTCATGCCAGTAGTAGCAATATTGATTCGGTATTGCGAGGTAGACGGACGGACACGTCGCTATGGTAACACCACTCACGTCCCACCGAATTCACCATTTTCTCTTGGGGGATACAGCAAAAGTATGAGGGGGTGGGGAAGGTAAAATGGACAGAAAATGTGTGAGCGAATTATAAAGGGCGTGGGTGGGAGACTGACGTGGAGAGATTTCAGACTGTATTCGATTCGAACTGTATCCCGTCATTCAGCCCAGTATGAGCATGGCGGTTTGGAGAAGCAGTCCACGTATTATATTCATAAATGTACGTATAGTCTGTTGGAAAAGCTCGTAAACTTGTTAAGAGAATTAAACGAAGTGTTTTTCTGTTTTATGGCTCAGGATAGGGACAGGTGGCGGGCTCTTGTGAGTGCGGTAATGAACTTTCGGGTTCCACAAAACGCGGGGAATTTCTTGACTAGCTGACGACCTGTTAGCTTCTCAAGAAGGACTCTGCTCCATTGAGTTAGTGTTTTCCTGTCTTGAACAGTTTTCTGGCTTATAAAATACCTTCTTTTTCTGGTCTTTTGTGTTCCTGTAAAGGTAAAGTAAAGGTAAAGTTCTCCCTAGAACAGGCCATGAAGGCCCAGAAGGGGAGTAGAGGTATAGCTCTACTCTCTCTTTAACCCTGACACTAGATGGGGGTGGGTGGTCAACTCTACGCCCCGGCCGCTTTACCCCCGGGAAAGAGACTCGGTACCCATTTTATAGGAGGCTGGGTGGGCCCCAGGGCCGGTCTGGACAGCTGCGGAAAATCTCGCCCCCACCGGGATTCGATCCCCGGACCGTCCAGCCCGTAGCGAGTCGCTATACCGACTGAGCTATCGCGGCCCACTTGTGTTCCTGTGCCCAAAAGAAGACCAACCATTTATCAGCAACGGCTACGAAAGCTTGAAAACTTAGGGCCTAATTTTCCCTTCTATACTGTGAGCTACAGCTGTTGAAATCTTACCATTAGTTCAGAACTGCAGTAAAATCAAACACAAAGTACATAAAACTTAATTCATGTTCTGTTTTATGTAGAATGTTAACTGGGATTATCACTCTGTGGGAATAACATTATTACTGGATCAAATAGGAGTGATATTGGAGGGATCACATGGGGATCATGGGAACTGTAGACACCTACTGAAGTTCGGTAGGGAAAGCTCAAAGGAGAGTACTTAAAAGATCTTTCGTAGAGGCAGAACAATATTAAATTGGATTTTGTAGAAATACGATGTGAGGCTCGGTAACTGATTTACCTGTCGTACAATGTGTGAACTAACTAGCTCCATGGAGCAGAAGCATCCTTTAGAAGCTAATAGTTCTTCAGCCAGTCAATAAATTCCCCGCATTTTCTGTAATCTGAAGGTTCATTACCGTGTTCACGAAACCCACAACTTTTGCCTATCGTGAGATGAATCCAGTTCACGCCCTCCCACTCCATTACTTTGGGAACCATTTTAATATTACCCTCCCATCTACGTTTTGGTCTTTCATGTGGTCTCTTTCAGTTTTCCTTACCAAAACCTTATATGAGTTTTTCTCCCCCATACGTGCCACATGTTCGTGCATCTTATCACTCTTTATTTGATTACCCTAATAATATTTGGTATATATATGAGTATTAGGCCTAATAATGAAGTTTATAACTTTTGTGAAGACGATGATGAACGTTCGGGTTTTCTAAAATCAGGGGATCTCGTGGTCGTCTGACATACCGGTATTGTTAACATTGCAACCATTCTGTGCCATGTAATGTCCTTTATCAAGATAATGCAGTTGACCTGCCCAGCGTGGGTAGAGTCCCTTAACACTCGCGACGACGTTATGGGACAAAACATATAGATCCTGTCAAAAACACGATTACCTATCACTGCATGACATATTGTTTAACAAATACTAGTTGCCATTTGTTAGGAGTTGCTTATAACACGCCTAAAGTCAAATGTATTCACAATTCTAATCACACAGAACACTACACAAAATAACTGTATTAGCTCACACGCACAAAACGCGACTGCACTTCAGGCCGATGTATTCTTTACTGGAATACATCGGTTACTGGTCACAAACAAGGAACGGTCAGCTTTCCCCAGTGCAGACCATTGCCAAGGTCAACTGCAAACTCCACAGTCATTATCTGTAGCTCGTCGGTTAACACGAAATAACAAACCAGGGGTTACGGCTTACGTCTCCGTTGCAAAGACCAATCGGTTGGTACGTTAGGGTACTAATGGCTATTATGCACACACACTGGTAGGCGGAATGCGGTTTCTGAACGTTAAAGCAGCTGGCACATATAGTTACCACTATCGCAAATTGCGAAAAGCGACTATTAGCCTCGTCATGTCTGTCTGTCGGCTCCCACTGGACGAATTTTTATCAAATTTGATGGTTGAGAATTTCTCGGAAATCTGTCGAGAAAATTCAATTTTGATTAAAATCTGACAAGAATAACGGGAACTTTATATGAAGACCTATGTACATTTATGATAATATCTCGCTGAATTCTTGGATTGAGAGATGTCTCAGATACAAGTTGTAGAGAAAATCAAAACACGCATTTTTTGTTCAATAACTTTTTTTTTACCGAAATCGTGCCATTTATCAGATAATGTGGGAAAATACGGTAGGGCCAGGCATGCCACAGATGACAATATAATACAGCGCATGCGATTTGCACGCTGGATAACTAAGGCTACAGACACACACTCACAATATGTAATACAGGGTATACACAAAAGAATGGTGCGGTTTCAATAGTGAATGCTATTGAAACCGCACCATTCTTTTGTGTACACCCTGGACTTATTGCTTTTCCACGGCAACAATGGATACACGAACGTGCCTCAATATTACGTTTATACGTACATTGTCTGCCTTGTGGCTTGACGTGTACTGTGACACGCTGCCTGGAAAAGCATCTGGATATATCTTCTACATGTAAATACGAGTGTATGACTGACTACACCTGGTTTACAAGGAACCTTGCTAACTACGTCACAAAACGAACTGAATTCTGTGGCAACTGACAAGCAGTCAGGGATCTCAAGTTCTAAATGTCAAGTAAGCCAATTAACTTGTTGCAAGCAAGTGGGTGGGCAGATTTTGCAAATATCGGAGGATAGAATTTGAAACACGTGGCTTTGACACAGGCGAGATGGTTCTATAATTGTACTTGTGACGCAAGACGTGTGTTCTGTGAATAGGCGTTACATTGCTAGCGACAGAATTGCGAATGAATCAGAACGCTGATTTACTGCAGCACAGACAAAGCGTGTTGGAAATAACGACAAACTTGAAGTATAGGCTGACTCTGCCTGCCGGGATGTGACACCATGTAGTCTGGTAGAAATTTAACGACGTTTCGGAGGATATGTAGGAAGGTAAAGTACCCGTCCACACGATGAATACATATAGGGGAGTAGAAGTATAACTCCACTCATTGACCTCGCTGCTGGGTGGAATTGAGTGGCTAACATAACGCCCCGTCTGCTTTACCCCTGGGAAAGTGCCCAATGAATGGGAGGCTGAATGGGCCCCAAAGCCGGTATCAACGTTTTGGAGAAGAGAAAAATGTCTTGATCCTGGCGGGATTCGAACACCGAACCGTCCGGCCCTTCGGAAGATAGTACTGCCCCGGTGTTCTTAGACTTCGCCATGACTCCATGGAGCAGAGTCCTTCTTGAGAAGCTAACAGGTCGTCAGCTAGTCAAGAAATTCCCCGCGTTTTATGAAACTCGAAGGTTCATTACCTCATTCACAAGAGCCCGCCACCTGTCCCTATCCCGAGCCATATCAATCCAGTCCACGCCCTCCCATTCCACTTCTTGAAGATCCATTTTAATATTATCCTCCCATCTATGCCTGGGTCTTCCAAGTGGTCTCCTTCCCTCAGGTCTCCCCACCAAAATCCTGTATACACCTCTCCCCTCCCCCATACATGCTACATGCCCTGCCCACCCCATTCTTCTTGACTTGATCACCCGAATAATATTTAGTGATGAGTACAGATCATTAAGTTCCTAGTCTTCGCCTGAGCGCTTCAGATGTTACACGATTCACTTGATCCATCAGCACATTTTTCATGGTATTAGGCTGCGGTAAGAGTGTCTGGCTCACCGCAGTCTTTGTAGCGTACTGTGCCTGCTTAAAAGGACAGCATTACGTGTTTCAGACTTTCACAGCAGATATTGCTCAGATGATAGAGCGTGCATCCACCTGAACAAAATTCGGTACCCTGAAGACAAGAGGTTGCATGTTCCTCCAAAACGTCGGAACAAACCGATTACCTAACGTGATGTATTAACCCAGAATATATCACTATGCTCTCTGCGTCTTATCCCATTTAAACTTCAAACCAATTGACCGAATTTTACAAAACTTAGTATGAACGTTATGCCGTTCTTTTGGACGCCTTCCGAACGCAATACTGTTTATTTTACTGCGGTGAAAGGTGGTGAGGGGGAGAGATGTTGGAGCTGCTTACTCTGGGGTGTACCCATAAGAAGGGTCTTGGGAAAATATGCATGTCCTATGAATATAATGCTTTTGTAGAATGTAAGTAAGCCATCTGTCGGTTCTTTTCGTCAGTAAACATTGCGCTGCCGTTTAAACGTCACAATACGCTTACCTGAAGCTCTCTCTTAGCTATAATGCATGCAACTCTCTGCAGTTACTAATGTCAACCTACAGCCCATATACAGAAACCTTTCACAAATGTATGCTTATTTAGCTCTTCAATCGCACACAACAAGCTGTAATACACACGTTGTCTTGGCGACTAGTTTCGGCTCCGGAAATGAGCCATCATCAGGCCACTAACAAGAACTGTACAAATGTAAAACTCTGTCATACGATGGAGATCTCCTCCTTTACATCGATACATACATTATAAATGTATGTGAAACAATTAAGGTTTCAACATGACACCTAAGCAAAGTAGTAAATCTGTATAATCATGTGATAAATGTTAAAATACCGAAGGTAAAGGTAAAGGTAAAGTTCTCCCTAGATCAGGCCACGAAGGCTCAGAGGGGGAGTAGAAATATAGCCCTACTCTTTCTTTAACCTCGACGCTAGATGGATGTTGGTGGTGAACGCCACGCCCCGGCCGCTTTAACCCCGGGAATGACCCGGTACCCATCGTACAGGAGGCTGGGTAGGCCCCAAGGGCCGGTCTGGTCGGGTGCTGAAAATCTCGCCCCCACCGGAATTCGATCCCCGGACCGTCCAGATCGTAGCGAGTCGCTATACCGACTGAGCTATCGCGGCCCATAAAAGTACCGAAGTTGTTATAAAAAAAATATAACGTAATTCAAAAGCAATGAGTCGACTGTGAAGGTATTTTAAATATGTATAAATGCAGTAAAAAAAAAAGCAACCCCTAGGCAGGCCCTGAGGGGTCCAGGAGGTTGAGGCTCCCAGATTTGTAGACAATCGGCACATGAAGGTGGTAAGGTTGTCAGCCCTACGCACCGGCCGCCTTTACCCCCCAGGAAATATTCCTGGTACTCATTTCTGTTAGAGGCTGAGTCGACCCCAGAGCCTTAGTGCGACGGAAAGGATTATGTCAAGGAATTAATTCCAATGACACCATCGGGAATCGAACCCGCGACGTTCCGGTTTGTAGCGTAGTGCCTCAACCAACTACGCCACCGCGCGCCCCGTATAAATGCAGTACCGTACCGAAATGTATGTGAAAAGCTACCGGCATCATCCCGTATGTTGGTAGGTGGATGGACCACCGTGCAGTAATCTTTTGACAGGTCTATGTGCTGAGAATATGTACAGGGCATACACAAACGAATGGTGCGGTTTTAATAGTGAACACTATTAAAACCGCACCATTCTTTTGTGTATGCCCTGTATATACAGTACTTCCAGGCACCGTCAGTTACCTATAGCGCTACTGTTGAACGTTCCGGCTAGTCTTCGTCAGTATGGGTTTTAGTTGTAATGTGTGCATGAATTGACGTGTGTAATGTAGCTTGTTGTGTGTGATTTAGTGTTAAATAAACATATATTTGTGATTTAATGCTGCAACAGAGATGTATTATATCGAGGTTATAAACCTTTCAGCCTATTCCCTCTGCTGCATACTCGAACTGTCCGCTTACCTTCACCTTAAATGTTCAATTTCCATCGCCTGACCATCAACCTGACTTTACCAGATGGACGAGGCAGCGAGCATTGCCTGTGTGTCCTCAGAGCATAACACTTCCTGTTCCGCCATACATTTAGAGTCTCTCGGTGCGTCCTTTCTACACTCTTTCTTTATTTATTTCTTTCGCCTTCTACTGAACAGTTATATTCTTTACTCATGGAGCCCCATGCAGTTAGATTAAAGTATAATGAAGTTATGAAGGAATGCTAATAAGTTTTGCCTTGTACTTAGCGGAATTAGCTTTTAAATTATATTTAATTATTGGACTTTTGAACTCAAGGGCCGTTAGTTAGAGTTACGTCTAAGTTGAAGATGGAAAAGAGGGAACGTCATGAAAACTCGGAACACAAAGCCAATTAGTGGCTCATATATACTAATGCCTCGTCTTGAATGAAGGACGAAATTACGAATTAAGATGCTAGCCTTCACGGTTCGCTGTAGTCTCTTACTAAATTTGCGATAAAAATAAATAAAATTTTATTTATTTGGTTTCCTTTCTTTCGGAAGAAAAATTTAAAATTGTGTAATGATGATTGGTGCCTGAAATTCCCTTAAAATTCAGTTTATTCCTCACAGAAATCACTCCGTCGCCATTACAGGTTTCATCGATTAATGCTGCTTAGGGAAATATTTTTGTTTCTGAGAAATCGCACAAAACATAAATACGCTAACCAACAAACCAACTGACTGCCTGAATAACTCCATGGAGCAGAGTCCTTCTTTAGAAGCTAATACTTTCTCAGCCAGTCAAGAAATTCTCCAGATTTTATGGAACCCGGAGGTTTATCACCGCGTTCAAAAGAGCGCACCAAATGTCCCTATCCTGAGCCAGATCAGTCCAGTCCACAAATCTCCATCATATTTCTTGAATATCCATTTTAATATTATGTTCCCATCTACACCTTGGTCTTCCAAGTGGGCTCTTCCCCTCAGGTTTCCCCAACCAAAACCCTGTATGCATCTCTCCTCTCCCCATACGTGCCACATGCCCCGTCCATCTCATTCCTCTCCATTCGATCACCCAATACTGATCGTGACGCCCCAATTTATGCAATCTAACAAACATGTACTGAGCGCACAAAGTATGTGATACATACATACAGTAACCACTGTGCTCTGTGTAGATAATGTCTGTTATGTATTTCGCTTTCCTGCCAACAGATTCACGGGAAATGTGGATGCCGCTGACGACCACCCGTGGGGCCGAAGTCACCCGAAAGGACTTCCCTGAGATAATTAGCTTAGTAATCTAATTTACGAGTACATTGCCACGCAGCTAATACAGCGTTCGTAAAGGTGGAAACCATGTCAGTTGAGCTCTGTGAATTGAGAAAATCAATTATAGGCTATTTCAGCGACAAAACATGTCGTGTTGACTGAAACACCCTGTCATTGGTCTTTCTAGGCGCGTTGTAAAATTACGAAAAGCGACTATTAGCTTCGTCATGTCTTTTCGTCTGTCTGTCTGTCCGAATGGAACAACTCGGCTTCCACTGGACGGATTTTCATGAAATTTGATGTTTGAGTATTTTTCGAAACTTTGTAGAGAAAATTCAAGTTTCATTAAAATCTGACAAGAATAACGGGTACTTTACGTGAAGACCTATGTACATTTATGATATCTCGCTCAGTTCTTGTTAGAATGAGAAATGTTTCAGACAAAATTTGTAGAGAAAATCAAAACACACATTTTATGTTCAATAACTTTTTTCGAAAATCGTGCTGTTTATGAGATAATGTGGTTTCTCCTTCCCTATCTCACGTACAGTTACGGCTGGACGGTCCGGGGTTCGAATCCCGGCACGGTCAAGAGGTTTTTCTCTTCTTGAAACCGTCCAGACCGGTTCTGGGACCTACCCAGCCCCATATTAAATGGGTACCGGGGTTTTTTCCCGGGGGTAAAGGGGCCGGGGCGTGAAGTTGACCACTCTCACCCATCTAGTGCCTAGACTAAGAATGACTGGAGTTGTGCCTCTTCTCTTCCTATATGTCTTAATGGCGCGGGCAGGGTCAACTTTACCTTATACCGCGTATAACTTTTTTCTCTCTCAGCTGGTTTTTTTAATCCTGAAAAAGGCGGCAGCTTGTTCTTCCGAAACGTCACCCATCTACGGATATGCACGGCGTCACGTCTCAAGAGACCGTAATGCTTTATTATTGAAAAGAGTTATTGGATGTTTGTTGAAAAATCCCACGGACACTGGTTTCTGAAGACGTCTGCTCCTTGGAGTTAGTTAATAATAAATACGTGTATAAACAACTACTGTGCCGATCTCAGTGGCAGCGCGGTCTAAGGCGTGGGTCTACGGCCGCTCGCTTTCTGGGACTGTAGGTTCTAATCCCACCGAGGGCATGGATGTCTGTCTCTTGTGAGTGTTGTGTGTTGTCAGGTAGAGGTCTCTGCGTAGGGCTGATCACCCGTCCAGAGGAGTCCTACCGAATGTGTGGTGTGTCTGAGTGTGATCGTGAAGCCTCGAAAAATGAGGAGGCCTAGGCCCCCAAGGGGCTGTCGAGCCATAGGAAAAAAAACTACTGTAGCTTGTCTGCGCTGAAGTGCTTTCATCAACTTTATCAGGGGCTGGATCTATTTTTATAGCGAGTTGCTTTCTTTCTTTCAAAAATTCGGTGCTGTGAGACATAATTTCACAAAAACACGCCTTTCATCAGCACTGAGAATATTGCATCAACCTGTCGTAATATTTATCTCTGACACAATTTATTTCTTCACGTAATAACCGCTGATACCTTATGCTGCAGCGCGTTTCCTCACACTTCAATGCTCCGATCAATATTGTTTCCATTTGAAATGTAATGGGTCTTACAGCAACGAAGCGACGAAACGGGGTTCAGAGTGCAGAGTAGGAATAAACACGATGGCTTTCACAGGCTGGCATGTTTGTTTGGGAGCGCGTGAAAGATATGAGGCGCGTGTAGGTTTCGAGCTGTTACGGACTAGATACCAAATGATCGTGGTTCGTTTTGAACTACAACCGTATCGCATTTTGTTAGGACAGCACGTGTTCTGTCCAGGACGTCATAATTATCATTCTGACATTAATTCTCTTCATGAAATTCGCATAATAAAGTACTAACTCCATGGAGCAGAGTCCTTCTTGAGAAGCTAACAGGTCGTCAGCTAGTCAAGAAATTCCACACAATTTATGGGACCCGAAGGTTCATTACCGCACTCACAATAGCTCGCCACCTGTCCCTATCCTGAGCCATATCAATCCAGTCCATCCTCCCATCCCACTTCTTGAAGATCCATTCTAATATTATCCTTTCATCTACGCCTGGGTCATTCATTCTGTAGTCTGTCTTACGACAGGTCTGTAGCCTGTTCCAAAACGAGTTCTCCACAGGGTGCGATCTAGTGCTTCCTCTTTCAATTTCCAGTATCTTCTCTTTTCCTTAGGTCATCCAGTACTGCTTACGCCTGGGTCAATAAAGTACTAAATTGTACATAAATTGTACAGAGGTCAATCTACACCTGGTTATTAGAACTTCGAAGGCCTGTTATTTTGTGTGTGCTTTTGGTTGACTTTTACCAAAGACGATTTTTTTTTTCCATGGCGCAACAGCCCCTAATGGGCCGGGGCCTCCTCACTTTCGAGGCTTCACGATCACACTCAGACATACCACACATTCGGTAGGACTCCTCTGGACGGGTGATCAGCCCGACGCAGAGACCTCTACCTGACAACACACAACACTCACAAAAGACAGACATCCATGCCCCCGTTGGGATTCGAACCCGCAATCCCAGCTAGCGAACGGCCGCAGACCCACGCCTTAGACCGCGCGGCCACTGGCATCGGCAACGAAGATGATAGCAGGACATAATACTAGCTGTGTTAGAAGGGAATGACATTTGTTACAGGAAATGTTAAGCAATATACTTACTTGGTTAAGCTGAAGAATGATTTTATGAGAGAAATACTCATGTTTTCCGGTTTCCTTATAATATACAAAATAAGTTAACGTTGGCGTAGGCCTAAATACGTACATTTAGGGAAAAAAACGAATGGCGAGATTATAAAAAAATGCGTTTTGAATTATTTGTCCTCGTGGGAAAAGAGTGTTTGATAGAACTCGTAAACGAGGGCTAAGTCGAAAAGGATTGTAGTGTATCGTTGAAAGGCATAAGGTGAGAAATGAAAAGAGAAAGGGGAAGTAGGTGAATGAAATCGATAGGTAAAAGTTAAAGTTCTCCCTAGAACACGCCATGAAGTCCCAGAGGGGGAGTAGAGGTATAGCTCTACTCTTTCTTTAACCTCGGCGCAAGATGGGGGTGGGTGGTCAACGCCACACCCCGGCCGCTTTACCCCCGGGAAAGAGACCTGTTACCCAATGTGCAGGAAGCTGGGTGGGCCCCAGGGCCGGTCTGGACGGGTACGGAAAATATCGCCCCCACAGGGATTCGATCCCCGGACCCTCCAGCCCTTATCGAGGCGCTATACCGACTGAGCTATCGCGGCCCGAAATCGATAGGGTGAGTACTAATAGAGAAGACGAGTATATTGTTACCTTTTTTGGTTATGACACCATGTAGTCTGGTACGTGCTTACGTTTCGTAGGAACCTACTGCGCCCTAATTATGAAGACAGGTTCCTCCGAAAAATTTTAGCAGACTACCAGACTATACGGTGTCATAAATCGGAACACCACAGTATGAATCTGTCATGATAGCTGGTATGTGGGCCGAGTTTCGAACTCAGGGACAAGTGCTAACTAATCTACCGCGAAGTCGTAGGAATAAAGAACAGAAGAAGTTCGGAGGCAGGAAAATATTTAATGGTTTTATATCGTCTCTGTGAGCTTATTATAAGGGAATATTTCTCTGTACAAGTTTGCTTTTAAAGTAATTTTAGCTTCACATGTCTCTAATTCCTTTCGTATAAAAGAGATGAGACATTGCTGTTCGTGGGCTACCCTGAATGTGCCCAAATAAGCGCCTTAAACCGTGACACTCTTAAATTACGTAGTCTATTTACTGTCTTGTTTATATTTACAAGTCATTGTGTTACATGGCTTGTGTGGCTTATTTATATCAAAATGGAACGACTTGGTTGGGCGTACTTCAGCTATTTATTACATGCAGAAGTATATGGTCGTTGTTACTTTTGCGAGCTTCAATACGTACCTTGTTGACGAAGACCCAGAGTACTGTACACTCAGCAACACTGATGTGATATATCACTGACCTTACATGGCTGTTTGCGGGCTGTGTGCCTGCTTGAATAAGCAAATTTCCTAACATTGTCCTTGCATGCATAATACGTTCGCCTAAACGTAATGGCAGGGTTGTGGGTAGCCTAAAGGAATACGCCCCTCTTGATTACACTTGCCATGTTGTTGGAGGAGTTTTAACATTGGTACGACAACGCTAAACACCTTCAGGTTAGAATGATGAAATTTATCGTGTCTGTTGTTATGTCCCCGTATTGCATCCTGATAACCACATTCATTTATGTCATTCATTCATTATGCAGTCTGTCTTACGACAGGTCCGTAACCTCTTCCAAAGCTAGTTCTCCACAGGGTGCGATCTAGTGCGTCCTCTTTCAATTTCCAGTATCTTCTCTTTTCCTTAAGGTCATCCAATAGCTGCTTACGCCTTCTTCCTCGTCTTCCCGTCATTTCTATCCTTCTAACTTCCCTTCGATCACGTGTTTTAGAAGGCAGTTTCTACGCAAGATGTGACCAATCCAGTTAGCCTTTCTTCTTTTTATTGTATGTACGATATTCCTCTCCTCCTTCACTCTATGTAATACTTCTTCATTTCTCACACGATCGGTCCAACTGATCTTCTCCATTCTTCTCCACCACCACATTTATGTGTGGTAATGCAAAAAGTGTTTTCATATCTTTGTTCCTACGGACTTGCGAACGTCCGATGGGAAGTTGTCCCGGGTTCGATCACCTGCGCGACTTACTCTATCGTCGACAATGTTCGGGGTGCTCTGCATACAGCCCCCCCAGCTCGACAGTCATTCGCATTTAACGTTCGTGGCAGAGGTAAAGTAAGGGTAAATGTCATACCGTCCCTTTGCACACTATGAAGTCACAGGGAGTGTAGGTATAACTCCACTAATTCTTACCTAGGCTCTAGGTGGAGGTGAGTGGCCAGCTACATGCCTCCGCTGGTTTACTCGCGAGAAATGAGACTCCAGTGGCCTTCAAAAGGACGCCGATGGGGCCACAGAGCCCTTCTCGACGTTTTGGAGAAGTTAAAAAGGCATTGTCCTGCCGGGAATAGAACCCCGTCTTCCACCCCGCAGCCTATTCGCTATACCGACCGTGCCAGCTCGATGTACGTTCTTGTTGTCCGATCATCAGTGATTGATTTATTTGGGTCGAAGGTGTGCGCTGTCTGTACACTGTCGACTGGTGCAGTCAGTTACCAAGGAGACTTTTTTGTTGGATTTGATTGCAGTTTGTGAACTCCGTTGGACGTTTTTACACTGTGCGGCGTGGGGGGTAAACGTTACGGGAAACTGATTTCCTGCACCTATGATCCTCTGATTACAAATATTTGTATGTTTTTCTTTTTTACTCTTGTTTGTATTTCGTCCGAATATCTGTGGGTTCGAAGTAGGTGGTCCAATTTCATCATCTGAAAGCACAGAAGATTGTAATGTCGATGTTGGACGTGCGGATAGAGCATCAAACTTTATGAAATGACGCTTCGTGCCTTACAAAATGTGTACCGATTTTTTTTTCCGGTGAGTTTAGTCAAAGAAAGTAGGTACTGCGTGGGTTTGGTGGAAGAAACTGCATAATTCAACGGCAGGACAGCTCAGTAAATAAATCTGTCACACTGCGACTGGCAGTAGACAATGATACCGAGACACCGGTTTGAGGAGTAATCCAGTGACTGATCTGTTGAGTGTTCTATTGTAGGTATTGTAAGTGTGTCGTTCTCCGCTTATCAATAGCAGTCAGGTTAAAAGACTGAAATTTTTGAGTACTAAACTTGTACAGTGATACCTCGGCTAACGAGTGACCCTGCTAACGAATTTTTCGGCTAACGAAGATTTTTTTTCGCTGTTTTTCGGACTCGGTTAACGAATGTTTTAGTGGATGCTCGCGCTAACGTAAAGCAGCAAACATGAACGGTCGGGCCATTCCAGGAGCTTATCTTTTCCGTCTGTATGTGTGTGACAAAGAGATGAGCTGACCACTTCACATAGGGGAGACCCACCAACCAAAAAAAGTAAGCGACAAACCCAAGGGAAGCAGAAAGTTGCTCACGTTTCGGCTAACGAAGATTTCGGCTAACGAATGTGATTCCGGAACGAATTATCTTCGTTAGCCGAGGTATCACTGTATATAGCTAGTCGTGAGGTTCGTTTATTATTCAGAAGTACTGTATTACATCCTTACTGTTTTCTCTAATATCAGGAATATAAATAATTAAAAGTCTATTCGGTTCAGTGGACAAGTAGTAGTTATACGGATCCTGAACGAATCAGGACTCAAGTACCATAAATGTGACAAAACACCCGAACATTGGACTAGATCAACTCTCGCATCGTGGCCGTGCCATGGCTCAGGCGGTTAGTCGCCGGCCTCTCACGCCGAAGGCCCGGATTCGATCCCGGGTCAGTCCATGTGGGATTTGTGGTGGACAAAGTCACACTGGGACAGGTTTTCTCCCCGAGTACTTCGGTTTTCCCCTGTCAGTTTTATTCCACCGGTGTTCCATTACAAGTAAAAACGAAAAAATTAAATCATCTTCATCACAGGGTTGCATAATAAGCCTCAAGGTTGCGGTGCGTCCGTAGCATCTGCTGCGGGGCCCTTGACCACAAAACTCCCGCAACATCGTGTGTCTTACATGTAATCCTTTATTCCACAGTTTTCCATTTCTGACAGTCTCTGATCTGACTGCTAGAAGACCCATAACTGTTTCAGAGTCTATAAAGCGATGTATTCAACCTTGTTTTGGTTGCTTGGCAAACGTTTCATGCATCAAGCGATCACTGTGCTGCGTGATGTCAATAAATCGTGTAACGTTGGTAACCTGGAATACATTCGTAAAAGTTCTACAATAAATACCTACTTTATTGTTTTATAAGAGTTGATTCTAAGAAACACCTCGTGGCAGGAGGAATGTTCTGCTGGCAGTATATGTGGGTAATGGACTGTCTTCAGTACATTTTGGGCACCTTGTTTGTTTAACGCTGTCTGTCTGTGTGATGTCCAGTTTTACTGCCAGACTTGACAGAATAAAATAGAACTTCAGTGCTGTGTTTCATGGAATAATGGATTTGCCTGAGAGTAGCCTATTTTAGTTCCTCGGTGGGCGATCGTGTGTGTGTGTGTGTGTTCACATTTCGGAGAACTCTTAGAGCTGTTACTGTGTCAGGCTGACGTGATGTCTTTATACAGGCAGCAACTGGACGAAAGTCTTGTGCTGTTTTATATTAAAATGAAAGGCGTTTTCTTGTTTCGGGATTAAGCTGTCTTGTCAGAGTTCAAGGCATGGATCAGCTGCGAGGTCAGTCATGGGCGGTCATGGTTTTAAGCGTCAGGATGTGAAATGTGGGTCTGTTATTTCTGCAGCATCACGGATACGCGACAAGCCTAGCTTCGCTTTATTTTACTCTGAAGGGAGCCGGGCTATCTCAGTCCATATAGAGACTGGGCTGGGGGGTTGAACATCTAAAGGGTCGTCTTTCATTCTAGGAAGGGGCAAGAGATTTATCTCTTCAGTAAGGCATCCAGACGGTCTCTGGGTCTCACCCAGCCTCCTGTACAGTGCATACCGGAGGTTCTTTCCTGGGTTTAAAGCGGCTGGACCGTAAAGCTGACGATTTACTTTAATCTAGTGCAGAGGTTAAGGCGGAACGTAACTCCACTCCCCTAGATTCAACTTTTACTTCTGTCTGAACGTAAGAGCAGAAATTGTGTCTGAGTTCTGATGAACGTACTTGTCACGTAGTGTAGATGGAGTGTCATGCCGTGTTTTACCAGGTCAGTCACCTCCTCTTACGGCGTGTGCCCGGATTCGATCCCAGGCCAGTGCTTGTGGGATTCGTGGTGGGAAGAGTTTCACTGGGACAGGGTTTTCCTTCGAGTATTTCGGTTTTCTGCTGTCAGTATCATTCCCCCAGTGCTCCATACTCATACTTCATTCACCTACCACCGACGCTGTACAATCTTAGCAATTGACAGTGTCGTTAAGTTCAAAAGCTTTAACGGTTTGATTGAATATGTCGCTATTTAACGACGCTATTACTTGAAGCCCCGTGAAATTTTAATGGGATATTGTTAGTTATCAACAACACGCTGTATGGCACTGTGCATATTTCACAACGATCCACTGTGCAAGTCATGCATACATTTTTTTTGTAATAACTATTGTACTGAATATGGACGCTATTAACTCGACAGCTACATTTATATCAACACTCAGTTTTAAGAACAACAGTATGCACTAAGCGGTGCTGCCATCTAATGGTAGACTAATAACTTCTGTCGGCGAAGGTAGGCACTGCAGTACCGGCTCATCGTACTTTCCAATGCCGTTTATTACTGCCATCTTGTGCTCCTATTTTGAAGTACTTGCTAAAACACATAACGACAGTACAGCATGTGTTGGCCTTTTGTATTGTCTACCGATCGCCTAGTGTGGAATGGGAGTGCTTCCCAGGCAGAAGTTTCCAGTGGCAGCACTTAACATTTAGGAACGTATTCTGTGTCACATATATCAAAATACATGGCTTTTTTTTTTACATGTGAAACAAATAATGTAAAAAGATTTTTGTTAATTTATATTTTAAAGCAGAGCCTTGTGAAAATGATGTTACCGTAGTTTGCAGCAGTTGCCGAGTCACGAATTCTGGACCATTATTTGAACTCGAAAGTTAATTACTATATGCACAAAACCTTTTCACAGGACCCTATCCTGAGCCACCTGAATCCAATCCAAACTCCACACCATGTGTCGTTCAGAACCGTTTTAATATTATCCTCCCTTCTCCGTCTAGGTCTTCAGATGGTCTCTTCCTTTTATGTTTTCCAACTAAAACGTATACATTTTTAACCTCTCATTGTCTGCCTGTCTGCAGTTCGCACGAAGTCATTGAGTCTCAGAATCAACGGTCTCTGTAGTGTCCTGCTTTGTTACGGTACGCGGAACTCGTATTTGCAGCCAACCTGTAGATAATAAGGTGGCGTCGGGGCGTTGTAAATGTATGCACGAACACTTCTAGCTAGAGAAATGACTGGTGTTAAGACTTCCGGCTTGCAAATGGATACCACTCGACTGGCGGCTATTTCGGGCGGGAGGCAAGTCTTTTCTATCACTGCGTCAGTTGTCATGTCAACGATCCACAGTCGCTGTTACGTTCTGTGTACTACTACATTTACGTTCACATCTGGAGTCATGGGTTCGAATTCTCTTTTGTACGAGAAAAGGCCCGGTCTTCTTTCTTCTTGTGGGGGAGGGGGTAAGATTTGAGGTTTTCACAGCGGAATTTTATTAAGGTTTCATTCCTGTTAAATGTATATCGACGTTTCGGAGTAACTTTCTGCTGTAACGCCACGCCTCGGCCGTTTTACCCCCGGGAAAGAGACCCGGTACCCATTGTACAGGAGGCTGGATGGGCCCCAGGGTCGGTCTCGGCGTGTGCGGATTCGATCCCCGGACTGAAATTAAATCCCAACTGTGTGTCAGTGAGTGAAGGTTCGTATTGATTACGTTCTCCATCTTTTCGAGTGCCACTGACGTCACGTCTGTCGTTAACTGAAAGTCTGTTCAGTTTTTCTAACTTTCTGTAGTAAACAAAACTAATATAAACATTATTTTGTTTGAAACGTGACATCGTACAGACTGGTCTCCATTCGTACACAAGTGCCCTCAACATAATGGCAGTAGGTTTCTCCTAAATGTCGGTATATGTATACCAGACTACACGGCGTCACATACCAGACGACTAATCTTGAGATACCACTGTCGTCAGAACCTCATAAGCTCACATACTTCTAGTATAGTCGGCGGAACGGAAGGCAGGCTACATTAATCAGTGTCCCAAATCTCGTATAATTTATTACCTACGTCGTCGTCTGTAGATTCCTGGAGCATCGTCCTGCTTATGCTAAGGTGCTTACTTTTTATGTTCCAGCAGCCATTCACTTGTCTTGCTGATGGTGCTATATCGAGAATAATGTGAGAAAATGTGTGCAGCACGTATTTGTCCTAATAGTCGGTGCAGTATACGTCACTGTGCTCTGCTACCAGAATTACTGACACGAACATCGCGTGTTGTATGCTAGGTGCGCCATTGTCGTCGTCCAGGTCGTAAAACCAGTGACGGTGACGGAACAAGTGATTGGCGCTTGCAAGTCCTCGTCACAGACTCTGAATTAATGGCACAATTCGAAACCGCAGTCTTCTGTGTTGCCAGTACTGGGGCCTCATCACTAACCGCGAAGACACTTGTCACCCCATCTGGTAAAACGTAAAGTTCATCCTCTAACAGACCATGAAGGCCCAGAAGGGAGTAGAGGTATAGCTCTACTCTTTCTCTTTCGGCGCTAGATGGGGTGGGAGGTCAACGCCATACCCCGGCCGCTTTACCCCCAGGAAAGGGACCTAGTACTCATTGTACAGGAGACTGGGTGGGCCAGAGGGCCGGGCTGGACGTGTGCGGAATATCTCGCCCTAAGGAGATTCGATCCCCGGAACCGTCCAGCCCGTAGCGAGTCGCTATACCGACTGAGCTATCTCGACCTCATCTGGGCACCCCTTAAATGTTTCTTGATGCGGAAGTTTAATGATCAAATTGAATGCTGCGTGACAGAGAAAGAAGTTCGAAGACCCGGCTGCGTCATCTGTCCGGAGATCCAAGTGACTTGCCAAGCTTTCGGGAGGTCAGGGGTTCGGTCCAGGAAGGATATCCGACAGCTGTTTTTCTGTTCTTTGTTATATGTCGCTCCCGCAGGCGAATTCTGGAATAATGTCGCCTCCGCTGTAAACTTTCGGTACGTTGATTTACTCGTACAAAGCTGCAGGAGTAGCCTATGGCAGTTGCAATGTGCACAACATACTTTAACGTTAAAGAACTACGTTTCACCCACATAGTGTGTTGTATTTCCTAGGATTCTCGCAGTAAGCAGCAATTGTTCCCACAAACGGCGTTAAACTCATGGGATTGACTATTTATTAGATATTATGAGAGGCGTCGAGAATACTCCTCCATGTTGCAGACGTCGAACGTAAAGTTTTACGTGTCTGGGCGGGCCTACAACATTCCGGAGAAACGTCCTCCTTATTATGTCAGAGGAGTATTTTACCTTGACGATGGAGGCAGAATGTTACTTCGAAACCTTTCAACCTGAAAATGAAGACAGTGCTTTTTTTTCTCGAAATGTTGGTACCTCTCCACTAAAGTACACGGCGTCACATCCAAAAAAAACAGCATTAATCTTCATGGTCACTGCCTTGAAAATCTAAAAATTTACATGAATATTTGTGTCTCTTGTAGCCTGAAAAAGGAGACATCAGGTTACTCCGAAACAGTTTAACCTGTTTAACAAACTGCACGTTATCCCACGGCAGAAGACAATAATTTGTAAGCAAACGTATGCCTCGTGTGTGTTTTAATTATGGTGAGGTGGAAATAGAAGACTTAATACGATTTTGCTTACAGCGGGAAATGTAGCTGACAGCAATGTACGTATTTATGTCTAGGTCAATCGGAGAATGGAAGACAGCGAGAGACAGAAAGTGATCGGGTACATACATGGTTTGTAATCCGGATATCAGCTGTGGCACTGCACAAGATTTATTGTAGATGTTTAACACCAGGTCGCTGCTTTATGCTGTAGTACGTATAGGCCTACTAAATGTGTCTCAAAAATGTGGGCCTGTAAGTTTTAACGATGGAACCAAAATTCATGCCTCTAAATAGTGTGGCATCTTGTTATCATGCGGTGCAGGATCTTCTGTCTTCCAGTTTGCTATCCAAAAATACAAAGATTAACATATACAGAACTATAATTTTGTTGTTGTTTTGTATGGGTGTGAAACTTGGTCTCTCACACTGAGGGAGGAACATAGGCTGAGGGTGTTCGAGAATAAGGTGCTGAGGAGGATATTTGGGCCTAAGAGGGACGAGGTAACAGGGGAGTGGAGAAGACTATATAATGAGGAACTTAATGATCTGTACTGCTCACCAAATATTATTCGGGTGATCAAATCAAGAAGAATGAGGTGGGCAGGGCATGTAGCACGTATGGGGGAGGGGAGAGGTGCATACAGGATTTTGGTGGGGAGACCTGAGGGAAGGAGACCACTTGGAAGACCCAGGCGTAGATGGGAGGATAATATTAAAATGGATCTTAAAGAAGTGGGATGGGGGCATTAACTGGATTGATATGGCTCAGGACAGGGACAGGTGGCGGGCTCTTGTGAATGCGGTAATGAACCTTCGGTTTCCATAAAATGCGGGGAATTTCTTGACTAGCTGAGGACCTGTTAGCTTCTCAAGAAGGACTCTGCTCCATGGAGTTAGTTAGTTAAAGTAGTGTGGCATGCACCTAACAGATGGCGTTAGTCAGAATTAAAAACTTCCCTTACCCATGATTCAGAGCGTAATACAAAATGGTGGCGGATCGCATGACATTCGAGCAACTCAAATTAATTTTGACACTAACACTAGGTATATATATTCTGGTTTAAAGTTATCTCGGTGTCTAGTGGTTGAGATTAATTCTTTCTAAGGGCTCAGCTGAGAAGGAGTTGTATACTTGATGTGATGGAAACAGATCCAGTTCCCACGTCGTTATGTGTGAAAAAAACCGAAATGATACACAGTGTTCAAAATATCAGCCTACTTTAACCTTTTAAAGGCTAGCGGTTATTTTCTTTACCATCAGGTTCAACATTCAAATGCTACATACTGCCCACAGCGTGCATTTGTATGTTTTGTATGTATCTCAGAACAAACAGCGACTTTTGACCTATACGGGATTAACTGATTGGTTTTCAAAACCGAGACAGAGAGTGTTTACTGCGCGGTACGAGCTGAGTCTTTATATAAAACAGACACGTTTCGTCATTAAAGGGTTAAAGTGAATTGTGTTTTACAAGATGCACGATTAGAGAGGTAAGTTATTGCAGCAGCTACATTCACAGATTATTATATAGATAGGCTTGTTTATTTGATCCAGTGTTACTGAACCGCGTAAATGGTAGGTCTAGAGAATAAAAACCTCGATAAATTATTAGTGTAACACTACAAGTAAAATGCACACTAATATATGGCAGCTTGGCCCACTTAAATTCTTATAACACCTGTTTACAGTTGTCGTTCATCAATATTTGCACAGAAAGTTCTGCCTTTACCGAGAGTAATGTTTATAACTGAACATACAGATTTGTTCATTGTATATGGCTTTGTGTCTCGTTGCTTTCATCTCACATCTTAGACGATTCCTGTCACATTGCATGACGGTCACAGAACCCTACGTAACTGTTGCTACTGTACACGAACAGAACAGGGAAAAAAGTATTTCACTAAGGTGTTTTATACAGTTTGAGTTTTTGTGTGTACAAAGGTTTAGTCTCACTGTGATGTGTGTGGAACAAACTATATTAAGTGAGGCCTTAAGGTGAGGCTTTTGGTTTGTGTGTGTACAGAGGCTTAGTTTCACTCCGCAAATGATCCTGCCATGTTTCCCAGCAAATTAACTAACTAGAAGGTTAAGCTTTGAGTTTGTGCGTGCGTTGCGCGCTTGCTTGCTTGCAACAGACACATCAGTGCATGTGCGAAATATGCTAGGGACGGTCAGAAAATAAATTACATGGTGATAATTTCGTAGGTAAAGAATCTACACTGATTGTGATTCATTCATTGTGTATCTGTCTTACGACAGGTCCGTAGCCTCTTCCAAAGCGAGTTCTCCACAGGGTGCGATCTAGTGCTTCCTCTTTCAATTTCCAGTATCTTCTCTTTTCCTTAAGGTCATCCAGTAGCTGCTTACGCCTTCTCCCTCGTCTTTCCGTCATTTCTATCCTTCCTTCTAACTTTCCTTCAATCACATTTTTAGAAGGCAGTTTCTGCGCAAGATGTGACCAATCCAGTTAGCCTTTCTTCTTTTTATTGTATGTAGGATATTCCTCTCTTCCTTGACTCTGTGTAATACTTCTTCATTTATCACACGATCGGTCCAACTGATCATCTCCATCCTTCTCCAGCACCACATTTCAAAACTTTCCAGATATTTCTGATCTACTTTCCGAAGTGTCCACGTTTCAGCACAATACAAAGCTATGCTCCAAATGTAGCACTTTTACTAGTTTCTTCCTTAAATTTAAGTCCAGTTTTCTGGTGTAAAGTCTTGTTCTTGTTGAATGCTGCTTTTGCCATAACAAGTCTGGATTTAATTTTACGTGTACACCTTGCATCATTTGTTATCATGCTACCAAAATAATTGAAATAATCCAGGTTCTCTAATTGTTTTTGATCTATCATCTTTTTTATTGGGTTTGGTTGCCTTGAGACTCTTATTAACTCAGTATTTTCCACATTCGTTTCCATTGTGATTATGCCAGAAAAGTCGTCGCCAATTGGTTATCAGTGTCGAGGCCTGAAGTAAAATTTTGGCGGCAACAAATTTGAGGACAATCAGGACGTGGGATACAGTTGTGACATGATGATATAACGCGGGACAAGACGTTTGTTAACAGAAAGTATTGATGCACGTCCCACGATATGATTAATGCCCAAGTTATGGCGGAGACTATGTGGAAAAACAGTGGGAGCACAAGTAAATCTGAACTGGTCGTATTAGCGGTGAAAATAAAGAACCGTACAACATATACATTGTAAATTATTTTCTGACATATTCTGTACTTTATATATATAATTTATTACTGCAAGTGGGTTTATACCCGGTGGCAGTGGTACTACGAATGACACATAACACAGAAGATATTCTTACAACAAGTCACAAATTTAGTTATGTAGGTCTATTATTATTATTTGCCGTTCTTCAACTCAGTAGCCAAAAAAAAATAATTCTTAGGTAGTAAAAATATTGCGGGGGGGGGGGCAATTGCCCCCCTTGCCACCCCCAATTTACTCCTATGCCCATACGTCACATGAATCCAAGACCAGATTTTCTCTGCAGTAACTAACCATTTGTGAAGCTTTTCATTTTGAGATGGAGAGTAGTAGAAAGTAATTTTGGAAAAGAATCAAGATGTAACATAAGAAAGGTAATGCGTCAACTTATGAACTTCAAGAGTGGCGTGTTTGTAATCTCTTGTTTAATCTCCTAGGGCCGTAACTTTTCATTTCTGTGCCCTGATTTCTGATGAATTTCTTCTGTCAGTCTAGTACTCCTCATATTAGATCAACGTAGCCTGGAAAAGGTCAAGCAACTATGCAAGTGGCCTTGTAAAACCTTTCGGTGACGTCTACTGGTCGGTTACCTCACGCCCGACCTAGGGGGCAGGGCCATTTGTTGCCATACGTACGTCATATCCTGTTCCCTTAACTTTGTTCTGTAAATTTTAGTGTTCATGTCAGAATTATCTCTTTCCGCTATCTTCATAGTTAATGGGTAGCGTGGGATGGTAATGTCTCAGTCGTGTTCGTGTCATCTGAACGCGCTTTGTTGACGTTCGCTGGAAAATGTCACAGTAATTCGTTTCTGTGAATCACTAAGCGTCTTTATTATGTTTAGGTAAAACCTTCCATGAAATGAATCAAGGCGACTTTTCTTACGTTATATTCTGCCGAATTTTCGAATAATCCCGCAAATCTGTGGTAAATTATTAGGCACAGTGTAGCGGTTGCAGTGTAAGACTGGTTCGGATGTTCCATAGAGGTTGGAAGACATCATAATTTGGTCATCTGGGTGATGAAACTGCACATGAAACCTAAAATGTTGTATTGTATGTGGTACAAAACTGCCCGCAACACCTTTGTGCATCACAAGTCCACAGTTTCAGAGACCGGAGATGTAATAAGCCAAGGACTTTTTTAAATGGTAGCCAGACAGATATCCTTGCTGCCAGTAGACGGTGTGTCAGTATCTTCTAACTTCTTGGTATAAGGGGCCGGGGTAACGTAGTCGGTTGAGGCCCTTTATATATAGCGTTCAAGGTCGTTAGTTTAGGTCAGTGCTTCCCAAACTTTTTCCTTCATTACCCAAAAGCGCTTATCAGAAAGTCCTTTTTACCCAGTGCAGGTAAAACACTAACTGCACAGAAAACATATTTGACAAGTGAAGAGAGATCGGTAAAAAATAGGAAGCAAACAATATGTTTGATGCAATGTCTTTATTTTAAACATCTCTAAACATTTTAGCAGCCACAAACAATTCAGTAATTAGTCACCATGCACATTTCATCACCAGGTCCCAGCCAGTCAGATAATGCCACGGTTAGACTGTTTTAGAGTATCGGTGCACACTGACTGATCACTTTCTTCAGAGTACTTCTTCTTCTACACTTTTACGGTAAATTTTAATGTGTATTCCGAGGTGTGTGTTACCCAAAGAAAAACCACTTTTACCCAATTTTGGGTAATTTACCCAGGTTTGGGAAGCACTGGTTTAGGTTAACATAGCGACTAGGCTACAGGCTGGAAGGAATGGGCTTCGAATACCGGTCGGAGGAGGTTTTCTCATCTCCAAACTCGTCCAGACCGACTCTGGGGCCCATCCAGCCTTCAGTTCAATGGTTACCGGGGTTATCTCGCGGGTGTAAAGCTGCCTGAGGGTGGCGAACACTCACCTACCTCTAATGCGGAGAATGGAACTGAGTGGAGGTGTACCTCCTCTCCTCTACTGTGCCTTAATGGCGTGTACGAGACAACCTTGATTTCAGGCTTCCGCCGCGATGTTGATGAGATCTGCGCTCTTCTGGGATATTACGCGGCGTCGTGTGGTAATTGTTTACCGACGTTTCGGGACGTGTCGTCCCATCTTAATCTGACTCTTGACCCGTGAAGATGGGACCGACACGTTGTCCCGAAACGTCGGTAAACAATTACCACACGACGCCGCGTAATATCCCAGAAGAGCGCAGATCTCTGTACGAGACAACTTCATCTTCTACTGTCATAAACACGCGCAAGTCAGATGTAAGGTAAAGGTAAAGTGGTCCCATACAGGCCCTTAGGGCTCCAGGAGGTCGAGGCTCCCAGGTTTTTAGACATCGGCACATGAGGGTGGCTAGGTTGTCAGCCCTACGCACTTAAGAAATTCCTGGTACTCATTTCTGTTAGAGGCTGAGTCGACCGAAACGATTATGTCAATGAAAAATTCCAGTGACACCATCGGGAATCGAACCCGCGACGTTCCGGTTTGTAGTGTAGTCCCGCGCGCCCCGTCAGATGTAAGGTAATGTCGAAAATTGGAGCTTTGGATACTCTTCGCCATTTCCTCTCGTCACAAGCGACCAGGTGAGATTTCCAGAACTCAGAAACCTGTCTCTGAAAGACCAAGTGGGAAATCAGTTGTCTTCTGCCACTGTCAACCAGCCAGCCGTTCTTCTTACCCTTGCCAGCAATCGCTGTTATATACGTCCTGTACCCATTAGCTGTAGGCGTTGCTAGGGAGGCTAAGTTGTGAACACTTGTGTTTTCTTTCCACACCCACACCCATAGTATTACTATACGTACACACCCAGTCTGTCACAGCGACTACAAGCCTAATTCGTTTTTCAGTAAACGAACTACTTGCTATGCAGTGTTGCTAGTGAGCGTAGTGATGTGACGTACTGGTGTGTCTTTCACGGCAGCACAATGTGGCGGCTGGCTATCGTGCAAGCACATCTGACACAATTTGTGCACGTCAACTGGTGTGCCACTCGTTATGAGACGAATAAATGTGTGTAGCGCTTTATAACGGACATCACGAACTAAGAGAAAATGTAATCAATACTGAACCAAATTATGCACTTGACAAAATATATTCAGAAGTCTAAAACTGCTACATGTTTCGGCACCGAGATCCCATCATCAGGGAGTTATTCTGAACAAAGGAGTATAAGGCCAGCACGCTTAACTAGGTCAGCCTAGTTAAGCTGACCTTGGTGCCGAAACATGTAGGAGTTTTATACGAGTTTTATAGTTCTGAGTGTATTTTGTTAAGTGCATACGTTGGTTAACGTATTGATTATAAGAATATGCACGGTATGAATAACATAAAAATTACAATAAAACGTGTTTAAACGGGAACGAGGGGGCAAGCGGTGGTTGGTTGAGGCACTTCGCTACAACCCGGAAGGTCGCGGGTTCGATTCCCAAAGGTGTCATTGAAATTTTTCATTTACATAATCCTTTCGGTCGCACTATGGCCCTGGGGTCGACTCAGTCTCTAACAGAAATGAGTACTAGGAATATTTCCTGGGGGGGGGGGGGGGGGGGGGTAAAGCGGCCGGTGCATAGGGCTGACAACCTTACCATCTTCATGTGCCGATTGTCTTGAAATCTGGGAGCCTCAACCTCCTGGAACCCTAAGGGCCTGTCCAGGCCTATAATGGGATAGCGTTATATACGAATGGGTTCCGTTTTAACACGGTTCGTATTGTGCTTAAAGTGCTGAAGCTTTGGATGCTCTTACCTGATAAAGTTAGGGCACTTGTGCTGGCTGAGTCTCGAATTTGGATATGCTGTGTGTGAAGCCAGTGCTCTGGTCACAAGGCCTGTGAATTACAACCTTGTATTTCCGTCCGGGATGGCACGGATCACCAAAGGGCAGCGCCTCTGGCACGTACGTGTTTGTTCATACAAAGGACGTGCTTTATATGCGAATACTTGATAAAGAATTTCACGTGAAACGTCCTAACGTTCAGTGGTTTCAGAACAACCAGTATGCTTTATTACCTCTTTTCTACAGAAGAAGCAATGTATAAAGAGATAAGACGAAACGGTAGCAGCTACATCCACATTCATTATAACGGGTACATGTGAGTTTTTCTCTTTGTGTGATGCAAAAAAGAGCCATGACCCAATGAGATATTGTTGCAACTTTTTTCTTTGTAAGGCCAAACCTGACTTCAACATTTTGGAGCATGACTTCATGTAAATAATATGTACAAATTCCGTTCCTATCTCACGGTCAACACAGTGAGGCTCACTTAGAAAAGACCAACCGGTTAATGTTGTTTATGGAAGTGTTGCAGTTTTTTCTGAGAATAATAAAAAGCTTGCACATACACTGTGCGGACATAATGCGACGGCCTCTTTGGTCGCGTTCGCAAAAATGCCAAAAGCGACTGTTAGCTTCGTCGTGTCTGTCTGTCTGTCTGACTCCCACTGGAAGGATTTTTATGAAATTTGATGTTTGAACATTCTCCGAAAATCTGTCGAGAGAATTCAAGTTTCATTAGAATCTGACAAGAATAACGGGTACTTTACATGAAGACCTATGTACATTTATGATAATATCTCGCTGGATTCTGAGAAATGTTTCAGACAAAACTGTAGAGAAAATCAAAACACTCATTTTGTGTTCAGTAACTTTTTTTCCCCCGAAAATCTGTCTTTTATGAGATAATGTATGCACCTCTTCCTTCCCCCATACGTGCTACATGCCCCGCCCACCTCACTCTTCTTAATTTGATAACCCGAATAATATTTGGTGATGAGTACAGATAATTAAGTTCCTCGTTATGTAGTCTTCTCCACTCCCCTGTTACCCCGTCCCTCTTAGGCCGAAATATCCTCCTCAGCACCCTATTCTCGAAAACCCTCAGCCTATGTTCCTCCCTCAGTGTGGGAGACCAAGTTTCACACCCATACAAAACAACAGGAAAATGATAGTTCTTTATATGTTAATCTTTGTATTTTTGGATAGCAAACTGGAAGACAGAAGATCCTGCACCGAATGATAAAAGCATTCCCCGACTTCAATCTGCTCTTAATTTCTTCCTGAATGGAATTTCGATTTGTTAGGGTTGTTCCCAGATATTTGAACTGTTCCACCCTTCCAAAGGATTTATTATCTAACTTTATGTTGTGACTTTGTCCTGCATTCTGATTGCGAGACATGACCATGTACTTAGTTGTCTCAGCATTTACTTCTAGACCAATCTTCTTACTAGCAACTACTAAAGCTTCTGTGTTTTTCTTCATAGCATGTACGCTTCCACCCAATATATTAACATCATCAGCATAAACTAGAAGCTGATGTGTACCATTTAATTTCAAGCCCTCCTGATTTGCCAACCGTACGGTAACTTATGCAAAAAAAAAAAAAAATCTATATTTTTTGGCTGATCCGGTGATTTTTGAGAGTCTTAATAACCCTGGTAGTCAATGGTCTTTGTCATTTTTATAGCATGACGGTCAAGCCGACGTTTCAGCAGTGTCACTACAAGTGACTACATGTACAACACATGCTGCTTTTCGTACGCGTATGGAATTAGTGTGAGTGACAAGCAGATTTATGGAATTATTTCACGACCGCTCAGTCGGTATAGCGACATGCTACGGGCTGGACGGTCCGGAGATCGAATCCCGGTCGAAGCGAGATTTTCCGCAAACGTCCAGACCGACACTGGGGCCCACCCAGCCTTCTGTAAAATGGATACCGGGTATCTTTCCCGTGGGTATAGCGGCCGAGGCGTGGCGTTGAACACCCACCACTATCTAGCGCCGAGGTTAAAGAAAGAGTACAGCTATACATCTACTCTCGCCTCTGGAACTCTATGGCCTGTTCTAGGGTGAACTTTATTTTTTAGTTTACCTTTAGGCTTGGTTCGCGACTAATAGGTTGAAATATGGTGATTTAAAGCACTGAGTACCGGACCCTACCGTTGTCGTCATAACAGGTTTTAAACTGAATATCTTCAGACAAAGAATTCCCTAATTTCGTGGCCTTCGCTGAAAGTATGCAATGATGTTTTAACGCATAATTCATGTAAGTATAAATCGTTTAAAATAGGGGGGGGGGAGGGGGTGTACTTGTACCTGACGATTGGTAGATTTCAACTGGCTTCAGCCATGTGCTTAAATAGATCCTGCAGACATGAAAGGCACTGGCACTTCGCGTGCAGCGTCAGCAGCAGAACCACTTGTTACAGTTGGAATGCAAACAATAGCAAGTGATTTATTTACCCGGTAAGTGGGCTGGCATCTACACGATGGAAACCTTGTGGGACTTTCAAATGGTAACACAGCCTGCACTGAATTACGTAACTCATTACTGAATAGAACAACAGTAAGAAGCTGTATGAATTTTCCACGTGTACTACCTTTCCCCACGATAAGTCGGTCCCTGTCACCACGGCAAGGCGCGTCCTCAGGTTGCGGATGGAGGAACGGCCTCCAGATATGGAGGGTAACTGCGAATACATTGAATAAGCAGTATCGGACAGCCGACAAGGGGTGGTCCTCCAGATTGGGGGTTGGGCGAGGTGCTAGCAAACTCCTCACCGTAAAAAATTACCATGTTACGAAACACTATACAGAGCCTCGGACCTGGACTGATTCTTTGGCTCAGGATAGGGACAGGTGGCGGGCTCTTGTGAGTGCGGTAATGAACCTTCGGGTTCCACAAAACGCGGGGAATTTCTTGACTAGCTGAGGACCTGTTAGCTTCTCAGGAATGACTCTGCTCCATGGAGTTAGTTTACTACATTTCCACGCTCGCCGGTATTGACTGACTGTCCACGGACCATCCTTTCTTGACTAGCTGACAGTCTTGCAGCTGGTATATAAATTCTCCACCTACCATGTTGTCAGTTTCTCACCAATGGACGAGTCTGAACCTTCACATACTATTTGTGTTTAGATCCGTGTTAACAGCATTTTTGCTTTTCGCCTACATCTTGCAAGTGGTCGATTCCCTTCAAGGGTTCCGACTAAACTTTTGTGTGCATTTCTTATCTCGTGCATTCTACAGGTACCAGAAAGTAGGCTAGGGGAGTTAGGCGCCACATTTTGGGGGAAAATTTGAATTTGGTTGTGAAACAATTAGAATCCTTGATTTATATCACGTGACAGCGTTAAGCCAATCACCGGAAAGCCTCTACCCCTCAAAAAAGGAGGTCTATGGTTGGTTCAAAACAAAATTTAGAATTTCCCCAAAGAGTGGCGCTGAACCCCCCTAGCATACCTACTGTACTGTCATGTCAGTCTCCCTAAGATGTTAGGACCCTCATAATATTTCTCATAAGTTTGTAATTTATGAATATCCGCGTTATACAATATTCTCCACCCTCCTGTTAAAGTACTTTGTTTATCTTTTTAGTTCAAAATATTTCCTCAGCTCTCTCTTTTAAACGCCTTACATATGTTCCTTTCCGCTATATATACGAGGCCATTTTTCACACTCGTAGGCTTTAAACAGCAGGTACATTTTCAGACTTGCATGTTTGAACTGCCGGCTTTTATAATTTACACCAGTAAACAAACGTTTGTGAACTGCATTGTAGTTCTGCATTTATCAGATTTAAGCTGGTCTGAATTGGGTCACGAATATCGTTTTGTTTGCAGGCGTCTTGAACTTTGCCACATTTTCAGACAACTTATTACATCGTCGCAAGTTGCCTCAAAAGTAACGCTTCTGACACGTACTCAGGAGGTGCTTGGTTTGAATCTCGACAGGGACATTGTCTATTCGTTTTTCTTCGCGAGTCCTTCCTGACAAATTCCGGGTTTGTAACTTAAATTAGGCCACGACCACTTCCTTACAAATTGTTTTCAATTGGTTATTCGTTACGACCGTACCATTCGACGCTATATAATCGAAATTACTGACAGCGAAGTTACGTAAACGGCGAGTGAATGAAATAAATGTATGCTTCTGTCGTTTGCCGAGTGGTCCGTCTGCTTACTGCAGTAGGCCTACTCTGCGTTGGTTTACTCCACCTAGGACTTTTTTAAAGGCCTTCGCAGGCTTGCGAAAAGCGACTGTTAGCTTCTTCATGTCTGTCCCTCTGTCCGTCCGCATGGAAGAAATCGGCTCCCGCTGGACGGATTTTCGTGAAAATTTATATAATTGGATGGGGGCGAGGTGTACTAAAATCTGTCGAGAAAATTCAAGTTTGTTTAAAATCGCACTTTACATGAAGCCCTACGTATATTTGTGACTGTTTTGGTTACTAGTCTTGCCATTGTTGCCGTCGATAGTAGTCGATAATAATCGATATTTTTCGATACAAATCGGTACAAATCTGCTTTATTCCTTCATGCGATTTACATGATTCATATGTACGGGAAATAAAAGTGTCCAATGCTGATATTTGATATCGATTCATTACATCTAGGAGTATGAAATTAGTTGTGCAGTTAGATTATGAATAAATCTACAAATTGTGTACGAAATATTGTTTTAAAGCCAGCAATTATAAAATAGTTACGGAATGAATATCTGAGCTTATGTATAACCGATATACTTATCAAAGTCAACGTAAGCATATCAGTGACACGTTGTACAAAGAAATGTAATAACAGGCCCTAATAATGGTAATAACTTTCTACTATATGTGCACAGTTGTGAGCAGTAACAAAACATGTGAGCACAGTGGCTTAAACTGTATGACCATCTGAGACGTTTCCTGGATGCGAAGACCCGAAAGCGTCTCAATGTTACGTCATACGTACATTTTGTATCCTGTTTAATTGTCGTATTGCTGTAGTGTCTGCATATTTATCGTACCGCACATGGACAGTGACGTCACGACCGAAACCAATGAGCCTGCTTCCTCGCAATTAAGTACAGTCAATAAGCGAGGCGCATTGTGGGAGGGAAATCGTGATTGACCCAGATGCTGTATTGCTGTGGGGTGTGGGTCGACCCACAGTATAGATGTCTTTCTGTCTTGTATCGTTTTGCTTGTTAATGCTGCTTATCTGTTTTGCCGTACTAAGCGAGAGCAGTTCGACTTTTGTTGTCGCAGAGTAATTTAGCGCTAATGAACACCTCGCGTTGACAGCGTGTAAAAATATGGCGCTTTAAATTGCCTTTGTGCGCTTGAGCCGCCATTCGTTTGGATGTATTGTATTCGGAAACTGATACAGTGGATTGTTCCTTAACCGAATTCGCTGAACGGGCTCTCCGGCGTAATCACCTTGACTCTAGACAAAAACTTGGGTGAAAATACTGACGTCAACCATTTGAAGCTTAGTGGTAAATAATGTCACGCGTTGTGACACTAAAAACCTCGTAATTTTGACCACGCAGTGCATTTGTGCGCTTATAAGAAGACGTAAATGTTATTTGGAATCAGGGAGAATGGACAGAACATGTAGCGCGCATGAAAATGAGCAAAACCTGTACGTGAAGAAACCACCCGAAACTTAGATGTAGATGGGAGGACAATATTAAAGTGGGGTTTGAAAATAGTGTGTTAAGAAGTGGATTGGATTTATCTGGCTCAGAATAAGACCACTGGTAGGTTTTTGTGTCCGATTATGAGTACATAATCCGGTTGCCAGAAAAGGACAAGGAATCAATCTCTTGGCTAGCTGAGCAACTGTGTCAGCAACAAGGACTGTATGCATGTAGAGGTGAAGTGTGATGATAATGATGATAATGCCAATGAAGAAGGTGACTGTAGTGACGACAAAGGAGGTTTTGATGTTGGTACTGACAGCATTGAAGATATGAATATTATTATGATTGAGGTGCTGTGTTAAAGGTATTAATGCAAGGTATTGTGCTGATGACATGAATAGAAATGTTTCGTACGCAAAATTGTGGTAATTTCTCACCCAAGTCTCCTGACTGCCTGCCAGATGGCTCTGGCGGTCACATCAGGATCGATAGAACAGCAGCGCGGCCAGTTGGCCAGTCACCAACTGCCACGAATGCACACGAACCCAGTAACCTCGGAAAGAGGAGGCCTGAGCCCATATAGGGCTGTTGAGCCATGGTTATATATATATATAATATATATTGTGCTGATGAAGAGAAAATATTGTGATACCTGTGGTGGTTCGTAAGGACAAGGAGGAGCGAGCAAGCAAGCAAGATAAGATGATGATGATGATGATGATATGATGATGTGATATTTGAGGTTCTCACTGCGATCACTGTCTTCTTGGATATCATACCGTTTAGTCTGATGGACAGATGTCGATGTTTCGGAGGAACCTGATGCCTCCCATCTTCGGGGACATTCTGTAATACATTCCGTAGTATTCAGAGAGTTTCACTCAAAACTTGCTCAGAAAAGCGTGTAGGTCGTAATGTAAAGTGGTCACTAGAACTGTCCGAGCTAAATTAAAAACTGAAACGGACGGACAACTTTTTTGGTCAAGTTGTACATTTTCAGGTTTTACGGACGTTTCGTGTGGTGGTTCTGCGGTTGTTTGACGTATGCAGACTGACGCGAGATAGAATGACTGAGATGTTTTAATAGGAATCGCGCAGACTTATCATGGCGTTTTTGGCAAAACTGCGTTGCGCGAACTTCTTACGGGAAGAAGAGGGTTACGTGAACGCGGACGGTTATGTATCACCTCCAACTGCTTTAAATACGTACATTTGTGGACATAAAACATTTACATAGCTGATGCTTCCAGCGTTTATCCACCTGTATTTAAATCTTTCAGCGTTTGGCAAAAAATTCCCACCCCGTATATATATATATATTACAGTTAGAATCCGACATCCGTTAAAACCCCAAGTCACTAGGTAAAACTAGTTCCAACAAAGCCCTGTCGTTTAATACTATTAAAAGTTACTTCTAGAATTGACTGTCTAGTAAAATCTAGTAATAAACGATAGGTTATTACTAGGTTAGGTTAGTTTAGGCTAGGTTACGGTTACGTTAGGTTAGGCTTCGTTGGAGCTAGTTTTACCTAGTAAGATTGGGTTTTAACGGATTTCGGGTTCTCACTGTAACATATATAATATGATTATTTTCAACCGCCGCACTGTGCAGGCCATGAAGGCATATAGAGGGAGGTATACCTCACTCATTCTTAATCTCGGTACTAGGTTAGTGGTTTTCATTTCCCGGTCACTTTGGCCCCGGGAAAACACCCCTGGTACTCATTAAGTAGGAGGCTAGGTGGGCCCCAGAGCGGCCTGGACGGGATTCGAACCCCGGGCCGTCCAGCCCCTAGGTAGTCGCTACACCTGCTGTATTAGTCCGGCTCGTCTGTTAGTGTAAATATGGATGGATGGAGAGAAGAGAAAGCTGGTGACTAGTGTGTGTTTAATGCACAGAGCGCTGAGGGTCTAATTGGGTCAGTTCGTCGTGTCGGGTTGCAGGTCCAAATTGGGTTGCACGGTATCAAGTTCATTCCGCCTCTGTGCTCGTTCTCTCATTTTGCCGTTCGCTTTTAATTTCATTACTGACAGCAGCCCTGTAACTAGTCATCGACAGCTGAAGCGCACGTAAATCGAACTGCGCGGTCATCTGCACCGCTAGTTACTTCATCAGGCTGCGTTGGTTGGCCACGAGCTGCGCAGTAGATCGCTCACATCGCGGTCTATTTGTTGGCGCTAGTGTCGCGTGTTCGGGAGGTCCCGCGTTCTTATATCGACTCGAAACCGGGATATCTTCTGCGAGGTTGTTTGCGGCTTTTTCAACCCCTGCAGATAAATATTTTGATGGAATTCATCCCGCTGTGCTGCGGCAAACTGGTAGTAATTTACGTATTGCCGTCAGACACAACAAATTTATTAAATCCAGCAGTTCATGCTACATGTTTCGGTCTTCTTCGACTATGTTCAGGCACCGAAGTACAAAATTTAAAATCCAGGTGGATATGTGTTAAAAGTATTTTGCAATTTCTGAGATCTCACGAATTTTACAATTGTCATAACATTGGAGTGTTGTATTTTTTATTCCATTTGGATCTGTTTGATTTATTGCTAAAATCATGCCACATTATTTCTAAGATTATAAATTTTTGGGGGAGGCAGATTATATTCTTTTGGACTTGTTTCAGAATATAGTTATCCTGATGTACCTGTATCTATATTTATACCGGTATGTGTGCGTGCGTTCTGTGGAAACCGATAAGTTCTAGGTGTAAAACGTAAAGGTAAAGTTCACCCTAGAACACTCCTTGAAGGCCCAGAGGGGGAATAAAGGTATAGCTCTACTCTTTCTTTAACCTCGGCGCTACATGGGGGTGGTCAACGCCAAGCCCCGGCCGCTTTACCCCAGGGAATAACCCGGTACCCATTGTACAGGAGGCTGGGTGGGCCCCAGGGCCGGTCTGAACGGGTGCTGAAAATCTCGCCCCCACTGGGATTCGATCCCCGGGCTGTCCAGCTCGTAGCGGTTCGCTATACCGACTGCACTATACCGGCCCACGAGTTCTAGGTGTATGATTTATGATTTGTTATTCTTTTTGGCGTTAAGTGTATATTGGGTTGCATATGTTGCTGTAGTTATTCACTTGCACGTTACTGTTGGAAACTTTCAGACAGTAACTCAGTAATAAGGATGCACAATATAAACAAAGATGTAAAGTTTATACCATTGTCACATTACAATCAAAGAAATATGTGCATATTTTTACCATCTACAACGTATAAATAAGAAAAGATAAAAGGTAAACTTGTCCCTGTCCACTCCATGGAGGCATGCAGGGGGGGGGGGGGCAGAGGTATAGCTCCACTGATTCTTAATCTCGGCGCCAGATGGAGGTGAGTGTCAACATCATGCCCCAACCATTTTATCCCGCTGAAGAACCGCTGTACCCACTCAGTAGGAAGCTGGGTGGCCCCCAGTACTGGTCCGGACATTTCGGAATAGGGAAATTTTTTTTCTTGTCGGGATTTGAACCCCGAACCGTCCAGCCGACTACGCTATCTCGGCTCCCTTTTGCTTAATATATACAGGCGAAGTTTTACACACTAACTAACTAACTAACTCCATGGAGCAGAGTCCGTCTTAAGAAGCTAACAGGTCGTCAGCTAGTCAAGAAATTCCCCGCGTTTTGTGGAACCCGAAGGTTCATTACCGCATTCACAAGAGCCCGCCACCTGTCCCTATCCCAAAGAATCAGTCCAGGTCCGAGGCTTTGTATAGTGGTTCGTAACATGGTAATTTTTTACGGTGAGGAGTTGCTAGCACCTCGCCCAACCCCAAGCTGGAGGTCCACCCCTTTTCGGCTGTCCGCTACTGCTTATTCAATGTATTCGCAGTTACCCTCCATATCTGCAGGCCGTTTCTCCATCCGCAACCTGAGGACGCTCCATGCCGTGGTGACAGGGACCCACTTATCGTGGTTTTACACACTAATGTGGATAGAATGGTGGCAGGTCTCGACCCTGCTATCATGTTTAGACCACGTATTGTATGTACCGCTTCGTGCACCCATAAACACGTGTTACTGCTGAAATACGCCGCTGCATCAATTAAGGCAGCACTGAATGGTGCACGTTAATGTGAACCCAATTTTGTCAAAGACGGGTACTTTGCTCGAGTGTATAAGTGCATAAGTGTGTAAGTGCATAACACTGATGGTCTGACTGTGATAGAAATGCCGATATGTGTCACCGATTTATCCGTTTTAATTTTTGGATCGCAACTGTGCCGAAACACACGTTTGCAACTGCACGGGACATGATAATAAAAACGTAAAATAACGTAAAATAAAAACGCCATAAGACGTCTTTTGTACATCCCTGAAGTTACGTCATTCAAGCCCTGTATCTCTGGCGCCAGGCCACTACAATGTTTATACTGTAGATGAAAGTTGAGTGGGATCGAAACTTTTTGCGCGGAGTTTTCATGTTGTTCGAGAGCTGATATTAATTTTGGAGGCGTTTGGCTTGCCATAAGCATCGCGTCTGTTACAGAGCGTAATTTGGACCGGTTTATTTTTGTTGAGTGCATTTAAATCACCGTATTCACATTAAAATAATTTATGAATGTGTGCCTTCTTTTTGTGAAGAGCCCCGCAGCAGATGCTACGGACGCACCGCAGCCTTGAGGCTTATTGTGCAACCCTGTGATGAAGATGACTAGTTTTTTTCGTTTTTCCTTGTAATGGAGCACCGGTGGAATGAAGTTGACAGGGGAAAACCGAAGTACTGGGGGGAAAACCTGTCCCAGTGCCACTTTGTCCACTAAAAATCCCACGTGGACTGACCCGGGATCGAACCCGGACCTCCGCTATGAGAGGCCGGCGACTAACCGCTTGAGCCATGGCACGGCCTAACATGTGACTTTCTATCTTCTAAAGACAGCTATAAGAGCATTGTACTTGATCACTCAATGTTTGTCTGGGATACGAATTTATGTTGCAACAGTTCTGAGATGTAATTTTAGTTATGTACATTTATAAGCGTCAGCCAGGATGTTGAGTCGGTATAGTGAATAAGCTACGATCTGGATGACCGAGGAATCGTGGTTCGATTCCCGGAATGGGCAAGGAGATTCCTGTTCTGCAACGTATCCAAACGGACTCTGGAACCCACCTAATCCCCTATTCAGTGGGTACCGGTGGGGGGGGGGCCTTCCCCAAGGGTGAAGCGGCTGGGGCGTGAATCCTTATCACCCTCTACCGTCGAGGGTAAGAAAGAGTGGAGTTATGCCTTCACACCCCCAGATTTCTTCATGGCATGAATAGGGACTACTTTATAAGGTGTATTTCAGCGTTGCGTTCTGAACTTTGGCCAGTTTTCAAAACATGTAGTTGGTTAATTGAACAATTTATACCAACAAATGCACACAGACACACAATGTCAATAGTTTCTTTTATTAATAGCTTTCCCCAATAAGTATTTCGGCGTGCTTACATCGCCATCTTCAGGGGGTCGTTGGAAGTTTTTCTAACATAGACCAATATTTATAAAATACATCGTAACAGCCATAGTTATGTATAATAATGTTACAATGTTAATGTTAATTGTACAATTTTATATATAGTGACACTGATTAACATTGTAACATTATTATACATAACTATGGCTGTTACGATGTATCTTATAAATATTGGTCTATGTTAGAAAACTTCAACGACCCCCTGAAGATGGCGATGTAAACACGCCGAAATACGTATTGGGGAAAACTATTAATAAAAGAAACTATTGACATTATACGTCTGTGTGCATTTGTTGGTGTAAATTGTTCAGTTAAACAAAAATGCACGGTGAATGCAACGTAAAATGTAGTTGGTTGTCGGTTTCCAGCGAATGTCAGTAGCATCTTTCAGCTCATCCTGTTACTCTTGTCGTCACGGTGGAGCAGCAGCTGCGGAGAATACTGTGGGATTGCGACTGCTTGAAGCCACTTGTTTATCTACGTGAAGAGTATTAATACAACTTAATACGTGCGTGATTTCAGGCTTCCGCCGCGGTGTAAATGAGATCTGCGCTCTTCTGGGATTTTACGCAGCGTAGAATGGTAGTTTCTTACCGACGTTTCGGGACGATCTATCGGTCCCATCTTCAAGGGTCAAGAAGTAGAATGGTAGTTTCTTACCGACGTTTTGGGGACAACCCATCGGTTCCATCTTCAAGGGTTAAGACTTCTTGACCCTTGAAGATGGGACCGATGAGTTGTCCTGAAACATGGGTAAGAAACTACCATTATGTGCTGCGTAAAATCCCAGAAGAGCGCAGATCTTAACTTAATATATGCGTTTGTAGATCTGCTGTTGGATGCTTTGATACGTTTTTACCAGTAATTTGTTTATCTTTCTTTTAGTTTTCTTTTGTTTCGTTTGTTTGCATGAAATTAAGTTTCGCGATTAGGCAGTTAGTAGTAGCACAAGATATTCCTTGTAAGGTTGCCTAATCGCCTTAACGCATTTTACAGTGAAATTGCACGTCATGAAACACTCGGTGGTTACAGGAGTTGTGAACAGCAGCTCTGTAGCACCTTAGTGTCGACTTCTCCGCTGTAAGTGTCATAGAGAGGGACTAGTAGTAAATGAACGTACAACGAAGAGGTGAGAAAAGAATGTGACAGGGAAGATTGTAGCAGGCTCTAGCCTTCCAGTCGTTTTCATTTCCTGTTATCTTAAATTCATTTTAAAACTGTAAAACGTCTGAAGGCTTCTTCCATTTGGCTGTGTGAGAAATCGACTGCTTTCACTGCGGATGGCAACACTGGAATTTTCTGCTTAAAACTCTTGGAAAAACTCTTAACACAGAACTGCAACTGGTCACAGAAACCTGCAGCAAGTGCCTCTCTTAAACGCATGTCTTTAATTTGCGTCTCGAATATGCCCTTTGCAAGACTATGCGTGTACTGGGTACAGGTCACACCAGTCCCGGTGGTCTAAGGTGTAGGTCTGCAGTCACTTGATTGCTCAGCTCGTGGGTTCGAATCCCGCTCAGGGCATGAATGTTCGTCTGTAGTGTTTGTTTTGTGTGTTGTAAGGTAGAGGTCTCTGCGATGAGCTGACCACTCGTTCAGAGGAGTCCTACCGATGTGGTGTGTCTGATGTGTGTATGTAATTGTGTGTTCTAGAAACCTAAACAATGAGGCGGCCTAGGTCCGAGTTGGGCTGTGGCGCCACAGAAAAAGAAAGTCACTCCATGACATGCCTACGTACGCTATGAAATATAGATACTCGCGGCGAAGAGTAATAAAAAAAGAGTACTCGCTTCTGAGATGTGACGTCTTATATCTTTTAGGTAAGTATCAACGTTTCAGAGGAATGTACTGCCTTCAGAACGCGCTTAAAATGGTACCCGGATAGTCTTCAGGAGCAGTAACCTACCTTTCTACCACACTCAATGACGTCATGTTTCAGAAGGCCATAATCCATTATACTCGCTATAGGCCATTTGTCGGTTTTTGGCCGATGGAATTTTGAAGCTGAAGGCTTCGAACGTGTCACTTGTACAGCGAGACGAAAAAAAAGTATGCCTACTCCGTCCTTGTAATACGTGCTCACGTACAGAGTAGGCCCATCCGCCAGCTCTACTAGATTTTTAACCGGCCAAACACTAACAAATGACCTATACCTCGGTGTGGAAGTGCGATTCAGGGGTTTGTTCTTTACGTTTGATAATACTTGAGGTGTAATCCATAGGGCAACCGATTGATATATATGGGTAGAAAAGGTAAATTTCACCCTATAACCTGACATGAAGGCCCAGAGGGAAGTAGAGGTATATCTCTACTCTTTCTTTAACCTCAGCGCTAGATGGGGGTGGGTGGTTAATGCCACGCCCCGGCCGCTTTAACCCCGGGGGAAGAGACCTGGTACCCATTGTACAGGAGGCTGGGTGGGTCCCAGGGCCGGTCTGGAAGGGTGCGGAAAATGTCGCTGCCACCAGGATTCGATCCCCGGATCGTCCAGCCCGTAGCGAGTCGCTGTTTCGACTACGCTTTCCGAGCCGTTCATTCCGCAGTTTGTTATTAGCGATTTTACAGCCAGCGTGTTTGATTAGTTTGGTCACTTCGCTTGTCTAGTTTATTTACTGATACTTGGGATACAAATGCGAGTGACCTACAGTTTAGAGGGCCTGAAGGACACTCGTTACTTTCATAGTATTGGACTGATACAGTTGACTGATTGTGTTTTATGTTGTTTCAGGTAAGTGTGTCTCGCCTTTCACCGCCTCTTAGATCACCCAAACGCTGAGCAAGGTAAAATTCTGTAAATAACAGTCTCACGATTTCATGTTAAACACGATGCAAAAATCATTATGAAAATCTGAAGGAACAAATTCTGAAGATTTAGAATGCCATATGGACGCTGTGTCTTAAAATGTGGATCAAATTTAAGAAGATAAGCAAGAAACTAGTAAAGTGTTACATTTTGAGCATAGCTTTGTATGGTGCTGAAACGTGGACACTTCGGAAAGTAGATCAGAAATACCTGGAAAGTTCTGAAATGTGGTGTTGGAGAAGAATGGAGAAGATCAGTTGGACCGATCGTGTGAGAAATGAAGAAGTATTACACAGAGTCAAGGAGGAGAGGAATATCGTACATACAATACAAATAAGAAAGGCTAACTGGATTGGTCACATCTTGCATAGAAATGACGGTGAGACGAGGAGAAGACGTAAGCAGCTACTGGATGACCTTAAGGAAAAGAGAAGATACTGGAAATTGAAAGATGAAACACTAGATCGCATCCTATGGAAAAGACTGTGGACCTGTCGTAAGGCAGACTACAGATTGAATGAAGCAATTAGATAATTTTGAGCAGAAAATGTTGTATGTACGTGTGTCCGATTCTGCATCGTTATAGAGCCGTGAACATTTACATTTACAATGATTGGTTGTACATAGGAAATCAAAGGGGTATTAAGAGGATTACTGAACTTTTACGGTCACGAGTTCAACATTCTGTCGCCAACCCTAGGAATTTTTTGCGATAACCGGCTGTTGATACGACCGTCGAAAGTCAGAGATTAGGAGTAGCTATCCTTGCTGGATATGCATGAGTTTAAGACTGTAACAAGTACAGTTGTCACCTGTCTCAGTGTATGGCATTGTGCAGCACTAGTAGTGAGAGTGCAGAGGATGTCAGGATAATCAAATTAATATTAGGGAAATACAGGATGAGGTTTGTGGTCCCTGTGCACCTGTGCGAGAAGGGTGCTGCACTGCGCTGCAAGTGGGGAGGTCCCAAACATAAAACAGTTTAGGTAGCATACATGACCTCTAGTCGCAACCCCTGTAACTCCGCAATATTGGCGTAGTACTACTGTATATTCAGTCACTGTGACTTCCATTCTCACGTATATCCTACTCCTGACAGGTGCGCACGGAATTTTAGCACACCCTGTATTTGTAAGGATAAGATATGGATAGAACTGGCATAAGTTTATCTCCAGTGCGAGGTTTTGAGACTAACGGCATCGAACCTTTGGATTCTACCGCACGGTAGCTTAGTTTAGTTTGGAGAGTTAACTTGTAACGCTGTGATAACTTGCCGTTCCTGTTTGTAAAACAGAAACGTCGATTATTCAGTCAGTTTTTGATCAATCAATTAACTAATTGGTTTGATGAGTAATTAATTCAACAAAGTACAAGGACGAAAGAATAATAAAAATTTATTTTCGCCTGATTTGAAGTGTCGCCCTCGGTGGACCAGTGGTTAGCGTGCTCGCCACTGGACCCAAGGTTCGCGGGTTCAATCCCGGCCGAGGTCGATAAAAATCCGTAGCACAACTTCCTTCGGAGGGGAAGTAAAGTCCTCGGTCTCATGTCGTAGATTTACGGCATGTAAAAGAACCTTACGGGCATGAATTGAGATTTTTCGTAAGCAAAATTCAGCGGCCATTTCTCACCCAAGTCTCCTGATTGACTGCTCGATGGCTCTGGCAGTCATATCAGGATGAGTATAAATTGTGCAGTCAGTGGACTGGTCACCCACTACCGAATGCACACTTCCAGACCAAAAAACCTCTGAAAGGAGGCCCTATGCTCCGCAAGGAGCGACAGGAGGTAACTAACTGATTTGAAGTGTTCGCCAGCAAATATAACAGCTGCATTCTTTCAGTCTATTCGCTGTGAAATCGCCTTGATTAACGTGCTTTTGACGACACCGAGTTTTGTCCCTGACACAATGTGAACACACTGCTTCTCGTGCCTTCCGTGACTGATGCACTACGAGGAAATGCAATTTCTCTCAATTATCGATACTATTTGAACATCCTACAACTGTTGCCAAGTGTCTGTGAGTGTGCGTTATGTAAGGTGGATGCACGATGAATGCCATTTCCACGGTCGTGAGAAAAATACATTCTTTGTTGTGTTCATTTAACGTGAAATGATTCTGCAGCAAACAAGGCGTGACGGAAATAGTCGGTCTTCAAGCAAGCAATTCTCTCTATCTTCGCCAACCCCCCCCCCCCCCCCCCCCCCTTCCGAACGCAGTTCGTGTGTCGCCATTGCTCTGTTTGTACAAATTATTTTCGTAACTTTACTCATACTTTTGTGATAATAAACTACAATAGGTATTAGTATTACCTGGCGATGGCCCACTTCGGCCGAAACATGTTGTAAACAAATTTCTCATATATATATATATATGTGTGTGTGTGTGTGTGTAAAACACATTCTTAGTTGTGATCGACGGTGTTTTTTCTCTAGTATTATTCTACATGTTTGTCAGGCCTGCTACTTAGACGGTTAGTCGCTGGGCTCTGTCCGCGGAGGCCCGGGATCGATCCCAGGTCAGTCCATGTGGGATTTTAGGTGGACAAAGTGGCACTGGGATAGGTTTTTTCCCGAATACTTCCGTTTTCCCCTGTCAATTTCATTCCACCCGTGCTCCATAACTTGGGGGGGAAAAACTAATCACCTTTCTCTTCATCTTCATCACAGGGTTGCGCAATAAGCCTTAAGGCTGCGGTGCGTCCGTAGCATCTGCTGCGGGGCCCTTCACACACAAAAAAAACAGATTATTAAATCGAAATTTATTAAATCAGAAGTTTCAAGATATGAAGGTCCCCTTGTTTTAAGAGTTGTGTGGTTAAAGGTGAGCGCATGCGTGATGTATGTGGTCTTGTTTGTTGCTTCCTGTTTCTACCACGCACGTTGACATGAAACGTCTTGTAAAGCAATCCCACTACAGGCCTGGACAGGCCCTTCGGGTTCCAGGAGATTGAGGCTTCCAGAATTTCTAGACAATCGGCACATGAAGGTGGTAATGTTGTCAGCCCTCTGCACCGGCCGCCTTTACCCCCCAGGAGAAATCCCTGGTACCCATTTCTGTTGAAGACTGAGTGCGGCCGGAAGGATTAAGGCAGTGAAAAATCCCAATGACTCCATCGGGAATCGAACCCGCGACTTTCCGGCTTATAGCGCAGTGCCGCAACCAACTGCACCAAACGTCTTATAATACAGAATGTACATGAATGGGACAAGGAATTTATGATTCTACATTAGATGGGCTATAGGGGAACTGAATTTGTATCTTGTCTAATGGGTGGGTTTGGTGTTGGGGATATTAACACTTTGAGCATTATTACCAACGTGTTAGTTTAGCTGGTATAAAATAAAGCAGTTTTGTATAACATCACGCAATAAATCAGATAAATATTGTGAAGGTAACCGATAAATTGAAAGTCGTTACTTCAATCAGTCCCAGGACTGATACCGAGCAAAACAAGCAAAAGGAAAAGCAACACAATGCAAGACAAAATTACAGAGCTTATGTGCTTGTTACTAAGTTGGATTATTAGCTGCTTTATTCGGCTTAGGTGTTTTTGACGAGGCAAAACAAATATTATAGGAATTTCACATAAATTGTTTTCTGAATATATTTTTAGCTCCAAATCCAATGGTAATGTTCAGGTGTGCACAAATCCCGGGCGAATCAATTTTTTAAGCTGGCACCTAATATTTTTGGGTCCTCAGTATTGAATTTTCTACACGTCAACCTTCTGACGCCTAGAATTTTGAGGTACGTCCTAGATTTTTGGAAAATTTATGAACCCCTGCTGATATTTATTTACCACATCAAATTGCCGTGACAATTCGAGCTGTTTTTATGCTAACGGTGAAGATGCAGGCCTGGTGAAAATGTTATACAAAATGCTCAATTCATCTTAACCCTCTAGTCCAACAGATAGGTAATTAGACATTAGCCGACCTAAAAGTCCACATATAAAATCTATAAACACAAACGACCAAAACATATACTATTGTAATCCAGCTCACCATCGAACATAGAGTTTTTTTTGTGGTTTTTCTTCACTAATATTATTGTCATTGTTCCTTTTTTCCCTATTTATAACTTTTTTCATATACTCATTTTAGTTAAATTGGTTACAGGTACAATTTTTGTTATGTTCCTTGTACATTGTTCATGCTGTAAATTATAATCTCCAATAAACAATTCAAAAAAAAGGCTGGTGAGGTACAAGTTACAAAATTATGAACCAGAACCGAACCGCAGAGAAAACACATGTTCAATGCAAAACTGTGAATTTGTAACCGTGCCAAGTTTCTTCCTTCCATGACACGTTCGTTGAAGAGCAGATTGTGTTAGCCATTTCACGAAGTACGTCTGTTGTTGACAGCCGCGATCTCTTGTCGAACTCAACGCGTGGTATTGATCCTCACATCAGGACGTATCGTCACTCAGTCTGCTTTATCGAAAGATATTAGAGTGGAGTGACAGGCATGGGAGGTATTGGCTGACGACCTTATTCTGCCGTAATATTTCGATGTTGGTAATGCTGTTGCATGTTCTTTCAGCGACATGAAAAGTTGTTGCTTCTTCTTTCAAAGGGTTTTGCTCTTTACGTAGGGGTGATGAGAGTGCTGTGGAGGAGCATCTTCTTTCGTGAGATGAGTTGCAAGTACACGAAGCGTCGGGTGGCGTGAAGCACAAAGCTCTCTTATCCTCCTAGTTTCTGTTAATCTGCACGATGGAATTTACATTTTTAGGCGCGTCCGCAAAATTGCGAAAAGCGACTATTAGCTTCGTCGTGTCTGTCTGTCTGTCCGTCCCTACGGAACAACTCGACTTCCACTGGACGGATTTTCATGAAATTTGATATTTGGCTATTTTTCGAAAATCTGTCGAGAAAATATAAGTTTCATTAAAATCTGACAAGAGTAACAGGTACTTTGCATGAAGACCTTCGTATATTTATGATAATATCGCGCTCATTTCTTCTTAGAATGATAAATGCTTCAGAGAAGATTTGTATAGAAAACCAGACACACATTTTATGTTCAGTAACGTTTTTCCGAAAATCGTGCCTTTTATGAGATAGTGTGTAAAAATATGGTAGAACCGGACAGGCCACAGATGACAATATAATACGGTGCATGCGCTTTGCGTGCTAGATAACTAAGGCTACAGACACACACACATAATATGTAATACTTATTGCTTTTCCACGGCAACAATGGTCACGCGAACGCGCCTCTGTGTTACGTTTATACGTACATTGCCTGTCTTGTTTAATGCATTTTAGTATTGCCTTGCGCTTAAAGTTCGCTAACCATCGTCTTATGGAGAGAATTACAAATGGTTTGGGAGAAAATCCGATTTTCAGGATCCTACGTTCCTTCTCCCCCCACCCCAACCCTCTCTTCCTGTCTCTCCTTATCCGACTTACCGAAATGTCTTTCTGTCGTGATTTATATTCATCGCATTTTTTAGTTTAATTATTTTCTGAATTTGACAGCTCAGTCGTTAAAATGTTGGCTTGACATTGTCTAACGAAATTAACGGCCTTATGAAGTTACCAGAAGACTTGTGTCACGTCTTCAACCTCATTTTTCATCAGTCACGTGACATTTCTGCGTTCGTATGCTCTTAGCAGCAGAAGCTCACATCCAATGCAGCAATTCAATGCCACGTGTGTTTCCACTCGATATCTCTATAAATCGGCACCCTATCATTGCTATGTGCGTGCGTACGTTGGACCTTGTGCACTGGTCATTCTTAAAGCCCAAAGTGTTAGAAAACGGAGTGATTGGCTACGATTGTTGGTGCATGTGGCTGTGAGAGCCGTATAAATGTCGCTTGAGGCTCTGATGCTCACACTAGGGAAAAGGTAAAGTTCACCCTAGAACAGGCCGTGAAGGCCCAGAGGGGGAGTAGAGGTATAGCTCTACTCTTTCTTTAACCTCGGCGCTAGATGTGGGTAGTCAACGCCACGCCCCGGCCCAGTACCCATTGTATAGGAGGCTGGGTGGGCCCCAGGGCCGGTCTGGACAGCTGCGAAAAATCTCGCCCCCACCGGTATTCGATCCCCGGACCGTCCATCCCGTAGCTAGTCGCTATACCGACTGAGCTATCCCGGCCCACGATACTCACACTAGAGCAGAAGAAAAGAGGAATGTGTGTGTGTGGGATCTGCATAATCCGATAGACTTTGGTCTATTTTTTTACCCCTTTGCACGAAAATAGAAGAAATTTCGTACGAATTGATTGTCCGTGCGCGTGCATGCACACGAAATAGGTATCGAGATTATATGTTACACCAAATCCTTGATACAGAGTATTTTTGAGCAGATACTCATTCCGTTTATGAAGACATTCGCTGATATTTTAAAGAACCCGATGGTTCACATTGTGTTCGCAGATTCCGCCATTAAGACATTTTTATAAGCCCGCTAAATACAGTTCTTTTCTTTATCATATGCCTGTCTAATTGTTCTGCTTTATAAGAGTAGATCTTCCAAGTTGTCTGTCATCTTAGGCATTCTAACTAAAAGCCTTGTACATAGAAAACATATAAAATTATTTAATATTTGAAATACAGTGTTATTTTGAAGGGCAGTGTGTTGATAGCAAATTCGGACAGCTGGCGAAAGTGTTGTTATTTGTAGATGTTGGAAGAGTGAGGAGAAGATGCTTGTTCGAACGTAGGCTGCTGTCTTGGATGAAAGAACATTAGTCCTAAAAATATGAGGTCTTGTTATTCGTTGTGACAGATATCACGTGTCTCTACTCTGCACGTTTACTGTAGTAACGCAGTCTGCTGCCGCGATCTCCCACACACACGGCGGAATAAAGACGGGAAATGACAAACGATATTTGTCAGATAAAATAAGGACCCTGTATATGTCTAACTTAAGTGAATAGACACGGCGATTTCTGCATGTTTGAATACACACGAAAGAATTTAAAAGAGAGTAGGATCGTAATTTTTTCCCTCAGAACGTCGCGTTTTATGTCTGAGTGTATAGTTACGTGCCGGAATGCGGTGTTTACTTGAGGCCAAAAGGGTTTCGTGGGCAAACAGATCACGAAACAACGCTCTATTTTATGTACCTTAAGGTAAAAATGCCCTACTGAAAAGGAAGGGCATTCGATGACAACTCCAGACCTGTTTCCGGGATCGATAAAGTCTTTTTTCGTCGAACGCAGTGAAGCAGAAAGTGAGAGACTGACGGAAGACGAGGAGCATGTCGTGAGGTTTGTTGAATTAAGTCTCCCCAAGGACTTCAGATTGCCTCCTCTACTATGTCGCTCTGGATTACTGGGGAACTTCGAACTCATCTTGTAAATGAAAGAAAGGGAATGGATTACAAGTATAAGATAGCTCTGAAATTACAGACATATGGAGCAGCATGTGTTGAGAGTAACGACGCCCTCTTGATAGCGTCTCTGTCACGGTGATCAATATCTGGTGATCAAGACGGGGTTCCGGATTTAATTGGATGAAATTTGGCAAGGAAATTTCACCTGAAGAAGAGACCTGTACAGAACTGGATTGTACCAGGATTGTACCTATTGGCACAAAATGTTGAAATTAACGCATGAAATGGAGGTGTATCTTTTCGTGCCTTTTTTTTTGTGTGGAGAAGGGCCCCGCAGTAGAAGCTACGGACGCACCGCAGTCTTAAGGCTTATTGTGTAACTCTGTGATAAAGATGAAGAGAAAGATGATCAGTTTTTTTTTTTAATTTTTCCAAATAATGGAGCACCGGTGGACTGAAATTGACAGGGTAAAACCGAAGTACTCGGGGAAGAAACCTGTCCCAGTGCCACTTTGTCCACCACAAATCCCACTTGGACTGACCGGGGATCGAACCCGGGCCTCCGCGATGTGAAGCCGGCGACTAACCGCCTGAGCCATGACACGGCCTTTCCGTACCTTACATATCCGGCCTTCTTGGGGTTTGTGAGAGTCAACTTTGTATTTGGGTCTAATTTAAATGTTTTTTGCATGCAAAATTTAAAGCGGAAACCCATAACGGAAGAGATCACATGGGAAACCTAGAGTTAAATAGAAGTGTAATATTTAAGTGGGTATTAAAGGAATAGTGTGTGAGGGTATAGATTAGATGTACGTGGCTAATGATTGGGCCCAGTGACGGGCTTTTTTGAGCACGGTAATGAACGTTTGGGTTCCGTAAAATTAGTTTTTTCCCCCCCCCCTAGCTGAGCGACTTTGGCACCTTCAGGAAGTACTGTGCACAGTGCAGTTAATTATTTAATTGCTTGGGCGAGTGAATGTAGTTGGAAAAAAAATTGATTTGGATTGTATCTGCCAGTATGTCCTCTGTCATTGAACGGAGATGGAGTCGTATAGATCAGCTCAGACACTACAAAAAATTGACACATAAGACAAAATAGAGAATTCTGTGAATTATGCAGCTTGTATTTAAAAGGTTTTCACCTCGTGGCTGTACAGTTTTTGAAATTTAGTAAGAAGTCACATGTTAACTTTCTTTTGGGCTGTGTGATGTCTGCGATGTTATTAGCTTGTGTCTTCGATACTGCAGCGCTAAATGGCAAATATAAGTTTTTCTCTGTACACGCATTTCGGTAGGGGTCTACAAATCTCGGATGACTAAATTTTGTACGGTGGCGCCTAATATCTGTGGGTCCTCAGTATGAAACTTGCTTCGTGTCACCATTTTGGCGCCTAGGATTTTCAGATGGCTCCTAGATTTTTTGGAAAATTTATGCACATTTAGAGGACGTAGAGGTATAGCTCCACTTATTCTTAACCTCGGTAGTAGGTGGGAGGTGATGGGTTAACTTCACACCTCTGTTTCCGATGCTTATTGTATAGGGGGCTGGGTGGGCCGCAAAGCCGGTTTGGACGTTAGGAAGAAGAGAAAAGTGTTTGTCCGTGTCTGGGATCGAACCGAGGACCGTACAACGCATAGCCTAGTCAATATACCGACTGCGCCGCTGCGAATGCTGTGGCCGTAAATGGAAAAGGCAAGCAAGGACTTAAGCAAAACACAAAGAACGTGTTTTAAAAACATGTTTAGGCATGGGATCTGCGCTGTTCTGGTATATTACGCAGCGTTGAATGGTAGTTCTGTACCGACGTTTCGGGGCGCATACGACAGTAATCTTCATACTTACTGCTGTAAGAAATTCAAACCGCATATTAGTTGCCGTGTTTTCTGATTACCAGCAGTTGTTAGGGTTTTATCAGAAATGATGCGTGAGTCAGTGCGGTTACTGCCTCAGCTGTTTATAGAGAAAGCGTGATCCGTATAGTGGATACGCTGTGGCCTGGACGACCAACGATTCGGGTTTCGGTATCTGTCAGAAATAAGACAGTTTTCTCTTCTCCAAAGCCTCCAGACCGGCTGTACAACCCGTCCAGTCTCATACCCATAGTTACCGGGGTTGCTTTTCCCCCGACGTCGGAGCAGACCACTCATCTGAGTCTAGTGTCGAGGCTAAGAATGAGTGGAACTTAATATCCACTACGCCATATTGGCTGCAACTTCAGTTTTGACCTCTATTTTTCAGCGAACTAAATTGTGTTGTTTTAATTTTTGGTGTTTAATTTCAACTTTAAATCGAAATAAAGATGGTTTGATGACGTCCAAACTGATATAAGAACGTTAGGATTTAAGAGATGGATGTACAAAGCTTAAGACAGACAAGAATGGGCAAGAATCACCAGAGGCTAAGGTCAAACTTAAAGGACCGTAATGCCATAGAAGAAGAAGTTTAATTTAAACTGTAAATCGTTGCGGTCCTCATTGTCACTCTGAGGTTGAACAGTAATGGTATCAATGTATTTATATTTCACGTGAAGCTATAGGTGACTGTGGACGAGGATTTTTACGGCTTCCCCCCCCCCCCACCCCCGTTTGTTGTCAGATAATTAGTGTAGGAATTTGCGGGTAGGGGGTAATTGCTTTGTGCTTATATAGAATAGTCATAATCAGTGGTTTAATCTCTTTGTTTTTAAGTTTCCTCCCATTGTTACGGAACCCAGGCACGAGTTTCCTGCTGGCAGTATGATGTGTAATTAGAGATATTAGTTTTAAGATGTTTCATTCCCGTTGTGTTTTAGATAACAAGAATCACAGTAGATTCAGTCTAACACAAAAATTCTGAATATTGGATAAATAAATTTTTGTGTTCAACTGAATGTGCTGTAATTCTTGTTACGAATTTTAGGTTCAGATAATAATACTGGATAAAATTTCGTCTTGTCTCCTTACCACAGAACGATTCTTACGAATTATAGATATTTAGTCACTATTTACATACACCAACTGGATGCAACTTTATGTAAAAAACTGTATAGTTTTTTAAAACATATTTAAAAACTTTTTCAAACGCGACATATGTTTCGGCTCTTATAGAGCCATCTTCAGGGGTTTATTGTCGTTAAAACTGCATATATTAAAACGTCTTTTACATTGGTTCACTTTCAGGCAAGTTTTTTCACTTTTCAACTGCTTGGTATGCTTTATAGATTTTTATTTTTTTATAACTGTGGAAAAGGAGACAGTATTTAGCTCCGAAACGCCTAAAAATTCGCACTTCCCCGCTTTAGTTATACAATATTGGGGGTGTCCCCTGTGGGGTGTCAGGATTCTACGGTAGGGTCAAAATGTTTGGGCCATCATATTTTACACGTATAACCGTAGTTTGTAGGCATGTATCTTTTATTATAATTTTGTAACTCAGATATAATGTGTTAAATTTTAAGTTCAGCATATAGGTCAAGGTTAAGAATGAGTGGAGATATACCTCCGCTCCAAATACGCTTTCATGGCGTGTTCAGGTGATAACTTTACTTTATACGCCGAGATTTGGAATTTTTGCGGTACTGAATTAAGATTATCGATACTGTATAAATATTTGGTGTTCTGACGCCGTATATTTGCATACCTGGTTGCTAGCACATCTTGTCCCCATCTCCAGATGCGCGTTTATGGGTTTTCAGAGTGTCAAATTTGATAAAACCTCGACAGTCAGCACCACGATAACGTATTCCGGGTTCGGATCATGGACGTGTAATGTAGGAACCATTCTTCTTCCAAACTCTTTCGCAGAGACTTTCTGTTTATCGTGTAGGTTGTGTGGGAATTGAACCCGTGAGTGCGAAGAGGAGCGATAGCCAGCAGACAGTTCGGAAAGCATTCTGTTCAGGAACCGATAACATATGACGCTTACAGCCGCGTTGCTCTTAAATGTTTTTTTTTTCAGCGAGCTTACTGCCTTTGATCTCCAGCTTCCTTTAATCTTCTGTAAAAGCAAGGCTTTCTTACTCCACCCCCGTTCCTAACGGTGGAATTAAGTCAGTACTGGGGGAGGGGGGCGTTCAGCAGCGTCAGGTGGGACGTACACAACTGCACAGTCGGGAACCGCCACAATACGCTTTATATGTCATTAAATTAAATGTAATTGGGGTCAATTTGACCCCCAAAACTCATTACGATAATTGCACCTCATGTTACAGCGGACAATATATGGGCATTTAGAATAGGGAGGCGCTACCTATGTGGTTGACTGCTTGGTTAGTTCCTAGCCTATGTGGGTGTCTCTTTGTGTTCAGTGGGATGCAGTTTTACTTCCCAGTTATGTACCTGAGATAACCTTTAAGGTGTTCTGAGTCATCCCTCGAGGCACACCGTGGACCCCTTATACAGGATGTATCTGAAATTCTTGGACAAATTCAACAGTGAGTTCTTCACATCAAAACAGAGGAAATAGATCATGTAAACATATGTCCAGAAATTAGTGTTTTTTTTAGTTTAATTGGAACATTGCATACAACAATGACTACCTTAACTATGTAATGTTTTACTTACAGCTGACATAACACATGTAAGATAAACGTTCAGGCCGTGCCATGGCTCAGGCGGTTAGTCGCCGGCCTCCCACCGCGGAGGCCAGGGTTCGCGGCCGGGTCGGTCCATGTGGGATTTGTGGTGGACAAAGTGGCACTGGGACAGGTTTTTCTCCGAGTACTTCGGTTTTCCCCTGTCAGTTTCATTCCACCAGTGCTCCATTAATTGTAAAACTTGGTAAAAAAAGAAACTGCTCATCTCCATCACGGGATTGCACAATAAGCCTTCAAGGCTGCGGTGCGTCCGTAGCATCTGCTGCGGGGCCCTTCACAAACAAAAAAAAAAGATACACGTTCCCAATGTATTATATAACTGTTCAGTTCTGATTGCTTATCAAGTCACAGTTAACCACAAATTCTCAAAATGCCCTCCACCTGATTCATTGCACGCGTCGACACGTCTGATCATGTACCGTCGCACATTTTCAAACGTCCCGGGGCGGTTGCAGATGGTTCGATAGGCAACAAAAATACTTTGGTGAAGTGTCTTTTCATTTTCAGTTGGAGCCTAATGCACTGGGAGTTTTAAGTGTCCCAACAGATAGAAATCTAAAGGACTGAAGTCAGGCGAACGTGGTGGCTGTACCTCGAAAACTCTTTGCAGACATATATTGATGTGAACGTTTCTTTATTTGTTTTAGTGCGGGGAACTCACTCCTGAAATTTGTCCAAGCATTTTAGGTACACCTTTTATAGAGGTCGTAGAACACAGGTTGAATTTTTTTTTGGAGAAGGGCACCGCAGCTGATGCAACGGACGCGCCGCAGCCATAAGGCTTCGTGTGTAACCCTGTGATGAAGATGAGAGAAGGATGATCAGTTTTTTTTTCATTTCTCCAAGTAATGGAGCACCGGTGGAATGAAACTGACAGGGGAAAACCGAAGTATTCGGGGGAAAATCTGTCCCAGTGCCACTTTGTGCACCACAAATCCTACATGTACTGACCCTGGTTTGAACCCGGACCTCCGCTGTGACAGGCCGGCGACTTACCAACCGCCTGAGCCATGGCACGGCCTTAGGTTGAACTTACCTTGCCGTGAACACTAACGACCTCGGCCACAATGGTTCGCAGCCCTGATTAGGGAGGTTCTGGCTTCCAGTCCCGGCCCGGTAGTCAACATCCTGACTGTGGTTTGCAGTGCAAGGGTGCCCAAATGCCAGGCGACTACATTTTGTACAGTGACGCCTGTATTTTGAGTACACTTATTGCTCTTCTCTTTCTTACACTTAAAAATTTGTGTCATTTCACACGCACATTTTAGAAGAACTGGATGCTGAGATTTATTGGTTTCATTACAAAACTTAAACAGTCGCATATGAGTGCCGTGTTATTTCCTTTGTGTGTGTGTTTGTGTGGCGAGGGGGGGGGGAGGGGTGCTTAGACTGCTTGCAGCCACTTCAGCCGTAAAGATAAAAACAGCACATTCTCTTCCGTGCATCGTAAAGTACGGGAAAACACCGAAATAATCGTATATATATATGCGCCACATCTTTTTAGAGCTCTAATTCAGTTCAGTCCACTCGTTAAACTTAGTTTAGATGGTGTCGGGTTACAGGAAGTACATTGTTTTCATAGTTAGTAAAACAATAGGCATTAAATAGCACCACATTTGTATTTCATATTGTCTGGAACGTCTCCGTAGGATTCAGGTCAATTAATAAACCCATCTCAGAGTCGGCAGTGACTGTACGTTTTGATACTTCGAACTGGAAAGAAGCTGATTCACCGAACGCATAATCTGACGCCTTAAAAGTGCAGGTATAATGTCTTAAAAGTCTACTACGCCGGTTTCTACAGCAAAAAAGCAAAGCAATCCCATTACAGGCCTGGAAAGGCCCTTAGGGTTCCAGGAGGTTGAGGCTCCCAGATTTCTAGACAATCGGCACATGAAGGTGGTAAGGTTGTCAGCCCTACGCACCGGCCGCCTTTACCCCTTAGGAAATATTCCTGGTACTCATTTATGTTAGAGGCTGAGTCGACCCAGGACCATAGTGCGACTGGAAGAAATTCCAATGACACCATCGCGAATCGAACCCGCGACCTTCCGGCTTGTAGAGCAGTGCCTCAACCAACTGCGCCACCGCGTGCGCCAGTTTCTACAACGCCTCTTCAAATTCTTTAGTCATGCATTAGCCTATCATTCGACCTTATAGTCCTACTAGCTCAGCGGTTGGAAGCGTCGTTAAATTAACGTAGGCCAAATAAATAAAATGGAGCGACGGGGACAAACAACAACAAATAAATAAATAAGAAATAAATAAAGAGAATGTTGGAATAGATCGAAGTTGTGGTAGCATTCCTGTTTCTGATTCGGGAGATCTAGGGTTCGAATCTACACCCGGAGAACGAGGGTCCTTATGTCTTCCGTGGTGTTCTCCAGTACCTCCAGTAAAACTGTCATGGTTGCACCTCAGATTATTACACGGCCGCTTGCTTCCACGACCTTACTAATTCATTATTCACTAACTATCCTATTATTCGGCGGTAGGCTTTATTATCTTTGAGGCTGAAACATAATAAATAAATAAAAATATTTAACAAATTTCTTTAACATGAATTTGAATATTATTTTCCCATCTACGCGTAGGTCTTCCCCATCAAAACCCTGCACGCACCTCTTCTCTTGTCCATACGTGCCACGTGCACCGGCCATCTCATTCTTCTTGATGTGATTGCCCGAATAGTACTTGGTGGGGAATACAGATAAATGAGGGACTAAGTGTGTATATCTAGGAATTGTTTTGAATGTGTATGTTGTTGTGCTCTTGTGTGCTACTACATTCCTTCGCACTGTGGGCAGTCTCGAAGACTGGCTTGCGCAACGAACAGTCTCCGGTCTTTTCGGCGTCAGAAACTGAAGGGATCTCTAAAATTCTGTCATTTCAAATTCTTGAAGCTGCAGTTAACATTAAAGACCACGTCTCGGGCGCTAAATAATGGAAGCGACCTTGAGTGAATGTTCCCGTGACACCGTGAGACATGTCCATTATGACGTCTACAGTTTCTCTATCTGCTTGTTGCTAAGCACATTGCGTTCAGTGAGACGTAGTACCGGAGTCAATGTTACGGCGTTTAAGACGCTGTTCTTTTTATATGGCTGGACAGCCCCTTGGGGGCCTAGGCCGCCTCAATGTTCGAGGCTTCACGATCTCACACTTGAGATACACCACACTCGGTAGGATTCCTCTGGACTAGGGATCAGCCCGTCGCAGAGACCTCTACCTGACAACACACAACACTCACAAGAGACAGACATTCATGCCCTAGGCGGGATTCGAACCCACAATCCCAGTAAGCGAGCGGCCGTAGACCCACGCCTTAGACCGCGCGGCCACTGGGATCGGCTTAAGACGCTCTTAGAAATGAATAAACCCAGACAATACACACTGCACCCTCGTGTATTCTTGTATTCTTTCCAGATAAAACTGATAAGTAAGATGATGTGATATATCAGGTTGTGTTATATGTGCTAAGGTACCAATAAATATCCGTAATCACGACACTTGTTTGTTAACAACCCTAATTGCAGCAAGGGACGTAGCTAGGGTGGGGGGAATGGTGCGGCCGCTCCGGGCAGCAAGGGTCCAAGGGGCGGCAAAATTAATACTTCAAATTTAAAAAAAAAAAAATTTATTTTAAATGAAAAAATTGTTTTCTGCGCTCAACAAAGTTTAAATTATTGAGAAAATTGAAAGGAAGTTCAGTAAGTATTTGTGATTATTTTTAAAGTTCGTAATTTCTGTCAGGAGTAGCCATTGTTATTGCCCGCCCCGGGCGTCAAAAAACCTAGCTACGCCACTGATTGCAGCTACATGTTTCGGCCCGTATTAATTCATCCCAGATTGTAAAAGGCTGCATTAAATACGTGCAACTGTGTATGTAATTTTATTAGAAATTAATAAAAGCTAAATTTTTAATAGTGTTCGCTTTTTGAATTTCTTCGGCTTCGCCAGGCGTGTCGATAAGCTGGTCACACTTCACCAGGTGTAAATCGTGTTTCAGAGCTGCGAGGTTTTTATTGTTATTTTTTGCATCGGTGTCTAGTCATGAGTTAAAATGTCGGGCTATACACCTTTCGTGTTCTAGAACCAGGCTTTCTGTTGAGGTCTTTCAGCTTTGACGAAACCGGAAATTGCTTTTCGCTGATAATAAATTGCATGTACGTTGTATAAAGAATGTCATTGTGTGGAAGATCCTATACAAATGTCATTGCTAAATTTATGGACACCTACCAAAGTTAATAATTTCTAAAATAAACTTGAAATCTTTTCTAAATAAATAATTGGTTTTTTTTTTCGTACCGAACACCGACTGGCAGCAAAATGGGATTTGTGGTTTTTGTCAGGGTTGACTAAGAAGTGGCTTCAGTAATGTTTGATGACACCGACTGGCAGCAAAATGGGATTTGTGGTTTTTGTCAGGGTTGACTAAGAAGTGGCTTCCATAATGTTTGATGACACCGACTGGCAGCAAAATGGGATTTGTGGTTTTTGTCAGGGTTGACTAAGAAGTGGCTTCCATAATGTTTGATGACACCGACTGGCAGCAAAATGGGATTTGTGGTTTTTGTCAGGGTTGACTAAGAAGTGGCTTCAGTAATGTTTGATGACACCGACTGGCAGCAAAATGGGATTTGTGGTTTTTGTCAGGGTTGACTAAGAAGTGGCTTCAGTAATGTTTGATGACACCGACTGGCAGCAAAATAGGATTTGTGGTTTTTGTCAGGGTTGACTAAGAAGTGGCTTCCATAATGTTTGATGACACCGACTGGCAGCAAAATGGGATTTGTGGTTTTTGTCAGGGTTGACTAAGAAGTGGCTTCCATAATGTTTGATGACACCGACTGGCAGCAAAATGGGATTTGTGGTTTTTGTCAGGGTTGACTAAGAAGTGGCTTCCATAATGTTTGATGACACCGACTGGCAGCAAAATGGGATTTGTGGTTTTTGTCAGGGTTGACTAAGAAGTGGCTTCCATAATGTTTGATGACACCGACTGGCAGCAAAATGGGATTTGTGGTTTTTGTCAGGGTTGACTAAGAAGTGGCTTCCATAATGTTTGATGACACCGACTGGCAGCAAAATGGGATTTGTGGTTTTTGTCAGGGTTGACTAAGAAGTGGCTTCCATAATGTTTGATGACACCGACTGGCAGCAAAATGGGATTTGTGGTTTTTGTCAGGGTTGACTAAGAAGTGGCTTCAGTAATGTTTGATGACACCGACTGGCAGCAAAATGGGATTTGTGGTTTTTGTCAGGGTTGACTAAGAAGTGGCTTCCATAATGTTTGATGACACCGACTGGCAGCAAAATGGGATTTGTGGTTTTTGTCAGGGTTGACTAAGAAGTGGCTTCCATAATGTTTGATGACACCGACTGGCAGCAAAATGGGATTTGTGGTTTTTGTCAGGGTTGACTAAGAAGTGGCTTCCATAATGTTTGATGACACCGACTGGCAGCAAAATGGGATTTGTGGTTTTTGTCAGGGTTGACTAAGAAGTGGCTTCAATAATGTTTGATGACACCGACTGGCAGCAAAATGGGATTTGTGGTTTTTGTCAGGGTTGACTAAGAAGTGGCTTCAATAATGTTTGATGACACCGACTGGCAGCAAAATGGGATTTGTGGTTTTTGTCAGGGTTGACTAAGAAGTGGCTTCAATAATGTTTGATGACACCGACTGGCAGCAAAATGGGATTTGTGGTTTTTGTCAGGGTTGACTAAGAAGTGGCTTCAATAATGTTTGATGAGACTGCCTAACAATTCCCATTAAATACATAGAAGTTAGTCTGCTTATCGGAGGTATTACAGTACGGTGGCAGTCGTGGACAAGCTGTTAGGTTTAGCCATGGCAACTACGGTAGCATAACTGATTATCATTCACCAACAAATGTACAAAGATAATTTTTCTCTAATTACTTTATTAAAGGATTTCCCCTATACGTATTTCGGCAATCTATATTGCCATCTTCAGGGGGTCATTTTGGTTTGTACATAGACGTCTATGTACTTATGTCAATATTGGTTATTACACCTTCTATAAGATTGTATAAATTCTAACAAGTTAGGGTCTGTACACATAGTATAGCAATGCTGGCTCGTTTGCTCCCTTGTGTCTGATAATCTCGAAAATCGTAAGACATAAATAGTATACTGGGCATAACAAGTCTATTGGGCATAAAAGGTGTACTGGGCATAACAAGTCTATTGGGCATAAAAGGTGTACTGGGCATAACAAGTCTATTGGGCATAACAAGTCTATTGGGCATAAAAGGTGTACTGGGCATAACAAGTCTATTGGGCATAAAAGGTGTACTGGGCATAACAAGTCTATTGGGCATAAAATGTGTAATGGGCATAACAAGTCTATTGGGCATAAAATGTGTACTGGCATAACAAGTCTATTGGGCATAAAAGGTGTACTGGGCATAACAAGTCTATTGGGCATAACAAGTCTATTGGGCATAAAAGGTGTACTGGGCATAACAAGTCTATTGGGCATAAAATGTGTAATGGGCATAACAAGTCTATTGGACATAAAAGGTGTACTTGGCATAACAAGTCTATTGGGCATAAAATGTGTAATGGGCATAACAAGTCTATTGGGCATAAAAGGTGTACTTGGCATAACAAGTCTATTGGGCATAAAATGTGTAATGAGCATAACAAGTATATTGGGCATAAAAGGTGTACTGGGCATAACAAGTCTATTGGGCATAAAATGTGTACTGGGCATAACAAGTCTATTGGGCATAAAAGGTGTACTGGGCATAACAAGTCTATTGGGCATAAAATGTGTAATGGGCATAACAAGTCTATTGGGCATAAAAGGTGTACTTGGCATAACAAGTCTATTGGGCATAAAATGTGTAATGAGCATAACAAGTATATTGGGCATAAAAGGTGTACTGGGCATAACAAGTCTATTGGCATAAAATGTGTACTGGGCATAACAAGTCTATTGGGCATAAAAGGTGTACTGGGCATAACAAGTCTATTGGGCATAAAATGTGTAATGGGCATAACAAGTCTATTGGGCATAAAAGGTGTACTTGGCATAACAAGTCTATTGGGCATAAAATGTGTAATGGGCATAACAAGTCTATTGGGCATAAAAGGTGTACTGGGCATAACAAGTCTATTGGGCATAAAATGTGTAATGGCATAACAAGTCTATTGGGCATAAAAGGTGTACTGGGCATAACAAGTCTATTGGGCATAAAAGGTGTACTGGCATAACAAGTCTATTGGGCATAACAAGTCTATTGGGCATAAAAGGTGTACTGGGCATAACAAGTCTATTGGGCATAAAATGTGTAATGGGCATAACAAGTCTATTGGACATAAAAGGTGTACTTGCATAACAAGTCTATTGGGCATAAAATGTGTAATGGGCATAACAAGTCTATTGGGCATAAAAGGTGTACTTGGCATAACAAGTCTATTGGGCAATAAAATGTGTAATGAGCATAACAAGTATATTGGGCATAAAAGGTGTACTGGGCATAACAAGTCTATTGGGCATAAAATGTGTACTGGGCATAACAAGTCTATTGGGCATAAAAGGTGTACTGGGCATAACAAGTCTATTGGGCATAAAATGTGTAATGGGCATAACAAGTCTATTGGGCATAAAAGGTGTACTTGGCATAACAAGTCTATTGGGCATAAAATGTGTAATGAGCATAACAAGTATATTGGGCATAAAAGGTGTACTGGGCATAACAAGTCTATTGGGCATAAAATGTGTACTGGGCATAACAAGTCTATTGGGCATAAAAGGTGTACTGGGCATAACAAGTCTATTGGGCATAAAATGTGTAATGGGCATAACAAGTCTATTGGGCATAAAAGGTGTACTTGGCATAACAAGTCTATTGGGCATAAAATGTGTAATGGGCATAACAAGTCTATTGGGCATAAAAGGTGTACTGGGCATAACAAGTCTATTGGGCATAAAATGTGTAATGAGCATAACAAGTATATTGGGCATAAAAGGTGTACTGGGCATAACAAGTCTATTGGGCATAAAATGTGTACTGGGCATAACAAATCTATTGGGCATAAAATGTGTACTTGGCAAAACAAGTCTATTGGGCATAAAATGTGTAATGGGCATAGAATGTACGCATGATTCCTTTTGTCTGTACCTTTTGTTCTAAATTTCTCTCCCTTTCATGTTTAGAGTATTAAGCTCTAAATGCGCGCAGAAACGCAGCAAGTCGTTCACAACTGTCCCTTATTTTAGTATGTTCCAAAATTGAGAAGTGTTGACATATTTTATTATAACTTCAAACTAAAATTTTCCTCATAGGTAACTGAGTGGCAAAGCTGACAGGCGCTATTTTTTTGCATATTCTGCTTTGGAACGCACCAAAAAGAGGAATACATTAGCCTATTACTGAAGGAGATAAAGAACGTGACTGAACGACACTGTCTTTATTATCTGCTGTTAAAGTAAACGTGACGTAAGTCGACTGTAGGAAAACACAGGGGGGAAATTTTGCTTTGCAGGTCGCGCCGGAGAAAGTGACAGTGCACAGTGCACGTAGTGCATTCGTGAGCCTGCACAAACTGTAATTGCTTGGGCATTTTCGCTCTCAGCGTCTGTAGTGGATATAAAGGATCATAGGCGTAACTTGGGGGTGGGGTGCAAGGGGGGCAAATGCCCCTCCAATATTTTTTGTACCTAAGAATAGTTTTTTGGGCTATGAGTTGAAGAGGGGTAAATAAAAGAATTGAAACAAACCAATTTTCCCCCACTTTCTAACTTGACTCCTACATAAATTAAATTTTCTAATACCCAATGTCGATTTTGCCACCTCCCTCCTTCCCCGCCCAGTGTTGTTATCCAAGTTACGCCTATGTAAAGGAGAAGAAATTTTAGGGAATGATGGGAGTAAGATCTCAGTCACAATTTATCGATATCTGTAAACAAGGAGTTTCAAAATTCTGAACTCCACGTGTCACTAACGTCACGTGCATTCGCTCACTGCCATGCTGCAGTAGGACATGTAAACTCTATCGTTATTTGCTGAATTGTTACTGTCTGATTTTCTGCTCACCACGCAGCCAGAAGTAGTCCTAGCATTATACCGCTTTGTACAGCGTGTATGGAAAACACCTGAGAAAGAAGCGAGGAACCCCAGGAAATTCCGTGTGTAACTAACTAACTAATATTAGCTAACTAATTAACTAACAAACTAATTATCTAACAAACTAATTAATTAACCAACTAACTAATTAACTAACAACTATTTAACTACTAATTAATTAACTAACTAAGTAACTAAATAACTAACTAACTCCATGGAGCAGAGTTCTTCCTGACAAGCTAACAGGTCGTCAGCCAGTCAATAAATTCCCCGCGTTGTATGGATCCCGAAGGTTCATTACCGCACTCACAACAGCCCGCCACCTGTCCCTATCCTCAGCCATATCAATCTAGTCACGCCCTCCCATCCCACTTCTTGAAGATCCATTTTAATATCAATCCTCCCATCTACGCCTGGGTCTTCCAAGTGGTCTCCTTCCCTCAGGTCTCCCCACCAAAATCCTGTATGCACCTCTCCCCGATACATGCTGCATGCCCCGCCCACCTCATTCTTTTTTATTTGATCGCCCGAATAATATTTGGTGATGAATAAATTCCGTGTATATGAACTGCAAATTTACAGTCGTCTCAAAATAGTTCAGGTTTATTAAATGAAGAAGAAAGAGATGGACGGGAAGTGTAGCACGTCTGAGGGAAACGAGTTATACTTATAAAATTTTGACGGTAAAACGTTGGAAGATCTGAGACTACAGGGGAATGGTACCCAATATGACGTAAAGGTAAAGGTGCCCTGTGCTCACTAAGTACCGTGCGGGTTGGGTAGTGGCGTTGAGCTCCGGTCTTTTTTAGCCTTCGGCAGTAGATGGAGGTGAGTTGTTAGTTGAAAGGCCCGGCGGCTTTACCCTCAGACGACTTACCCACTGAACGGACGACGGGCTGGGTGGGCCCCAGAACCGACGTAGAGTGGCGAAAAGAACAATCTGTGCCCCTGTTGGGAATCGAACTCCGATTCTCGGGTCCCCCAATTCGCGTTGGTATACCGGCGAATCTATCCGGCTCGCCCTGGGATAATATTAAAATGCGTACTAGGCTAACTAGATATGAAATTGTGGGCTGTAGTTAACTGGAGCTCGGTGTGGTCATGGGGCTATGGGTTTTATGTGTACGACCATGAAACTTTGTGTTCCAACTGAAGCAGCGAAATGTTTCGCTAGGCTAACGGATAGCTCAGTCGGTATAGCGACTCGCTACAGGCTGGACGGTTCCGGGTGCGAATCCGGGTGAGGGCGAGATTTTCCGCACCCGTCCAGACCGGCCCTGGGGCCCACCCAGCCTCGTGTACAGTGGGTAACGGGTCATTCCCGGGGTAAAGCGACTGGGGCGTGGCGTTGACCACCCACCCCATCTAGCGCCGAGGTTAAAGAAGAGTAGAGCTATACCTCTACTCGCCCTCTGTGCCTTCATGGCCTGTTCTAGGGTGACCTTTACCTTTTTATCGGTAACCATCAAGATTTCAAGCAAGATGCACCTCTGAGGCTGAAAGCTTGTTTGCTTATCTCGCAACGTATAGGCCTACTTTGTATTCTGTGCCGCTGAAGGCGGGAGCAATCCGATGCTGCCGAGATGAAAGCCGTGCCTTTATTTCTGTACAGTGGATACAGAGCAAGTTTTATTTACTGTCTTTTTGTGAGTCTGGCGGGAATCTTGACTGGCAAGGTGTTTTAAGGTAACTTCCTGTTTGACATGAGAGGAGACGAGTAAACGTTCCCCCCTTTCACGGGGTAAACACCGGGTGACGTGCGGAGAATGACACGCGTGATATCGCACGGCATCGACGCCAACTGCGGCCACGCCAAGTGTGCCAGTCAGTGCACATGAGTTGGCACCGCGGTGTCTCAGGGGTGTCCAGATTGGGGGCCAGTGAGAAGGCTTGTAATTCGATCGTAATGTATGGATCGTAATTTGTCTACATGTAAGTTGCTCTGATTGTCGTCCTCGGTGGACTAGTGGTTAGCGTGCTCGCCACTGGACCCAAGGTTCGCGGGTTCAATCCCGGCCGAGGTCGATGGATTTTTAAGGGTGATAAAAATAAGTAAAGCCGTCGGTCCCATGTCGTAGATTTACGGCATGTAAAAGAACCTTACGGGCATGAATCGAGATGTTTCGTAAGCAAAATTCAGCGGCCATTTCTCACCCAAGTCTCCTGATTGACTGCTAGATGGCTCTGGCAGTCATATCAGGATGAGTAGAACTTGTGCAGTCAGTGGACTGGTCACCCACTACAGAATGCACATTTCCAGACCAAGAAACCTCTGAAAGGAGGCCCTATGCTCCGCAAGGAGCGACAGGAAGAAAACTAAACTAAAGTTGCTCTGATTAGACTGAAGAGGGAAAGAGAGTATGCCAGTTCTTCTTGGATTTTTTTACCCTTGAAGATGGGACCAATAGGTTGTCCCGAAACGTCGGTGCGGCATTACCACTCTACGCTGCGTAGAGCGCAGATCTGTAAGTAGGGTTGTTCGTAAGGTCCGTACCGGAGTACACGGTTTCTACATGCCGTTTGTTGCGTTTTAGCGTTGTGTAAGTTGCATTCATACGGTCACATGCGTAGGCTTACGTATTTCATAAATCGCTAAATTAGTTACTGTTACTGCCGTCGTTAGGAGGACTCGTACAATGGCGTGACGTGTATTATGACCTCGGTTCAAAGGCATTGTGGTTCGTGGGTGGAAACAGGGTTGTCTCAGGTCGCCGGTAGGCCGAGCTGCAGTCGATTCGACAGGTGGACTGCCCACCAGGCTACGCCGATCGTTACCGCCCACACCAAAACGCATCATTCTCCAGGCTTACATCAATTAACAGCTTTCCAGCACATTCTTATTTATTTAATGCTGCTTTTAGTCCCCTTGGAGAGTCGGTAGAGATCAGAGTGGAGGCCTAGCTTGATGAATTTTACTGTCTACGACGGCGGTTCCCTTATGTGTGTGACCCTAAAGTAGCAAACGGTATGTGACCCGCGACCCTACCATGGAAACGGAAATTTTTTTTTTCTATGGCTCGACAGCCCTATATAAGCCTGGGCCTCCTCGTTTCGTCCAGGCTTCACGATTACACTCAGACACACCACACTCGGTAGGACTCCTATGGACGAGGGACCAGCTCGTCGCAGAGACCTCTACCTGACAACACACAACACTCACAAGACAGACATCCATGCCCCCGGTGGGATTCGAACCCACGATCCTAGTAAGCGAGCGGCCGAAGACCCACGCCTTAGACCGCACGGCCTCTGGGATCGGCGGAAACGGCAATAGTCAGTGATATTTACTATAAATGAACTAATACTAATGCCTTTTGTTGAACAGTACATAACATTGCCACTGCGATGTGGACTGAACATCAGAAGTACTCTGGCTGTAAGCACAACTACGTTGTACCGCACAATAATAAAGTGTGTTCATTAGTTGTTTAAAATGTAATTGCTACAGTATGTTTAAAATTAATAAACACAGATTTAATAATCACATTTTCTCGATCATTCTGTTTGAATTTAGATACAAATTTTGATTTTTCTGTTATACTATCGAGTTCTTTATAAAACCCTCTCGCGATCCTACGTTAGACACCCCGCGACCCTGATCTGGATCGCGACCTGAGGTTGGGAACCACTGGCCTACGAGTTCATTGCTGTCTCGGGGGTACGCGGTGCAGTTAAGGGGGTTCAAACCCCATACCCCCGAAGTTCGCCACATTCCACTGCAGCTACTGCAAGAAGACCCGGGCGTGTTATCCGGCCGGTTCCTCAGGTTCTTGCTGACCGTGGGATGAGGAAACCCGCAACGCATGAAGTACAAAGTGTGAGAAAGAGCGGGGGTGGGGGGGGGGGGCCTTGAAAATGTGGTGTAGTGACTACGTGCCGGTGCCAGGAGGTATAAGACAAGATGATCTGCGGATATTCCAGCTGGCGACAACTTCCTGTCTCGTGCCTGCACGACCTTCACCCCTGCATTTGTTTTATCTGCAAGTTACATCGTAGCGTGAAGTGCAGAGAAGCATAAAACTGACAGGGCATTCATCTTTCACCGGCATTGTTCTCGCATCTGGACCCAGACAGGTGTGTGAGAAGTCAGGGCGCCGTCTTAACTGTGGCACTTACCGGGAACTGAAGAAGACACACGGTTTGAAAAATATTTGTATGAACATTTTCACGAAAATTTTCCCCTTTTCCTTCTGGGTTGTTCTTAAAAACTTTCTTCTGGGTTATTTCTTCTGGCATTCTTTCCACAATTCCTAAACATCGTAATCTTCGTTTCCTAATTTCTGGGATAATATCCGATTCTCTATGCCAGTGGTTCCCAAAGTGGGCGGTACCGCCCCCTGGGGAAGGTGGGATTACCGAGGGGGCGCTAATAGGTACGAGAGGTGGAAGGGAGCGCTGTTATTATCACAGGGGGGCGCTAGTAGACAAGTAGTGCATTTATTTTTATAATAAAATTCAAATAAAGTAATTTTTGTGTTAAAAATAAAAAATGAACTAAATTTCTTAGTATTTTAATTTATGAATCTTATTCAAGCACATATTATTTTTTTAATAAACTATTGCTGGATGAATTATTGTTACTCATAAAAAATATAATAAATTTTAGTTTATTAATGAACACATAAAACATTAAGTTTAACTCTTATAACTTTATTTAAACGATTTTTTTTAAATATAAAATAAAAGTGGAAACGAAAGCGCAATTATGTTTTTTTAAAAAAGGTAGGGGGGCGCTGTATGTGTGTATATGGAACCAAGGGGGCGGTGGACCGAAAAAGTTTGGGAACCGCTGGTCTATACAGATCCATTATTCTCGTTCAAGGGAACGCAATTGTTTGAAATTTCGTTATAAGTGTTGATTACCTGCCTGCATGTATCTCGCGAACAAATTAGAATACATGATAACCAGAGGTTTGCGTGTGGCAACTGTCGGTCATTTTTGTGAAAAACACATCCCATTTCGTCAAACCCAGAATATATCTTACGTTGTTATAGAAAGAAATTTGAGCATTCAGTTGTAGCCTCTGTGGCATCTTTGCAACAGCAGACGTGTATCTGCAGCAAGTGAACATCGACGCCTAAGAGACGTCTGAAGTATCAAAGAACTCTCGTGAAATACGCGCCTTTGACCCTTTGACCCTCGCTTTATATAACCACTGGTGGCTGCGGTTTGTACTAAATCATGCTGCAGTGATCACGAGCCACTCCTGATTACGTCACGTTTCCATGGTGACGGCTAGAAGGGTTATCACCATACCGGGGTTTGTTCCGTGTAATCACGAAAGAAACTTATCAGCTGTAAATTATTGCCGCACTGTTGCGATACGGACTGCAGGAAGTTTCTTTGGCACTAACGAACCGCACTCTGCTGCATTCCGCCGCTGTTTAATGCCGCTTTCGCTCTGATACAGGCCTGCAGACTTATCGGCGAAGTTTTAACTGCGTGTGTTTTAAGTGGGCGTGTATGAATCAATGAAATATGAATGTGACACCATCAAAGGTCCTAGCATGAGTGCCTTTGATGGTGATTCAGTGTTGGAGTGGAACAGTGTCAGGTTTTTTAAATAGCTTTCTCCGTCGCATTTTCACTTATTTCAGTAACCAACAAATACAGTGTGTCCACAAGTCCCATCGGGGTTTTGAAAAATTGTGGCGCGCAAACAAATTGAGCTAGCCACAGCAGTTTGCGGCAGATTACAGTGAAACTCTGGAAGTTTTTTACTGACCTCAGTAGACCTCGATGTGGTCTCCCTTGGTAGCACAACGTCCAGACGATATTCGAGCTCTTGCCATGTTCTGTGGAGCATGTCCGCTGGAATAGCCGAGATTGCATTCCTGATACGGGTCTTCAGGTCATCAAGTCATCTGTTGGCGGCAGAAAAAACTTCCAGAGTTTCACTGTAATCTGCCGCAAACCGCATGTGGCAAAAATAAAACTTCCAGAGTTTCACTGTAATCTGCCGCAAACCGAATGTGGCTAGCTCGATTTGTTTGCGCGCCACAATTTTTCAAAACCCCGAAGGGACTTTGTGGACACACTGTACATCGATCACTATTTAAAAACACCAACTGGATGCACTTTTATTTTAAAAAAAACTGTATAGTTCTTTAAAGCATTATAATAAAACCCGACATGTTTTGGCTCCTCACTGAGCCATCCTCAGGGGTTTTTGTCACTAAAACTGCATATATTTTTAAAAACGTCTGTTCATTGGTTCACTTTGTAAACACAGTTTTACCACCTTTACTGTTGAATAAAGTAAATACATCGATATTAATAAAAACTATAAAGTAGTTTATGTTTGTGCATTTGTTGGTTACTGAATAATAAGTGTCAGGTTTTGTTGGAATTAAAACAAATAATGCTATTGAATGTCGTTGGGGGTGTTAAAATTTTATTGTATTGATTTTCCGTTTAGTCACAGGGAAAATTATTTCTTGCATAACTTAAGAAGCAACTTTATTTTAACATAATAAATTCCCAAAATTCTGGTTTTGTGGATATGATACTATGTAATGTGGTATTGATAGATGCCACCGTTTCGCAGAAACCTTCGGCCTCCTTCTTCATTGTAGGACATGGAGCTCTTACCATGCCGGAAATCGAACCCCGATTACCATGATGTCGTGCCCCTACTGCAGTCACTGTCCTGGATACTGGAAATCCTCTATGTGAATAATAATTTATAATGGATCGAGAAGGAGGCACTTATACACTATTTGAAGCCTGAGGTCCAGTTTTTTTTGGATGGACTGATAAAACCGCGAAAAAATTAGGCCGGGCGGCTGGTCACCGCACCGAGATTCGAATCCGGGATCATGAATATGAATGGAGAGCGCCAACCACAACACATAGCACGTAGGAGCGCCACCCACAACACATAACACTTAGGAGCGCCACCCACAACACCTAACACTTAGGAACGCCACATACAACACATAATACTTAGAAGCGCCACTTACAACACATAACACTTAGGATCGCCACCCACAACACCTAACACTTAGGATCGCCACCCACAACACAACACTTAGGAGCGCCACTTACAACACATAACACTTAGGAACGCCACATACAACACATAATACTTAGAAGCGCCACTTTCAACACATAACACTTAGGATCGCCACCCACAACACATAACACTTAGGAGCGCCACTTACAACACCCTAACACTTAGGATCGCCACCTACAACACATAACACTTAGGAGCGCCACTTACAACACATAACACTTAGGAGCGCGCAACCCACAACCCACTACTAACACTAGGAGCGCCACTACAACACCTAACACTTAGGAGCGCCACTTACAACACCTAACACTTAGGAGCGCCACTTACAACACCTAACACTTAGGAGCGCCACTTACAACACCTAACACTTAGGAGCGCCACTTACAACACCTAACACTTAGGAGCGCCACTTACAACACAAACACTTAGGAGCGCCAGCCACAACACCTAACACTTAGGAGCGCCACTTACAACACCTAACACTTAGGATCGCCACTTACAACACCTAACACTTAGGAGCGCCACTTACAACACCTAACACTTAGGAGCGCCACTTACAACACATAACACTTAGGAGCGCCACACAACACCTAACACTTAGGAGCGCCACTTACAACACTAACACTTAGGATCGCCACCACAACACATAACACTTAGGAGCGCCACTTACAACACCTAACACTTAGGAGTCGCCACTTACAACACCTAACACTTAGGAGCGCCACTTACAACACCTAACACTTAGGAGCGCCACTACAACACCTAACACTTAGGAGCGCCACTTACAACACTAACACTTAGGAGCGCCACTACAACACATAACACTTAGGAGCGCCACTACAACACCTAACACTTAGGAGCGCCACTTACAACACCTAACACTTAGGAGCGCCACTTACAACACTAACACTTAGGAGCGCCCCCCAGCCACACAACACCTAACACTTAGGAGCGCAACACTAACAAACACCAAACTACACTTAGGAGCGCCACTTACAACACCTAACCCTTATTTCTCGCGTGGAATAATTTTTTGTGCGCATGAACTCTCTGAAATGTGTTGCCTTCCATTTATTCTTTCTTGTTTCCTATTTGTGACATTTGTGATATTTGTTGTCACTTCTGGCTAAAGCATGGCTGACACTGTTCGCATAATTCAACACAGTTCCTCCCCAAACCTTACAAGTTCAAATGTAATTACTGTCCTCCTTATTGATATTATAATCTTGGACCGAAACAATGCACAAAGTTAATGAAGAGAAATACAAGGATAGTGTCCTAAGCCATAAAAGTTTATTTAATTATTAAAAGGTATTTGCGAGTGTGCGATACACCTACGGCGGGCATTAAATGTATTTGCGAGTGTGCGATACACCTACGGGGGCATTAAATGTATTTGCGAGTGTGCGATACACCTACGGCGGGCATTAAATGTATTTGCGAGTGTGCGATACACCTACGGCGGGCATTAAATGTATTTGCGAGTGTGCGATACACCTACGGCGGGCATTAAATGTATTTGCGAGTGTGCGATACACCTACGGCGGGCATTAAATGTATTTGCGAGTGTGCGATACACCTACGGCGGGCATTAAATTCAAGAGAGAGGAGGAAAAAAAACAGGCTGATTCATTGACCTTACGTCACAAAGGCCGATGATGTAAAGCTGAGGATAATGCTGAATTATAATTATCGTGTGAGTAATGCTAGGTTCCTGAGCTGGAACACCAAATGGATGACCTTTGGATCGGAGCCAATAATACCTGGGTTCAGGATCCAGTCATTACATGCGGCTTTCACGAATGAAGAATTGGATTTTTTTTATATTTTTTTTTTTCAGATTTTGACGACTTCCTTTGACATCATTCCACTAATACTTTATATAATCAGATAACCTCGGTAGTTGATATAATTATGTAAACCACTTCCCTGACAATCACGGTATCCTGCACGTCTACATTGCTTTCCAACAGACTGTCCCAAGCGGTAACTCTTCCGATTGTTGCCGGCTGTCCTTATTAAAGAGTCGGCTGTTAGCTTAAGCCTCTCCGAGAAAATTTCCTAACATTTATAACAGGCCACCACCGCGTTCTCTTCATCCCTTTTCTATACCACCATACCTGGTCATTTTCTGATCACATCCGAGTATAAATAACCTTGGCGTTAATACATCGTTAAACAACCGACGAACCAGCTTGAGAAATGACATTTTAAGCCACTGTCATTTATTTCGTGTTCTAGTCAGTACCCCATTCATGCCATGTGTGATATAATGAAGGTTGTACACATACTGTTATTTTGTTTTGGATTTTTGTTGTTGTTTGCTGTTAATCCCATCTCCTTTCTATCGGCTAGAGGACGACCTGTATCGTTGTTTAGAACATTTTTATTTTCGCCCATTGAACGAATACCGTGAATATGATTGATTTAAAATTCACCTGAGATACCAAATGTATAAGGTTTTCATTATGTGAGGCTGCGTACGGCCTGCAGAAGCGGTGAACTGGTCTAGGCTTGCTCACTTTTAGAGACGTTCGCAGCGTCACAATTTGAAAACCAGTCAGTAGGAAATGTAATCGATATTAACTGAAAACCTGTCATTATTAGGAAAGCAGTCCGGTCTCGGGAATATATGGAACATCCATGTGCTTTCCCCTTCAATAGACGGAAAATCTTGAACTGGGCAACGGAAATGAAAACAAGTATTTAACAGAAAAGGAACGTTAGTGAACACAGATTTCTGTTATTTAATTTTACTCGGCATTTTGCGTGTTTGAGGAAACGCATTTATGTTTTAAATATGCACATTAATGTCTAATGTGAGCAGAATTTGTGTAAAATGCTTCAAGGGTCTGTTGGTAAAAGTAGAGAAAAGGGTAACATTGGTGTTTACACTGCTCGGATGGTGTTGTACACAGGGCCTACACACATGTACATACACACGGGTCTACATGTCGTAATAGCGTAAAGTACCTATGTGTTATTTGTATATACAAGTGTTAAACAAAAACCTGCTATGAACTGGAAGCTGTAATGTCTCTTGGGGTTTATTCATAAGCAGACCGTAAGTTAAGGTTGTCGTGTAGATATATGATCTTTGTATTTGGAAATTGGAAAGAGTTATTGACGAAATGTAAGCCTATTTTTAACAGTAATATATTATTAATCCCGCCTAAGGCATGATGTCTGTCTCTTGTGAGTGTTGTGTGATGTCAGGTAGAGGTCTCTGCGACGAGCTGGTCCCTCGTCCAGAGGAGTCCTACCGACTGTGGTGTGTCTAAAAAGTGTGTGATCGTGAAGCCTCGAAAAATGAGGCGGCCTAGGCCCCCAAAGGGCTGTCGAGCCATTGAAAAAAAAAAAAAATATATATATATATTCTTAAACTGAGTTGGTCTGTGATCCTTCGTGTGTAATTAAGTGATACAATTTCGACCTGCAAAATCGATTCTCCGATTCTTGCAGCAGAATCTTTCTTGAGACGCCAATTGTCGAGCCAAACCGATGAAGAAATTCTCCTTCTGTTATGGAATTGTAGTGTTCATTGCCGTGTTCACAACATCCCGTTTCCGCAGAATTGACACTCGCTTTAATACTTTCTCGCCTCCATTAGTAAGGAAACATTAAATTTCTCCTTGTTTTCAAACAAGTAACCGGGTCTGGTATCCGGAGTACACCCCGTGGCCATACGTGTTCGTGAAAGACCAGGCAGTGTACCGGTTTGATGGTAGTTCTTTGTGGTTTTAAACTCGCATATATGAAACCTACATAATATTGTTTTCACCGTGCATCTTGTATATATTAAAACAAGACCAACTAGATGCACAATCACTATTAAAAAAACATTTAATAGTATTATTATTATTATTATACTGCAATTGGGTTTTCACCCGGTGGCAGTAGTCCTTACACTAGTACACACAATACAAATGGACATATAATATACATAAAAGTAACAATACAAAACAAACTATACACAATTACAAAACAAAATACATACAGTAAATACAAGTACATACATTAGAACATCGTACACACATTGCAAAAACATCCACACCTTAAAAAAGCATCCATACCTTACAAAAACATCCACACCTTACAAATACATCCACACCTTACAGAAACACCCATACACATACAAAAAAAAATACATACAGTAAATACAAGTACACACATTAGAACACCGTACACACATTACAAAAACATCCACACCTTACAAAAGCATCCACTCCTTATTATATTAAACCCGACATGTTTCGGTCAGGTACCTGACCATCTTCAGGGGTACACTACATTAAAATGCGTAGTCCATATGTTAAACACACTAGACCTTATAGACTCACATCTAAGTGTGTTTTACATATGGACATAGCATTTTAATGTAGTGTACCCCTGAAGATGGTCAGGTACCTGACCGAAACATGTCGGGTTTAATATAATACTACTATTAAAGTTTTTTTAATAGTGATTGTGCATCTAGTTGGTCCTGTTTTTAATAATGAAACCTACAGTTTTGTCATGTTTTTGTTACGTTACGTCAAGGATAGTAACTTGTTAATCTGCGCTGTAATTATACGCTTCATAATACCATTTATATCTCTACTGTACCGACCAAATGAAATTGATTTATCTCTGTTGTGTTCCGTGGCAAATCAATTCGAACGCCAGATTTGTAATAAGAAAGCTTCAAGTGTTGATACTGAGAAACTGAGGTGGAGTTTTGCTGCGGCCACAAACAGACGTGGGCGTTGAGGATTTTCTCACAGTTTGTTAACTCCGACAACGATTTTGTTAAAACATAGTTTTGGTATTTTAAACAGCAAAATTAAATTCTGCGCTAGTATTTGACACTCGTGTTTAATACCTCGGAGGTCCGGAGTTCAAATCTAGGACCAGAGACTGGCTTTTTTTACTGGTTTTCCTCAGCCCCTCATAGATCAGTCAGTATAGTGACTTGGCTACGGGCTGGACGGTCCGAGGTTGAAATCCCGGCACGGGCAAGAAGTCTTGTGCCCTCCAAAAACGTCCAGACCGGCTTTGTGGTCCACGCAGCTTCCTATTAGATGGGTACCAGGGTTCGGGCCCGAGGGGTAAAGCAGCCAGGGCGTAAAGTTGACCACTCACTTCCATCTAGTGCCGAGGTTAAGAATGAGTGGAGCTATACTTCTACTCCCCCTGTATGCCTTTATGGCTTGGTCAGACAAAATTTTACCTTTACCTATTTTTGGCGTTTCGGGATATTTCAAATTAGGCCATGACCGCCTCCTTTCTAATTCAGTACTCAATGTCGTCATTTAATTACACTCGAACCCGGTTATAACGACATCGGTTTATACGACACCTCGTCTATAGCGTCGTACCAATTAATTCCTCACTGTTAACCATAACATTATACTCCTCGGTTATAACGACACAAAATATTCAGTCCCTTCATGACGTTATAACCGAGTTCGACTGTAGTTGTTATCATTCGACGCTATATAAACGGGGGATGTTGAGAGCGTCGTTAAATAAACCCTGAATGAACAAACGTCCTTTCGTAATTCCTTCTATTTAAACTCAACTGTGAATGGAGTTTTGGAAGACGTATTTGGAAGGTTGAAATTTTGGCCTGATTGTCAAGTTTTCGCCGGTTTTTTTTTTTTCGGCTTCTCCATTACTTTAATCGCAGGTTAATACCTCGAAACATACTGTAAGTGCCTCTTTCCAAATCCTCCTCTAAGAACTATTCGTGATTATATTTCGAACGGAATGTCAGTTATGTGAAAAATATTTTGATATAAATTGTAACAGATTTATTTCTTTTGAGATCCGACGTTCTCGCCTGGCGGCTGTGTATAATACGTTCTGATAATAATTTGCTGCCTCCATCTTCAGGGTAGAAGAGTACTTTTATTTCTTCTGTGGTGATATAGGCAGCATGTTCCACCCAATCGTCGGTAAAATATTACCGGACTACACGGGGTCACATCTCAGAATGATGTATTACTGAAATTTTCTTCTTTTGCACAAAAACTGTGAAGTTACAAATGACAGTCTGTCTTTACCGCTGTGTCTCGTGATTGAGGAAGCTAAGGCCAAACGTAATGGGCTGTAGTGCTCAAGAAGAAGAAGAAGTTTTTGGTAACTGTGGTAACTACACAATTACCCAGTGTCTTAGACACACTCACCCTCGTGACTGCAGTCAATACCATACAAGAAGCAGAACATCTAATTATACTTAATGTTACACATGTTCCGTGCAGCTGTTTTATATATGTAAGGTTTTTATTTCCAACTGCTGCATCATAAATTTATTTTTACGTTCCTACATGTTTCGGCTGACTATTTTAGCTATCATCAGGGAGTCAACGTACATAAGACATTTGCAGCGTACATCGTGAGTCTGAATGGTAAATGTCGTAGTCACTGATTTTACAGTTTAAAATACATATGTTAAAATGCAGTGTGTTATTACATAAAATATATATAAAATCTGTCTCCAAACATCTGTCTCTCAACCAATTCCAGGTTTTGTAGGGTGGAGACCCCTGGCTGTAGTACCCCGTTGTTTACTTCTTAGGTAATATTATGTACGTTGACTCCCTGATTATGGCTGAAATAGTCAGCCGAAACATGTAGGAACGTAAAAATAAATTTATTGTGCAGTCGGAAATAAAAACCTTATATATATATATATATATATATATATATATATATATAACTTCTAGTGTTGCTGGACTATTTCTGTTGTTGTGGTAGTTTGTCCTCCACAGAGTTAAATCCCCTCATCTCTCTCTCACGTCAGTCCCTTTGTGCTAGTTAGATCCTTAGATCTTGAGATAGTGCACATCATCTGGCACCTGCGAAACATTAAGAACTCAGGTCTTGTATCTGTGAACATTTACATATTCTCACTCTTGAAACTGCGTCGAATTTTCAGTTAGCTTTTTTCCAACAGGTTTCCTTCATCAAATTCTGCATTCGTTTCTTTTTTTGATTATAGTAACATGGTCAACCCACCATTATAACACTCTGCGCGCTAGTTTTTGGCCGGTCTCCGAAGAACAGATTTAAAAAAGTCACCAAGTAGAATCGTCTTTTTTGTCTGAAGGAATTCTGAATGAATTTCTATTAAATTTAATATTCATTGGTTTTGCTTGCGTTTGTCACTCAGTTCCAGTGTTGGTTTGCTATTCGGCTGCGGGAGAATCATACTGGAATTCTTAGCCACCTTGAATGGCACAAAATCGCTTTAATGCAGTGGAAAAAACATTCATTGCACGTGTCTTTTACACGAGTCAAGGAGGTGGCGAGTTCTGGAGGCCGTGTCAGACCTTGCCTAGTTTGGAGGTACGATATGCTATTGGGTATTTGTGTATCGATTGTGCATCACGAAGAGCCGGCAAACATCTGCCACGTGCATTTCACACGTTCCGTCTGCATTAGGTCGCTGCACTCGTGGCCCAACAGTTCGATTATAGTTGCTCAGCTCACACAATGACTGCTCCGACATGACCAGTGCCATTAATTTCACTTCGCTACGGGTTGGCGGCATTTGCAGTCGTACATATAAGGGCAAATATATTGAGCAAGTTGGACTGATTGATTGATGGGTGGATGGACTGATTGATTGATGGGTGGATGGACTGATTGATTGATGGGTGGATGGACTGATTGATTGATGGGTGGATGGACTGATTGATTCTTACATCATTACTTAGTTACGTAAATACTGTGTTCGTTTTGTAGCGCTGGATGAGATAGGAGTACAGTAGGCCCTCGATTTAACGGACTTCGGATTTAACGGACAAAAAATTTCTGTGCTAAAGGAAAAATTTAGAACCTTTTTTTTATTCGCGAATAGGAAAAAAAAATGTGGTGGAAACACTGCACTAGTTCCATTGTACAGTTTTTGACGTGTTTAATTAAGATAAAGTTTGGTTCCTGTCGTAAATTTATTTTTATATTTTTAACAGATGTTTTAGTGGCGTGTATAAATTACTGAATGTACATTATAATAATATTTTATTGATACTTATACATTATAATAACATTTTAATACATCCTGTACATTGTAAGTTCGTTATTAATATATGTTTTTAAAATACATCGATTTAACGGACTTTCGGCAATAGCGGACACCTCTACCCCCAATTAGTCCGTTAAATCGAGGGCCTGCTGTATATTTATGAGTGATGGTTAGGTAGGAATTTGAAAGGGGTAGATTATGGCGTAGTCATGGGTACTGCCGTGATGTCAACTGAGGCTGCTGATGAACAAGATAGGCGGTGCACTGCGACATCCCGTACTTGGTTCGATTCCAAGGACGGGTGCCCGTTAGATTTTTGTTTGTGGAGTTTGGACGAAGAGCGAAGTTTACAAAAAAAAAAGTGGATACGCAAGAATTGGCCGCTCGCATTTTGGATGCTGCTGCACGCATAAAGAAACTTGAAGATCACCTCAGACGAACAACACGCGATCTTCGCACACGAGTTGCAAAGTGCACTGAGGTTGACATTGGGATTTGCGAACATTTATTGTGAACTGTAACAAATTTGTCATTTCTGTGTAACAAATTTTTCATTTAAACATTAAATTAAAATTAATATTAAATTAACAGTAAATAATTTATTTTTCTTTACTACCATTCACAATGCTTTTGTATTTGTAGATTCAGACAGCTCTACCTCGGTAACAATTCTGAATTAGACACATGTTTATATGGACTTTTTCTCTCACAATGACCGATACTATCACCCTCCAAAATATTGACCTTTTTTTCCTGAATCACCCTGTATTATGTTAGGTATAGATACAACATATTTCAGTCACGGGAGCCATAATGAGGTATCACCATAAAACAAAGAGATAAAATGACTTTGTTGGTATAGAAACAATAACCTATGTGAAGAATGAAGGAACGAGATCTCATTCTTATATAGGTTATTGTTTATGTATCAACACATTGATTTTCTCTGTTTGTTTTTATGGTGATACCTGATGATGGCCCCTCTGGCCGAAACATGCTGTATATATAATTAATATAGAACTAAACAAATGTGTTGTGACTGACGGATTCCTCAGTAATATCACAATTTATTTCATCCACGGTTACTTACAACAGACACTTTATGTTTTATCGTCTTTAAGGCATTGTCTGCCAGCATTATTTACACATTCAGATATGCTGCTCTTTTTATGAAGATTTATAATAAGTTGTAAAAAAATTAAAACGATCATTTACCAGGATCCCCATGAGAGAGATGTCCTTGAACACAGAGGAAGTTCCTTCCGTGATGTTGCTTGCTGAAGGCGTGACGCACTTACAGAGATATTTTAGACAAAGTCTAGGATGAGTTTAGATGTGTAGTCGGGTAAAGGCAACGTTCTCATGGGCCTAACCGGAACATCGACGTCACATCCAGGCGTGTCTGGAATTCGCAGTAATAAAGCGACACTCCTTATTCCGGGCTGGATGGCTTGCTGTTTAGTCTGTTAGGGCAGCTTTTGGTAGTTCCCAGGCAATTCCAGTAGCCTAGTTTCGAATAACATTTGATTAGGCCTAAGTACACTACGCAATACGAGCCGAAGAATCGTTTAAATTAGGTAGAAAAGTTCGTAGTTTTGTTATGCAGAATGTCTTCACTTCCCAGTGTCTCAGAATCTCAGCGAAGTAAAATTTCACATTTGAAATGCTTGTGATCGGTTGGCATGCAGATGTTGGCTAGTGTTTGGAATGAGATTGATTGTGTTTTCGACGTGCCTAGAGTCGCCTGTGGGGCTAATAAATTCCGGTAACAATTGGACTTTCGAGACTTCCATCTGTGATCCCCAGAATTCATTGTTATGAAGAGCTTATCCTATTAGAATAAATGTTTGAAGTGATAAAGAGCCTGTATGCGTAGATGGGAGGATAATATTAAAATGGATCTTAAATAAGTGAGTTGAAGAGGCATGGACTGGATTGTGAATACGGTAATGAACCTTCGGTTTCCATAATAATTTCTTGACCAGTTAGCTTCTCAGAAAGGACCCTGCTCCATGGAAAGAGCCTGCATAAATCGGACAATGTTATTGGTGTAAGCTTTGTCGACCTGAGACAATTCGTCACCAAACATAAATTTGCATCTAATTTGGTTTTGTCTCACTGGGGATATTTGTGTAGACTTGTATTCCGGGGGTACGCTTTTAGGAATTTTGTTGGGTTGCCAAGTATCCTGATGTGGATTTTTCGCGGTTTTCGTGGCAGTTACGATGAATTCGGTGTAAGCTTTTTTACGGATAATATAATCATCATTCATAAAAATTTACCTCACTCGGTGGTAAGTAATTGCTACACTTTAAGCACCGTCGTTAAATGACCTAACAAAAATCGGTCCGAAATCCTTACAACCGATTTGGCACGCATTGTCATTAGATAAAAATGTAGTATAACTAAGTGGTTGATAGGTGAATGTTTCTTTATTCCGTCTGTCATTTTTGAGTCACCATTTCTGATTATCTCTTCCACGCATCCATAAATTTCGGCATTAATGATTAATGAAGCATGACGTCGGTTGTAAGCAGTTTCGCACGGTGAACAATGTGCTCTCGCGTTGAGCAAGTTACACAGACTGTAAAGTTCGGTTCAGTAAACGAGGTCACTGAAGCTGAACTGATCACAGTGATATTTGACACACTGATTGCGGGTTTAAATTATGATCAGCAAACCGTGCAGCGAAATCTTTGTACCGATATTCCTGTAGGTCACCCTCGGTGGACTAGTGGTTAGCGTGCTCGCCACTGGACCCAAGGCTCGCGGGTTCGATCCCGACCGAGGGCGATGGATTTTTAAAGGTGATAAAAATCCGGAGGGGAAGTAAAGCCGTCGGTCCCATGTCGGCATGTAAAAGAACCTTACGGGCATGAATAGAACTAGTAATGTCCGTAAGCAAAATTCAAGCGGCCATTTCTCACCCAAGTCTCCTGACTGCCTGCCAGATGGCTCTGGCAGTCACATCAGGATTGAGCAAAAACTTGTTCGGTCAGTGAGCTGATCACTCACTACAGAATGCACACTTACCGACCAGGAAACCTTCGGAAGAAGGAGGCTTTGGCTCATCCCGGGCTGTAACGCCAATGGAAGAAGAAGAAGATATTCCTGTATAACAAATTTCACCTTATAACAGGCCATGAAGGCCCAGAGTAGAGACAGGACAGTAGAGGTATTGCTCTACCCTTTCCTTAACCTCGGCGCTAGATGGGGGTGGGTGATCATCGCCATGCCCCGGCCGCTTTACCCCAGGGAAAGAGAGATGGTACCCATCTTGCTGGAGGCTGGTTGGGCTTCGGGGTCGGTCTGAACAGGTGCGGAAAATCTCGCCCGCACCGTCCAGCCCGTAGCAAGTCGCTATACCAACTACGCTATCCGGCCCACCATATTCGTATATAACAGGGGTGACCAAACCGCGGCTCGCGAGCCACATGCGGCTGTTCGACGTATAATGTGCGGCTCGCGGAAATATGTTGGCTGAGCTCTTTTTTGCATTACAATTCATATAAAAGGTAAATAAAAAAATGTTCAAGCGTTATAATTATGAGAGTCCACTGGATTGAAACGTAAGTTTAATGTTCGTGATTTGTTGTAACAAAATGTGCGTGTAACAATAAAAACGTGTGTGTAATATTTGTTCATGTCTTGCGGCTCTCAAACATCTGAAGTTTATCGTATGTGGCTCTTACGTTAAGCAAGTTAGGCCACCCCTGGTATATAACCTCAGCAAAATTCTCCTTGAGCTACTAGAATACAATGGAGCAGAATGAAGTAAAAGGTGTTTGACATCGACATCGGCCCACCCGCATGATGTAACGTGCATCCCCGTAAGGTACACCGTCCTCACCTCTGCACTTTGCACGGACTGCAGTACAGTACCGACAGTCTCTAGCCGTCAGCAGATGGCATCCGAAATGACGGTATTCGAGTCTTGCCTGGACTCCTGAAGGGCACAGTTATTCGCAAGCTGTGGCCTTCTGAGCTGTGACACAGTGCAGTCCGGTAAGTGTTTACCAGTGTTTCGGAAGAACAAACTGCCTCCGTCATCCCGGTGAAGATGGAGGCACTATTTAATGTTCTCTCTCTTCGGATCATAATAGACCGAGACAGATATTTGTATGCGTGCTACATGCAGCGTGTAAACAACTGGAAACTTCTACCTGGAACGGCTGACTTTAAAATTTTAAATTTACAACATTGTAATTTTATGATTAGTAACTTTGTGTATTTTAAAATTTTAATATTATAGTCATTTTAATGAGGGCAATACAATACCTATAGTAACTGGTGACCTTGTACTCCTTTATTCAGAATAACTCCCTGATGATGGCACACCGGTGCCGAAACATGTAGGAGTTTTGTACTTGCTTCTGAATGTATTTAATTAAGTGCATAAGATATTTGATGTATTAATTACAAGAATATGCACGGTATGAATAATATGTATTTTGTGTTAATATTTAGTTCTTCAACCAACGAATGCACATATAAATAAAATTTTCACTACGCCCTACATATGTTTCGGCCTTAATTTGGCCATCATCAGGAGCACTTTGCTAAGCACTTCACTGATCACCGTCTATTTGGCACTGTTAACTTGACTATTATTCTGTTACTGTTAATATTTACACTGAAAATCACAAGTATATAAGGTTTTGCATGTAATTTTCTTGAATGGTTCGGTGTATATAACGTCCGTTTGTGTCTGAGGTATATATTCCAGCACTGCAATTTGTGCAGATGCACGGTGAACACAATGTTAAATTAATATATTTTGTAGATGACGTCTACGAACGGACCCACACAGCCTCCAGTTAATGCTGTACTATTGCCATGTACTTACGGTCTCATACACTCGTTCATTCACCGTCCTACATAGGAATGACAAGTTTATGTTTCATCAATCATAGCTATTTAAATCGCTGAAAGCATTATAGACTGAGAGGACAGATTGTTGAAAAGTGACGACTGATGATGATGATGTGTGCAATACATATCGCACTGATGACTGATGATGTGTGCAATACATATCGCACTGATGACTGATGATGTGTGCAATACATATCGCACTGATGACTGATGATGTGTGCAATACATATCGCACTGATGACTGATGATGTGTGCAATACATATCGCACTGATGACTGATGATGTGTGCAATACATATCGCACTGATGACTGATGATGTGTGCAATACATATCGCACTGATGACTGATGATGTGTGCAATACATATCGCACTGATGACTGATGATGTGTGCAATACATATCGCACTGATGACTGATGATGTGTGCAATACATATCGCACTGATGACTGATGATGTGTGCAATACATATCGCACTGATGACTGATGATGTGTGCAATACATATCGCACTGATGACTGATGATGTGTGCAATACATATCGCACTGATGACTGATGATGTGTGCAATACATATCGCACTGATGATGATGATGTGTGCAATACATATCGCACTGATGACTGATGATGTGTGCAATACATATCGCACTGATGACTGATGATGTGTGCAATACATATCGCACTGATGACTGATGATGTGTGCAATACATATCGCACTGATGACTGATGATGTGTGCAATACATATCGCACTGATGACTGATGATGTGTGCAATACATATCGCACTGATGACTGATGATGTGTGCAATACATATCGCACTGATGACTGATGATGTGTGCAATACATATCGCACTGATGACTGATGATGTGTGCAATACATATCGCACTGATGACTGATGATGTGTGCAATACATATCGCACTGATGATGATGATGTGTGCAATACATATCGCACTGATGACTGATGATGTGTGCAATACATATCGCACTGATGACTGATGATGTGTGCAATACATATCGCACTGATGACTGATGATGTGTGCAATACATATCGCACTGATGACTGATGATGTGTGCAATACATATCGCACTGATGACTGATGATGTGTGCAATACATATCGCACTGATGACTGATGATGTGTGCAATACATATCGCACTGATGACTGATGATGTGTGCAATACATATCGCACTGATGACTGATGATGTGTGCAATACATATCGCACTGATGACTGATGATGTGTGCAATACATATCGCACTGATGACTGATGATGTGTGCAATACATATCGCACTGATGACTGATGATGTGTGCAATACATATCGCACTGATGACTGATGATGTGTGCAATACATATCGCACTGATGACTGATGATGTGTGCAATACATATCGCACTGATGACTGATGATGTGTGCAATACATATCGCACTGATGACTGATGATGTGTGCAATACATATCGCACTGATGACTGATGATGTGTGCAATACATATCGCACTGATGACTCGCTTCCCACATCTGTTTCCACGAAGAACGTTTTAGCTTTACTGGAAACAGTGCAACTTTTCTGGAAAGCGCTGTTTTATCGTTTCTTGCCTTCGGTAAGTACATATATGTGCCTGTGAAGGCAAAATGCCTTGCAAAATACTTGGACTTGACGAGACTGACGTTATTAACGAAGGTTGAGGTTCTTGATTTAGACTGAACATTATACCTGACAAGACAAATGTATATTTATGCCTTCGTATGAAACACAGAAGTGTAGTAATTGACACTCCCTGACTTTTTATTTGAGAAGCCCCAGGTTCGAATCTCAGCCCAACTGTCAGCTATTCTGACTACAGTTTCATGTTTTATCTCACTTCCGGCAGGTACTGCAAGAGTATCTTTAAAAAAGCCAGTCAAATCCACGTCCTTTTGAAGTCACCATTGACTGCTGCTCTGCCATCCTGCACTACGTAACTTATACCGTTGAAAAGCTTCTTTACATAATCAAGTACTAATTAATCTTCGTGTTCTGTCTTTCCTTTAAGTCTGACAAATTCAACTTCGTGCATGAGGCTGTCACTGTCTTCCGCATCCAACGGCCATCATTTTTATCCTCCCAATGACAAGAATCGAAATGGAGACCCTTTGGAGGGGAGAACACTTCAAGTTGTCAGAGACCACACCTGGATGTAAACCGTAACAGGATTGGTGAAACGTATCGTACAGTCACATTCATTCTGCAAGAGCTTTGGGGTCTTAAAAAGCTAAGCTGTTAGTATACAGTGGATCTGTAACGACAAAGGTTCAGTTCCCGGGAGCAACAAGTAGGCCTATGAGGTATGATATTATAATATAATAATAACCATGGCTCAACAGCCCTATATGGGCCCAGGCCTCCTCTTGCCTCCTCTTTTCGAGGTTACTAAGTCGTGCGCATTCATGGCAGTTGGTGACTGGTCAACTGGCCGCGCTACTGTTCTATCGATCCTGATGTGTCCGCCAGAGCCATCTGGCAGGCAGTCAGGAGACTTGGGTGAGAAATGGAGGCAATTTGGCTTACGCAACATTTTTATTCATGCCCGTAAGTTTCTTTTACATGCCGTAAATCTACGACATGGGACCGACAGATAAGGTATGATATTAAAACCAACAAATGCACATAAGTGTGTGAAAGTGTATTATACACACTGTATACCTCCTACATGTTTCGACCATTCATGTGGCCATCTTCAGGGTGGTGCATTACAAAGAATGCATACATACATACAAAATGCAGCGACCATCGCGCAATCAGCATCATCGCACATACAGTAAAGATAGTAGCGAGGATACTTAGAAGAAGGATTGAAAGGAAGACTGCGAAATTTGAAGGAACGTTAGAAGGAAGGATAGAAATGACGGGAAGACGAGGAAGAAGGCGTAAGTAGCTACTGGATGACCTTGAGGAAAAGAGAAGATACTGGAAATTGAAAGAGGAAGCACTACATCGCACCCTGTTGAGAAGTCGCTTTGGAAGAGGCTACGGACCTGTCGTAAGACAGAATGAAATGAACATCGAAATAGTACAGAACTTATTGGAAACTATGCGCAGATATAGAATATTAAATTTTAAAATTATGTCGTTCAAAATATACGTTAAAGATTAAAATATAGATAAAATATTTGTGATTGATGCGATGTGTAGTGAATGGTATGTGGGTGGTAAATCACCATCCAACAAAGGATGTGTTGATGTTACCTGTATGGCAGGCAGACCGCTCTGTGTAGCAGGTATGCGGTGTGTATAATAGGCTGCACCTTCACACACTTGATCATCTGCATTTGTTCGTTTTAATATCATACCTTATTGCTCAATGCATGGTTGTGGATCATTTTAAAAAGCAGGCCTATGTTTCTTTCTGCAACGAGGTTCAAATTGGCTGTGGAAACAACCCAGCGTCCTATCCAATGGGTGCAGGGGGCTCTATCTATGGGGTTAAAACGGTCGGAGCGTTAAACTGACCTGCATCTAGTACCGAAGTCAAGAATGCATATATAATACATAGAGTTCCACTCTTTCAATGTCATCACTGAGTGACGCTTAATTAACTGAGTGACGCTTAATTAACCTCACGGACATCTTTTATATTTAGCTTTAGTTTAAATGATCTGGCGCAGTTGGTTGAGGCACTGCACTACAAGACGGAAGGTCGCGGGTTCGATTCCCGATAGTGTCATTGGAATTTTGCATTGACATAATCCTTTCGGTCGCACTATGGCCCTGGGGTCGACTCAGCCTCTAACAGAAATGAGTACCAGGAATGTTTCCTGGGGGGGGGGGGGGTAAAGGCGGCCGGTGCGTAGGGCTGACAACCTTACCACCTTCATGTGCCGATTGTCTACAAATCTGGGAGCCTCAACCTCCTGGAACCCAAAGGGCCTGTCTAGGCCTGTAATGGGATTGCTTTGCCTTCTTAAGTGATCTCATTGTATCGTGAAATACAACACGTACTGTAAGGTGTTATCTGACAAGACATTAGCTTGGTACTGTGCCATAAGGAATGTTAGAGGCTGCATGAGTATCGTGTGCCATAGAGAAGCTTATGCACACACACAAGAGAGTGGGTTCCTTTGTAGTCACTCTTCTCGTCTTCACGTTAAAAATACTTTTCTTTACAAAAGCTCCATTAACACTTACCTCTGTACAAAGAGACGACGAAATGCTATTTCATCTATAATTACATTATGTCATAGCTAACACAGAAAGTCCTTTTATGTTTTTGGTAAAGCACAACTTAGGACAAAGCCATTCTGAAGAACCAAATTATGAACACTAAGGTTCCCATTATTTTTAAAACTTGCTTTCAGAATAAATCTTAGTACATAATGGTTTCCAGAACTTTTACAACTGTAATGTAGGAGTGGAATAAAAGAAATACGATGTAACTGCATGACAAAGAAAACAGTTGCCTAAAACTTCAGCTTAAGATGTCGAGATGTGCTATTGGAAATAATTCTTTAACTCTTTAAAGGCTAACATGAACCTGAATTGTATATAAATATTCAGTTCGGACCGCACAGTAAACAGTGTGGTTTACAAAACCAATCGGTTATAAGCGAAATGAATGCTATTTTTCTCAAATACGTAATACGTACTAAACACATAAATACTCTCTGTGGACAGAATCTAGTTATTTGAATGTTAAAGCTGGTCGCACGTATAGAAACTATTAGCTGCTAAATGGTTCAAATTATCACTTAAGTGTTACTTAAGAATGTGTTAGAAAGTGAACCACTGGAACGAAATCGTGAAATTTAAGTACAGTGGACCCTCGAACTTCGAACGGTTTGATGTTCGAACAAATTGAAACTCGAACAAAAAATTCGAGGATAATCCGGTTTTGAAACTCGAACAAAAACTCGAAAGTCAAACAAAGAATCACGTGGTCGTCACGTGGTCGCCTTCTCTCTCTGCTTGGTCCAGATGAAAGAAGGTTAATTCACCTTCCAGTGAACAGTAATATCCCTCCTACTATTATTATTGATTGATTATTATACAATATTTTTATGTATGTACTATTATAAATACTAATTTTCAATTATTGAAATTAAATATACTTGTTTTATCATTATTTACCAATATGATATTTTGAAATAGGCACTTAAAATGTTTTATATTGGGTACATTTTGGGGGTCTGGAACGGATTAATTCAATTTACATTATTTCTTATGGGGAAATTTAACTCGAAATTCGAACAACTTAAAAGTCGAACCGTCTCCTAGAACGGATTGTGTTCGAAGTTCGAGGTTCCACTGTACTTATGAAATTTAATATACCCGAACGGAGATGTATGTACGTAAACGAAACGGCAAACACGATTTCAAAACCTGCGCAGCAGGATCGATCCTGAATACGGCCGCAGCAAGTTGCTCCGAAACGTCAGAAACACAACCTACTTCCACACGGCGCAAAAACTTCAAAAATAAAATCAACATCAGCAATGAATCGCTGTCAAATCTAAAAGTCACGCACAGTGAATGAGCACAGTAATGATACTGAAATTGAAAACAATCTTCGAATCAATCAATCAGGCAGTCGCTCTGTGGCGGAAGTGCTGCGAGTAAAAACAATTCCATCAATCATTCCTTTCTCCAGCGTCGGAAGATGCGACTAACCTAGACAGTGAAAGATGTTCAAAAGTAGGACTGAATCAGAGGAGAAACTGCAAAGTGAAATGTAGCCGCAGCGCGCAGACAACCCACTGACCGCATCATCGGCTAAACCGCATATAACTCGACCGCGTACCGCAGAGATCATTATTTCACATTAGGTAACTGATCGGCTTGCTTTTATATTGCTGCAGTAAATCAAGGAGCATATCGTGGAATCATATTACGTATGAAGCCACGGGTACTATATTACATTACGAAGCCACGGGTACTAAATTACATTATGAAGCCACGGGAGCTATTATCTTGATGGAATTCATCCTGTTGTGTTATAATCAACTGACAAATTATAAAATTCCGTCAAACACAGTATTTTTATATTTATTTAATAATGTATGCTACATGTGTGCCGATCCCAGTGGCCGCGCGGTCTAAGGCGTGGGTCTGCGGCCGCTCGCTTACTGGGATTGTGGGTTCGAATCTCGCCTAGGGCATGGTTGTCTGTCTCTTGTGAGTGTTGTGTGTTGTCAGGTAGAGGTCCCTGCGACGGGCTGGTCACTCGTCCAGAGGAGTCCTACCGAGTGTGGTGTGTCTAAAGTGTGTGATCGTGAAGCCTCGAAAAAGGAGGAGACCTAGGCCCCCAAGGGGCTGTCGAGCCATTAAAAAAGAATGCTACATGTGTCGGTCATATTTTGACCATTAATGCCTGAAGATGATCAAAATATTACCGAAACATGTAGCATACATTATTAAGCAAGTATAAAAAATGTGCGTAACGGAAATTTATAATTTATTATCACGGGTACTATATTGCAGTTTGACACAACGGGTACTACGTTACGGCATGAAGCCACTGCCCCGTAGCTGTAGTTTTTTTTTTTTTCAGAATGCTGTCTTTAGATTTTCTACATCTTTCGCCAATTAGTCACTGCAGATATAGATCTACCGTTACAAAGCGCTGTAGAACTGCAGGTGCCTGCAGTGTCAGATATTTAGATCTTACCCCACTCTTGTTCCTTAAAAGCAATTAAATCAAGATAATGATTTTAGCATGGTCTGTGTGTGGTTCCCATTTTAAGTTTATAATTAGGTGGCCAGTTTTCGAGACCCTTAGTGTGAACGCTGTTGTGACACCGGAGCCTTAGTGTGAACGCTGTTGTGACACCGGAGCCTTAGTGTGAACGCTGTTGTGACACCGGAGCCTTAGTGTGAACGCTGTTGTGACACTGGAGCCTTAGTGTGAACGCTGTCGTGGCACCGGAGCCTTAGTGTGAACGCTGTTGTGACACCGGAGTCTTAGTGTGAACGCTGTTGTGACACCGGAGCCTTAGTGTGAACGCTGTTGTGACACCGGAGCCTTAGTGTGAACGCTGTTGTGACACCGGAGCCTTAGTGTGAACGCTGTTGTGACACCGGAGCCTTAGTGTGAACGCTGTTGTGACACCGGAGCCCATCATAACGTCGTGCATTTTGATTTACTGCAAAGATTAATATCAACTTGTGATACGGGCAAATTCCGAGAACCCAAGGCTCGATTATAGCGACGTTGCTAGGATACGAGGACAAGTTCGACAAAGGAGTATATATATGAAGTCGCTGTTTTTTTTTCTGAGAATTATAAGGAAACCCATACATATGCCATGTGGGGAAAAAATGCAAGTCTTTTCAATCTCAAAGTAGGTGGGGGTTGCGTAGGCCTATGTCAACCATTTTGCTTTAAAGTGTTAAGAATGTGAAGCATATTAAAATGCCGACTTATGTTTTGCGGTTGATGATAACAAACTGTTCGTCTTACCCACTGAGTGTGTTTGTCGTCTGCGCAAGATTCTACGAATAAGAACAGATTATTCAACGAACAGCCTTAACAGATTGGTAGTTGTGAGTGAGGTGCTGTTTGCGAGTTTGGACGTCTTCACAGCAGTGTATCTGATTTCGTTCTCCTGAGGTGTGACGCTGCTTCGTTATTTGAAGGATTCCCGACGTTTCGAAGGAACTGGTTGCCTTCGTCCTTAAGGGTCAATTGGACCGGGTTTTCAATAAGGTCGGAACTGAATTTTTAAATATTACATGTAGGACCCGTTTTACGACAGGGTTAGGTTCCAGCAAAACAGGTCGTAAAATGAAAAGTCGTAAAACGAGACCAAAATTGAATGAGATAGATTCCAAAATTCCTAAAAGTTTTCCAAGTATGTACGTATTAATATTGCTATTTTTTTTATAAATAATTAAATATTTTTAACATTTAATGCGCAATTTTAAATTTTTTAAGGTGATATTTTGAAACAGTCGTTAATGTGAAAAGTCGTAAAATGGACCGTCGTAAAACGGGACCTACCTGTATTTAGATGGATTTCACACTTCAGTGGGTCACAAGGGGTCACGATGGTGTTCCGGATTTCGGGTTATCCCAAAGAGTAATGTGACCCACAGCAGGCACAGAAATGACGATGTCTTGTATTCCACCATCGGCGCTATAAACAATGCGACATTAAGTAAATGGAACAATTTTTCGATCATGGCTGTCTTATTGCTGTCATGTCATGTTATGCAGCACCATTAACCTCAATAACAAAAGCTTATAATTGAGTTTCCTTTCTATTATTTTTCCGTTGTCCATCTGTTATTTCAAATGGAAATAATTCATCAAACGTTTATCAAGCAGTTGTAGATATATTGGGAACACACACAGATGTTCTGCGTGGTATTTCTGTCTGTGTACTGCAAATAGATTGGATCGCAACAAAAAGTTGTGGATAAAACGAATGAGGTCTACTTTCTGAACTGGACTGGCGGATAATACATAACTTAGAGCTAAGTCATTTGTACGGATTACTTAGTATTGTTAGGATAATGAAGTCTACTAACTTAGGATAGCTGAACATGTAACTCGGATGGTATAATGAGATTGTAATGCAGGGTTTTGTGGAGAAAATCTCGTGCAAAGCTGTTGCTTGAAAGACCGAGAATGAGATGGCAGGATACCATTAAGATAGGTCTTCTTGTGCTATTTAATGGCGCTGTCAACTTCTGAGATTATGTAGCATTAGTGATAGATGAGTGAATGAGCATGGAGCACAGGTGGAATTATACTGACATGAGAAAACCGAAGTACTCGGAGAGAAACCTGTCTCAGTGCTACTTTGTTCTCAATAAGGCTCACAGGGACTGGCCTGGGATTGAACCCGGGCCTCCGCAGTGAGAGGGCGTCGACTAACCGCCTGAACCATGACACGGCCCAAGATCTTGTGGGAGTAATTTGTAAGGGTGGAAGTGGGTTGGAATTGGCTCAGGATCGTGTCGTTTGATATGCTTTTTATTACAGGTTGGAGACTGCTTTCGGAAAGTTGATGAATAATAAATGTGTTCTTATTCGAGATGTGAGGTTCTCACAGCGATGTAGATGAAGATTCGAGACTCGTGAAATGTTACGGCCGTTTCTTTGGATGAATATTTGTCGACGTTTTGAAGGATGGTAGTGCTGCATTGATCTTTAGCATCGAGCGGTCCAAGAAGAGGTGGAACTGCTTTACCTTGATAATGATAGCACTACGATACATCGAAACGTCGGTAACATTTTAACATTCGATTGGGCATAACATCCCAGAAGACCCTAGTCTTCATTTGGTTCTTGCTTTTTAATGCATTTCTTTCTCCCTACCTCGCCTTTAACATTAAATAATACCTGAGGGAACGTCGAATGAAACAGGTTGTATGTACGTACATATGTATATATGTGTGTATGTATTATGTGTGTGTATGTATGTGTGTATGTATGTATGTATTATGCGTGTGTATGTATGTATGTATTTGTGTATGTGTGTATGTATGTATGTATTATGTGTGTATGTATGTATTTGTGTTTGTGTGTATGTATGTATTATGTGTGTATGTGTGTGTATGTATGTATGTATGTATGTATATATATATATGTATGTATGTATTATGTGTGTGTATGTATGTATGTGTGTATGTATCTACGCATGTGTATATGTATGTATTATGTGTGTGTATGTGTGTATGTATGTATGTGTGTATGTATGTATTATGTGTGTGTATGTATGTATTTGTGTATGTATGTATGTGTGTATGTATCTACTTATGTGTGTATGTATGTATTATGTGTGTGTATGTATGTGTGTATGTATGTATGTGTGTATGTATGTATTATGTGTGTGTATGTATGTATTTGTGTATGTATGTATGTGTGTATGTATCTACTTATGTGTGTATGTATGTATTATGTGTGTGTATGTATGTATGTATCTACGTATGTGTGTATGTATGTATGTATTATGTGTGTATGTATGTATTTGTGTTTGTGTGTATGTATGTATTATGTGTGTATGTGTGTGTATGTATGTATGTATGTATATATATATATGTATGTATGTATTATGTGTGTGTATGTATGTATGTGTGTATGTATCTACGCATGTGTATATGTATGTATTATGTGTGTGTATGTGTGTATGTATGTATGTGTGTATGTATGTATTATGTGTGTGTATGTATGTATTTGTGTATGTATGTATGTGTGTATGTATCTACTTATGTGTGTATGTATGTATTATGTGTGTGTATGTATGTGTGTATGTATGTATGTGTGTATGTATGTATTATGTGTGTGTATGTATGTATTTGTGTATGTATGTATGTGTGTATGTATCTACTTATGTGTGTATGTATGTATTATGTGTGTGTATGTATGTATGTATCTACGTATGTGTGTATGTATGTATGTATTATGTGTGTGTATGTATGTATGTATCTACGTATGTGTGTATGTATGTATGTATTATGTGTGTGTATGTATGTATGTATCTACGTATGTGTGTATGTATGTATTATGTGTGTGTATGTATGTATGTATGTTCATACAACAGATATATTATTCAATAACAAAACATCATATGCACAGACAGCTGGCCAATAGCCTTTTAACAAGCTTGTTTTCTGACAGTACCAGGTTCGAATTTAATCCTGACCGAGGTTTTTGTCATGTTCTTCATTTTTTTACAGAATCCGCGACAGAACCTAAACTTTCTTCACGACCTCCTTCCAAATCTTATCTACTTTCCATTCGTGATGATTTTACACTCCACGTAATTTAACCTTTCAAGCTGAAAGCACTTCGTTAGGTGTTACCCTAAAAATCAATCAGCACAACTGCAGCTTCCAATTTATTTTCAGTAACATCTTGAATCGAAACAGCATCGTTGACTAACACAGGAATCACGTGACATTCAATATTCTCACAGGGGGTGGGTATAATTAATGTATTTTTGTATGTGACCTCGTGAGGTCTCGTTGAAAGATACCAAAGTTTCGGAGCGGCCTGCTGCCTTCATATGACCTAAGATACCCTGAAGGAGGAGGCAGAATGTTCCTTCGAAACGTTGGTAGCCACCTACCAGACTGTACGGGGTAATAGCCCAGAAGACAATCCTTAACGTAAGAATCTGTCAGTGCGTCCTGGTCTTCGTTAATAACCTCTGCAGCTGAAGCAGCATTGTCGTATAAATCAGACTCAATCAGAATGGCCTCTCTGGTAAAGGCAGCGTCGTTAAATGACCGAAGATTTAGTGAGTAGATGCTCACTGTCATTGTACACAAGTCTGTGGCGGTGACACTCGTGGCTCATCGTCATTGTGCTCAAGTCTGTTGCGGTGACACTCGTGGCTCATCGTCATTGTTCACAAGTCTGTGGCGGTGACACTCCTGGCTCATCGTCATTGTTCACAAGTCTGTGGCGGTGACACTCCTGGCTCATCGTCATTGTTCACAAGTCTGTGGCGGTGACACTCGTGGCTCATCGTCATTGTTCACAAGTCTGTGGCGGTGACACTCCTGGCTCATCGTCATTGTTCACAAGTCTGTGGCGGTGACACTCGTGGCTCATCGTCATTGTTCACAAGTCTGTGGCGGTGACACTCGTGGCTCATCGTCATTGTGCTCAAGTCTGTGGCGGTGACACTCGTGGCTCATCGTCATTGTGCACAAGTCTGTGGCGGTGACACTCGTGGCTCATCGTCATTGTTCACAAGTCTGTGGCGGTGACACTCCTGGCTCATCGTCATTGTTCACAAGTCTGTGGCGGTGACACTCGTGGCTCATCGTCATTGTGCACAAGTCTGTGGCGGTGACACTCGTGGCTCATCGTCATTGTTCACAAGTCTGTGGCGGTGACACTCCTGACTCATCGTCAATGTGCACAAGTCTGTGGCGGTGACACTCCTGACTCATCGTCATTGTACACAAGTTTGTGGCGGTGACACTCGTGGCTCATCGTCATTGTGCACAAGTCTGTGGCGGTGACACTCGTGGCTCATCGTCATTGTGCACAAGTCTGTGGCGGTGACACTCGTGCAATCTTCATAGTCATACTGACCGGGTATTGAACCCCAACCCACTTTGTGCGGTACGAAATGATCGATTGGTTAGTGGAGCCTAATTTTTTTTTTTAACACAGGGATTCTGCCGCGTACAAAAGCACATAAACAAGGGCACCCGACCCATTCTTTCAGGCGCGTTCGCATAAGTCGCGAAAAGCGCCCATTAGATTCGTCACGTCTGCCCGTCTGTCCCAATGTATCAGCGCGGCTCCCACTGGACGGATTTCGGTCAAATTTGATATCGGGGACTTTTATGAAAATCTGCCCGAGAAATTCCATATTTGTTTACAATCGGGCAAAACTATCGGCAGTTTAAATGAAGACCTAAGTGCCTTTTATTGCAGCCGGCGAAATTAAATCGGCATAGAAGCGTTCTCTTCAATAGCCAAGGAGGCATAAACATTACGCGAACGCGCCACAGTGCTACGTTATACTACATTGCCTATCTTGTTAACATTGACTGCTCTATCAGTAACTTACATTTCACAGTAAAGAACTACCTTCAGTCCGTCGTCAGGGTGTGTGACCGTCGCCTTAGCTCGACAGTATTTGACTGCTCTATCAGTAACTTACATTTCACAGTAAAGAACTACCTTCAGTCCGTCGTCAGGGTGTATGACCGTCTACTTAGCTCGATAGTATTTGACTGCTCTATCAGTAACTTACATTTCACAGTAAAGAACTACCTTCAGTCCGTCGTCAGGGTGTATGACCGTCTACTTAGCTCGATAGTATTTGACTGCTCTATCAGTAACTTACATTTCACAGTAAAGAACTACCTTCAGTCCGTCGTCAGGGTGTATGACCGTCTACTTAGCTCCATAGTATTTGACTGCTCTATCAGTAACTTACATTTCACAGTAAAGAACTACCTTCAGTCCGTCGTCAGGGTGTGTGACCGTCGCCTTAGCTCGACAGTATTTGACTGCTCTATCAGTAACTTACATTTCACAGTAAAGAACTACCTTCAGTCCGTCGTCAGGGTGTATGACCGTCTACTTAGCTCCATAGTATTTGACTGCTCTATCAGTAACTTACATTTCACAGTAAAGAACTACCTTCAGTCCGTCGTCAGGGTGTATGACCGTCTACTTAGCTCCATAGTATTTGACTGCTCTATCAGTAACTTACATTTCACAGTAAAGAACTACCTTCAGTCCGTCGTCAGGGTGTATGACCGTCTACTTAGCTCGATAGTATTTGACTGCTCTATCAGTAACTTACATTTCACAGTAAAGAACTACCTTCAGTCCGTCGTCAGGGTGTATGACCGTCTACTTAGCTCGATAGTATTTGACTGCTCTATCAGTAACTTACATTTCACAGTAAAGAACTACCTTCAGTCCGTCGTCAGGGTGTATGACCGTCTACTTAGCTCCATAGTATTTGACTGCTCTATCAGTAACTTACATTTCACAGTAAAGAACTACCTTCAGTCCGTCGTCAGGGTGTATGACCGTCTACTTAGCTCGATAGTATTTGACTGCTCTATCAGTAACTTACATTTCACAGTAAAGAACTACCTTCAGTCCGTCGTCAGGTGTATGACCGTCTACTTAGCTCGATAGTATTTGACTGCTCTATCAGTAACTTACATTTCACAGTAAAGAACTACCTTCAGTCCGTCGTCAGGGTGTATGACCGTCTACTTAGCTCGATAGTATTTGACTGCTCTATCAGTAACTTACATTTCACAGTAAAGAACTACCTTCAGTCCGTCGTCAGGGTGTATGACCGTCTACTTAGCTCCATAGTATTTGACTGCTCTATCAGTAACTTACATTTCACAGTAAAGAACTACCTTCAGTCCGTCGTCAGGGTGTATGACCGTCTACTTAGCTCGATAGTATTTGACTGCTCTATCAGTAACTTACATTTCACAGTAAAGAACTACCTTCAGTCCGTCGTCAGGGTGTATGACCGTCTACTTAGCTCGATAGTATTTGACTGCTCTATCAGTAACTTACATTTCACAGTAAAGAACTACCTTCAGTCCGTCGTCAGGGTGTATGACCGTCTACTTAGCTCCATAGTATTTGACTGCTCTATCAGTAACTTACATTTCACAGTAAAGAACTACCTTCAGTCCGTCGTCAGGGTGTGTGACCGTCTACTTAGCTCGATAGTATTTGACTGCTCTATCAGTAACTTACATTTCACAGTAAAGAACTACCTTCAGTCCGTCGTCAGGGTGTATGACCGTCTACTTAGCTCCATAGTATTTGACTGCTCTATCAGTAACTTACATTTCACAGTAAAGAACTACCTTCAGTCCGTCGTCAGGGTGTATGACCGTCTACTTAGCTCGATAGTATTTGACTGCTCTATCAGTAACTTACATTTCACAGTAAAGAACTACCTTCAGTCCGTCGTCAGGGTGTATGACCGTCTACTTAGCTCGATAGTATTTGACTGCTCTATCAGTAACTTACATTTCACAGTAAAGAACTACCTTCAGTCCGTCGTCAGGGTGTATGACCGTCTACTTAGCTCGACAGTATTTGACTGCTCTATCAGTAACTTACATTTCACAGTAAAGAACTACCTTCAGTCCGTCGTCAGGGTGTGTGACCGTCGCCTTAGCTCGACAGTAGCGTCAGTCGCTTTCCTGACATAGTTCAGTAAGCGAAGTGAAAGTTGGCCGCAAGTTGAATACCGAAGGTTAAACTTGGTGTGGCAGTTCGAAGTGTCTTCTTCCATCGGTGGGTTTCTACTTCTTCCGAGTCCCAATTTCAAGTCCCCTTCGTTTAGACCACTTTCTTCCGTTTTTGTCTACATCTTCACTAGCTGATCTTGGATTTTGTCGCTTTTGTTCTATTTCAGTCTCTGTGTGTCTATCTCAGGCCCGCGCAACGCGTTGCCCACAGAGAAATTTGAAATGAGGAAATGTCTTTTAACTGTTTTCCTGACAAAGCTGAGAGACAGAACGCCGAAGAAATTGTGAAACCTTATGAGCTGTTTATTCATGGAGACGCATATTACATTTGTAATTCGTTTTGTAAAAATGTGCTAAAATAGACACACCCTAGCCTAGGCTGTGAATTGCATTTTTTTTTATAAATTGATTTCAGGCTTCCGCCGCGATGTTGATGAAATCTGCGGTCTTCTGGGGAATTACACGGCGTCGTGTGGTAATTATTTACCGACGTTTCGGGACAACGTATCGGTCCCATCTTCACGGGTCAAGACACGACGCCGTGTAATTACCCAGAAGACCACAGGTTTTTATAAATTGTTCCTGTTATTATCAGTATACTTTTATTGCACGTGATGCACAAACACACACTTAAAATTATACATATAATTATACGTATACACATACTTATTCATTCTTCACTCTGTGTATTGAACTTCATGTTGCCCGCATGCAGACCAAACTGTGCCCAAGTTGCCCGCACCACGTAAAAGGCTGAGCGGGCCTGGCCTAGTTACTGTGGCTCAGTTGGTTAATACATCGGTCATCCTGTGTCCGATTACCGCAAAACTTAACTGAGAATTTCCGCAGTTTGCCTGAGGCAGAATCGGGTGCTATCATAAGTTGCCCTCAACTCATCGGAGTTTTGACACCGTATAGTCTTGTAGGTCGATACCGACTTTTAAGTATAACACGCTGCCTCCTTTTTCAGATTAAAAAATTGGGTTTCAGTCTAAAGACGTACATAAATTACGTAGGTAGACCGAGATAACTTAGTCGGTATAGTGACTGAGCTACGGGCTGGACGGTCCTGGGTTTAAATCCCGGTAGGGGCAAGAGACTTATCTGTTCTCCAAAACGTCCAAACCGTCTCTGGTGCCCACCCAGTAGGTACCGGTGTTTTTCCCGGAGGTAAAGCGACCGGAACATGAATTTAACCTCTCACTTATACATAGTGTCGAGATAAGAATGCGTGGAACTATACCTGTACTCCCCCTATATGCCTTCATTGGTGTGGACAGGGACAGCTTGATATAAATCACGTTAAACTGGTCTGTGATCGCATTCTTTCACGTAGGTCTAAGAGTTTATCCTTCACAAACAGCCTTCTCCACGCTACGTAACGTAACGTGTAAATTCAGCAGTTGAGATGGCGTTGTGAAGTAAACCAAGAGACACAGAAATAAGTATTCATTTTGTGACTTGTGGTAGTGCATGTACTTTACACCTGTACGTACACACAGCGACACTAACGAGTAGTTTTATGCCTGTAAACCCTATGTTGGAGATGTTTCGTAAGCAAAATTCAGCGGCCATTTCTCACCCAAGTCTCCTGATTGACTGCTGGATGGCTCTGGCAGTCATATCAGGATGAGTAGAACTTGTGCAGTCAGTGGACTGGTCACTCACTACAGAATGCACACCTCCAGACCAAGAAACCTCTGAAAGGAGGCCCTATGCTCCGCAAGGAGCGACAGGAGGAAATAAATAAACCCTATGTTGAAGTCAGTAGTCATTTCAGCAATAAATATTAGTAGAAAATAAGCTCCTTCTTTCGTGTAAGCCAGTCTTTCCCAACCTTTTTTGCACGCAGGCCCCTTTTGGCTTCCGAAAATAACCACGGATCCTCCTCACATCCTTGCTCACGTAATGTAGATGTCCGGACGATAGGTATCCAAAATTAAAAATTATGTCTCAGAACTTATTTTAGATAGACACTAATACATACCTGTAGCATACGTAACAATGCATTGCATGAGTTTATCTTAATTAAACGATTGTCGCTCGCTTCGTGGGTACAGGAAGTTTCTTAAGTAGGTATTGTAACGGTCATACGAAATAAACATATCGACATTTAAAGAAGTTTCGCTATTATTTTTTTAACAAAACGTTATTCCTATAATTTAAAGAAATAAGTAAATTTCAACGTAGCCGTTACAGAAATGTATCCACGGATCCCTTGGGATCCACGGAGCACACTTTGGGAACCGCTGGTATATATGGTAGTTCATTGATATTTATTGACGAAAACCACAAACACTTCATAAACTGCTAGCTCGTGAGGACGGGGATTTATACGTTCTTGATATGATAGCATAGAGAAGTACGTTCACTTCGGCCTTAAATGGTTACTGTTATTGCCATTTGGAGTATAGCGTTGCGGCTCCGTGGGTCTGCACTTAGTACGTGCCACGTTAAACAAGGTTGTGCCCCCTGCTGTCTGAGGACGCCCAAGCGAGAAGGCAGCAGGAAGTCACTTACGTTGCTCTTCCGCGGTGCACTCTTGCGGCTAAAAGCTATAAAATCAAATCCGAATTACGACAGGGAGGTCAAAGGAGGGGTTTGTGATAATAAACTGACCTCAAGGATAGCGCTTACAGCATCCCCGGCGCCACAGATGTTAAACGTATGCTCCCCCCCAGTCCACCGTTACGACTTCAGCTAATTTTGATGTGATCTGTACTCTTCTGGGGTATTACGCAGCGTAGAATGGTAATTATGTACCGACGTTTCGGGACAACATATCGGTCCCATTTTCAATGGTCAAGAAGTCCATGAGACCGATACGTTGTCCCGAAACGTCGGTACAGAATTACGACTCTACGTTGCGTAATATCTCAGAAGAGCGCAGATCCCATTACATCGCGACGTAAGCCTGATATCATGCATAATTTTGGTGTGTTGTAACCATCACTAATCGTAATAGAGGGAAACGCCTTTCTTTGTAGGTGTTTTGGTTTGACGTCATCAAGGCGGTGAGTGTTTAGGTTACAGTCCTTTGAAATGTGACGCCGTGTGCTTTAGTAGGTAGGCTTACCGACGTTTCGGAGGAAATTTTACCTCCCTCCCCTCTGAAGTGTTTGTACCTGTCTACCAAACTACACGGCGTCACTTCACAGAAGACTGTCATCCCAAATGTGTTGTTTTGAGTCCTACATCATCATTATCAGCAGCATCATCATCCAATGACGGAGCATGTTTTATATGAAACTGTAGCAAGCACGCCATGAAGGCATATTGGGGGAGTGGAGGTATATATCCGTTCATTCTTAACGTCAACACTAGATGGAAATTACTGGTCGGCTTCACGCTCCAAACGCTTTACACCCAGGGAAATCGTTCCAAGTATCCATTGAATGGGGGGGTGCTGGGTGGGACCCAGAGGCGCTCTGGGCGTTTTGGGGAAGTAAAACAGAATAAAATAGAGGTGATATTAGTTTGAGGTCTGCCTGCATGAAGCGAGGTTTGACAGCGAGACATTATACGAGTACAAAGTACGAACGTTTACAGCTGTTGTATTTCGAAAGTGTTACAATAAAAACGGAAAGAGAAATTTGTCATGCTGTGCGAAAAGTGCAAGCCCCAACTCCCTCGCCGTAATAACAAAAAATATGACAGCCGCCGTGTTTCAAGCGGCTAGTCTCCGTGACGGTGTCTGCACTTCACTGTACGCCCTCCTTAGCGTCTTGATTAGCAAAAAGAGCAAAGTGTTGTAACCTATCTCAATCAGCATTTAAATTGATTTGTTACCTGTACCTGCCTGTGAATAATATATTTTTACACCGACAAATGTTAACAATACAGAAATTTCCTTAAGATCAGTAAAGGTAACAGAGACGAAGAGAGTGCTTGCCCTTAGCAGACGCTCGTAACAGCGGATCATCTACGTGTGTCGAGCAGAGTGCTGTGGTTTAACATAGCCTTATCCTGGTAATTTGTATTTATTGTCAAAGACAACAATTTATTGTGTTCAACAATGCTCAAAAACGCTACATGTTTCGGCCTATACGACCATCTTGAGGCATAAATGTACACGGTTTAAAAAAACAAGTGAAATGCTTTAAAAATGTGTTTGAATTTGCGAGATATCGTAAATTTTACAATTACCGTAAAGACTGGAATGTCAGGTATTTTATTTGTGTGTCTTTCTGTCATTAAAACGATGCTGCATTGTTTCTTATTAAAAATGTTTGTTAAAATATTTTGCGCCAACTGTGTTCCGTTTGGCTTGTTGGGTATTTGGTTGCCTGGTGTGTTACGTCTGCGCGCACACGTTCTTGTGTATCAGATACCTTCTAGTTGTATCTGTAATGAATGCTAAAATTACTTAATATTTTAAGTTTAAATATGAAAATTATTAAAATGGTTTATTATTTATTACTTACGATTTTTTATTCGTTTCGATATATCGGTTGGCTCTGTCGGTGATGTTGTTATGTTTCTATGTGTGTTTGCGTCTTGTAATTGGTATTTTTTTAGACTACCTGTAGTATAATGTTATAGATGTAATCATTCTAGATAGTCTTATACGTCTGGTTTTCTAAGCTCTCATTGTATATACGTAGTTTGGTATAATTATACCTTGAAATGCACACGTCAGTTTCTTATGACGGTGATTTAATTGCGCAGTGACTTGTATACTTGCATCTATGGAAGGCATTTGCCTACCTGCATTCTGCATACAGTTGCCGTAACGTAAGTGGGCCAGTGACCCAATGCAGGCACGTTTAATTTCGGTGTGTAGTTAAGAGTTTTTAATTTCTTCTGTTGCAGGTGAGTACTTGCTGTGTTTTTCCTCTTTGAAGCTACACATTTTTGCCTGGTCATATCAACTGGTGAGTATATCGATCAAGACATCAGTCATCTGCTGTCGTGTTTTTGTTTGCCTGCCGTTAATAACTGTTCTTTGCGTGAAACTTGTGTAACGCTGTGTGCTGAGCAATGTGGGCTGCGTCTGGCTTGTTCCGATGTAAAGATGGAGCAATTAAATTTGTTTTTAGGTTAATTGAAAAGATAACATTCAGATGTAAGTGCTGCCGTTCCATTGCCCGGGCGGTTAGTTCCCGGCTTCTTACCGCGCAGCGCCAGGTTCAATCTTAGGACAGCCCATGTGGGATTTGTGGTGGACAAAGTGGCACAGAGGTATACTCTTTTATTCCTATGTCAGTATCATTCCACAAGACAGCCAATGTACGTATAAACGTAACATTGAGGCGCGTTCGCGTAACCAGTGTTGCCGTGGAAAAGCAATAACTATTACAGTATTCTGAGTGTGTGTTTGTGGCCTTAGTTATCCAGCATGCACAGCGCATGCGCCGTATTATATTGTCATCTGTGGCCTGTCTGGCTCTACCATATTTTTCCACATTATCTCATAAACGGCACGATTTTAGGGAAAAAAAGTTATTGAATATAAAATGTGTGTTTTGATTTTATCTACAACTTTTGTCTGAAACATTTCTCATTCTAAGTAGATTTCAGTGAGATATTATCATAAATATACATAGGTCTTCATGTCAAGTACCGTTATTCTTGTCAGATTTTAATGAAAGTTGCATTTTCTCGACTGATTTTCTGAAAATCCTCAAATACTAATATTCGCGAAAATCCTTCCAGCGGGAGTCGAGTTTTTTCATGCGGACAGACACATAGACAGACAGATATACAGACATGGCCGAAGCTGATAGTCATTTTCGCAATTCTGCGATCGCGCCTAATAAATAAAAAAGAAGTATGACCGAGGGTTGAAGAACGCTAGCAACTAGACCTGCCACCGGACACGATCCTAAACCAGTTCTATCCACCTGCCACCTTACAGCTAAGTTCCTAAAGATTCATCTTAATGTTATCCTCCCGCTTCCTTCTTGTTGATTGCCCTTTCAAATTTCATGTTCGTTATTTATATCCCCACCTGAGCTATGTGCCCAGCCCATTGTAGTCCTCTGCACATCGCCGTCCTGACAGTGATACGTTAGTAATTTCCGTACGATGTACATGCATATTATATACACCTTATCTATCGCATGCTCACATGTTATCCTGACCGCTTTCATTTCAAATCCTTGTCATATGTGAACTTTACGTTGTATGTACCGTGCGTTTTATCGTCAGTTTAAGCCAAAACCAACAAATGTACAAGATTATTAACAAGTATAAGCTGTATTTACAACCCCTACATATGTTTCGGCAAGTAAATTGCCATCTTTAGGGGGTATTATCAAGGAAATTCAAGTACACTACACTTCACTTCATCGTACACGTAACACACAACGCTGCAGAAGAGGATCGACATTAGATCAATCACAGGCTTGTATACATGGCCAACAACCAAATTTTTGAAAAACAATTACATATTTTAAATACCAGTATCGCCCCATGTAAAACTATATATATGTATATATATATGTTATATTCTGAGCTCATATGGCATATTTATGTGTAATCACTACTTGAGACATAAAGTATTATTGTTCTTATTTTTTAATTGTAATTTTATGCATATATATATATATATTTAAAATTGTGAGCTGCGTAAATACTTCTACTGTAAAAACCAACTGTTGTGTATTTGGATGCAGGACTTGCTTGTAGTTATTTGATAAATACCCCCTGAGAATGGCAATTTATTTGCCGAAACATATGCAGGGGTTGTAAGTACATCTTATACTTGTTAACAGTCTTGTGCATGTGTTGGTTTTGACTTAAAAAAAAAGAGCTTGTCATCTGTGTTCTTCTGCTCAAGTAGGAGGTCGAATTTCACAGCCACGTGCTTTTCCTTTTTATAGGAAAAGACAGGCTATTATGTCCTGTATGTGTGTCTCACAATAGGCATAATATATCGTTATAGGCGAGCAGGAGGGGACTGGCAATGTAGCGGCATTGTAGCATACGAACGTTCTGGCCAGCATTTTCGGGGAACCTACGAAAACCTGCCGTAAAAGTTAGCAAACCGGCCAAGATTCGACACGCATATCTGCGGAGGACAAGTTACCTCTGCATTCAGTTAGTCGGCCTTGTGAACCCTTGTTTTTGTCCGAAAATCTCTTTCCCTGCTGTGGCATGATCTGCGTGTAGGTCTTATTTGTTCTGAATGGAAACTGGGGCAGAGCTGCACACAGCATGTCGGTGGATTTATTGCCTGTCTGAACATACGAGTGCAGCTGGGCTCAGTTACGACCGCTGTGTTATATCATCTTTGTAACCGTTGACAGGTTCAGCTAAGTTTGCCAATATCTGATTCTGCCCACTAACTTCCTGAATAGAAACACACTAACAAAGCGCTCATGTTACAGAGCTTTCTTTTTCTTCTCTTCCTCCTCCTCCTCTTTGTCCCACTCCGCCTCCTTCTTCTCCTACTTCTCCTCCTCCTCCTCTTTGTCCTCCGTCTCCTTCTCCTTCTTCTTCTCATCCTCCTCCTCCTCCTCATCCTCCTTCTCCCCTTCTTCTTCTCCTCCTCCTCCCCCTTCTCAACGTATTCTCTGTATGCTAATGAACACGTTACATTTCCAGTTGCTCTCTCCGTCTTTTTGTCGTCTGTCTCTTTCGTCCCTTTCGTCATTGTGGTATGTTATTGCCCACGTGAAAGGTGGTTGTCCCTGTCGAAGCCATGAAGGCATATAGGGGGAGTAGAGGTACAGCGCCACTCATTCTAAACCTCGTCACTAGATGGAGGTGAGTGGTCACCCTCACACCCCTGTCGCCTGACCCCCCCCCTCCCTTCTAATGAGCCCATTATCCATCCCCGCCTGATATGGTGCATTGCTAGAATAATTCTGACAGGGGAGACCTAAGTTCTTGGAGAAAGTACCTGCCCCACTGCCGGCGATTAACTGCTTGACATACTCTTATGGCACATCGAAACGTCAGTCTCCCAAATAGGGACAAGGACAACTGCAGATTCTGCCTACTACTACTACTACTACTACTACTACTACTACTACTACTACTACTACAAACGTAATACGTTATCTGTTAACTTTTTGACCCAGTAATTTATTTTAAGTGATCCTGTTTCCCTTCTCCCTTTCATTGCCTGTTACAGAATCACGTGAAAGACGGTTAGTAATGACTGTTATAAAGCCTAAGGTAAGGTTGTCCTTGTACGTCAGTATTAAACCCAGAAGTGTGGCGGGAGTGGAAGCATAGTTCCGCGCATTCTGAACTGCAAAATTAGAACCAGCAGAAGTGTGTTTGAATTTCGCGCACTCTTTACGGTGTCTGTATTTCTCGCCAGAGAGCAGCAAGATGCAGTTTACTCCTACGCTCCTTTCCATTCCTGCCGATAGAGTGCAGAGATGGACACCTGTTTGCTGCTCATTGAAAGCTTGCTCCAGATTGCGTGTATACTGCTAGACGAATAAATATATCTTTTTTATCGGTACATCTTGTTGTTCTAGACCAGTGGTATTCAACCTGGGGTACGCGTACCCCCGGGGGTACGCGAAGACATCTTAGAGGGTACGTAAAATTAAAAACAAATATTATTTCATGATAAACACTGAATAATCAAGGCCAGATTTAGGGTTAGCCACAAGAGACCCGGACGTAAGGACATGCGATTTGAGAGCGCCATTTTTTTCTCTCTCCTTTATGTGATTCTTATCTGGGCCGCTAGTTTCATTTTATCCCACATAGTGCGTTGGAACGTGACTGAACACTATTGGGCGGGATTAACGTTTTCCCTAATACTGTTTTTCACTTCTTTTAACCATGCAATGAACCTACTTCAAAATATTGTTGTGGCAATAAACAAACAGATGCACTCCTTCATATTACCTTGTTCTTTGACAATTGCCGCTGCCATCATTTAATAGTTTGATTCTCCTTTTTCTGATTTAAAACTTATTATTTAATACGTTATTTTGGATGTAATTTATTTAATTTATTTTAGATATAGATTATAGACTATGTATAACTTGAATTATGCACCAACAACTTTGGGGGTACAAAGTTGAAGAGAAATTATATGTGGGGGTTCATTCATTCATTCTGTAGTCTGTCTTACGACAGGTCCGTAGCCTCTTCCAAAGCGAGTTCTCCACAGGGTGCGATCTTGTGCTTCCTCTTTCAATTTCCAGTATCTTTTCTTTTCCTTAAGGTCATCCAGTAGCTGCTTACGTCTTCTCCCTCGTCGTCCCGTCATTTCTATCCTTCCTTCTAACTTTCCTTCAATCACATGTTTCAGAAGGCAGTTTCTACGCAAGATGTGACCAATCCAGTTAGCCTTTCTTCTTTTTATTGTATGTAGGATATTCCTCTCCTCCTTGACTCTGTGTAATACTTCTTCATTTCTCACACGATCGGTCCAACTGATCTTCTCCATTCTTCTCCAGCACCACATTTCAAAACTTTCCAGATACTTCTGATCTACTTTCCGAAAAAAAAGGTGGAATACCACTGGCTTGGAAGACCTAGGCTTAGATGGGATGGCATTAAGCCTTCAGTGACACTTGGTTTAAATGCCAGTGACTGTCCAGGACAGTCGGTTAATGAGTCTATAGTACTGTTTAAGTGCACTCAGGATGTCGGCACTGAAGGGTTAAAATGTATGCTAACCCGTTGGCGCCGAACTTTATATTTAAGTAGGATGGGAGAAGACTGTGCCATGGCTCAGTCGGTTAGTCGCCGGCCTCCCACCGCGGAGGTCCGGGTTCGATACCGGTAAGTCCATGTGGGATTTGTGGTGGACAATGTGGCACTGGGACAGGTTTTTCCCCGAGTACTTCGGTTTTCCCCTGTCAATTTCATTCCACCGGTGTTCCATTACGAGAAAAAACGAAAAAACTCATCATCTTTATCACAGGGTTGCACAATAAGCCTTAAGGCTGCGGTGCGTCCGTAGCTTCTGCTGCGGGGCCCTTCAACACAAAAAAAAAAGTAGGATGGAATATGTGCACTGGATTAATCGTGCTGTAGAGAGAGATCAGTGCTGCAGGTCTTACGAACACTGTAATGAACCCAAATATGGGGGACATACTTGGCGAGTGAGCCAATGAGCGATCAGCCTGAAGCAGCACTGTGCCCCTTGTACAGTGTACTGTCGATACTGGTGGGGAAGGGGTGTACGGATATTGCAAAACATATACTTTATTGAGCCACGAACAATGAATGAAACTAATTTATTTACTATATGCGTAATACATACATAGCTTACGACGACCTGGTCCCTCGTCCAGAGGAGTCCTACCGAGTGTGGTGTGTCTAAACGTGTGATCGTGAAGCGTCGAAAAATGAGGCGGCCTAGGCCCCGAAGGGGCTGTCGATCCATTGAAAAAAAACACATAGCTTACGCTTGTTATTTACGTAAATCGTCCGTGATTTTTGTCTGATCGAACTGCCATACTACGTATACCGTTGAACAGTCACGGTACGTAGTACACTGTAGTTAACGTAATGCAATGCTGTGTGAAACCTGCCTACTACGTATGTGTAACAGTCACAATGTAGTACACTGTAGTTAACGTAATGCAATGCTGTGTGAAACCTGCCTACTACGTATGTGTAACAGTCACAGTGTAGTACACTGTAGTTAACGTAATGCAATGCTGTGTGAAACCTGCCTACTACGTATGTGTAACAGTCACAGTGTAGTACACTGTAGTTAACGTAATGCAATGCTGTGTGAAACCTGCCTACTACGTATGTGTAACAGTCACAGTGTAGTACACTGTAGTTAACGTAATGCAATGCTGTGTGAAACCTGCCTACTACGTATGTGTAACAGTCACAGTGTAGTACACTGTAGTTAACGTAATGCAATGCTGTGTGAAACCTGCCTACTACGTATGTGTAACAGTCACAGTGTAGTACACTGTAGTTAACGTAATGCAATGCTGTGTGAAACCTGCCTACTACGTATGTGTAACAGTCACAGTGTACGTATGTTGATAATTGTAAACCCACTACGTAGTGTAACAGTCAGTTACCGTATTAATTGTAAACCCAAAATAACGATACCTGAGGCGAGATTCGAACCTGTAACGCGGGGTACCTACGCAGTGGTCGGCCCTCGTGGATGCACTTGCTCCATCGGTCCCGTTAGGCTGGCGACCCACAGAGGTTCAACACTTTAAGTTAATTGACCCGACTTCTTACTCGCTAGCGGGCATTGTTCAGTCATTACAGATACTCGATCCCAGGCAGAGGCAGAAATGCGTCTGCTTTCCTGTAACGTACGGACCGGCTCGCTGGCTCACCCAGCTTCCTCTGCGGTGGGTACCGCGGCCTCTTTCCTCGAGGACATGGCGGCCGGACGTGATGCTGTCCACTGACATTCATTGAGAAGGTGGAGATACACCTCCACTCCTTCGTATATCTTCATGGCGTGACACAATTAAGCACAATGATATCTGTGTCTAACCTTCTACTTTAAGTTCGTTCATCGTCTGAAACATCACCATGTTTGTCTTACACAGAGGTCTCTCGCCTTGCATTTAGAAGTGCGGATGGAGTGTGTTAGTATCCCTTGTTCTTGTATGTGTCATTATCAGTCGTGTCCTGTGGGTTGCCTTTACTTTAATAGGTTACACAGGGCGTCTGTGGACAGGATGTATGCTTGCTATGTACGCCTTGTTTCGTTGTTGGTTGTACTCCCAGAACTACCAGTCATTTTAAGTTCTTAGCTCAGTAAATTTCAGAATGTCCATTATTGTAGTAGTGTAAGGTAAATATTGTACCGTGTTACTGATAATTGTTATTACAAGACAGGCAATGTACGTGTAACTTAACATTGAGGCGCGTTGGTGAAACCATTGTTGCCGTGGAATAGCAATAAGTATTACATGCTCTGAGTGTGTGTCTGTAGTCTCAGTTATCCAGCATGCAAAGGGCATCCACCGTATTGTATCGCCATCTGTGGCCTGTCTAGATCTACCATATTTTTCCACATTATCTCATAAATGGCACGATTTTCGAAGAAACGTTATTGAATATAAAATGTGTGTGTTGACTTTCTCTATAACTTTTATCTGAAACATTTCCCATTCTAAGAAGAATTCTGTGAGATATTATCATAAATGTACATAGGTCTTCATGTAAAGTACCCGTTATTCGTGTCAGATTTTAATGAAACTTAAATTCTCTCGATATATTTTCGGAAAATAATCAAATATCAAATTTCATAAAAATCCGTCCAGTGGGAGTCGATTTGTTCCATGCGGACAGACAGACGTACAGACATGACGAAGCTAATAGTCGCTTTTCGCAATTTTGCGAACGTGCCTAAAGATTCCGTCAACACGACCGTACATTCCAGACAGCTACATGTCCCGGTCTCAGTAGACCACTATTAGGCTAAGTATACAGAATAAATGCATAGTTGTATTGACATCAGTTTAGTAATTATTTAAACACAACGGAATGCCTTCTGTTAAGTTAACTGCACCATCTTAGCTTTCACATCGCTTATTCCGTGCATTGTGACAAAGTAGAAAACTTATGTAACACCGACAAGTGCCCTATGCCAGTGGTATTCAACCTGGGGTACGCGTACCCCCGGGGGTACGCGAAGACATCCAAGGGGGTACGTAAAATTGAAAAAAAAATTAATATCTTATTTCATGATAAACACTCAATAATCAAGGCCAGATTTAGGGTTAGCCACAAGAGACCCGGACGTAAGGACATGCGATTTGGGAGCGCCATTTTATCTGTCTGTCTCTCTCTCCTTTATGTGATTCTTATCTGGGCGGCTTGTTTCATTTTATTCCACATAGTGCATATAATTGCTAAAATACATTTGTTCCTTTATTAATTTTTATATGATAGACAATAATATATTTGTTATTAATAGCTTGATTCTCCTTTTTTTATTTAAAACTTATTATTTAATACATTATTTTGGATATAATTTATTTAACTTATTTTAGATGTAGATTATAGACTATGTATAACTTGAATTATGCACCAACAACTTTCGGGGTACAAAGTTGAAGATAAATTATGTCTAGGGGTACGTGAACAAAAAAGGTTGAATACCGCTGCCCTATGCTATATTTTATTCGTACTGTCTTCTGCAGAGCTCCTACATATTTCGGCGTTAGTATATCGCCATATTCAGGGAGCTGACAACAAGGTTTTTTTTATAAAACTTACAGCAATAAAATATATGAAAATAAAATATCGAATACAGAAAATATTATATAATATTTAATATAATATAGAATAGTGAAATTTTTGGTGTTACGTAACGTTTTTAATTTTCACCGTGTTAGTTTATGTGGGTGTGAGACTTTGTCACTGTGAGTAGGCCTAAACGGGGTTATCAAATGCAGCAACAATGACGCTGTCACCAAGTATTTTCATAACTACTGTGCATGGTTTTGTGTTTAAAAACTTTTTTCCAGCCGTGAGACGAATTCCCCCCCCCCCCCCCCCCCCCCCCCGCATCTTCTGAATTTCCTGACCGATAATTGTCTTATTTACACAATTCGTTTGGCGCATGCGAAGTTACGTGCTTTATGTCGTGTAGTCGCGGAATTTGTTTCTAAATTTCAAACGCCGCCGTGGAAGACTCTTACCTGATAGCGTCATGTTATTGTGGCCGCACAGAATGCGAATTGTTAAATAACAAAAACAAAAACGTGAAACTCGCCAGCAGAAACTGACCGCAGCGAACAAAAAGAAGATGAGATGAAACAGAAGGCCATAAAACTTTTGTCTGCTGACTTCCTGTTACTGTTCTGTAGTTTATACGTCACATTGCTGGGTCCGTTCCTCGTCGTCGTCTGCCTTTTTAAATTCAGCGGCCATATTTGAGGCGTCACCATCTGTTCTTACGGAATAGCTACGTAGTTCGTACCTCAAAGTGAACTCACCACATCTCCATTACAGGGATCGATCGGTAGGTGTCATTTAGAGAAGTAATCGCTGTTGTAACAAGCTTTTTTTAATGGCTCGACAGCCCCTTGGGGGCCTAGGCCACCTCATTTTTCGAGGCTTCACGATCACACTTTTTAGACACACCACAGTCGGTAGGACTCCTCTGGACGAGTGATCAACCCATCGCAGAGACCTCTACCTGACAACACACAACACTCACAACAGACAGACATCCATGCCCTAGGCGGTTTTTTTTTTTTTTTTTTGCCTGTCCGGGGTTTTTCCCCTTTCATCCATTTTTGTACTGTATTAAATCCTTTCGTCCTTCATGTCACTTTACGTTCCATATTACCGTCCTTACAACAAACACAACACAAACATCCATGCCCCCGGTGGGATTTTTTTTTTTTTGCCTGTCCGGGGTTTTCCCCCTTTGATCCATTTTTGTACTGTTTAAATCCTTTCATCCTTCATGTCACTTTACGTTCCATGCTGCCGTCCTTACAACAAACACAACACAAACATCCATGCCCCCGGTGGGATTCGAACCCACGATCCTAGCAAGCGAGCGGCCGAAGACCCACGCCTTAGACCGCACGGCCACTGGGATCGGCTGTAAGAAGCTTACAGTACACATAAATCACTGTGGACAGAATTTAGAATTTCTGGATGATGAATCAGTTGGTATGTATATATAGTTATGACTGAGCTGAAACGGGGTAAGGCGAAGAGCATAATGACATAAAGTGTTGATATTAACGTGTATGCAGCGTCATGATTTGTCTTTGTACGTAATTCGTCTTACGAGGTTATCGACATGTGGGAGGCGCAGGCTGCTGAAGCTAGGATGACTGTTGGTGTCTTTAGTTGACTTCCCTCTTTTTATAAGGTAAGACAGGTACAACCTGATGTCTTTCGTCAGTAGTCTTGGAACACGTGGCCTCAGATTCTGTTGGTCGTACTTCATTACATGTTAACAGTTACAGACACGGTCAATACTTACGCGATGAAGACACTCATTGCACCTCTGTGTCTGTCCTAGTCCTTGATAGAAGTGTAGATTGTTATTTGACACACGCAACAATGTACTAAAACTGATGGGTGATAAGGAAACTCAGTTAAAAGTCGATCTATAAAATGTTACTGCCTGAGTTGCAGTTTTTATATATTTATAGTCTGACAATTGTACACTTTATTCACATTAATTGTGTAACATGGTCCTACACGTTTCGAGCCTCAATTCTGGTTCATCTTCAGGGGCTCAGTATTTTATATTACACATTTTACATCAATTGGTACAATTGTTAAAATAGTAAAAACTGAGTTACCTCAGACTACTTAGGTTTTCATGTAAAGTGCGCGATATTGTTGTCCGATTTTAACGAAATTTGGAATTTGTGGACATATTTTCGTATAAGTTCCCAATATCAAATTTCACTTAAATCCGTCCAATGCGACCCGCGCTGATACATGCGGACAGACGGACATATGGACAGAGAGACGGACGGACATGTCGAGGGTAATAGGCGCTTTTAGCGACTATGCCAACGCGCCTAAATATGGATCTTAGAGAACTAGGCCGCGGGGGGGGGGGGGGGGTAGGCCGTGAACTGGATTGCTCCAACAGGCTCTTGTGAATCGGGTTCCATAAAATGCGGGGAATTTCTTGACTAGCTGACGACCTGTTAGCTTGTCAAGAAGGACTCTGCTCCATGGAGTTAGTTAGTTGGTTAGTTAGTTACTTGCTATCAGCAGTGCCAACATGGCGGTTTTGTGGTGTGTGTGTGTAAAACGCAAAACAGCGTCATCAGCGAAATATAGATTTTACTAGCGATTTGACAGTAAACAGGACTGAACCACTGAAGTTAGCCGTGCAAAGTATAGCGTGGTCTTGGTTCATAAATGGTACGTCAAATTCTGTAGGACGTTCTTTTTACATGTTAATAGTTAGTAACACGGAGCGTGAGAAGGCGATTAGGCGCAAACTTCACCACTGTTCATTCCATAGTTCGTGATACAGTTTTAAATAGAGTTGAACTCGGTTATAACGTCATGAAAGGGACTGAATATTTTGTGTCGTTATAACCGAGGACTAGAATGTAATGGTCAGCAGTGAGGAATTAATCGGTACCACAGAATATCTGACGCTATAGACGAGGTGTCGCATAAACCGCTGTCGTTATAACCGGGTTCGACTGTATCTGTTTGATATTTTTCGATCAGCTGATCCCAGATATATCTCAGCCTTCAGTATGATTATAGCTGTCCAGGTACCTTTATCCCTTTGAAGATGAAGCGTAAACTCTTTCATTTAAACACCCAGTTCGTACCGCGCAGTAAACACTTTTCGTCTAGGTTAAAAACAAATCAATTTATGTTATATTAGGCAAAAGTCGGTGTTTGTTGTAATATAAATACAATACACATAAATACAGTGTGGGCAAATGTAGAATTTGTGAATGTTAAAACTGTTGATGCATCCAGTAACCATTAGGCTTTAAAAGATTAATGCACAGTTTGTATTCATGCCATCGCTCTCTGTTCCGTTATGGTGTGGGATACGGACAAACGGCTTGGTTAGTGGGGAGTAAATCTTGAGTGAAGTGTTGCGTGACCAGTTTAAATGGTATCAGTATTCTGATTTAGAAGAGCTGTTCCGTAATTACTATTAAAATGCACATAACTGTAATTTTGCCTGTTTTATGTGGGTGTGAACCTTGGTGTCTGACATTGAGGGAAGAAGACAGCTTAGGTTGTTCAAGAATAGGGTGCTGAGGAAGATATCTGGGCCTAGAAGGGACGAGGTAACAGGGGACTGGAGGAGACTACATAATGAGGAGCTTCATAGTCTGTGCACGTCACTAAATATTATTCGGGTGATAAAATCAAGAAGAATAAGGTGGGTGGGGCATGTAGAACATGTGGGGTAGAGGAGAGGTGCATACAGGATTTTGGTAAGGAAACCTGAGGAAAAGAGACCACGTGTAACACCTGACGTAGACTGGGATCGGCAAAGCATTTAATAGGAAGAGAAAATTGAAGGTGTTCGAGGATTGTGTTTTCCCATAATTACATTGTGTCCGCATTACATAGTGTCCCTACCACAGAGATAATGATGCGTTAACTTTCGCTCTGTGGCGACGACATCGCCGAAGCCAGTTTTGTTCATGTTATCATTGAGCTTGTGGTTATTTGTACAGAAGTGGCTTACGGCTCTTACAGCTTGTGGTTATTTGTACAGAAGTGGCTTACGGCTCTTACAGCTTGTGGTTATTTGTACAGAAGTGGCTTACGGCTCTTACAGCTTGTGGTTATTTGTACAGAAGTGGCTTACGGCTCTTACAGCTTGTGGTTATTTGTACAGAAGTGGCTTACGGCTCTTACAGCTTGTGGTTATTTGTACAGAAGTGGCTTACGGCTCTTACAGCTTGTGGTTATTTGTACAGAAGTGGCTTATAGCTCTTACAGCCGCTTCTTCATTAGACGATTGAGTCAGGGTAAAGATTATGCTTGGAAGTCACTCCGCTACACTTCACCCGAAACTTGCGCATAGCTTTCATTGCCAGGGATGACCAAACACTGAAATCTTCTTAGGATCATTCTTTGTTTAACGCCTATGCATCAACTTGAGCAGCCATTCAGCGAAGACCAAATTAAAGTTGTGTACCTCTGCTGTGGCATTTCAGTCTGTGTTGTTTACTGGAGCAAGTTACGAGTTCCTTTCTGCTAGGCCGCCTTCTGCTACAACCATTGCATTCCAGCCGGTGGAAATCCAGGATTTGCTGCTTCTGACTGCATGATATTTCCTTTCGATACGGTTCAGTTAAAATGCGAGTGCAATAAACAGTTCCTGTCAGCGTTAAGCCGGTCTTAATGTTAATTTACATGTACTTGAAGCCTTTACAGTGGCAGGTAGCAAGTGTTGCATGAACCTGTTGTAGCCGTAGCTGCGGTATGTAGTACAGACGTCCGAACAAAACGTGTGACCTTCGGAACAGCTACAGCACTTTGCATCAGGGATTCATAATACGGGTACGGAAAATCTCGCCCCCACCGGAATTCGATCCCCGGACCGTCCAGCCCGTAGCGAATCGCTATACCGACTGAGTTATACCGGTCCTAAGGTTTTAAGAACAAGAAGACTTACGCAGTAGAGGGTTTTGTGTGAAGTCAGACGTCAGACGTCATGCGGCAAGACGTCACAAGTACACAGTAACGTTTAAGCTCAGACAAACCCACAAGTCCTTGTAGCTTTGATTAGTTGTCAGAGTCGTGTGGGTTGCTCATGTAGAATTCATGCCGTAACTGTCAGGATCGATAGTCCGTCACCTTGTGCATCCCAGCAGGTAGTTAAAGTGTTCGCTGCAGTAGAGCTTCGGTATCTGAGAACGGAGACGGTCCGGCTTCTACCGGGTGATTCAAAATTTGGTCTTCTGTTCCGGAATATATTGCCTTATTAATGTATTTTAAAACGCTTAAAACGGCTTGGAGGCCGGGGAATCTGGGTTCGATGCCGGCAGGAGGCGAGGGCATTTCTCTTTGTCGCCGTATTCAGAGCCCGAGCCTTCTGTCCAGCAGGTGCTGAGGGTAAGTCGACCGTGGCCTGCAGCTTGCCATTCTCCTGTATCTAGTGCCAACTTGAGCTGTAACTCCATTGCTCTATACGTCACTTCTTGCTTCGTGCTAGGCCGTCTTTAACACCGCCATTATACATTTGTTACAATAACGTATAACGTTTGTTAATAGATGTTTGCGAAGAATGTTGGGCATAAGACGGTCTAAGATAAGAAGTAATACCGAGCTGTAAGGCCGTGCCATGGCTCAGGCGGTTAGTCGCCGGCTTCTCACCGCGGAAGCCCATTTTCGATCCCGGGTCAATCCATGTGGGATTTGTGGTGGACAAAGTGGCACTGGGACAGGTTTTCCCCCGAGTACTTCGGTTTTCCCCTGTCAATTTCATTCCACCGGTGCTCCATTACACGGAAAAAACGAAAAAAAACTGATCATCTTCATCACAGGGTTGTACAATAAGCCTTAAGGCTGCGGTGCGTAAGTAGCATCTGCTGCGGGGCCCTTCACTACAGTATCGAACTGTGGGAAGCTACTGGAGAGAAGCCTATTATTACAAATTATATATGAGAAAATGGCGATGGATCGGTCATACTCTGAGAAAGGGGGATGAGTCCATTGAAAAACAACATTGGATTGTAATCCATAGGGAGCCAGAAGACGAGGAAGATAGAAGCAAACCGAGAAAAGGGCCGTTTTGGAGGAAGCAGGAAAATGCGGCAAAATATGGAGCGAGGTTAAGAGGTTGGCGGGCAGCAGTCAGATGGAGATGCTTCACAAATGACCTATGTTCCTGATGGAACGAAAGGATATACTACTACTAACTGTTACTACTACTACTAACTACTGACTACTACTAACTACTACTATTGCTACTACTACTACTACTACTATACTACAATAACGCATAAGAATAAAATTTGATCATTCGACATCGTGAAATGCTACTGTCGGTATATCTGCATATAAATGCTACTATCAGTATATCTGCATGTAAATGCTACTGTCAGTATATCTGCATATAAATTCTACTGTCAGTATATCTGTATATAAATGCTACTATCAGTATATCTGCATGTAAATGCTACTGTCAGTATATCTGCATATAAATTCTACTGTCAGTATATCTGCATAGAAATGCTACTGTCAGTATATCTGCATATAAATGCTATTGTCAGTATATTTGATAATAATTGCTACTGTCAGTATATCTGCATATAAATGCTACTGTCAGTATATCTGCATATAAATGCTACTGTCAGTATATCTGCATATAAATGTGCCGGATGGAATTCTATGTGAGATTATGTGCCACTGGTCGTGAACAAGGTGGCTCACAAAACTGAATAATGCGAAGTACGTTCTGTCACGGCGAATTATCTCACGCAAAACACAACATACGTGGACTAGCCAGTTCATGTTCGTAGCCTTTCTGAGTGAGGCTCCTTTATGTCCACGCATTCCGTTTATTGTTTTTTTGTACGTAATTTGCGGTGTTACCAGGCAGTGCATCGTCATTCCTAATTGTGTAGCAGGACAACCTTGCTCACGATTCAGGGTTAATCACCTCTCTTCAGATGTTTCCGTTATTGCTGACCGGCAGCTACTGGAAGGAAACAGGTGACGATGGCAACAAACGGGTAACGAAATAAATCAGTATGCACGAGATGAACAAGTGCGAGGGGCGGTCAGATAGTAAGTTGACATGGCGTAAGGAAGGTAGACGTGAAGCCGTCACTCTGCACGAGATGAACAAGTGCGAGGGGCGGTCAGATAGTAAGTTGACATGGCGTAAGGAAGGTAGACGTGAAGCCGTCACTCTGCACGAGATGAACAAGTGCGAGGGACGATCAGATAGTAAGTTGACATGGCGTAAGGAAGGTAGACGTGAAGCCGTCACTCTGTACGAGATGAACAAGTGCGAGGGGCGGTCAGATAGTAAGTTGACGTGGCGTAAGGAAGGTAGACGTGAAGCCGTCACTCTGCACGAGATGAACAAGTGCGAGGGGCGGTCAGATAGTAAGTTGACATGGCGTAAGGAAGGTAGACGTGAAGCCGTCACTCTGCACGAGATGAACAAGTGCGAGGGGCGGTCAGATAGTAAGTTGACGTGGCGTAAGGAAGGTAGACGTGAAGCCGTCACTCTGCACGAGATGAACAAGTGCGAGGGGCGGTCAGATAGTAAGTTGACATGGCGTAAGGAAGGTAGACGTGAAGCCGTCACTCTGCACGAGATGAACAAGTGCGAGGGGCGGTCAGATAGTAAGTTGACATGGCGTAAGGAAGGTAGACGTGAAGCCGTCACTCTGCACGAGATGAACAAGTGCGAGGGGCGGTCAGATAGTAAGTTGACATGGCGTAAGGAAGGTAGACGTGAAGCCGTCACTCTGCACGAGACGAACAAGTGTTAGGGGCAGTCAGATAGTAAGTTGACATGGCGTAAGGAAGGTAGACGTGAAGCCGTCACTCTGCACGAGATGAACAAGTGCGAGGGGCGGTCAGATAGTAAGTTGACGTGGCGTAAGGAAGGTAGACGTGAAGCCGTCACTCTGCACGAGATGAACAAGTGCGAGGGGCGGTCAGATAGTAAGTTGACATGGCGTAAGGAAGGTAGACGTGAAGCCGTCACTCTGCACGAGATGAACAAGCGTTAGGGGCGGTCAGATAGTAAGTTGACATGGCGTAAGGAAGGTAGACGTGAAGCCGTCACTCTGCACGCCGTGAAGGAGTATAGGGGGAGTGGACTTAACAGTTACGTTCTTCCTAACCTCTACTCCGGATGGAGGTGAGTGGTTGACTTCACGCCCCGTCCGCTTTATCCCCGGAAGAAACCCTTGTTCCTATTTGGATGTTTCGGAAAAGCAAATAATCTCTGTCTCTGCCGGGATTTGAACCCCGGATCGTCCATCCCGTAGCGTAGCCACTCAACTCAACAGTCCTACTCAGGCCTAGGCCACCTCATGCTTGAGGTTTCTAGATCACACTCAGACACACCACACTCGGTGAGACTCCTCTGGACGAGTGATCAGCCCATCGCAGAGACCTCTACCTCACAACACACAACACTCACAAGAGACAGACATCCATGCCCCCGTTGGAATTCGAACCCACAATCCCAGAAAGCGAGCGATCGCAGACCCACGTGGACCGCTGGGCCACTGGGATCGGCGTAATAATAATAATAATAATAGTAATAATAATATGTTAAAAGAACATAAAATGTAGCTGTATAAAAGGATAAAATGATATACAGATCAACCACGCACAAGAGTTATTTTACTTCAGTCGTTGTAAGTATGTGTGTATGTGCCGTTTGGGTCACAAGGCCAGTGTGATTTAGGATTTTGGGTCGCAGACGAAAAAGTTGGAGAACCTGTGGCATAACTGGTGAAGGGGAAGAAGGTCAGAGTGTCGGGGCTTTTTACAGCTCCGGTTTTAATTATAATTTGCAAATTGTGCGAGATTTGAGGTTCTCACAGCGGTATGGTTCTCGTCAGTTTGCCTAACGGCGTTTCTGTAGCATTTAACGTATTTATAGATAAAAGCAAACTTAAATGTAAGCATGAAGCAGAGACTTTTTTTTCCAAGTTGGTCAAAACCAGGTTAGAACAAACATGTCAGACACATACTGGAACCGCCGGGCAGCGCAGGTCAAAGGGCCACCTCCTCAGCTTAAAAAATGAAACCATCCTGTTTACATGTGCCGTCATAACAGGGCTCACAAAATGATTTTCGTCCAATGACACCCATTACATCATCAATTAAACACTGAAGTGTACTAATCATAGATAAGGTAAGGTCAGTGACAAATTCACATGTTTCTTGCGAGGTCAGTTTGCGTGTTTGAAATCCTTGCTGTCGTAATGTACATAATACTGATACATTTTATGAGCAAAAATGGTTCGGATGCGTTCGTAATCTGTCGGCCATGTCCGGCGCACAGATCCATTGAACAGGTGCAGAGCGGGGCGGAGTGATACTGTCCACCAGTACGGAGAGCTAGTCATGTGTTAACTACGAAGAAGTTGGGGTTCCGTGTGGTGACGTTTACACTTTACCGGCTGCCACAGAATATAACGGGGCAGTTAACGTGTTACTTGCAACATCTAGCTTCTTCCTGGTCAAACACTTCGCCTACATCTGTAACCATAATGAGTGAATCGTGAATACATCGCGATTGTGTTTTGTTTCGAAAACCGGCATTTTAGTGGTCCGCGGTTGTTCTGATGTAAATGGTTTCGAACACATAGATTCGTTCAACAATGTTTCAGATCTTTTCTGTGAGGATAAATTAAGTTGTGATGTCGTACAAGTTTCATTGTTGTCTAACATGTTTTTATTCCGGTTATTATCGATATAACTGCGTTGTGAAAGCGGTGATAAATGTGGTTAAGCTGTGAAAAAGCCCATTATATTTTTCATAAAGATGGCGTAAACGGATGATTGAATGTAAAGTGATGGATACTGAAATCAAACAGAAATAATATGGCGTGTTTTGTGTAAAATGTGAAGGAATTATTTTTCTCTCCCAGTGTTGTTCTTCGAATGTGACTTGTAGCGTAAGCTGCGGTAACGATCGTGTTGTTCAATTAGTGATTCGGGATTTTTTGATTTGAGAACAGACGTGTTTACATTCAGTGCAAGGTAATGAATGTCAGTGTGACCACTGGATGGCATATTGTTGCTTCTGCCATATTGGCAACCTGTGTATGTTCACAAGTAATTCCCTCAGCTGGCTGTAAGCTAAGGAGAATTCATAATACGTTATTAGGTATTGAAAAGTGAAACAGAATGATTTAAACGTTTTTAGCTGTGTTGTGTAATACGCGTAGTAAAGTTTATACACAAAGCATTACAGTGACGCGCTGTTTCTAGGTTACGAATTTGTAGGCAGTTGTGTTCTCATATATTGGGAGACTTGTGCTGAGAGCTGACAAACGTTTGCGGTTATGGAATAACTGTTGTTGTATTTTAGTTGACGAAGGATGTAGCTGTGTTAACAGGCTCGCTTAATATGGAACCATATGAAACCTGGGTATATTTCCTCTCCAAATGACATTGTCACTTCCGAGTAAAAGTGCGGTGCAGGAATGGCCATTGACCTAAAAAGTTATTTTCCTTCCGTGCATAATAAAAATTGTCCATTTTTGGCACGTAAGCATTCGACATTTCTGCTCAGTTGACATTATCATATGTCATGTAAGTACGTGGTAGCTTCTCACATAATCAGAATCTTTCTCCCACAGTTACGTAAAGTGCTTTATGTAATTATGAAGTACCTTCTGTAAATGTAGCTTGATCACGTATTTTGTCATAACGCATATGTTCTTTTTCATACACTAGGGATATCTGCTAACTTATTTGACATTTCTTTGATAAACATTAAACATACATAGATAGGTCCATAAACCCTCATTGTTTCTACAATACGTAGCTTCTACTCATAGCTTCAAGTACGTCTTAAAATTCATATCTTCGTCTCCAGTAACCTCCTGTAACATTTGATTTTACTCCTCCTTCCTCAGATATTATCAAGATGTTATCAACACACGTCATTACAGAATAATTGTATATTATTTAAAATACGTGGTATATCGTGCTGTAAATATTTAAGATATCCACAAAGATATATGACATAAAGGCACTGTAGTCGTTTCTGAGACAAGTGGCACTTCTACCACAAGGGAAATGTGATTCCGGTTATTCTGTAAACTGTTTATATACGTTGGTGAACTCTGCGTAATGTTAGAAAGTTGCCTTTCATAGACGTACCACCAGTAGATGTCTCATAGTTTATCTCGTAACACTTTATACAGTTAGTCAGCGGCTGCAGTGTTGTGACATTCGATGCAGTGTCCACCATGTCTGTAGCAAACGAAGGGGAGATTCTGCGTGTGCCCGGTTCTCCTCAACGCGATGCCCGCAAAGTGCGTGGATCCTGGCGGGACTATCTGGACCCAGATTCCACCACCCCTCCTACTCCACAACCACCGATCCATAGTGAGGATGACGACGACGATGATGACACGTGTTGCGTCGTAAGCACAGAGGCTGACTTCGAACCTTTTTCTGACACCTGTGGCGAGGGCGATGAAAGTGACCTGGAGGGCTTGGACTTGACCTTGTTTGAACCTGCCGCGGCGGCAAACGGGATTTCCCCTGTTGCCCTCAGTGCTGTGGACATTGCGCCAGGGAAGTGGCTCGCAGGAATGGAGCCTTGCCCGGGACGCTGTATATGCTGACTCCAGTACAGGGCGCCGTCAGTGGTAAGTATCCACAACAGGTCTCTTAACTCGGGGCTAGAAAATTGTGCAGGTGTTTGAAAGACAACTGAATAACATAGTTTTAATTGCTTCTTTGGCAGCACGCGGTGGCGCAGTTGGTTGAGGCACTGCGCTGCAAGTTGGAAGGTCGCGTTTTCGATTTCCGATGGAGTCATTGGAATTTTTTATTGACTTAATCCTTCCGGCCGCATTATGGCCCTGGGGTCGACTCATCCTGTAACAAAAATGGGTACCATGCGGTTTGTAGGGCTGACAACCTTACCACCACCATGTGCCGATTGTCTGGAAATCTGGGAGCCTTAACCTCGTGAAACCCTAAGGGTCTGTACAGGGAGAGCTTTACCTTTTTTATTGTTCCTTAGTCTAATTTATTCTATGATTTTTGGTTAATAACGTAAAAGTCTGTATTAAAGATAAGGGTAAAAGTGTCCTTGTGTACCACGCCATGAAGACGTCTGGGCGAGTGGAATAGCGCGTCACGCATCCGTAACCTCGGCGAGTGGTTGACGTACGCTCTGGTTGTTTAATCCTCGGAGGACACAGCCCCCCTTGTGCACATTGCATAAGAGTTTGGGTGGGATCCATAGCCGATAGAACGCGATGTCGGTCTATACCCTAGTCGTTATATCGACTGAGCCCTTTCGGCTCCCAGGGTTCTCTGTTATATTTGATATATTCAGGTATTCTGGCCAGCCTGTCACAAGGTATATTCTTTACACAGGACGTCACAGAAAAAATAAACAAATAAAGAACCGCGTGAGGCAGAATACTCTGAGAATCCAGTAGTTGCTCGGTGTTCATAAGATCCCTCCACTGGACCCTGCCGTTAGCCATGCGTATCCAGGCTTCATATTGTATTTCCAATTGTAATGGTGTGTGTGCCGATCCCAGTGGCCGTGCGGTCTAAGGCATGGGTCTGCAGCCGCCCGCTTGCTGGGATTGTGGGTTCGAATCCCGCCGGGGGCATGGATGTCTGTCTCTTGTGACTGTTGTGTGTTGTCAGGTAGAGGTCTCTGCGACGGGCTGATCACTCGTCCAGAGGAGTCCTACCGAGTGTGGTGTGTCTGAATGTGATCGTGAAGCGTCGTAAAATGAGGAGGCCTAGGTCCCCTAGGGGCTGTCGAGCCGTAGGAAAAACAAATGGTATTTGTGGGTGGGGTATGGAATGAATGCAATTGGCAAAGGTTGTAATAGAGTGATGATGATCTGTGAAGACAGGCATGAACTTTTTGTTATCATTAATGACATGAAATTTCTTAACCCGCTGGTTATTCAACAACATTTGAAGGCGTACCCTGCACCATGCGGTTAGGGCACAGCTTTTCAGTAGGTGTGCGCTGCGTTATGTACGCTTGACAGTGCTTGTGTGAACTTTGGCAAGTGTTATTTTGAAGCGAGGCAGCTTGCACAGCGGCCCACTTCTCAGTGGACTGTCAGGTCACAGCTGTTCCGTAACCCTGACAGCTGGTCAGTTCCTGAACGCTATGCCGTCCGCGTTACTCCAGCTGACGGCATCACGTGTTCGACGATGGACTGAATTAACAGACATTTAAGGGCGCTTTTTTTTTCTGGGTTAAAATCTTCGAATGAGGTGAGAAGATAAGATGAGAACTTCGAAGTAATCGGTCGAGGTGTATGTGAACGAAGGGCCTGATATGCTGTTTATTAATTACATTTGTTTCTTCGTTTACGGTTTATTTAACACTGCCGTCGGTAGTTCACGCTAATAGCGTTAAGTTGTGGGGCGGTTTAATTGGGTAGGATTTGTATGGAAACGACCGTGGCCTGATTTTGGGTATTATCACGCAATTTCCGTGGAGGGCCTGAGGAGAGTGGCCCATATCCTGGCTCACTGTTAGGACGCACGTCGGAAGGTTTACCGGTCAGCCAACTTGCTCGGTCCTGGCATTCGCCTGGAGGAACTGAGGAAAATCAGGATCGTCTGTGTCGCGATAGCTGGTGCCGTCCCAAGATTCGAACGGAGTACTTCACAAATACGAGCACTAAGCGTTGTCGCTACTTTAACTTGCTGTCCGTAGATTTGAACTCTGTCCTGTTTTTCGTTACTTTTGATTGTCGTAGTAATAACCCTCAAGCATATAAAAATACTTATACACAAGTTCTTAAAATGCAGTCGAACTCGGTTATAACGTCATGATAGGACTGAATATGTTCTGTCGTTATAAACGAGTGCTGTTCTAACCAAGAGTATAATGTTATGGTTAACAGTGATTCATTAACTGGCATCGCAGTGTATCTGACGCTATAGACGAGGTGTCGCATAAACCGATGTCGTTGTAACCGGGTTCGACTGTAACTAACTAACTCCATGAAGCAGTCCTTCTTGAGAAGCTAACAGGTGCTCAGCTAGTCAAGAAATTCCCCGCATTTTATGGAACCCGAAGGTTCATTACCGCATTGACACGAGCCCGCCACCTGTCCCTATCCTGAGCCGGATCAATCCGGTCCATGCCTCTCCATCCCATTTCTTGAAGATCTTTTTTAATATTATACTCCCATCTACGCCTAGGTCTTCCAAGTGGTTCTTTCCCTCAGGTTTCCACACCAGAACCCTATATGCACTTCTCCTGTCACCCATACGTGCCACATACCCCGCCCATCTCATTCTTCTTGAATTGATAACACGAATACTTTGTCTAAAGTTCTCAAAATAAGTAACAATGTAAAAAGCTACTTGCAGAATCGAGACATAGATGAGAGAGTGTTATTGATATGAGTCTTAATGGAATGAATTCTGAAGATGTGACCTACTTCAAATTAATCTGGAGTCCGATGATGGATTTTTTACTGGCTGTAATGAACTATCGAGCCCCGTGTGTGCAATAGACCAGTCAATTACTGGATGAGCGATGCTCAGTAGATCCTATCAGTGGTTATTAGCGACGAATCGTACTGACGTCATACAGATGACATGTATATTTTTAAAAAATCTTCATAATTGACATTTGCACTCAGTGTACGTAGACTAATAAGTGAATGATACGAATGGGTAAATGAAGACAGAAGGCATCCAGCGGTGACACTTCCGGTAGCTTAATATAACCAAGTTTGTTGCTAATCTAACCTCAGTTTACACAGCATTGAATCCAACAATTGCACAATCAACAACAAACAATCACTGTCACTTTACGATGTACCTCCAACATGTTTCGGTCTCCACATGGCCATCCTCAGGGAGGTTTCCAAAGAAGGACTACAATAACGGCAGATGATATTAAAGGTGTGCATATGTGGAGTCATAAATAATACTGAATGATCTACGATGGTGTAAGCACCTAGTGACAACGCAGGGATATCTGCCCTAGAAGGAAGATGACATTGATATAGATGTTTGTCTGCAACGGTAGATAGAATATAGATATATAGATAGATAGATAGATAGATAGATAGATAGATGTTCACATGAAATGTAAACCATTTGAATGAAAAGTATTTATAATTAGTCTATATTTTTAGCAATTTTATTTGAAAACATCTTATTTTTGTCTCCACATATGCACAGTTAACATAATATGCCATTATTGTATTCCTTCGTTGAAAACCTCCCTGAGGAAGGTCATGTTGAGGCCGAAACATGTAGGAGGCACATCGTAAAGTGACAAATGGTTGTTTAACGTTGATTGTGCAATTGTTGGATTGAATGCTGTATAATCAGTCTATTGCTTGGAATGTGGAAAACATTAAAAATACCTCTGTTTAACGTGCTTCATATACACTCGGTATAATAACACGTTTTATCTAATATTCCTTCATATTAAGCTGTCCCTGTACATGATTAAGCCCAACGACATGAAGACGTGACTGTGGGGTACAGTGGAAGTGAGTGTGCAGCTTGTTGCACCCTCGACACTCCAATGAATAGGATATTTAGTGGGCCCCAGAGCCAATCTGGACGCGGTTCGAATCTCAGTCGCTTCAACGAGCATCCTGACATTTTGCGTGGTTTTTCTCAGCTCCTTCCGATAACTGCTTGGATTGTACCTTAAACTAGGTGACGATCGCTTCCTTTCACATTCCTTCCAATTCACTGTTAACTGTCGTGCAGCCGTTCGATGTTATATTAGGACTATTGTATCATGAGGTTATGTCTAAATAAGGTAAAAGGTAAAGGTCTCCCTACAACAGGCCACGAAGGCCCAGAGGGGGAGTAGAGGTATAGCTCTACTCTTTCTTTAACCTCGGCTCTAGATGGGGTGGGTGGTCAACTCCACGCCTCGGCCGCTTTACTCCCGGGAAAGAGACCCGGTACTCATTGTATAGGAGGCTGGGTAGGCCCCAGGGCCGATCTGGACGGCTGCGAAAAATCTCGCCCCCACCGGGATTCGATCCCCGGACCGTCCAGCCCGTATCGAGTCGCTATACCGACTGAGCTGTCGCGGCCCCTATGTCTAAATAAGGTAAACATAAATATGAAATATGTTTGAAACTCGCGCGTATTCTTGCCTTGAGAGCACAGAACTTTGTTCCACCATCTCAAAATTCTAGTCGCCAGAAGGGTGACTTAAAGCAAGTTCCGCGCTGAGGAGCCACAGATACTAGACGCCACCGTATAAAAATTAGTCGCCACGGCAACCTGGCGCCCGGGATTTGTGCGCCCCTGTGTTACATTTTCGCTCCTACTCCGGATCTTCCTGTTCTTCGTGGTTGGATACTTCAGATATAAAGTAGACGAGCTATGTAGACCCTTCTCATTTACGCGGTGTGCCGGATGAGAAGTATTGTGGTAATTAGAAGAATTGATTCCATATATTTAATATAAAGTTGTATATGCTCTAAACTGACCATAATTGGCTTTGCCCCCCGCCCCCTTCTCCTCCGCAGGAGATCCAACGATGAGATAAACGTAAATTCGTGTACGAGGAAGATGCTTCCACTGTTTATACTGATATTTTTCTAGTCGCTTGGTTGGCGCTGGGAAAGTGAAGTTTCATGGGACCCGCATCGGTTTAAACAGGGCACATCAGAATTTGTTTCTGCCATCAACTCATTTACAGTTGAAAACGCTGGAATCTGAGATAGATGAAACAAGTTAAAGAAAACGTCGTTGAAATTTGAGTCAAGAGGAGTTCCTTTCAGGTTTTATCCTGGGATCCTCCGAATGGAGGAAGCCAGGGTGGTTCAGTAGTGCAGTGACTAGGAGGCTGCGAGCTTCAACATCGAGGAACAAGGTTTCGATTACCGACATGGGCGGAAATTTTTCTCTTCCTCACAAATTTCAGACTGCCACTGACGACCGCTCAGCTTCCTGTGCAGAGAATGGCTGTGGCCTTTCCCTGGGGATAAAGCGACCGGAACTTGAAGCTGAATGCTATATTCATCTAGTGCTGAGGTTTGTGTGTGGACCTATATCACCACTTCCCCCCCCCCCAGTCTTCATGGCGTAGTGCTTAAAATTAAGCACAGGGACGACTTCGACTACTCTTCAAATGGAAATCGAATGTTGTGCTAATCTAACACAAATTCCTTCACTGAGGAACTGTAATTTGGTGCACACTGTTCTGCGCCGTTCCGAATCCATGGTAGCCATAAGCATGCCTTTTATGTGTAAGGGCATATCTTTGTAAATTGATTCAGCCTTCGCTGGAACAGTGAGGATGGGGCGAGACTAATATGCGCTGTCTGGTATGTTTCGTTCTTAAAACGATTATGTCCGATTTCTTTGGGGCTGTTTTCATGATCTGGCGAGCTTGGAAATTCCTTGTGCACAAAGGAACGGCAGTACAGTTTAGGTTCCAGTAAACTGTCGCTTTGTTTGCAGTTACTGACTTGCATTGCAATTAAGTGTACTGACTTCAGAGCATGTTTCGGTGAAGCCTTTATGCTTTGAGTAATGTACACAGCGCAGCAGCACTAGTAACATACTGTCACGTGACTTTCCTAACAGAGGCTTGAAAATTTTTTCTTGGGAGTCTTTACGAAGGTCGGTATATGATATTCATATTGGTCCACACTGGAATGTCGCTTGTCGTGAATGAAAGCCACTAAAAATGTGTCACACTGAGGAAGTGCTCGGAAGGTAACATAACAGTTTGGTGTAGCAGTAGCTAACCAACGTTCCTCAGACGGTTAGCTGCTAGTTTCTCACGTCAGAGAAGCGGGTTCGATGCCAGGACGGTCCATTTTGGATGTTTCATAAACAAAGTGGCACTCGAAGAAGTTTTTCTCCGAGTACTTTGGCTTTACCTGTGAGTACGTATATTTCCACCAATCCTTCGTACACATTTTTATTCGTCTGCCATCGACGTTGCGTGTTTTGCAATTTACAGCGTCGTTTAAATCAGGGGTGCACAGATTTTCGAAAAATGTAGGAGCCACCTCAAAATTCTAGTCGCCAGAAGGGTGACATGAAGCAAATTTAATACTGAGGGCCCACAGCTATTGGGAACCTCCGCACAAAATTTAGTCGCCCGGGCGACCTGGTGTCCGAGTTTTGTGCACCCATAGTTTGAATAAAACACTTGTGTTGGTCCTGCTACCGCCTGTACATCAGTCTCTGCAGGCACGTCCCAGGATTTGAGGTACCTTGAAATATATTGCGAATGTCCCATTCCAAATCCTTATGCACTCGCTGTAAAAACACCAAAAATCATGCGGCAGCCGAAGCAGATTTTTCGGTATTTAAAGAACTGATGGAGCTATGTAAGTCATAATGAAATGAAGTGTTGATGTCACGTTGCCGGTGAAACCGTTTGTACAACGTCAGTTTCCGTCAGTGTTTTTTCTGTTATGTGAACCATTGTTTAGTTCCACGAGCCGTGACAGCTGGCAAGTCAACTGGCTGGCCTGGGTTCGTCACCCGTCCATGCTGGAGAATTTTTTCCCCTGCAATATGATTCAGAGACCCGACCAGACGCCTAAAAAATTGTAATCGTTTTCAAGGTTACAGGTGCGTGAGGCTGGTTACTAACCTTTAGTCGGTTCTGTTATTATCACCATTAATGGCATGAGTTTTTGTTTCTTCAAAAGAAACTTATTCGGAAGCGTCTGTTAACACAAGACAAACACATTATTTATTATTTTGTAGCGATATTTGGTGGAAATGGGCTCCGTAGGTCCCGAAATGCCTTCAATCGATAAACTCAGAATAAACATTTACATTTAGAGGTTATAAATGTGATTATAGGCAAAGGAGAGCATTCGAACACAACTATTTGTTAATAAAACAATTTATTTTATTAATAGATATTTGTGTTTGAATGTCTTTGTCCTTATATTACACACAGTGGGATGTCTCACATGAAGATTACAAATGTCCGCTCTGAGATTCTACGTTTAACGAGTACCGGGGGTAAACGGCCGGGGCGTGAAATTGACTACTCATCTCCAACTATTGCCGATGTTAAGGATGATTGTAGTTGAATTGTAAAAGGTTCTGATTGTAGTTGTACTCTCCACCCCCCGACCTGTCAGAGGAATCTGGTGCATATGTATATGTATATAATATATATATTACTACAGGCGCGCACCCAAAGTGGGGGCTGCAGGAGGCTGCCGGGTTGCAGTCCCCCCCCCCCCAATCTAAATTAAAAAAAAAACTGATTTTGTAGACACGATGATATTAAATGTTCTTCGTGATGTACCCTGCGGGCGAAATCAGCCACTGAAGTAGGCTGAAGACTAGTACATTGGAATTTTGAAAAATGAAATAAAAAACGTAGGGTGTCTAAGATAAACTTAAAAAACCAAGAAGATTAGAGCTTGTGATTTAAATTATGTCAGTGAGTCATGGAACATGTAGTTATATTTGTATGTATACAAATGCTGTTGCCAACAAAGTTTTGTTACAGTCATACATATTTACGATATGATTTTTATAACATGGTTTTAAAATAAAACATAAATTATATAGCTATAGCCTTAGGGTTATTTCTCCACCCTCTCCCCCCATTAAAAATTCTAGGTGCTCGCCTGTAGGACTGCACGGAATCGCATCCCAGAAGTCAGTAATCCCCAGGTCATGGGTTCGATCCCGGGTCAGTCCACGTGGGATTTGTGGTGGACAAAGTGGCACTGGGACAGGTTTTTTTTTCCAAGTACCTCGGTTTTCCCCTGTCAATTTCATTTCACCGGTGCTCCATTACTTGGAAAAATTAAAAAAAAACTGATCGTCTTTCTCTTCATCTTCATCACAGGGTTGCACAGTAATCCTTAATACTGCTGTGCGTCCGTAGCGTGTGTTGCGGGGCCCTTCTAAAAAATACTGTTATTATATACATGTTCTTGTATCGTTTTTGGTGTAAATTGTAGGGAACTGACTTTAGCTACGCAGACATCCGTCTTGTACTATTTGAAGCTTAGGTACAATTTCAGGAATTTGTTCTTTTACGTGTATTATTTATTGTGAGTTGCGAACGTGATCGTCTTTTGTTTTCAAGGGTGTTGTTAACTGCTAACTAGACGCAGGGCTCCGCCTGCTGAAACAGGTAGGAACTAATAACGCAAAGGAAGGTCAAACAAGCCACACGAACTTTTGCTCGAAATATTTAGAAGCGTCGGATAAAGATGGTACTAAGTAAGCAAGGGCGTCGACCCCATATTTAACGTCGGGTGAAAGAGCCGAACTTGGCCTGAGATCTTCCCTCTTCTAGGATGTTATACATCGCACATTGATAGTTAGTTACTGACGTTTCGGGACACCATATCGGTCCCATCCTCAAGGGTCAATCAGTCCAATTTACCATTGAAGGTGGGACCGATATGTTGTCCCGAAACGTTGGTAACTATCAATCTACGCTGCGTAACATCCCAGAAGAGCGAACATATCACCGCGGCGGAAGCCTGAAATCACTAACTTGGCCTGCTTTATCCCTTTGTTTTGTCTGTTAAAATATGGTTTATAACTGTGTTTTTGTTTCAGTAACCATAAGTGCAAAGTGTATCTTAATAAAGTGATTTATTCTCTGGTTATTTAACGACGTTTGAACTGAAGAAATTATATAGCCTCAAAAAAATGTGGAAAGTTGATCATGATCTGATAGAACAGTATTTGCACATTGTTTTAAATCTTCATACGGTTTATATAGCTGTATTTCCTAAGTCATACAACTGTTTGGCGGTTTATTAATACCGTATAGTGGTAAGATTCGTCTGATAGATGGTGCAAGGTCTATTATTTTTCTAGGTGCTGTACTAAGCTATCATCGATACACGCAGCATATAAAACGCCTGTTTAACGCTCCAGTTTACAGGAGTGACACATATAAATGGAATTTCGCTGCTAAATAAGATGTATGCATTTGCGATAATATATCCGTGGGTTCTATTATTTTCGTAATGTTACTGCTGACTTAAGTGTGTGCGTGTAATAACGCCCATAGCTTTTGTTTAGTTTTAAGCCAGACTTTGGCGTGGGAAATTCCATACAGCCGTTATAGGCAGGGTAGTGCGCTGTTGAAGGGTGGAGAATCTCATTGCTTCCGGCTAAAGGAAGGAGCTGCAGTTGAGGGAAACTTTCTGAAATGAAATAATGTTTTGATACACGCTGTATCGTCTAACCCAAAACATGCACAGTAGTAATAAATTAGACAAGTGATTAGCTCTGTTGCCGTCTGTTATTTCTTCAGTAGCTTTTCGCTGTATAGCATGTAATGTAGAGATTGGACCGACGATCTCGGCCACACACTTGGAAAGGTATACGAACTGTGACGTCTGTTGGCAAGATACAGGGAAACGTTGTTTATAAAAATTAATTATGGTTACGTAGACCTACAGTGCTATATGGCTGTGAAACGTGGGTAATGACAGAGCTAATTAAATCATCCCTTAAAACTTGGGAGCGGAAAATACTTAGAAAGATATGTGGCCCAATAAAAGATCAAAATGGCTGGAGAATTCGAACTAATGATGAATTGCAGGTTGTGTATAGAAAACCAAATATTGTAGCAACAATAACAGTAAGGAGACTAGAATGGGCTGGCCGTCTAGTAAGAATGTCTGATGATAGGACCGTAAAGAAAGTATTTGTGGGGAAACCAGATGGAAGAAGAAAAGCAGGAAGATCAAAATTAAGGTGTTTAGACTCTATTGAGAATGATCTGAAATCGATGTGTGTCAAGAGATGGAAGAAGAAAGCAGAAGACAGATCTGTATGGGATATCGTTGTGAAGGAGGTACTGGTTGAACTGTAAGGACCGTATGTCAAGAGATGGAGGAAGAAAGCAGAAGACAGATCTGTATGGGATATCGTTATGAAGGAGGCACTGGTTGAACTGTAAGGACCGTATGTCAAGAGATGGAGGAAGAAAGCAGAAGACAGATCTGTATGGGATATCGTTATGAAGGAGGCACTGGTTGAACTGTAAGGACCGTATGTCAAGAGATGGAGGAAGAAAGCAGAAGACAGATCTGTATGGGATATCGTTATGAAGGAGGCACTGGTTGAACTGTAAGGACCGTATGACAATGAAGAGAATAAGAATCATGTTGACGGGTATATTACGATGGTAACGTACTTATTGTCTGAGCAAGGTGTTTTGTTTGGAGCTAACAAGACGGATATTGTACGAAAATGAAGAGTGTCGTAGTTAGTGCCCTTCGCAGAATATTATTAAAGTAGTCAAGTTAGGGAGGATGAGAAGAGCGAGAAATGTAGCATGTAAGGGGGAAGGTCTGACATGACGATGCCGCTTGGGGTATCTGAGTGCAGATGGGAGCAAGGTACCACATTGAGTCATAAGAATATAGATTGTGAAGCTGTAGATTGCCTTGGATGAAGACAGAGTGTAGTGGCGGGGTTTTTTATGTAACTTGGGCTTTCGTGGCGCCAAGAATGGTTTAAAGTAGTTGTCATGTGTTCAAGAAAGTCGTGTTTCGCGCAGTACTTCCTAGTTTTCACGTTTGGAGCAGCGAGTCATTCATTGATCCTCAACTCGACACAAGTGGACGTTTCCCATTCCAGATCAAAGCCCAAGGCCTTCAGTTGCCACTTCTCAGTCGTGCCTCTCCGTCCCCGGTACACGACATCCGGTTGCCTGTATCTGATATCCATTTGTCGTAGTTACAGCGAGTTTCCGTGCATTGTCTTACGTTGCATCTCCAGTAGTTGTCAAGTCAATGGCTGAACATTTGTGAAATCTGTCATTGAAAACAATCTCTTCTCTTAGACTTCCTGCTGTTCAGAGTCATGAAGAAAAATGTGATTAATATCGAGGACTTCGCTCTTGTAGGATGTTACGCAGCGTTGATTGGTAGTTACCGACGTTTCGGGATAGCCTGTCGGTTCTGTTTTTAACGGTCAAGCAGTCTTTCGGGACCGATAGGCTGTCCCGAAACGTCAGTGACTTAACTACCGATAAACTGCGTAACGTCCCAGAAGAGCGAAGACGTCAATTACATCACGACGGCATCCGGACGTGATTAATGTCGTTTAGCTTGCGATGTAGGCTTTATGAAAGCCCCTTCCTTCCCCACCCAGCAGTGTCTTAAATTCCTGGCTTTACTTCGGTGGTGCGATAAAGAAGTCGTCTTGTGATAAAGGTTTTATTAGTAACCGCCATATAGGACAGTGTCGTTAATATCTTGATATATTTTTGGTATGGCTATATTTAAAATCTTATAGAGTTATAAAGTTTTATGGCAGTTTAGTTCACAAGGAGGCTGGAGCGAATACGGCACGGTATCTGATTCATATTTCTACGGCCGCTCGCTTGCTGGGACTGTGGGTTCGAATCCCGCCGGGGGCATGGATGTCTGTCTCTTTGTGAGTGTTGTGTGTTGTCAGGTAGAGGCGTGTGCTTCGGGTTTATCACTCTTCCATAGGAGTCCTACCGAGTGTGGTGTGTCTGAGTGTGATCGTGAAGCCTGGATAATGAGGAGGCCGTGTTGGGCCAGGACCTCCACGGAAAAGAAAAATTGGTTTATAGTAAACATGACTAGATGGTACACAGGTATCTGGTTTAGTAATGTATCCTGTGAACTACGGCGTGATGGCGTACGTATGCGCACGAGGCATACATGGTAAATACCGTGGCACATGTACTGCAAGGTCACTGACTGACTTGCACGTAAGTGCAGACTTGCTGTGAAGGTTAAGACCTACTCAATAACAAGCACTTAAGCTGTTTTTAAGTTAAAGATGTTTGTGGTAAAATACACATAAGAAGGAGAATTGCTTATCTTCGTAACTTGAGGTTTACAAAAACAAGACACTGCTTCTTTGAAGATGGAGACAGAATGTTTCTTCGAAACGTTGGGTATCTGCCCACCAGAACGGCGTCGTGTCCACGGTTCTTCACCGTTGTGACAACCGCAGACCTTATGACACGAATAATCCAAGATAGCTCAGTGGCTGGGCGGTTGGAGAGTCGGCATGCGATTCCTTGCAGAAGTGGGAATTTTTCTCCACGCCCCCTGTCTGGGGCCCATCCAACACCCTGTCAAATGGGTACTGCGTGTAAAGCGGTCGTACAACAACCCCTACTCCCATCTAGTGACGGCAGTACCCTGTATGTAACTCCTGGCCTTGTGATTAATTAATTAATTAAGTAATTAATTAATTACGTAAACGCAGGGCGTCTTACGTTTACTAAGAAGTACAGCTTGACAGAAATAGGGCGGAACACATTTTGACTTTCATTTCGGTACTGACTCAAATAATTAAAAGTTTTATGTTATAACAGTCGTTGAAACTTTTTGGAGGAATGATAGACAAAATTTCGCCGATCCCAGTAGCCGTGCGGTCTAAGGCGTGGGTCTTCGGCCGCTCGCTTACTGGGATTGTTGGTTCGAATCTCACCGGGGGCATGGATGTCTGTCTGTCGTGATTGTTGTGTGTTGTTAGGTAGAGGTCTCTGCGACGGGCTGATCACTCTTCCAGAGGAGTCCTACCGAGTGTGGTGTGTCTAAAAAGTGTGTGATCGTGAAGCCTCGACGAAACGAGGAGGCCCAGGCCCATATAGGGCTGTCGAGCCATAGAAAAAGAAAAGATAGACAAAATTTATGCACATTGATGTATGGATTGTACAGTTCGTTCGTTGATTTCAGGCTTCCGCCGCGATGTTGATGAGATCTGCGCTGTTCTGGGATATTACGCGGCGCCGTGTCGTAATTGTTTACCGACGTTTCGGGAAAACGTGTCGGTCCCATCTTCACGGGTCAAGAGTACGAGTAGGAAACGTCGGTACACAATTACCACACGACGCCGTGTAATATCCCAGAAGAGCGCAGATCAGTACAGTTCGTTGGAAACCTGTCGCGTAGAAGTTTCCCAGTAAATGCTTGCTTTCCTGCAGTCTCTAATCATTTTCTTGCTGTGTTTTGTCAGCGTAAACACAAAGAGAATGCTTTTGTGCTGAACATTACAGCTCTTGTTGTATTTACAGGTTATGTTTTTAATTAGCTACGGTGAAATTTGTTAGGGCAGTATTACCGCAACTCAGAGTTGAAGTTTAATTAAAAGCAAACAGAATGCCATGACGTTTATACTACAGTATGTAAGAGCAGTTTCGTGCATCTCGAACTGTGTTTTAACCATTTGTGGCACATCGCGGCATTATTAACATCCAAGCATTTTGAACTCTTCATAGACAATCTGTTGACGATTGTCGTAATCAGCGACGACTATATCCCTAAGCATTATTAACCGGTTGGTATTTGTAATGGAGACGTAAAGTGTAGGTAGGGACTGAATTTTTATACAGGGTGTTTCAGGAGGAATGTGCGATACTTCGGAAGAGTGTTTCTTAGGTTGATTTACATCGATATAACCACTCACACCTGAATCAGAAGTTGAACGATTACCGAGATAACGACGCTAGAAAATGTAGTCTTGTTGCAGTTCCACGCTTTTCGTGTCTTGTCTAAGAACTCCTAAATCAGCGGTCCTAGTCCGAGTAGTCCTGATACTCTTGACCCGTGAAGATGGGACCGATACGTTGTCCCGAAACGTCGGTAAACAATTACCACACGACGCCGCGTAATACCCCAGAAGACCGCAGATTTCAGTAGTTACTTAGGTTTTTAATATTAGTGTTATGACTAAGCATTCGCTCGGTTTTGTCAGCAGTAACTCAGATATCAGGTACTTGTTTTCTTGATTTGCTAAATGGCTAATTATTCAGCAGCTTAGTCAGTTGGTTAATTAGTGAACTCATATTTTTATCAGTTGCTCAGTTAGTGGATTTACCAGTTACTCTTTTTTTTTCTGTGGCGCAACAGCCCACCTTGGGCCCCGGCCGCTTCATTTTTAAGGTCGTACTCAGACACACACACACACACACACTCACCCGGTAGGACTCCTCTGAACAAGTGATCAGGCTATCGCAGAGGCCGCTACCTACACAACACACAACAAATGCAAGAAACGACCATCCACGCCCTCAGCGGGATTCGAATCCGCAATTCCAGCAATCGCGCGGCCACCTGGATCGGCAGCTATTCGTTTGGTCATTTTCTAAACTTCTGTATAATTTAACCGCGTTCTCAATTCATTATTTAGTTACGCAGTTTAACGTGTGCAGTCAGTTTCCCAATTTCCTGTAGTTGTCAGGTGTATGTAGGTAGTTCGTTAGTCAGTATGTGTTCCTCGTTCATTTGCAAATCATTTGCTGAATTAGTCAGTCGGTCAGTATTTCAGGACGCGACCTCTCTACCAATTTTTTACTAAGATTGTTACTTTGTTGAAAATGTAATAGTAGGTCCATTTCTATTAAAAAATAAGACTAGAAGCTAAGTGACCCACAGTGCTACATGCCCGTGCCTTGACTTGCATGTTATAAGGAGGATCGTTCGTGGAGGTCCAATTTCTTTTTTGTCTATGGACTCTTAGCCTCATTGTACTACATGTCTTCTTGTATCACATGCCAGGTGGAGGGACGTCACGCATCTGTCGAGCGCTGTCAAAATTATGCAGCCTACAGGACACATTGTGCAGTGTCATTCGCTTCCAGTTAACCATCCTAGACTCAAGGAAAGGAAGCATCCTTATGCGAAAGGACAATAACCAATTTCAGACGATGACAGTCCTCGTTGCCGAGTTCATGCTTGTGGCCGTAGTGTTATGCTAGCCTGTGAAAATCGGACCGAAAATTCGGGTGTATTGTCCGTGTTTAGGCAATCGGAGCCGGAACGGGCGGCTAAATTCTCTACGGTGGCGCCTAATGTTTCCGGCGTATTCGTTGAAGTTATTTTCCTTACTTACAAAAATGTGGGTCCTCAGTTTGAAACTTGCTTCATGTCACCCTTCTGACTCCTACAATTTTGAGGTGGCTCCTACGTGTTTCGAAAAGTTGTGGACTCCTGGTTTAGGTTACGTTCATACTGTAACCGACAGTAACAAAGAGAAAAGGGGTTCACGATGAAATTAGAACGCTGGTCATTTTTCAATTAATTTCCAAACACTCCTTAACTCAGGAGCCTCTTTTCAAACACTCTCAATCTGTGAAGGTCTTCATTGACTCTCTTTCAACTTCAACAGTATCGGTAGTCTTTAGTTTTTCAACCAACAAATGCACTTTTTACTTTCGTAATTTCTGTTCACTACACCCTACGTATGTTTCGGCCGTAACTCGGCCATCATCAGGTCACCTTGTTAAGTACACTTCACTGTTCACTGTCCATTTGGCACTATCACTTAACTGTTATTACGTTCAATGCTAATATTCACTCTGGGAATCACCAGTATATACAATTTTTTCAAGTAGTTTCTTGAATTGTTCCGGTGTATATAACATCCGTCCGTGTCCGAAGTATATAGTCCGGCACTACAGTTTGTGATTGTAGGGCACTACGTCATGTGTGTCTGTTGGAACCGTCAAAATTATTAAAACTATTGTTATTAAAATAGTTAAAACTGCTGGCAGCTGGTCATGTATATATGTTGAAGTCTGTATCCTACTGTTGTTGTTGTCTTGCTGCGTGGCTGTGACCTGATGATGGCCGAGTTACGGTCGAAACATACGTAGGGTGTAGTGAACAAAAATTACGAAAATAAAAAGTGTAATTGTTGGTTGAAAAACTAAAGATTAATGTTAACATGCACGGTGAACACAACGTGACATTAAGATGCACGGTGAACACAACGTGACATTAAGATGCACGGTGAACACAACGTGACATTAAGATGCACGGTGAACACAACGTGACATTAAGATGCACGGTGAACACAACGTGACATTAAGATGCACGGTGAACACAACGTGACATTAAGATGCACGGTGAACACAACGTGACATTAAGATGCACGGTGAACACAACGTGACATTAAGATGCACGGTGAACACAACGTGACATTAAGATGCACGGTGAACACAACGTGACATTAAGATGCACGGTGAACACAACGTGACATTAAGATGCACGGTGAACACAACGTGACATTAAGATGCACGGTTAACACAACGTGACATTAAGATGCACGGTGAACACAACGTGACATTAAGATGCACGGTGAACACAACGTGACATTAAGATGCACGGTGAACACAACCTGACATTAAGATGCACGGTGAACACAACGTGACATTAAGATGCACGGTGAACACAACGTGACTTTAAGATGCACGGTGAACACAACGTGACATTAAGATGCACGGTGAACACAACGTCAAAAAAAAGTATCGGTAGTGTTAAAAGTGTCGCAGTTTTACGTTACAGAATATCCTGACACAAACATTTCAGGTCACCGAATTGCCATTATTTACTGAGCAGCACGATAAGTAAATTCCTAGAGACGTTATTAACATAGAAAATTCGCTGACGAATTATATTCATTCATCACCAATGACTGGCGAAGTACAAGAAATCGCATGCCTGCCAGAGTTCTCTAACCACATTTTTTGAGCCAGTGACCATTGCTTTAGTCTGTCATTGACCAGACCGCAGTTTCTCGTATTGATATGGCCTTCCGGTGGCTGCTGCATTAGCGACAGTGCGCTAACACGTTATGTTATGTTATGTTATGTATATGTTAACAACGCATTCTTCCTCCTGTACTCCAGCACTCCGCCTTTCGCCAACAGACCACTGGGCGGGCGGGCTGCTGGAAGTAATGAGAAACTGTTCTTTGTGCAGTAAGTGGGCCAGATCGGAGCTTGAACTTCTGAGCAACCACTCACAAAGTTTCAAGCTAAAGGAACTTAATTTTTTGTGACTTCAGTTGTTAACACAGAGAGTTTGGCGAATTGGATGATTCTTAGAAACGGGGTTTAATGTTTCCTTTCGGAAGAAGTGGTAAATTATTGAGCATAATAGATCCCACATTTGATTACGAATATTCGTAACCACTGTCTAATAACTCCATAGCGCAGAGGTCTTCTTGAGAATCTAATAGTTTCTCAGTTAGTCAAGAACTTTTTCCGCATTTTATACAATCCGAAGTTTCTTTGCCGTATTCATTTCTCTCTATCCTGAGCTAGATAAATGCAGTCTACACCCTCCCTACTTATTTCTTTAAAATGCATTTTAATCCTATTCCCCATCTAATCCTAGGTCTTCCAAACTGTCTCTTTCCTTCGAGTTTCCTTACGAAACCTTTCATGCTTTTGTCTTCTACCCCATACGTGCCACATAACTATGCCATGCTCTTTGATTCGATGGGCCGAATATTTGTTGAGGAATACAAATCAGAAAGCTCATCATTATGCAGTTTTCTCCAGTTTCCTATTACGTCTTCCCTCTTAGGCCCAGATATCTTCGTCACAACACCCCCAGCCGATGTCGTTTCCTTAAAGTGAGAGACCAAGTTTCACACCCATACAAAATAAGAGGCAGTATTATAGTTCTGTATATCTTAATATTCAAGATTTTAGGTGGCAAACAGGAAGACAAAAGAGTCTGGGCCCAATTGTGGGAGGTATTCCCCGAATTTGATGTGCCTTTCTGTGCTTTATGTACGAAAGTTTGATTTGTTATTGAGTGTCGTTCCCAAATGTTTGACCTTTACCTCATTTTGGAAGGACTTATTAGCCTTCTTAGTTTTCAGACCACAGTTTGGTACAGAACGAAATGTGTTTGGCGCCGACAGGCCTCTCAAATTATTTTGTAGGTTAGTCAGTAAAATGGCTGACGGGGTCAGAATCTCGAAAGGGAGGGAATTTTGAAACCCTGCAGACCACTTCAAATTTTATCCAAGTTGTACCGAGGGTAATGCGACAGGCAGGAGCATAAAGTGGTATTCAGTTTTATATTCTGCCGAGATTAATGCTTGGAACTTAACGACCACTACACACCGACGGGACAGATTTTGAAGAAATTTGGTAATGGTAAATGGTCCCTTTCCCGAAAGATAGCGTTATTAAGTCTTGGGGCCCTTTTGAGGACATGTAAGTGTGTGTGAATGCCTCTCCAGTGGCGTATAAAAACTTACATGCCCTGATTGTAACAAGGCATATGTTGGTCAGACAGGTAAAGCTTCACAAACAGGTTCAAAGAACACCACCCTTTTTTATAAATACTAGTTACAACTCCAAATTCGCAGAACACCCTTCTAAAATATGGCCATTTTTTCGGCAAAATGGCAAACATCATGCAAATCCTTCATTTCAATAAGGACCTCCATTTGGATATAATGGAGAAGTTTTACGTCTATAAAGAAATTAGAAAGGGAAATCAACTTAACGACAAACATACTACAATTTTTTAAACCAGCTTAGACAACGAAACCGCATAACACAAGATACACACCCTTTCCCCCCTCCTACTCACCCCTCGTACTCACCCCCTCCCCACCCTAACTCTGACCAACGCAGTAGGCCTTTAGTGCTCATAACAGCAAGACATGCTCGAAAACATGAAGAAATACTCGCGTAAGTGTACTATATAAACTTATAAAACACAAGAACAACGTGCTCAAGACAATTTAGCTTGAAATTCTTCGAACCTGTTAAACATTTAGGAATCTGCTTGTAATCTGTTCATATGTAAGTACCTAAAATTTATTTGTGTGTGTTTTCTTTTTAATTTTTGATTTAATTAACACCAAATTTATCTTATCTTACTGTTTTTCCTTAAATATTGATCTCGTTCCAGGTTTCGTATAAATAAACAACGTAATTACATGAATTCTTACTTCTTGGAACAGAATTAATCTACGTTTCAAACTTACCACCGCCGTAAAAGTACGACTGAAAACTGGAAATATACACCAGCCGTCTTCATAATTTTGCCTACTCTACTTCTTATTTAATTACCTTATTATACCATTTCCCTAATAGTGTAATTAATATATAAATACAACTTTTCAAAGTTCACATATTTACAATTATACAACTTTAAACCTCCATTACTTAATTCTTCGTAATGCTACATACTATGCACGTTATATGTTTTATATAACACGTTGTAAGGTCCGAGATCTCCGATGTTGCAGCTGTGTTAGTCCCTATTATATTCATGGGATCGGCCTGATGATGGCTGTTAACAACGGCCGAAACATGTAGCTGATTTGTGTAGCTAGTAAAGTTGTGTTTTGACTGAGAAAAATCTGTATTTTTAGTTTGTTTAAACACAACGGGGACAACTCACATTAAGAGTACCTCCTTTTTGTTTTCCTCCGCTGTTTATTTATTTGTCAATTATTTGTCTTTATTTGTCACTATGTTGTGTCGTGTGGTCCTTGTCACATTTCTACCTCTTTCATTTTGTTTCCCTTTTTTCTCTTTGTTTATCTGTCTATATCTGTCTATATCTTTCTTCCTTCTTTCCTTATTCCTTGCTGGCTCAGTTTTGTGTATTTTTCTCTAGTCACGTTTTTAATTTATTTTTTCGCCTTTTGTTAATTTATTAATCCGTTTATTTATATACTTCATCCTGTGTTTATTTTTTCGTGTCTTATTTTGTGTCTTTTTCTATATTTACAACGTTCTCTTCCGGTCTTGTCGCTTAATTCCTTGATTTATTTTTGTATTTATTTATGTTTGTGTGTGTTTCCCTTTACATTTCCTTCTCTCTTTATTTCCTCCGTCCTTCCTGTCCTAACAAAGCTAGACGCCGCCATCTACAGACTACGAACAGTCGTCGCATTCACTGCCCCTGAAGATGCATTACTGTGTAACAGTTGAACTGGTACTGCCCGGGGCCGTTCGTGCACAACATTGTCTTGGAATTCGAATTTCAGAACCACCCACAGCAAGGATTGTGCACACTGCGCTCCCACGCTAGAGACTTTGGACATGTTAGAATGCTGTAATCGTATATATCAGCTAATGAGCAGTTTATCTAAGCGTAAAGTGTCCCGAGGTTATGATTGCTTTGTAGAATTCGTAACATGCCTGTTTAAGTGGTAACTATATGTACCATTTGCTGCAACATTAAACAACACCGCATCGTGTCGCACAGTGTATTTAGTGTGTATCGTGCGACTCTTGCAGTAAATGTCCATAATTTCTCTGTTCAGTATTAACCGGTTGGTCTTTGTGTGATTGACATAGATTGTGTTATCTGCGAGGTAGAAAGTGAAGTCTTACGTAAAGTGCATACGAACGTCAGCCTTGAAAGGGTTTAATATTCACAATTCTCACTTTCGATATTTTTCACTTTGGTTATTTAATTAGATAAATATAAATTCTTATAATACAAGGAATCTGGAGGAAACTGCTTGACGAGTATCTTCTTAGCTTGTATGCTTCATCAATGTCACTAAAGTGATCAGACAGTGTGAGATGGACGGGACATGTGGCACGAAGGAGAGTTAAATGAAATTCATACCTTTCATATTTGGCTATTTTGGTAAGAAGAACATAGGGTCCATGATAAGTGGGCCCTGTCGCCACGACATGGAGCGTCCTCGGGTTGCGGATGGAGAAACGTCCTCTACATATGGAGGGTAGCTGCGAATATATTGAATAAGCAGCCGACTAGGGGTGGTCCTCCAGCTTGGAGGTTAGGCGAGGTGCTAACAACCCCTCACCTTAAAAAATCACCATGTTACGAAACATATCACAAAGCCTCGGACCTGGACTGATTGTTTGGATAGGGACAGGTGGCGGGCTATGCGGTAATGAACCTTCAGGTTCCATAAAATACGGGGAATTTCTTGACTAGCTGAGGACCTGTTAGCTTCTCAAGAAGGACTCTGCTCCATGGAGTTAGTTAGTTAGTTAGTTAGAACATAGGTTAGAATACAAAACATATAGTTTTGGGCTACGGCTTTGAAAAGTCCCGGTCTTTATGGTCAGATGACGAAGTGGTTTGTTTGGCCGTAAGCAGAATTGTAATTATGACCCATAGGCGAATGGAAACCGAAACGCGACCCATCAAGATGTCGGTTGCCTTGGAAACATGGGCGGCGTGTTGTGTATTCGGTTCGGCAGAACTGGCACTACCCTAGATCCTGAATACCTTTTCGTGAACACCCAGGCTAGTGAGCATTGCTCGGGTCCTGCACGAGCCTTTAATTTAGTTCGTTTTGCTTTATTTGCAGATACAAATCTATATGTTCCAGATATAATGTATTATTGTTTTGTTTCGCTAAACACGTATCCTATCGATAAAACGAGTTATTTATCTTGTTTTTGTACCCGTTTTTGGACAAAGTAACGTTTTTTGAGAAAAATTTAGATTTCGATCACAACTTCATGTAAAATGTGTAGATGTTTGGTGTCCTTCAGTACAGTTTTTAATCTGTTTTCCAGTTTCCTATCTAAAACGTAAAGAATAAAATATTTAAAACTATAATTTAACCTCCCTGTTTTACGTGGGTATGAAACTTTGTCACATTAAGGGAAGAGCACAGAATTGGGGTCCTTATGAACATAGCTCCACGATAAACATCCGATGTAAAATACAGATAGTAGCAACGAAAGCTTCATTTTATTTCATTTTTTTTTAATGGCTCGACAGCCCTATATGGGCCTGGGCCTCCTCGTTTCGTCGAGGCTTCACGATCACACTCAGACACACCACACTCGGTAGGACTCCGGACGAGGGACCAGCCCGTCGCAGAGACCTCTACCTGACAACACACAATACTCACAAGAGACAGACATCCATGTCCCCGGTGGGATTCGAACCCACGATCCTAGTAAACGAGCGGCCGAAGACCCACGCCTTAGACCGCACGGCCACTGGGATCGGCCCCCAAATGTTATTAGGGTCACTAATTTGAAGACAGTGAACTGGGCGGTACATGTGTGAGAAATGCATACAGAATTTTAGTCGACACCTCAGAATGGTAGAGAGTATTTAAGAAACAGGGTAGGTGAGATGATAATATTAAAATGTGTCTTAAATTTTGTGAGGATGTACACTAGACTCACCTGGCTCCAGGATAGGGACCAGTGTCGGGGTCTTGTGAACCCGATAATGACACTTGGAGTTCCATAAACACTGATCTTGTTGGACGTGATACCTCGTAGTTTGGTGCATGGTCGCCAGATCCCCTCCTGGACAGGGACTTACTCAGTGAGTTAATAAAGCAAACTTTCCACGCCATAAAGGCATATAGGGGGAGTAGAAGTATAGCTCCTCTCATTCTTAATCTCGACATTAGATGGAGGTGAGTAAGATGGACCGATGGGGATCAGAAGTAAATTTTTCCTGCCGAAATATAAATTCCATTATTATTTTTGTGTAGGTTCGAAGATTGAAGGAACAGAGGTACGGACCGGTACCTCCCGCTTGTGCGTTCTTGTGATGCAGTTGACGCAAAGTATATATTAATAGTACTTGTCATTATTGCCAACTAGTCGTAGAAGTTAGTTTTATTTTAGTCGGATTCGTGAAAGTTAGAAACCTGCTGATGCATTTATGTGTTTCTAGAGAAGTGACGAGGAAAGAGCTCGTGATTATTTTGGTCAGAATTGCTGTACTTTCTTGTTTTGAATTGGTTAGCTCAGACGAGAGAAAACTCGCATCCTTCACCTCATGAAAGGGATTTAGAATGTAATCTGTTGTGGCCGACAAGGTCATGAAGCAGTGACTCGGAACCCAGACTACCAAATCACTAAGTAGGTCATTACAGGTGTCGGAACTGTCTTTTTTTAAACCCCTGCAGAGTTGCTATAATTTCTTATTTCTCCTGCAAAGGGCAAGTTATAAATTGTATGATTTCAGGCTTCCACCGCGATGTAGATGAGATCTGCACTCTTCTGTGATATCACGCAGCGTTGATTGGTAGTTCTCTACCGGCGTTTCGGGACAGCCTATTAGTCTCAACTTCAAGGGTCAAGAGAGTTCTGTACCGGCGTTTTGGGACAACCTATCGGTCCCACATTCAAAGGTCAAGAAGTCCTTGACCCTTGAAGTTAGGACCGATGGGTTGTCCCGAAACGCCGGTACAGAACTACCACTCAACGCTGCGTAATATCGCAGGAAGCGCCGATCTCAAGCTATAAACCTGTTTGTGTCTCGGTTCAACGTCTCTGAGATGTATCGGTAATCTCGTCACATCCCAGTAGACAGAGGTCTCCATAGTGACCGTGAGAGCGACAGTCCTCATGTAAGGTTACCTCCTTCCAGTATGATGCTGCTTATGTTGGCCAACACTGTCACAGTTTTCGTCCTCACTATACACAAGTTTCAGTGTCCACACAATTGGTATCTCCTTGTTAGGCCAGTGGTTCCCAACCTCAGGTCGCGACCCAAAGACCGACATTGAGTCCTGGTGACTCCCCGTTGCACTGAGGCTCTACACCAACCTTCTGCGTGTGTCTTTTCCTGTGTCTTTCGTACATAGTCTCTTTATGCTGAAATCTTAGTCTTGAAATGGTTAAAGATTAGACGAAGTAGAATAAAAAGGTGAAGCTATCCCTGTACAGGCCTGGACAGCCCTTAGGTTTCCAGGAGGTTGAGGCTCCCAGATTTGTAGACAATCAGCACATGAAGGTGGTAAGGATGTTAGTCCTACACACCGGCCGCCTCTACCCCCCCCCCCCCCTTCCAGGAAATATTCCTGGTACTAATTTATGTTAGAGGCTGAGTTGACCTCAGGGCCATAGTGCGACCCGAAGGATTATGTAAATAAAAAAATTCCAATGACACCATCGGGAATCGAACACGCGACCTTCCGGCTTGTAGCGGAGTGCCTCAACGAACTGCATGCCCAGTCGAAGTACAATATAAAGCTTAAACTCATACCACCGGTCAGAGTGCTAGAAGATGCGATCGGTGTAGCCATATTTGTACTTTCCTCCTCTTTTCTCCGGTTTCAAAGGCAGATGCTTTGTGTTTCCACTCTTGATTATCATGTAAGTCTAGACTTTCTTTTTAGTTCCTTGGGACGTCGACATCACTGCTGTTTTGTTCTCTGACCACAAAATTTTAAATCTTCTCTTCTGTTTTCGTGCAAGAATGCTGAAAAAATTCTTCCTTCTAAGCCGTTTTGGAGAGTTTCTCTTTCTTTAGTCTTCTGTTGTATTTTTTGTGTTATAAATTCTCTTAGGGGCCGCTCGGAGCAGTAATTTGTTTTGAGTTTTGTTATGCATTATTATATAGTTATCTAAATTTCGCTTCTATTTTCCTTTCTGTTCTTGAAAGTTTAATATCGTTCTGTATTTCTTCCATATAATTCGCCATGATGCAGATTTAATAACTTGTTATTACTTTGAAATTGGTTCTAAATTACAGGCTTGTAGTTTTAGATTCATTTCAGATGTTTCACAATTTCTTTGTTTTCGATCTGAGGATCCCACGGTGGTGATTGTGCAGATAACTGGCTTCTGTAATGTGACGCTCAGTAGTCTGGGAGGAGACCTTCGCTCTTCTGCGATGTTACGCAGCGTGTATTAGTAGTTAGTTACCGACGTTTCGGGACATGTCGGTCTCATCTTCAAGGGTCAAACTTCACCCTTGAAGATGGGACCGATATGTTGTCCCGAAACGTCGGTAACTAACTGCCAATCCACGTTGCGTAACATCGCAGAAGAGCGAAGGTCTCATTTACACTGAGGCGGAAGCCTGAATTCACGCATAGTCTGGAAGAAATTTACTCACTTTTCGGAGGAACGTGCTGTTTCGTCTTCATGATGGAGCAGAACACTTAAAGATTGAGGTAGGAATTTTCTCCGAAACGTTAATAAACTTATACCAGATTGCACGGCGTTACACTGGAGAAGAAAGTGATCTTCATTTATTTTCATTTTCCTTCTGCTCGAGTGTTGGTTATTCAGCAACTTAGAATTAAGTTTGTTCGTGATGTATTTGTCTCAATTAATGGTGTCACAAGCGGATACTTCTGCGTGTTATTTTTCTCATTCAGCGATCCGTTAAAATACTCGTATGTAGACAACTTCTCGTGGTGCGTACAAGACAGTGTTGTCCTTGCTTCTTGTGATACGGTAAATGGTTTTTTATGCGCACGCATGGACTCACTTCTCTCTGTGGATTCCGTCCCGCGTGAGTGCCCTTGTTCATATTTAAGTGACTTAACAGCTGAATTGGGTCCCACGGATTGTATGAAAACTAAGTTCTCCAGACTTAAACGTTGCTTTGCTGTTAGCGATTTATATGTCTTCAAGTGTCTCTTCCATACAATCACACTACAGTCCATAGATTTTATGCTGAAGGTTGACCTGTGCGAGACTTTCTTTAAGGGTCTGAAGGTCTCGATTTCGAATCTTGGAACGAAGACTGACTATTATGGATTTATATTTCATGGTTTTACTCAGCCCTTCCCCTCAAATGCTAGTTTGTACTTGTGACATTGCCACAAGCGCTTTTTTCCACGTTCTATCTATCCAGTGTGTTTCTGTTAGTTATCTTGCCATCATAACCATGTAATAAGTTAATGTTGGCACCTTGTGTGGGAGTGGGCTGTGTTGCCGACGTTTCGTACGAACTTGCTCACTCCATTTTGAAATTGTTTTGAAATTATTTTGAAATTATTTATTCCTTCCATTTTAACCCAACTTATATTTATTATTAAACCAGCAAATGCACACAACATATACAATCGTATAGTTTTTGTAAATCCTCCGACATGTTTCGGTACTGTAGCACCATCCTCAGGGAGGTAATGTACGAAGTACTCTAAGAACCAGTTAAAATATACATATTACTTTCGTAATGTATATAGTTTGCCTAAGCTAAGTTCTGTCTGCAGGCCAATAGTTTATGTGATCAATAATACATCAAAATGTTTGGTATACATCACGTTGTCGTCTTCCAATCTAGTATCGCTCCGAAACATGTCGCAGGATTTATAAAAACTATTAACTCCCTCACTTATACTCACGATTTTACTAGTCGAAGACGAGTTCGGTTAGTAAGGGTTCAAGGTATATAGACAGGGAGTTCGGTTAGTAAGGGTTCAAGGTATATAGGCAGGGAGTTCGGTTAGTAAGGGTTCAAGGTATATAGACAGGGTTTCGGTTGAGTAATGGGTTCAAGGTATATTAGACAGGGAGTTCGGTTAGTAAGGGTTCAAGGTATATAGACAGGGTTCGGTTAGAAAGGTTCAAGGTATATAGACAGGGAGTTCGTTATAAGGGTTAAGGTACTTATATAGACAGGGAGTTCGGTTAGTAAAGGTTCAAGGTACGTATATATAACAGGGAGTTCCTCAGACGTAAGGGAAAGAGAGAGTAGCTGGACATTGTTTCGGACTGATAGGAACGATCATTTCGACCCCGAAAATGAGGGCAGCCTGCCAGTCCGAAACGTCGGAAACATCCCGTTTTACCCTAAAACAGGGTCAACATTAACATGGAATCACTGTAAAATCTTGAACTCTACCTACTTACGTAAGATGATGGTTCTAAACGTTTTTGACGAGGGTGTGTTATATAAAATTGACACACGTATTGAACATTTTACATATTTTCGTTTAGTTAAAAGAAAGGTTTCAGAAGCTGATTCTGCCTTTTTCATCAGTTTAAAGGTATAAAAGAGATTCTGTTGGGTTCCTTAATGGTTGGGGTTGTAAAACTGATGGACCCAGCAAGCGTACTTTGATACTTCCACCTGATGACCGAAACACAGCCAGCTTTGGGAATGTACTTTTTTAACCAAAACGAGGCGATGAAAAATTGCAGGTATATATGTATGTATGTATGTATGGAAATTTAATAACATATGCAGCCTGAATAAGGGTCTGTTGTATGATAGGATAAAACATGTAGTAAATGCTACATTCATTACATCCGACAGAATTAAACTGTCGCCAAAACTGTCACCACCAAGCATCAAAAGCCACCGTGCACCATACACTAAAATATTATATAAATATAATAACCATGGGCCTCCTCTTTCAGAGGTCTTTGTGCATTTGCGGCAGTGAGGGACCGGCCCACTGGCCGCGCTTTTCAACTCGATCCTGATGTGAATGCCAGAGCCATCTGGCAGTCAGTCAGGGTGAGAAATGGCCTCTTAATTTTGCTTACAAGCACTACAAGTTCTATTCATCCCCTCCGAAGGAAGTGGTGCTCCGGATTTTTATCACCCTTAAAAATCCATCGACCTCGGTCGGGATCGAACCCGCGAACCTTGGGTCCAGTGGCGAGCACGCTAACCACTAGTCCACCGAGGTCGACATACACTAGGATGTATAAAACGTAAAATCTCAACATAGAAGAGTAAGCTAAGACAGGCTACTGGGCTCATAAATAAACACTCTTCTGTAGTGCCCAGTAACGCAACAAAAGTCCTCTTGCTAACTACCTTAATAAGAGGTGTGTCAGTATCTGTATTTACCAACTCATGACTTGGCCCATGAATGGGACTGGAAGTCAATTTAATGTCTTTAAATAAGCAAGAACCAACGAGCTATACTGTACAGAGAGTTGTGTGTCGCTGTTTCCAACAACTGCTGTTACTTCCTCCTTCTGACGTGAGATTTCATAACCAATCCTGACTTCAAGGTTGTATTGTTGTCGTGCGTTCTTTTATTTTGTATTTCTTTCCTTCCTTACGCTCTTTGTTGGTGAGTTCGAGAACTGCTGAAGACTTGGGTCATTGTACTGTGAATGATTTTATACTCTGTCCATGCTTCGCCCTGGGACTGAATTTCGTATACAGGTAGGATGTTGAAATATGCGCGACCACCTCCTGCCATTCATGATAATCTCTGCATGATATTCAGCGCTGTATAACCTCTTTGCCTGTGCTGGGAATCGAGACTGGATTTCTCTTCAGTCCTCTAAACCCTTTGCCTTCTCACTCTAATGACTGAACTGTTGACGTGAAATTACTTGAGTGAAGGAACAGTATAAAGAAAACCGCATAGTTTATAACGACTGGTTCTCCTTCTGCAGTGTTTTGAAATAAATATGGTTTATGGGAGCCTGTAGCACAGTGGATGGAAACACTTGGTCAAATTAAAATAGGACCGACATGTGTCTGCATTGAAGTCTGACGATAATAACCTCATAAGTTTTTATAACAATTGTTGATAGACATAAAGTGTCCAATATCGTGAGGTACAGTACTGTTCTATAATTAATACCTCCTATTTCGGTTATGAACATTTTACGGTCCTGTAAGTCTCCCTCTTTTTCTGGTCGTGACTATATGTAGCCTACCTACAAGTGCCTAGCCCTCCATGGAAGTAATTAGCTCCATTTATAGTGACATTCAGTAACCCTGTACGTCAGGGGTGCGCATATTTGCGAAAATCGAGGGATGACTACTGCTGTAGTAGGTTTTAAATTTCAAGTAATTTCGAAAGAAAATTAAGACCAATGAAGAATTTTTACATTAAATTGTTTCATTACATGCTAAATTCCTGTTTTTTTTCATAGCACGACACCCCCTAGTAAGCCAGGACCTTTTCAGACTTTCACGATCACACTCAATGACACTCATACACACTCGGTAGGACTCCTCTGGACGAGTGACCAGCCCGACGCAGAGACCTCTACCTGACAACACACAACACTCTCAAGAGACATCCATGCCCCAAGCGGGATTCGAACCCGCAATCCCAGCAAGCGAGCGACCGCAGACCCACGCCTTAGACCGCGCGGCTACCGGGGTCGGCAAATATCTGATTAGTTAAAGAATTAATGAGTTAGGTCTACTATCATATGGGACCTTCCTTGAAAGCTTACTTGTTAGCTACAGAGCACGGCAAGAAATTTTGTGGTCATGTGACTGAACTGTTCATCGGCCTTTGTTCAGTTAATCCGTGCGAATATTGGATATTACGTGGAAATATGCCGCGACCACATCCTGCCAAACCCTTACCTCTTCACCTTTCATGTTAATATTTTATTTCTTTCGACGCTACATAATATTTGCAGTTTAATAAGCGTCATTAAATAACCTGAGAATTTTACGGTCAATCGAGTCTTGCAAAACCCCGCCGTTCTTCGTCTACCTGTAACTTTCTTCGTATGGTCTTGACAAGAAGTAGCTTTCCCCAGTCTGCTTCTGTTTGCATGTCGACGGAGAATCCTGTTTACATGTATTTAACATTCAACTTCGCACTTTGGCTGCGCTGTTTGACGAGCTTAGTTCAAATGTCAGGAGAAACACAGTTAAGTAGTCAAGTGAAGATGTTTCAAAATACGTCGGTAATAAAACGTTCCATTGCTTTACCTTTCTACCTTACGCAGTGAAACTGAGCGTTTGAGACAGGAAGAGTGGAATGGGATAACGATCCTCATGTAACTGAATTAATTGGTTGGTGTTATGTCGTTGTCTTATCATGGTTCCTTGCGTGAGGTTAATGTGTGTCATTGCAGAAAGGGGCAAAATGTAACATTCGCCAGTTCGTCTGAAGTCCAAAATAAAGGGCGAATGCGCACTTTAACGCGCCAGTATCAGTAGTGACAAAAGGTGAAATTGGAATTGAATAATTGCAAGGCACTTTGTACTTTGCACGTCTCGCCAAGTGGTTTTGAAACATACTGTGAGGCCTGGTGGAAGTCTTTAATATCTGACGTAAATTCAAGTTTTCGGTTCCTGGGTAAAAGTGTTTCCTGTATTTGATTTCAGGCTTCCGCCTCGATGTTGGTGTACATCTGCGCTCTTCTGGGATATTACGCGGCGTCGTATGGTAATTGTTTACCGACGTTTCGGGATAACGTGTCGGTCCCATCTTCATGGGTCAAGAGTCCGAGTAGGAAAATCTGTCCCGAAACGTCGGTAAATAATTGCCACATGACGCCGCGTAATATCCCAGAAGAGTGCAGATCTCATGTTTCCTGTAGCTATAACCTGTGTGATTTAAAACATGTGGGACACACCCCACGTTCGGAACACCTTGAAAACACGAATGAGAGTCACGTGTATGGTATCCGAAGTAACTGTTAGTAACCAATTCGAACTCGGTTATAACGTCATGAAGGGGACTGAATATGTTGTGTCGTTATAAACGGGTGTTGTTTTAACCGAGTAGTGTAATGTTACGGTTAACAGTGAGGAGTTAATTGGTACCACATAATGTCTGACGCTATAGACGAGGTGTCTTATAAACCGATGTCGTCATAACCGGGTTCGACTGTATTTATGTATTTCGGTATTTATGTGCGTATATGTGTAGACACACGTGTGTGCCGAGATTTCGGAAATGTCACAGCCACGCGGCCTGGCAACTTGTCGGACTTCCATAGGGGTAGCGCTTTACAGGTAAAGGTAAAGGTAAAATTCCCCCTAGAACAGGCCATGAAGGCCCAGAGTGGGAGTAGCGATAGGTCTGTAACTCTACTCTTTCTTTAATCTCGGCGCTAGATGGGGTGGGTGGTCAACCCCACGCCCCGGCCGCTTTACCCCCCGGGAATGACCCGGTATTCATTGTACAGGAGGCTGGGTAGGCACCAGGGCTGGTCTGGACGGGTGCAGAAAATCTGGCCCCCACCGGGATTCGATCCCCCGATCCCTCAGCGAGTCGCTGTACAGGAACTCCCCTTGCTCGAATTATTGCGAACGTTCAGTAGCCCTACATGTGTGACCTGTTTTGAACTACATAATATTTCACGGGATGTTCTGCAGACTGAACGCATAAGTATTTGCTATTCCATGCTACCGGAGGAGGCTGCCATAGCTATTGAAGTCTCGTATAGACCCCATCAAGATTCTCAGCGCCCCCTTGTACAGTGTCACAAACACTCAAGTTTATCAATTCCTTACCAAAACAGCAAGAAAGGAAACCACAGCCCATTTCTGCTTCCGTGTAATGGCGTGGAAGGGAGCAGTTGCGTTTGTCCAAGTATGGTTGCCAATTTGCACATATTTCGGACGGAATTCTGGCCAAGGATGTAGGTAACATAGTCCGGCGTGAGGAAGGATGATCCCATTTAAATGTTCTACTCCGTTCTATACCTTCTTCTTTCAAGTGCCAACATATTTTCCCTTCAGGTTTTGGTACCAAACCTCAGAGTCCTCCTGCTTACTACGTACTCCACCCATCTCATCCTTGATTCCATAATCCATTTGGTGAAGCCAACAGACTATTAAGTTTTTCGTCTTACCTACAGACGTCTCTCTATTTTCAGACATCATCAGCGTGTGTTTTCCCCTTAGTGTCATGTGACATGATAACGTGTAGAAGGGCCCAACATTTGTACTCTGCCCCCAGAACGTCGCTACGCTAGTGATTCGAGCCATGTACCGGATATACGAAAATGATGAGGGGAGTGCTTTTATGCTGGTTTCCGGTGGTCAGTGACGGACCTCTTCCAAATAGGGGAGGAAATGGGACGTCCTTGGCAGCCATCTTCATACAGTCATGCAGACGTGACGCATTCTTATCAGTCACTGGTTTTTATGTTTTTGGGAGACTTACAAGTCTTAAGTAACATAAATCATAGGCTGTGCCATGGCTCAGGCGGTTAGTCGCAGGCCCGGGTTCGATCCCGGGTCGGTCCATGTGGGATTTATAGTGGACAAAGTGACACTGGGTCAGGGTTTTCTCCAAGTACTTCGGTTTTCCCCTGTCGGTATCATTCCACCGGTGCTCCATTAAAGTGGAAAAATAGAAAAAGAATCATCATCTTCCTCACAGGGTTGCACAATAAGCCTTCAAGGCTGCGCTGCGTCCTTAGCATCTGCTGCGGGGCCCGTCAATAAAAAAACACAAAGCATCCCATTTCGAGTTTAGATTGTTAGTGGAGCGATGCGTTTCATCCCTGTGGCGTTTTTATTGCATGGACACGAGGAATGTTTGAAGGTGAATACGGAAACTGATTTTTATCTGTGAGTGAAGCTTTGTACTGGTACTGTTACCGGTATTCAAGACGTGTTATACCGTTTTGTTGAACATCCCACCGTCGTTGGGATGTAATGGACACGAACATTGAATTTGGAATTCGTAGCAAGTAGGAGTGCTTTCGAGATAGCATCTCGGAATACGTCTGTAAATAATATGCCGTAATGAGGGTTGTCGAGCCGATCCCAGTGGCCGTGCGGTCTAAGGCGTGGGTCTTCGGCCGCTTGCTTACTGGGATTGTGGGTTCGAATCCCGCCTATGGCATGGATGTCTGTCTGTTGTGAGTGTTGTGTGTTGTCAGGTAGAGGTCTCTGCGACGAGCTGGTCCCTCGTCCAGAGGAGTCCTACCGAGTGTGGTGTGTCTGAGTGTGATCGTGAAGCCTCGACGAAACGAGGAGGCCCAGGCCCATATAGGGCTGTCGAGCCATAGAAAACAAATGAGGGTTGTCGAGGCCGAGAGAAGTTGACACTGGTTTGCCAGACGCAGTAGACACTGAGATGTCACGTCGTTCTGTGTCAAATGTCACAATGTACCTTTTTGTATCTGGATGACCCTTGTTTCCATCTTCCCCCCCCCCCCCCCGGAGATCGGATTTGCCGTTTCTCGTGGTTCTTCAGGAGTCTGTTCTGACAATTGCTAGACGAACATCTGTGCCGGGAGCATTCTTACGACGTTCTGAACTCTTTCGTTTAGTAAATATATGCAGACGATAAATTGTTGTTAAATAAACGAAGAATTAATTATAGTTGTTTCCAATTTTTTCCCGAGTGGTTGCACACTAAAACATACAATAAATCAAGCAACTCACTAACATAAACATACGTGCATACAGAGCCAGCAACCAGCATAAATACAACCAAGTAAAGCAAAAATAAAGCAATCCCATTACAGACCTGGACAGACCCTGACGATTCCAGGGGTTTGAGGCTACCAGATTTATAGACAATCGGCACATGAAGGTGGTAAGGTTGTCAGCCCTACGCACCGGCCGCCTCTACCCCCCAGGAAATATTCGTGGTACTCATTTCTGTTAGAGACTGAGTCGACCCCAGGGTTATAGTGTTACGGAAATTCCAGTGACACCATCGGGAATCGAACCCGCGACCTTTCGGCTTGTAGCGCAATGCCTCAACCAACTGCGCCACCGCATGCCCAAGCAAGTAGAGCGTAAAAATCTTTAGATTCAACGACCTGTTAGAACAATATATTCCAATTTCCATGGAGCAATTTAAAGTTTTGTGGCCGTACACCAGATGGAGTAGGCACAAAAACTGTGCGGTGTGGTACGTTTGCCTTTTAAACTTTTAATATTTTAACAATTTTAACATATTTTGTACTTATACTGATTAACAAACCTTTTAGGGTTTGTGTCACTGTAATAATGCTAATCAGGACGTAATCATGAAAGTATAAAACTTTTATTTCCAATGGCTCAACAGCCCCTTGGGGGCCTAGGCCGACTCATTTTTCGAGGCTTCACGATCACACACTTTAGACACACCACACTCAGTAGGACTCCTCTGGACGAGGGACCAGCTCGTCGCAAAGACCCCTACCTGACAACACACAACACTCACAAGAGACAGACATCCATGCCGTAGGCGGGATTCGAACCACGATCTAGTAGCAGCGGCCGCAGTCACGCTTAGACGCGGCACGGATCGGCTATCATTATCATTACGCTCAGTTTTGCTAGGACGTATGTAGCGCTGCTGTCCTTGCCAACATCGGAGATCCCGGATCCTTTTCCCGTCACCACTGTCTACCTAACCTCCCTGACGCGCAAGCAGGTGGATACGTAAAACAGTGGCACTGTAATGTGTTGCTGGCTGGTACGTCGCACAGTAAAACAGTGGCACTGAATTGTTGCTGGTACGTCGCACAGTAAACAGTGCACTGAATGTGTTGCTGGCTGGTAGTCGCACAGTAAAACAGTGGCACTGTAATGTGTTGCTGGCACGTCGCACAGTAAAACAGTGGCACTGTAATGTGTTGCGGCTGGTTACGTCGCACAGTAAAACAGTGGCACTGTAATGTGTTGCTGGCTGGTACGTGCACACAGTAAAAACAGTGGCACTGTAATGTGTTGCTGGCTGGTACGTCGCACAGTTAAAAACATGTTGGTCACTGTAAATGGTGTTGTGGCTGGCACTCGCACAGTAAAACACGTGTGCGTACGCACAGTAATGTGGCCTGTATGTTCTGGCTACGTCGCACACAGTAAAACAGTGGCACTGTAATGTGTTGCTGGCATCGGTTACGTGTTCGGCACACAGTAAAACAGTGGCACTGTAATTGTTGCTGGCACGTCGCACAGTAAAACAGTGGCACTGTAATGTGTTGCTGGCACCTCGCACAGTAAAACAGTGGCACTGTAATGTGTTGCTGGCACTCGCACAGTAAAACAGGGCACTGTAATGTGTTGCTGGCACCTCGCACATAAAACAGTGGCACTGTAATGTGTTGCTGGCACCTCGCACAGTAAAACAGTGGCACTGTAATGTGTGTGCATCGACAGTAACAGTGACAGTTCTGCGCGCACAGTGTAAACTCACAGTCGGCACTGTAATGTGTTGCTGGCACTCTACGCACATGTTAATAACAGTGGCACTGTAATGTGTTGCTGGCACCTCGCACAGTAAAACAGTGGCACTGTAATGTGTTGCTGGCACCTCGCACAGACTTAGCACAACGCTGGATGACGGTGGCATTTATTTACGTCACATATCTCGGTCTGAATAGCTGGCCGGAGGATTCAGTTGTCACAGTCCGGTCTGAGTGTAACAGATGGACATCTCTTGCTCGGTGACAGGGTGAAAGCTTGTGTACTGTTTATTAAGTATGTCGATGTAACAAACTGAAGACGTCCTCTCGCGAGGAGAGTGGATCTAGAGCTTAGGTTGGAGTTACTTTGTACATGAATAGCACTGGCTGTTGGGCTGTTGCGCTAATTAAAGTAAAAAATGGAAAAAAGAATAAAGCGAAATTATCTTTAAACTGGTTCGTATTCGAAGTCGAGGCCTTATACGCAATCTAAACTGTATGATATGATATGATATGATATCTATTTTTAATAAAAATAGGAAGTTTTTGTATTCTGCAATAAGATTTTTACGGAAGCACATTCTTTTTTAATACAAGATGCGCTTGAATATTGACAGCCGGTTTAGATCTGTAGTGGTAATAGAAAGTGAAGTAGGATACAAATGTGTGGTGTTTTTGAACGTTTTTAGATATGTGTAACAAACCATAAATCAGTGTTTAATATATCAGTTTAAGCTTTATTAATTTACACTGAAACTTGACGATGGTCCAAAATTGAAACATGTTGGAATAGCAATAAAAAGCTCGTGCTGTCAACGTCAGTACGTGTGTACTTGGTTCTTATTTAAAACAGTATTTATTTTAATACGTACTTACATTAGGTTGGGGGCACGCGGTGGCGCAGTTGGTTGAGGCACTGCGCTACAAGCCGGAAGGTCACGGTTTCGATTCACGATGGTGTCTTTGGAATTTTTCATTGACATAATCCTTCCGGCCGCACTATGGCCCTGGGGTCGACTCAGCCTCTAACAGAAATGAATACCGTGAATATTTCCTGGGGGTAAAGGCGGCCGGTGCGTAGGGCTGACAAAACCTTACCACCTTCATGTGCCGATTGTCTTGAAATGTGGAAGCCTCAACCTCCTGGAACCCTCAGGGCCCGTCTAGGCCTGTAATGGGATTGCTTTGCCTTTTACCTTACATTAGGTTACAGTTAAGTGTTTAGACCTAAAATTGATGAACTCTAGCGCCTAAGGGAGAGTCGTAATTAACTATATAATGGCGAAATGTTTGGGGGGGGGGGGAGTTAGTAGTATTAAAATGTTGGAAGTTTCGTGCTTTTTCAGTTAAATGAGTTTATTCTCTTTGCTTTGCAGGTAAGTGTAGCTGACATGCTGTCGATTTGATTGTATCAGTACACCTTCTGGCTGTAGCCGTCACCACGGTAACGTACTCAAAATATGAATTTCTTTTGTTTATTCCTCTATGATATTTTTATTTGTTCTTTATTTCACCATCTTTCCCTCCCGGCCCTTCCTGTATTTGCTTTCTTTCTGGCACTTTATATGTGATTTCCTGGAACTGCAGCCATAAACTAGTGCTAAACTGCCTGCTTGGAGCTATCCGTCCGCAATCTCTCAGAGCTAATAATGTACTATACATTTATAGCAGGGGTCCACAAATTCCAGACGCCAGGTCTCCCGGACGACTAAATTTTATATCGTGGCTTTTAATATTTTTGGATACTCGGTATAGAACTTTCTTCATATCACCCTTCTGTCGCCTGGAATTTTGAGGTGTCTTGCCGATTTTTTGGCCAATTTTGCGCCTGTGATCTGTAGGGTATTATTGATGAGAATCTTAATATTTACAGCAGTAATACCTTGCTTAGTTGACCTCTGTCGAAAGCTCTAGAAATATTTTTCGTTAGAAAATTAATTACAGTCGAACCCGGTTATAACGACATCGGTTTATACGACGCCTCGTCTATAGCGTCAGGTAGTCTGTCGTATCAATTAATTTCTCACTATTAACCATAACATTACACTACTCGGTTATAACGACACTCGTTTATAACGACACAAATATTCAGTCCCTTTCATGACGTTATAACCGAGTTCGACTGTAATTAAATATGTTCAAGTACAGTTGTGTGTTGTTGTGAATAGATCGCTGAAGAGATTGTGTGGACACGAAGAGAGGAAGTAGAAGAAGTCTTGAGAAAAAGTGCATTGAGAGAAACTTCAGTTTGTGTTCTTGACGAAACGTCGTAACGTTTGTGGAATTAAGGAGACTGAGATGAGTTGGTCTTGAGGCTAGCGTGAGACAAGTCACGTGGTCAGAATTTTAATCAGAAAACGTGAGAGGAAGAGACCATTTGGAAGACCTAGGCATATATGGGCGCACACTAATAAAATCTGCTCCAGGATAACCCGTTATTATTATCTTCGAAACAACCCAAATAAATCCACCGAGCCGAGTTCTTCTTGAAAAGACAGCCAAGAAATTGTGTGACGTTTATTGAGCAGGAAATTACATTGCGTTGTTTACAGGGTGATTAGGAGGTTCCGGGTTTCGAATGCTGGCAGGGACAGGAAATTTTTCTTTTCTCCCAAAAACATCCAGACTGGCTCTGGGGCCTACCCAACCTCTTATTTAATGGATAGATTGAGCTCTTTCGTTGGGGTTAAAGCGGCTGGGGCGTAAGGCTCAGCACTCACCTCCATATAGTGCCAAGGTTAAGAATGAGTGGAGCTATACTTCTATTCCCCTTATATACCTTCATGCTGTATACACGGACAACTTTATCGTACCGTTACCGTCACTGGTCCCCGTCTCTGATACGAGAATAGTTGGCACGTGTCACAAAATGCGGGATCTGATTAAAATAAACAACTTGTATTCGAAATATTTTTCAATGTGATGGCCGTTTAACGAAGTGTTTGTACGGTATATTAATTGTATATGCAAGAACCTGAGTGATGCGAAATTTCAAAGAACTCGCTAGGGAAAGATGCTTTGTTAGAGGTTCTTCAGTCGAATGCTGTTACAAAATTTGAATTCCTTCAGCGTGCTACCCATTTATCGTGCGTAGCAATATCGCCATATCTCGCCTGACGGTGCGTAACCGCCGTAGTTTATGCAGTGTTGTGAATTGACCAAATAAATGCAAACGGTTACTGTGGTAGTTATTGGCAAGTGTAGTTTTATTCTCATAGGCTTTCTTGCAGTATGCTAGGCTTCTTGAAAGTAAGGATTTTTGGGACATGCTGTATAAACAAACCGACAAGTCCGTTCGCTCCGCTCCATATAATTAGTGCAGCCTTTAAATTCATCCACAATAATCGAAACATGTTATTCACACGCCCTCCTGCTGAAATTTTTTTTTGTTTATTTATGTCGTCTGTACCGGAGCCCCAGGGGGGGGGGGGGGTTATGTTTTGTTTAATGACGCAATTAAACGTCACGAGTAGAAGTGACAGATTGTCGCATTTTAAGTCTGTCGCTTCTCGGTACATCTGTTTTATCTTTAATGTTAGTGCGTGAAGCAAGTCGGTCACAGAGGAGCCGAGGAATGTGTAGCCAGTTAGCGGGATGGAGTAGCGGTATCAATCTAGAATTGAATGGTGGAAGTAAGCAGTGAGAGAGCGAAGTGTCCCAGAAGAACGGAGCTCTGTGCCTGCTAGGGAGATCGACCGGATTTGTGACCCTGTTCAGAACGATTCTGAGGCCCAGCCAGGCTCCTGTTCAGTGCGAGAAGGGAGAATTTCCCAGTGGATATAACTGCTTTCCTAGCTTATCCATTTTCGAAAGAAAAAATAAGATTTAAGGACTTATGACTTAACGCAGGACTAAACTTTACTTAAGTGAGTTGGCGCTGATCCCAGTGGCCGCCGGTCTAAGGCGTAGGTCTGCGGCCGCACGCTTACTGGGATTGTGGGTTCGAATCCCACCGATGGCATGGATGTCTGTCTGTTGTGAGTGTTGTGTGTTGTCAGGTAGAGGTCTCTGCGACGAGCTGGTCACTCGTCCAGAGGAGTCCTAACGAGTGTGGTGTGTGTCTGAGTGTGATCGTGAAGCCTCGAACAATGAGGCGACCTAGGCCCCAAGGGGCTGTCGAGCCATTGGGGGGGGGGGGGAGTGAGTTGGCAACTGCGTCGCGTTTCACTTGATAATTATGTAATTTAACATTGGCCACGGCTCAGCAGTGTAGTTTAATAATGGCGATGGCTTCAGTTCCGTTGCTAGAATTGTGCTCGCGACCTGCAGCATACAGTTTAGTTCCTGATGACGTGTCAGCGGCGACACCCATGCCCTCTACAGGGATATACAATTACTTCACTCGTCCTGTGTTAATGCAGCGCAGCATGTAGGTCAGCCGGTCACCGAGAACTCCACCCATGACCTTGGTAACACTGTATGTGGACAGTGCGTTAATTAGCACATCACTTAGCTAATTGTCCGCCCTTTCACGGCTATATAACAATGAGTAATCAATTATTCGGTTCGTATACTGCCGCTTATGAAAGAGTTTGAAAGCCGTTCAAGGTCAGATCTGTTTATTATAGTATTATATATATATATATATATATATATGGACCGGGATAGTGTACTCGGTATAACGACTCGCTACGGGCTGGACGGTCCGGGGATCGAATCCTGCTGGAAGCGAGATTTTCCACACCCGTCCAGACCGGCCCTGGGGCCCACCCAACCTCCTATACAATGGGTACCAGGTCTCTTTACCGGGCGTAAAGCGGCTGGGGCGTGGCGTTGACCACCCACCACCATCTAGCGCCGAAGTTAAAGAAAGAGTAGAGCTATACCTCTATCTGGGCCTTCATGGCGTGTTCTAGGACGAACTTTATTTTTAACTATATATGCATTATATATGTATGTAAATACGTAGATATACGTAAATGTGTGTGTGTTTGTGCGCGAAATGGAGTAATGAGAAGATACGTCAAAACGAGAACCACAAAGGGATATTTTAATGAAAACAAAAAGAATGTATTGAGACGGAGTTTTATGTATTGGATATAAGCTGTAAGCCGCACACGAGTGATTTTATGGATCGCGACTTGGAACAGCATAAGAGAGTAATCAGCTAACCCCGTGGAATAGAGGCCTTAAACTGACACTCCCTAAGCTGGTCAAGAAATTGCCAGTCTGTTATAGCACCCCAAAAGTGCATTAACATCTCCACAAAATTGTAAGATTTTGTCTTGTCCTGAGTCAGATGAATCCAATCCAAACCCTCGTATTCCTTTTCTTTAATATCCATTTTAATATAATCCTACCTTCAAAGCACAGGAAGGTAATTGTGTTAAATAAAATTCTGCAGAAGGTTATTTAAAGTGTCTAATATTATTTAGATAGGAATTAAGGAAACATTTAAGCAGAAAGAAAGCACAGACCATCAGTCACAACTTCATCTTAATAAGCTTTTATTGCTTGCTACATGTTTCGTCTTTTTGCAAAGCCATCATCAGGCAATTAAAAATGTACACGAAGAAACTAAATTTAAATACAGCCCATTAAAATGATACTTTCTCAGATAGCTGATATGACAACTTTACAAAAATTGGAGTCGTGTAAGCCGAAACTAGACAAAAATAAGACAGTGTATTCCTTTCTTCTGTTTACATATCACAACGGGATTCCATCGAGAAAGAAAAGAAAATTTAAGACCAGAATTCTTGTAACTGTTAACACCAAATTCCACGCAAAACATCATAACATGTTCAGCGCTAATATTGAACGTTCCTCGCATCTGGTAGAACCACCAATCCATAACTCTTCATCCAACCGGCAAATCCTATTCCCAACATAATAAAACAGTAACCAAAATAAATCATTAACCAGAATTCGTATAAGAAGTCTCCTCTTTTTGATACAGTTTTATGTACCGTACACGAGTACACGTCATAAGAGCAGGACTGCCTGGAGCCCTGTTATAACCGCAAAGTGACCACCACGGACGAACGTATTGTCACGTACTTTATAGTAACTCCATAGTTCCTGGGCGCTGGTGACAACGTAGGTCAGCTATAACGAGACGATATGTATTCATACACTGATGCTTAATATCCAGATTCAACGCAGTTGTTATCTCGTTACTGGGTAAGGCACCACACTTATGCGTACTTCCATTACTGATTCATTTCGTAAATTAGCTGTTATGTCGGCACAGATGCCTTCACCATTGCTTGAAGTAGGCCGTGCCTGGGCTTATTGACGGATATAACCCATACGATGAATGGAGTCTGCTGTGGAACGTTTAATGCTGAATTGTAATGATTGAGAATAAACACACTGACGAATAAAGCTGCTAGTTGGAAGTTACGCAGTTCAGTTCGTGGGATGCCGTTTCGGAAGTGTTAATGTTAACTTCCAAGTATGGCTCGAAGGACAAACAAAGAAAGGAATTTTTCCGAAGGATGTAACAATCCGCCTTTTCAGAGTGAAGATACGTTTGTAGAGAGGAAATAACTTGAGTAAGAAACGGTACTGATAGCGGTCTGGGCGTAGGTGGTGTAGCATATAGGAAAGGTGGAGGTATAGCTCCTCTCATTCTTAACGTCGGCACTAGATGCAGGTGAGTGTTTAGCCTCACGCCTCGGCCTCTTACGGCCAAGGAAAGAGCCCGTGTTACCATTGACTAGGAGGTTGTGTTGGACCCCGGACTCGGTCTGGACGTTTTGGAGAAAACTCTGTTGCCCTTGCCAGAATTCGATCCCGGGATCGTCCAGCCCGTAGCATAGTCACTATACTGACTATGCTAACCCTTATCGAGGTGGGCGCTAATAGGTACGAGAGGTGGAAGGGAGCGCTGTTATTATCACAGGGGGCGCTAGTAGACAAGCAGTGCATTTATTGTTATAATAAAATTCAAATAAAGTAATTTTTGTGTTAAAAATAAAAAATGAACTAAATTTCTTAGTATTTTAATTTATGAATCTTATTCAAGCAGATATTATTTTTTTAATAAACTATTGCTAGATGAATTATTGTTAATCATAAAAAATATAATAAATTTTAATTTATTAATTAACACATAAAACATTAAGTTTAACTCTTACAATTTTATTTAAACGATTTTTTAAATATAAAATAAAAGTGGAAACAAAGCGCATTTATGTTTTTAAAAAAAAGGTAGGGAGCGCTGTGGGTGTGTATTTGGAGCCAAGGGGGCGGTGGACCGAAAAAGGTTGGGAACCACTGGTCTAAAAAGTCGCCAAAACAGTAATACGGTGCTGTACATATAACACTAATGCACACACACAATACTGTAAACAAATATAATTCACCCTTCAAACGCATTATGCTTTGATTTCAGGCTTCCGCCGCGATGTAGATGAGATCTGCGCTGTTCTGGGATATTACGCGGCGGCGTCTGGTAATTGTTTACCGACGTTTCGGGGCAACGTATCGGTCCCATCTTCAAGGGTCAAGAGTCGGAGGATTACCACCCCGCGCGCACTTCACATATACAGGGTATACACAAGAATGGTGCGGTTTCAATAGTTTTCACTATTAAAACCGCACCATTCTTTTGTGTATACCTGTATATTCTACGTCACGGTGCCGGCTTTCTTTTCTTCTAGGACTCTTGCCCCTTGAAGATGGGACCGGTACGTTGTCCCGAAACGTCGGTAAACAATTACCACACGCCTCCGCGTAATATCCCAGAAGAGCGCAGATCACATTTAAACTTTGTTTCTTTGTTTGCGCGTTCAGTTCTCTACACAAGGACGTTAAGCAGAAGGCTACATTCAGTTGTCATGCCGAGTGACCTAGAAGTAAATGGCCACCTACTGGAACACAATATCGAGCAAGTTGGCATCACTGTTACGTCCCTGACTTGAATTCGTGAGGTATGCAGTTCGAATCCAGCCGAGTTCTACACATAGCGCCTAAACACGCTGTATGCGGTTTTGATTGCTGCGTTTGTATTAACTTTCGTTTGTTTGAAACTTAAGTCTGTTACTGCAAAGATAATGACATTGCGTGTGGGAAAATATCTTAAATGTAAGTTTTAGGTTTTTGTGAGTATTTTCTGACATCCACTCCAATATTATTTTATTGGTAAAGTAAATATTGCAGCCTGCCGGTGTGTGATGCCGTGCACTTTTGTAAGTTGCAGCAGGATGGAACGCGGTTGTATTTCTGCCCTGAAGATTGAGGCAGTATTGGAGCATTAATGGGAGGATATTGACAGGGGAGAACAGAAGTGGGCTACTCGGACGAAAACCTATCCCAGTGCCACTTTGTGAAAGAGAATAGTTTTCGTATTGTACCTGATGAAGGAAGCAGAGTTCGCTTGCGAAGCATTCTTTTTTAAAACCAAAACTTAGAAAGGTGGTAAATGTATAAAATATGTGTCAGTAGCACACCTTGTTGACAAAGCTTTGGACTTAAGTAGTTAACTGAGAATACATGAATGTGGTTTTGCAGAATCTCCATGCAAGTGGTTTATATAAACCTGGCTTTGTAATGTTTTAGTTGCGTAGGGTATGAGGTAGGCATTCTTTCATATCACGAGTCCTTTGTCAAAAAATAATTTAGAAGTGACATTTAAAGTTCTCACGGCCTTGACGATCAAGATTACAGCGTTCTGGGATATGACGTCATATTTATTGTTAGTTCTTTACCAATGTTTCGTGGGAATATAGTGCCTTCATCCTCGAGATAGAATAATATGGCGGTATGGCTTTTCTCTGAAACGTTTGTATTTGTCTACCTAACTACACGGCGTCATATCCAAGAAGGCAGTAATATTGAACAGCTAAGAAACAGGAGTTGAATGTCGTGAAAATGTGGGTAATAAGATCGCTGAGGAAAAATTCGCAGTGTATTGAGAACTTCCATACATACATGTAGCACCAAGTTTAACCCTTTAATGCCCAGTGGTTACTCTATGTACCACCAGGTTTAACATTCAGCAAGACAGGCAATGTAAGTGTAAACGTTATACCGAGGCGTTCACGTAACCAGTGTTGCCGTGGAAAAGCAATAAGTATTGCATATTGTTAGTGTGTGTCTGTAGCCTTAGTTATCCAGCATGCAAAGGGCTGCGCCGTATTATATTGTCGTCTGTCTGGCTGTACCATATTTTTTCACATTATCTGATAAAGGCACGATTTTCGGAAAAAGGTATTGAACATAAAATTGTGTTTTGATTTTCTCTCGCTCTCTCTCTCTCTCTCTCTCTATATATATATATTTTATATATATCTGAACGTGGTGGAGTAAAAGTATTTATTTGGATAAAAGTGTAAACTTTGAAGCATCTTGCACAGAACTTTGTACACCGAGAACATAAATACTCCACACGAGTGAGAGGTTTTAATTTCGTTCCATTTCACGAGTCAGAAAGGGAATGTTCTCTGGTTTCTGGGTGCAGGATACATGACACTGTGTACTGTGCGGCATTTGCGAAACGTGAAGGTGTCTCACTTGGAATTACACGGTGTCCGAAGGCGCTTTTTGGATACATATCAGTTGTTGAGATCTGCGCTCTTCTGGGATATTACACAGCGTCGAGTGGTAATCCTTTAGCGACGTTTCGGGACAACGTATCGCTCCCATCTTCAAAGGTCAAGAAGTCCAAGTCTTCTTGGACTTCTTGACCCTTCAAGATGGGAGCGATACGTTGTCCCGAAACGTCGGTAAAGGATTACCACTCGACGCTGCGCAATATCCCAGAGGTGCGTAGATGTCATCAACATCGCGGCAGAAGTCTGAAATCACGGATATATCATTAGTCATATATGGGGTGACTTTTAGTCATTAAAATCACACCCCGCGTTTCGTCTGCACCTCTGCTTCTAATTGGGAGTTTCCCTACTTCGAATCCGGGCCCGGATACCAGCTATCTTGCCTGATGTGCCTTAACATCTTAAAATTGACCACAACCATTAGTTTTAACTGTAAATACAGTACACATTCATTATATTTTTATTCATTTCTTGATGCATGCCTTATTTAACAATGCTATTTGAAGTACACAGATTATCTAGCGCCGAATGATAGAATGGCTGTGAGTGATGAATCCGACGGCATGTAGAACGAACACGTCGTGGACAATTTAAAGTACTTCCTTGCAGAATTGAGGACAATAATGAAATCCTGTCATTATTACCATTTTGTTTGTGGCCCAACAGCCCCTAGTGGGCCAGCGCCTACTCATAATCGAGGCTTCACGATCACATTCAAACACGCCACACTCGGTAGGTCTCCTCTAGATAAGTGATCAGCCCGACGCAGGGATCTCTACCTGACAACACACAACACTCTCAAGAGACAGACATACTTCCCCCCGCGGGATTCGAACCCACAATCCCAGCAAGCGAGCGGCCTTAGACCGCGCGGCCACTGTTGGCCGGACATTATTACCATTACCCAAGGGTACATTCGACATGGCACTGCAATATATGCGGTACGAGTGATAACCTTACTCATTCATTCTGTAGTCTGTCTTACGACAGGTCCGTAGCCTCTTCCAAAGCGAGTTCTCCATAGGGTGCGATCTAGTGCTTCCTCTTTCAATTTCCAGTATCTTCTCTTTTCCTTAAGGTAATCCAGTAGCTGCTTACGTCTTCTCCCTCGTCTTCCCGTCATTTCTATTCTTCCTTCTAACTTTCCTTCAATCACGTGCTTTAGAAGGCAGTTTCTACGCAAGCTGTGACCAATCCAGTTAGCCTTCCATCTTTTTATTGTATGTACGATATTCCTCTCCTCCTTGACTCTGTGTAATACTTCTTCATTTCCCACACGATCGGTCCAACTGATCTTCTCCATTCTTCTCCAGCACCACATTTCAAAACTTTCCAGATACTTCTGATCCACTTTCCGAAGTGTCCACGTTTCAGCACCATACAAAGCAATGCTCCAAATGTAGCACTTTACTGGTTTCTTTCTTAAATTTAAGTCCAGTTTTCTGGTGAAAAGATTCTTCTTCTTGTTGAATGCTGCTTTTGTCATGACAATTCTGGATTTAATTTCACGTGTACACCTTACTGCCGAGATGTTACTGCCCTAGTCTGGAGTGGTTGCTGACTTGCGGAGCACACTGTACTAGACAGTAGTTGGGGGGTTGCCTGTAACAATGGTTACCACAGCATTCAGCTGGGGCTGGGCTCATCACGATGTGGAATTGTTTCACTTCTCTATTTTCTCATCTTCTTCTACTTTTGTTTCTCGTTTACTGGACCGAAAGACTAGGGCAATGAAACGCAATGTACGTAGGTAGTCGTAGAAAGCCGATGTTATTGGCTAAGACGTGTTCAGGGGAGGGGGGGGGGGGCTGAAGCAAAAAGAAAAATCCGGAAAGAGAAATGCGGATTTACAACTTTCCTAGCAGAAATATAAAATAAAAATTGAAGAAACAGAGAACCCGCATGAACTTAGAGGAAGTCGTAAAATCTGTTCAGAATTGAAGACACGCTGAACGAGAACTTGTGATCACAAGAGATGAGCGGGGGCCCACTGCATTCTGCTTTGTGATCACAAGAGATGAGCGGGGGCCCACTGCATTCTGCTTTGTGATCACAAGAGATGAGCGGGGGCCCACTGCATTCTGCTTTGTGATCACAAGAGATGAGCGGGGTCCCACTGCATTCTGCTTTGTGATCACAAGAGATGAGCGGGGGCCCACTGCATTCTGCTTTGTGATCACAAGAGATGAGCGGGGGCCCACTGCATTCTGCTTTGTGATCACAAGAGATGAGCGGGGGCCCACTGCATTCTGCTTTGTGATCACAAGAGATGAGCGGGGGCCCACTGCATTCTGCTTTGTGATCACAAGAGATGAGCGGGGGCCCACTGCATTCTGCTTTGTGATCACAAGAGATGAGCGGGGGCCCACTGCATTCTGCTTTGTGATCACAAGAGATGAACGGGGGCCCACTGCATTCTGCTTTGTGATCACAAGAGATGAGCGGGGGCCCACTGCATTCTGCTTTGTGATCACAAGAGATGAGCGGGGGCCCACTGCATTCTGCTTTGTGATCACAAGAGATGAACGGGGGCCCACTGCATTCTGCTTTGTGATCACAAGAGATGAGCGGGGGCCCACTGCATTCTGCTTTGTGATCACAAGAGATGAGCTGGGGCCCACTGCATTCTGCTTTGTGATCACAAGAGATGAGCTGGGGCCCACTGCATTCTGCTTTGTGATCACAAGAGATGAGCGGGGGCCCACTGCATTCTGCTTTGTGATCACAAGAGATGAGCGGGGGCCCACTGCATTCTGCTTTGTGATCACAAGAGATGAGCGGGGGCCCACTGCATTCTGCTTTGTGATCACAAGAGATGAGCGGGGGCCCACTGCATTCTGCTTTGTGATCACAAGAGATGAGCGGGGGCCCACTGCATTCTGCTTTGTGATCACAAGAGATGAGCGGGGGCCCACTGCATTCTGCTTTGTGATCACAAGAGATGAGCGGGGGCCCACTGCATTCTGCTTTGTGATCACAAGAGATGAGCGGGGGCCCACTGCATTCTGCTTTGTGATCACAAGAGATGAGCGGAGGCCCACTGCATTCTGCTTTGTGATCACAAGAGATGAGCGGGGGCCCACTGCATTCTGCTTTGTGATCACAAGAGATGAGCGGGGGCCCACTGCATTCTGCTTTGTGATCACAAGAGATGAGCGGGGGCCCACTGCATTCTGCTTTGTGATCACAAGAGATGAGCGGGGGCCCACTGCATTCTGCTTTGTGATCACAAGAGATGAGCGGGGGCCCACTGCATTCTGCTTTGTGATCACAAGAGATGAGCGGGGGCCCACTGCATTCTGCTTTGTGATCACAAGAGATGAGCGGGGGCCCACTGCATTCTGCTTTGTGATCACAAGAGATGAGCGGGGGCCCACTGCATTCTGCTTTGTGATCACAAGAGATGAACGGGGGCCCACTGCATTCTGCTTTGTGATCACAAGAGATGAGCGGGGGCCCACTGCATTCTGCTTTGTGATCACAAGAGATGAGCGGAGGCCCACTGCATTCTGCTTTGTGATCACAAGAGATGAGCGGGGGCCCACTGCATTCTGCTTTGTGATCACAAGAGATGAACGGGGGCCTACTGCATTCTGCTTTGTGATCACAAGAGATGAGCGGGGTCCCACTGCATTCTGCTTTGTGATCACAAGAGATGAGCGGGGGCTCACTGCATTCTGCTTTGTGATCACAAGAGATGAGCGGGGGCCCACTGCATTCTGCTTTGTGATCACAAGAGATGAGCGGGGGCCCACTGCATTCTGCTTTGTGATCACAAGAGATGAGCGGGGGCCCACTGCATTCTGCTTTTCGAAGCGATGTCCTTGTTTGTAATTCGAGCCATCACGATCAATGTGCCCTGTTGTTGGGTCAGAGAATTACAGCTCAAACCGTACGCCAGGAAGACGTTTCATAAACCACAATGAGACATGCTTTATAATGTAATATAGCACGTGCACTTCTGCGCTGTTCTGAGATATTATGCAGCGTTGAGTGACACTTCTGTACCGACGTTTCGGGACAACCTATCGGTCCAATCTTCAAGGATCAAGAAGTCCTACGTCTTGACCTTGGATATTGGACTGATAAGTTGTCCCGAAACTTCGGTACAGAACTATCACTCAACGCTGCGTAATATCCTAGAAGAGTGCAGATCTCATCTACATCGCAGCGGAAGCCTGAAGTCACGCACAGATAAATCCAGCCTACATCTTCCAACCCCGTTTCTTTAAGATCCAGTTTGACGTGGTTCTTCATCTGTGACTAGATCTACCAGCTTAAGGTTTTCCGACCAAAATTGTTGCATTAATTTATCATTATCCAATGCGTGCTGCGTTCACCGTCCGTTTCTTACTCCTCGATTCGATGCCGGAGGTACAGGGTGTATATGCTAATGACGTCGGACACGGAAGATCGAACACTTTTAAATTGAGAGCTTCATCCATAATTTTGTTGTTGTTGGTGGTGGTGGTAGTGGTGGTGGTGGTAGTGGTGGTAGTGGTGGTGGTAGTGGTGGTGGTAGTTCAAGAACGAGGTAGCCTGGCCTGGTAAGCCGCAACCAAACTGAGTATGAAGACTGATTTTCCAAATGCCAAAGAAAACACTTGTTTTTTAAAATCACACATTTCATGATAATGGGGTAAATGCAATTTCCTTTACGCCCAGAAGCAAAGTACGGTCTTTCCCTGTTCCCATTGTGATGAAACTTACAGATGCTTTGTAGCATTATATTCAGATCTCTTACACCGAATTTCACACAAATCAGACAAACGGCGACAGTGCGGATATAAATTAATTTACTGCTCTATGTAGGATGTAGTTTACATTTCGCCGATTTTCACTTAACTCACAGTGATTCAATGGATTTTTGTGAACATGTCCTGTACCGAATTTTATGCGAAGCGGACAGAAAATTCAGAAAATACGGGTAAAATATAATTCACACCCTTACGTAAAGTGTGGTTTTTACTGCACTTCATCATGTGCGGATCGTCTGTGTCGAATATCACCCTAATCAGTCAAGAAATACAGAACTTACCGCTAGAAATTCATTTACGCCCCTCAGTAAATTATAATTGTCAGTGAGCCAATTTTCACGAAACTTTAAAAGCCCGCGCGATAATTTGTTGTAAAGAGCTCCCATCCTGAATTTCATGAAATTCCGACGTGCGGTTTAGTTGCTGCTGCTAGGTCACAGACAGACGGACGGATGGACGGAACTTGGTCTGCACATAAGACTTTCTGTTTTTACTTCGTAAAGAATGCCTATTAACTATATACCATGACCTTTATAATATGGTGTTTGAAGCCTTAAGAAATTGTTGAAAGTTGAAATTGATATGCAACAGGGGTTATTGTGGCTGTTCTTGTTGTTATGCAGTTAGGTGGGTTTTTGTAGGAGGGTTTCGTGATGGGATCTAGACGTACCTGCATGTTAACATAACAGCTGTTGCACTGGCAGATCTCTCACAGTCATTGATTACCGTCACATTTATTTTCTGAAAACGAAAATAAAGAATGAGCTAGGTGATTGGCCGGCAGTTTGTGGTGAGAGAGGAGGTGTAAGGCAGCAGGGGCAGGGGATTTGCCGCGGTGGAGATGTGATTAGAACAGGATCAACCCGCGATGTTTGGCGCCTCCCCTAAAACACCTGAAGGCCAGTTGCATTCCGTAGGGCCAGACCACAGCGAAGCCATCAGTCATCTCCAGTCTGGAGCCGCGGTCTGGCTGCAGTAATTGTCACGCGGTATTCCACGGCTTGCTTCATCTGTCCATCCTTTATGCTTAGCAGAAACCAAACGTTAATTTCATTATTTAGTGTTGATTAGTGTCCGTTAACATCAATTACTATGGAGTAATGTTTGTTATCAACCCTGGCGTGATACATGCACTTACATTAAGGGTATTGTAAAAGTGTAACGTATGTATCGCAGACATTTTGGCTCTTAATTCTAAGTTAATGTGTTATTCTCGGTTAGTCGCCGGCCTCTCACCGCGGAGGCCCGGGTTCGATCCCGGGTCAGTCCATGTGAGATTTGTGGTGGACAAAGTGGCACTGGGACAGGTTTTTCTCCGAGTTGTCGGTTTTCCCGTGTCAATTTCATTCCACTGGTGTTCCATTACTTGTAAAACTTGGTAAAAAAAACTGCTCATCTTCATCACAGGGGTTGCACAAGAAGCCTTAAGGCTGCGGTGCGTCCGTAGCATCTGCTGCGGGGCCCTTCACCACGCAAAAAAAATGTGTTATTCTTCGGGAAATACCCAGCAGGTTCCCGGAATGCAACAGTCTGTATCGTCCACGTTTGGAACACATAGGCCTAACAGTATTTCTGAGTACCACTCTGTTTATGGTATCAAGGTCCCAGTGCTTTTGTAACTAGTCGGGAGTCCCAACCCCAAAAGGCATATAAAAGCAAAACGGAAGTGTTGCGTCATTTGCGTTCCGCCATGCGCGTCATCCTAATTCCTTCCTCTGCTAATGACTCTCTGGTTGCATGTGGCAATTAGCCGATATGTACGTGCTTGGAGAATAGTCCGCTTGTACAGTCCTCTGGAGCGCAACTGAAAGATAATGTGAACAACACAAACTGTCACTTGAGACCAGTGCATACTTTGTGGGGCCTCACGAACGCAGCGGGGTTTGTAGCGGTTAGCGTAGAGGCACTATATGGCGGGCGTGTTTTACGTAAGGAAAGGTAGTCTCATGGCCCGTTCAATAGGCATTGAATTAATTGAGGCATTTCCACGAAACTTAGAATAAACGTCGTGTCACTTTACAATATCCTGCCGTCAGTGATACCAACATGGCGGCCGTGATCTGAATTAAGTGTAGGTCCTGAAAGTTTTGGTCTTAATGTCACTGCGAAAACCCACGTAACTTTTAAAGGTAATGTTATTTCAAATTTTTGCTTTTAAAAAAATTGCGTAAGTCTGAAATTGCCTTAAGTCGGGGAGTATATATATATATTCTTTGCAGTCGCGAGAGAGTATAGATTTATTATAGAAAAAGACTGTGTGTGGGCCGGGATAGCTCAGTCGGTATAGCGACTCGCTACGTGCTGGACGGTACGGGGTTCGAATCCCGGTGGGGGCGAGATTTTTAGCACCCGTCCAGACCGGACCTGGGGCCCACCCCGCATCCTATACAATGAGCATTGGGTCTCTTTCTCGGGTAAAGTGGCCGGGGCGTGGAGTTGACCACCCACCCCAATCTAGTGCCGAGGTTAAAGAAAGAGTAGAGCTATACCTCTACTCCCCCTCTGGGCCTTCATGGTCTGGTCGAGGGTATGAAGTTTACTTTTTACATTAATTTCATAGATAAAGTCTTTCCAATCTCAACAGTTGTTGCAATCCTCATAAAATATATTCTTTTTTGTCTCGATATCATCCAAGTCATAGCAAGGCCGATAGCATATAGTCTTTGTAATCCCGAAAGTACAATCCGACGTTTCCATTTGCCGCAAAGCGATGTTCCAGCGTGTCCATAATCAGAGGGATCCCCGTGTGTCCCACCGCTCTCGTGTGGAAGGCGTCCTGCATGAGCCAGGTCCGTCTCCAGGTGGACACATCTGGTAGTCACAAACCACATGCCGAAAATGTTATTACGGTTACACAATGCGTGCATTCTTCTGACGCAGTAGACAGACAGACAGGCGGTAGAACAGCAATAGACCGACCTTGTAAGCTGTTATTCAGTGCCAAAATCAGCTCCCGTATTCATTCTCGACATCATCTGTGATACCAGCACTTTGTTGTTGCATGTTGAAGTACGTCCGGGACAAGGTCTTGTGTGTTTACGTACTGAACCATCTGGAATAGCAGGTGGCGTGCGAGAGCTGTATGAATGTTGTGAACTAACTAAATCCGTGGAGCAGAGTCCTCCTTTTGAAGTTAATAGTTCCTGTGCTAGTTCAGAAGTTCCCGCATTTTGCATGTGGCATCAAAGGGACGTTGCAAAGGGGTTTATTAAGAGCCAACTAAGTACACTTATTAGGCAGTATATACCCTGTTTTATATATTATATTTTATTATGTCGACCTCGGTGAACTAGTGGTTAGCGTGCTCGATCCCGACCGAGGTCGATGGATTTTTAAGGGTGATAAAAATCCGGAGTACCACTTCCTTCGGAGGGGAAGTAAAGCCGTCGGTCCCATGTCGTAGATTTACGGCATGTAAAAGAACCTTACGGGCATGAATAGAACTAGTAATGCTCGTAAACAAAGTTCAGCGGCCATTTCTCACCCAAGTCTCCTGACTGACTGCCAGATGGCTCTGGCAGTCACATCAGGATTGAGTCGAACAGCGCGGCCAGTGGGCCGGTCAACCACTACCACAAATGCACAAGACCCAGTAACCTCGGAAAGAGGAGGCCCAAGCCCATATAGGGCTGTCGAGCCATAGTTATTATATTATTATTATTATTATTATTATATTATATTATATTTAAGAACACTAGTTTAATAATATAATTTGCTTTTTGGTCAAGTAACACCATATATAACATGCCAGGATCCCGTAAACAAATTCGGAACAAGTATCTAATACGTGATATTATAAATTAAAGTCCCACAGGCGTGATACTGTATATGGTGGCCAGACTGACAGCAACAAAAAACGAGATTTTTGGGCATCTATGATACTTTAAAACAAATAATACACAGTCAGCATATGCATTACACAAACTTAATAATCAAGATGGTCCCGTGGATAACACCATGGATTTAATCGAAGCAGTAAAAAAGGTTGGCTTATGAATTGTCTTGAGAACTTTTATATAATACTATATTAACAAGGAAAGTTAATAAAGGAACAAAGTTATGGAGAATCGAACTCTCTTTAAGAAGTCATGTAGCACGTAGTATTGCAACACGCATGCGTGTGAGATATAAAGGCTGACCTTCAACAGATCACGTAACGTGATGCAGTTCAGTACAGTGTGTTCAGTCCAGTTGTAAAGTAAAAATGACGTCCCATCATTACAGTTATGTACATTTAGGTGACGATACCTGTTAATTTTAGCCGATCGCAGTGGCCGCGCGGTCTAAGGCGTGGGTCTTCGGCCCCTCGCTTCCTAGGATCGTGGGTTCGAATCCCACCGGGGGCATGAATGTCTGTCTCTTGTGAGTGTTGTGTGATGTCAGGTAGAGGTCTCTGCGTCGAGCTGGGCCCTCGTCCAGAGGAGTCCTACCGAGTGTGGTGTTTCTGAGTGTGATCGTGAAGCCTCGATAATGAGGAGGCCGTGGTCCACGAGGAGCTGTTGCGCCACTGGAAAAACAGTAAATTATAGCAGTCCTACCGACTGTGGTGTGTCTCAAATGTGTGATCATGAAACCTCGACGAAACGAGGAGGCCCAGGCCCATATAAGGCTGTCGAGCCATACAAAAAAAACTGTTAATTTTAATCAATTTCTACAACTGTGTTTGTTACACTTTCAGTAATTTCCACAGGACCTGACTGTCACACTGTAAAGAGTGACTGTGCTCCATCGCTGTTAGGATGCAATGTCAGTCACTGTATTTAATGCAGCTCTTTCTCATGTATAGAGCGACGTATATATAGCGCTCTTCGATGTGGTTACGCGTTTCTGATTTATCACACCTTGATGTTTTGAGCTCTTGTCTAAACAAACGAAGTTGGATATTTAGTAACGGTACTCAAACCGGAAAAGTGAATTATGTGTTACGATTCATTGCCATCGCGTGGGGAAAAAAATAATCATGTTCCAACTTCGGAACGAAGCTTATTTGTGTGTCCATTATGCGTGGTTACGCACAAAATAAAAAGCTATAATTTCGTACGTGCGTGGATACTACATAAAATACCGGGAGTGCAAGAAAAGTGTATACAAGTGATTTACCTGTAGGACCAATTTATCCGGTCGCACGAAGGTCCGTATGTAATGTACGGAACTGACACTGGTGTTGTACAGTAGTACTGCCACACGTACGTCCACATCTTACGGTCTGACGTCTTTTTTTATATTTTTATACTCACATTTTTATACTTACATGTTTTTTTTGTATTGTACATATTTTATATTTACATTTAACATATAATTCCCTTAGGCAACACTTTTATATATTGATATATATATATATATTTTTTTTTTCCTATGGCTCACAGCCCTATATGGGCCAGGGCCTTCTCGTTTCGTCGAGGTTTCATGATCACACACATTTGAGACACACCACAGTCGGTAGGACTCCTCTGGACGAGTGATCAGCCCGTCGCAGAGACCTCTACCTGACAACACACAACACTCACAAGAGACAGACATCCATGCCCCTGGTGGGATTCGAACCCACGATCCTAGTAAGCGAGCAGCCGAAGACCCACGCCTTAGACCGCACGGCCACTGGGATCGGCATATATATATATATATATATATAGAAGGATATAAATGACGGGAAGACGAGAGAGAAGACGTAAGCAGCTACTGGATGACCCTAAGGAAAAGGGAAAGTACTAGAATTTGAAACAGGAAGCACTAGCTCGAGCTGCTGGAAGAGTCTGCAGACCTTTCGCAAGACAGACTACGCAATGAAGAAGTTGGGATTGCGTCTTAAAACATTCCACTGCCGTTTCTCCCCACGAGGCCAAATAATTCATCCATCTCACTCGCACCCTTATTTCCTCTTAAGGCACAACGCGAACATAAGGGATACTTCATGTTAGAAGTGTTCCAGGTTGGAAGGTCTCAAGTGAAGTTTCTAAACATCAACCACCTTTCACTGTAGTGAACGGCAAATTACCTGTGACACATACTCGTATATTGCACACACGTCCTCACATCTTTGCACGTGGCGAAGGAATGTAACTGCTTCAGGGCACCGCACGGTTATTTGCCAGGCCGATCGGCCGTGTGGCCCAGCAAGTCTCCTATCTTCTATCATATCGAATATCCGGTTACCTCCGCGACTGTGGACACCTTAATGACATGATCCTTAGTCGCAAGGGCAACTTGTAATACCGTGTTACCTTCCAGTTTTATTAAAGAATTCACATTAAAATTTACTTATCAGCATCACGAATGTAAATAGACGTAGGACACATCGGTCTGGTCCTGTGAAAATTCAATCTTGAAGATGCTGTTGATCTCTCCGTCTTGTTTTTGGTCGACCTGTGTCGCGTTTGCATTTTGGTTTGTAGTGCAGTGCCATCTTGGGTTTTTGTGAGTGTTCAGTCCTTTTAACACGTTGTAGCCAATTGTTGTGGTAGCTCTGAATTTCATCTACTATGTGTTCTACTAAAACTAACTAAATAACTCCATGGAGCAGAGTCCTTCTTGAGAAGCTAACAGGTCGTCAGCTAATCAAGAAATTCCCGTGTTTTATGGAACCCGAAGGTTCATTACCGCACTCACAATAGCCCGCCACCCGTCCCTATCCTGAGCCAAAGAATCAGTCCAGGTCCGAGGCTCAGCTTAGTGTTTCGTAACATGGTAATTTTTTACGGTGAGTTGTTAGCACCTAGCCCAACCCTCAAGCTGGAGGGCCACCCCTTGTCGGCTGTCCGCGACTGCTCATTCAATGTATTCGCAGCTACCCTCCATATCTGGAGGCCGTTCCTCCATCCGCAACCTGAAGACGCGCCATGCCGTGGTGACAGAGACCCACTTATCGTGGTTCTACTAAAATTTAATTATAAATATGTTAAATCTGGTCTCTCCATTTCATCTACGGATGCTCCACGTGTGTCTGGAAGGGGGGGGGGGGGTTCTGCGTAAAGTACCGGTAAAGTGACAAAGGAATCTGGAATGGAGTGTTATGATAAAGGGTCAGAAAAGCATAGATAGGGCGCATGGACAGACAGACGATAACGTAGGTCTTCTGGGATGTGATGCGGTGAAAGTTACCGACGTTTCGAAGGAACCCGATACCTCAAACTATTTTGAAGGGGGAGGTAACAGCTTTCTCCAAGACGTTACATTTCTACCAGGCCACATGGCGTAATATCCCAGAAGATAATCTTCACAATCACAGCACGAGAACCTCAAATCTCTTACGTTACTGTCTCTCTCTGTATTCGTGTCTTTCCACTTCTCTACTGATCCATCCTTCCTTCCATGTCCGTCCCCAATCCATTCGCTTGACTATGCTCTCCTCCCATGTAATATGGGTTTTGTTGTTATATACCGCAGCCTGCTATTCTGGGCCTGCTTTTCAAATGTCGCCATCAATTAATTTCATTGTTTGTCCTCATATGTTGACAGCACTGCCTCCCACTGTTTTTCCTCTCCTGGGACATTTGTTACACTGACAAGAAGAGACAACACTGGAACACACGGCACGACCACCTGTTTTCATAGACTGTCAACTTTCGCGACAATAACTTTTCGCTCTGCTTTTTTTATGCAGATTGCTAATGTACATACTATCACGCTGCTGTCGTTTCACTTATTATTATGATGCAAACATTTGCATCTTCACGGAAATAAAAAACCAACTAAATTGCGTTGCTTTTTGGGAGACATCTCCCCTCCCCAACAGTCTTTAATAAACCTGTGACAATTTTCGGCCTAGCTGGGCTGTTATCAAGGAGTCGCCCAAAATTCTGTAAAATGGGAAGCGTTAAAGGTTTTAACATTGTATGCAGTGACAAAATAGCTTAGTGTAAAATGTAAAATATGGAAAAGTGGTGTGAAATTCAAATTTTAAATTATTCAAGTTTTAGTAATTTTGCAAAATTAGTAATTTAGCAAAATTGCGGAAAGCGATTATTAGCTTTGTCATGTCTGTCTGTCTGTCCGTCCGCATTAAATAACTCGGCTCCAACTGAACGGGTTTTTATGAAATTTGATATTGAGTATTTTTCGAAAATCTGTCGAAAAAATTCAAGTTTCATGAAAATCTGGTACGAATAACGGGCACGTTACATGAAGACCTATGTACGTTTATGATAATATCTCGCTGAAATCTCCTTAGAATGAGAAACATTTCAGACAAAAGCTTTAGAGAAAATCAAAACAGAATTTTATGTTCAAATACTTTTTCCGAAAATCGTGCTGTTTATGAGATAATGTGGAAAAATATGGTACAGTCAGACAGGCCACAAATGACAATATAATACTGCGCATGCGCTTTGTATGCTGGATAACTAAGGCTACAGACACACACATAATATGTAATACTTATTGCTTTTCCACAGCAACAATGGTTACGTAAACGCGCCTCATTATTACGTTTATGTGTACATTGCGTGTCTTGTTATTTGTGTGAAGAGGTAATAAATATGCGGATATTATGCAACACCGCAAGATTCATACATATGTCTTGGACTTTCTGTTTTTGAGACTTGATCTGCGAAAGGGTTCAAAGCAGGAAAATCTTTTATCGTGTCACTTGATGAAGGAAACAGAGGTAGTTTCGAAAACGTCGAGGTTTTAGAAAGGGAAGTCTGGGACGATTGACGGTGTAGAAATATTAGTGAGTGTTCTATTTGAAATAGTCAAAAGTTACCATTCATGAATTTAAATTCTAAAGACGGGGAATAGAGGTGAATGCGTCAGAACTGTTACCCTGTGCGTTCCTCTGCCTACTTGTGGTTCTGTAATGCAATGTGCGTGACTCACGCACGACGAACTGTTTTTGTTATTTCATGAATTTCATTTTGAAATAAAACCATAAACCTGCATGTTTCCTGTGTTTGTTATTTCCATCGTGGTTCAATCACAAACGCGATTATCTTCTCCCGACCCATTTTTAGTTTATTTTTGCACATGACGTCAGTGATGGACATGCAGTAGTTGCGACAGTTCCATTTTACCCGGCTGCGTGTTCAGCTGTACGTGTAATTCTGTCTTTAATCTTGTTTCAGTAAACAGGTTTTTAAACTGAATTGTTCAGGGGGAAATAGATCAAAGGCCCAGTACATATTCCATTCTGTTCTCTGGCGGAGCTCATTCATACGTTTAAAATGTAATAACTGTAGTCTGCCTCTTGTATTTGTGGTATATTCAAAGATGCTGCCAATTAATCGGACTGTATGGCGTTAAATGACCTGATGGTGGTGGATAAACAGTTAGAAAATCTTGTCTTAATGTGACTCATTTCTTTGTGCTAATTATATAAAAACCAATACGTATCCATCGAACACAACAAATGTATGATGTAGAGAACCAACGGCTACATGTTTTCGGTTTTTAACTAAGTCACCATCGTGCTGTACATGATTTACAAAAAAGATGTAATGTACAACAATGCTAGCAGGGTCTAATGTTGATCTTGAATAGAATTTAATAATATAAGATTTATAATAAGGTGTAATGTACACAACAAGTATGTTAACAAACAACGTACATTGTTTTTACAGTCTTTGTAAATTACAATAACGTTAACTGCACAATTAGATAATTTATTTGAATACAGTATATTATACATTAAGTTGTAAACAAGGTGTATGCTTTAAACAGTGCTAGATAATGTTATCTGAACAATACGATTTGTATTATTTACAATTTATGTAAATCTTTAACAGCCTGATGATGACTTAGTTAAAGCCGAAACATAGCTGTTGTAAGTTTAAGTTAAACCAACTAATGCGCAAGAATTATTAACAAAGTAAGATAAATTTGTAACCCCTACACATGTTTCGGCAATCAAGTTGACATCCTCCTGGGGCGCATCAAAGAATCACAAGTATCTATGGCATCTAGATACACATACATTTGGCATTATAATTTCTGTTATAATTTCCATTATAATACCAAATGTATGTGTATCTGGATGCCATAGATACTTATGATTCTCTGATGCGCCCCCTGAGGATGGTAACTTGATTGCCGAAACGTATGTAGGGGCTACAGATATACCTTACGTTGTTAATACTTCTTGTGCTTTAGTTGGTGTAACTTAAGCTTATGACAAAATACACGTTACGTATATCAAATGCATGTAGCCGTTGGTTCTGTACAATAAATATATGTTGTGTTCAAGGGATACTTATTGGTTTCCGTAGAAAGTCTTGGCATTAGTTGCGCTACTATCGCAGAATTTGCTTAGAGGCAGTGACGAAGTGTGTCTCCAGTTCACAAACGTGTGTAGCTACACACTACACACCATGGGCCTCCAACCTTTTTATGACAAAGGACCACACTGGTTATTGCGGACCGGATCGCGGGGCCGCGTGTCCAAAAATAACAGTAAGTGGTATACCTAACCGCCTAAATTGTGTAATTTTTGTAGTACATACACAATATAGAAATGCGGCCGCAGACCGCATAATAGAAGCTGGCGGGCCGCAGATTGGTGAACCATGCTTTAAACCAGCACGATTATTGTCAGTGCTGTATTCGTGTAAGAAAATGCTTCGTTAAAAACTACTGGTGGCATACTTGAATGGCTGGCAGCAGTTCGAACTGGTGGCGTTCCATACAAGGTAGAAGCACCATCGAGTTCCATACAAGGTACAAGCACCATCGAGTTCAATACAAGGTAGAAGCACCATCGAGTTCAATACAAGGTAGAAGCACCATCGAGTTCCATAAAGGTAGAAGCACCATCGAGTTCCATAAAGGTAGAAGCACCATCGAGTTTCATACAAGGAAGAAGCACCATCGAGTTCCATACAAGGTAGAAGCACCATCGAGTTCCATACAAGGTAGAAGCACCATCGAGTTCCATACAAGGTAGAAGCACCATCGAGTTCCATTCAAAGTAGAAGCACCATCGAGTTCCATACGAGGTAGAAGCAACATCGAGGCTAGGTCGGCTCTAGGGAAGGTTCACCGGCGGAGCACAGAATGCGAGGAGCTTTAACTCCATTTCGTATACGCCCTACTGGCGTAATGATGAGGACAGGAGTTAAACTCCGTCACGCGCTAAAAATTGTGACTTGTCTTCGGGAAGTATCCAGTTCGAACCCGCCTGGACACCGGTTATACGTCTTTGAAGTGTTTCTTGTTATTCCTCAGTCGCTCCAGATGACCACCGTGGTGGTACTTTGAAATAAATCACGATTGTTTCCCCCCAAATCGATCTCATAGCTCGTTATCTGCTTCACGTTACTTGGCATTATGTAGCAGTTGTAATTACTACAGCGTCGTTAAAGAAGTAGTATAAATCCGACGCTTTCTGTATATTGAAATTAATGAAGCGCCGAAAGGAGCTTGGGTGAGCTCAGTCGGTATAGTATTTTAGGCTACGAGCAGGACCGTCCGGGCTCGAATCCCGGTAGGGGCAAGAGATGTTTCTCTTCTCCAAAACGTCCAGACCGGTTGTGGGCCCCACCCAGCCTTATATTAAATGTGTACCGGGGTTTCTTCCTGGGGGGTAAAGCGGTCGGGGCCTGAAGTTTGTCCCTCACCTCCACCTATGGTACCGAGGTTAAGAATACTTCTACTCCCTATATATGCCTTCATAGCCCGGACAAAGAAAACTTTACATTCTTATGCATCGCCGTTAAATACGCTATAGAAATAAGCTACTCAGGTTTTTGTGTTGATGCGGCATCGAAATAAATCTAAGAATTTACTGCGGGGTTGAAGGTTAAGATATTAAACAGACATTTCGAAATCGTGCTTCGTTTCGCACGAAGTTGAGTCCGAGACCCACCCAGCTGCGTGCTGTCAATTTATTGCGTACCCTCAAACTTCCGTTGTACCTGTTACAGCAAGTCAAGGCCTCTCTTTGTTTGAAACTTTTTTTTTTCACGGCGGCGTATGTGCAGATGTGCGCGTATCCAGCCCGCAGGTTATGTTTCGAGGCACGGCCGCTGTTACCTAACCGAACGCTAAGCTCAAGAGTCCCGCCCTTCGTCAGGAGCTTACTCTCAAACACAGTGTTCCGGACCCACGCTGCGAGTCCTAAGGAATGCGAGACTGACTTAACGTAACCTACATCTGTCCAGTTTCTCCAGTCGCGGATCCGTGTTGCAGATTACACACACCTAGTGCCAGCACTGGCATTAACCCTTATCGGTCCAATGTCGAGTTAAACTCGACAGTGCCTTCCAGCGTACCAGGTCCAATGTCGAGCTCAAATCGACACGTTATTTTACAGTGTTTTGTGTTGGTTTTCCCTAAGCTACTCTTATCTAGTGGCTGCTTTTGAAATTTGAAGATTAGAAATTTTGAAGATGAATTTTGGCCCGATTGTTGGAATTCTGAATAATAATTTGGGCCGAAAAGGGTTAAAGTTTTATTAGTCTAGAGCAGAGTTTGGCAGTTGTACTTGCTTGAGGGTTCGGAATGATCCCGAGGTATGCATTCTTACGAGGAATATTGTGTAATACAATCTAATTAGCCGATCCCAGTGGCCGCGCGATCTAAGGCGCGGGTCTGCTGCCCTTCGCTTGCTGGGATTGCGGGTTCGAATCCCGCCGGGGTCATGGATGTCTGTTGTGAGTGTTGTGTGTTGTCAGTTAGAGGTCTGTGCGTCGGGCTGATCGCTCGTCCAGAGGAGTCCTACCAAGTGTGTGTCTAAATGAGTGTGATCGTGAATCCTCGATAATCAGGAGGCCCTGGCCCACTAGGAGCTGTTGCGCCATGAAAAAATAATCTAATTAAATGTAAATTGTTCACAAATATCTGAACATACTTCATAGGCCAGAAGACAGAACATGACAATATTCACCATTTCATGGTTGGTAGTAATAATACATGTGCTCGCTGGTTTAAAATTAAAAAATTTGATATCTAGTCCACATAATTCCAGTTGGTTCTCAGAATAAACGATAATTTTCCTGAATACCATTAGGCGAATTATCTTCACAGTGAGTGTGTTGTTTTCTGTGAGGTAAGTAATAACCCTTATATTTCATTCAGATCAATTCCGCTTTTTAAAAGCTTGTGCACGATACCTAAATTCCGGACCAAGCAAGACGTGTAATCGAGAGGTGCCGGTTTCGAATCTTAGCCGCGACACCGATTATCATTAATAAGGTATTTCCTGATTTTGCGTGATGACTCTTAGCAAATTCCCCGATAGTACGTAGTACCTCTAAACAGTATTCTAAAATACAAGTTCGCCGAATGTTGATGCTCTGACCACCTGCTGTCCGTGTTCTCAGAGAAATGCTCATGGCGTTTGTGTAACATTTCAGAGTTACGTATATACATTATAGAGCCGTGGGAGGGCCTGCCACTGTGCTGCACTGTGCTCGCAATGAATTATTCAGAGCGCACTTCAGCCCGCTTTCATCACCATCCTGGCCTTTGGGGGCGGTTCCTGAGTTGTGGGTGGAGGCATGCCGAAACAAGCTCCAACTTATCGTGAGATTCTGAACCGTGTCTAACCTCAAACAGTGAAATTCTGAAACAAAAGTGATATGTCGCCTTCCATCCAGTCCTCTTCTTTGAAACTTCCACCGGCTTTCACTTCTAAACTGAAAGTCTCTCTACAGTATTTATCTTGATTCAGTACCACACTGTTAAAATACTGTGCTTGTTTCTGTAAATAAGCCAAGTGACTTAGTAACCAGAATAACTTAGCTTTCCCCACTCTTTTTGGTTATCGGGGTTTTTATATAATCAAACAGTGGAAATTAAATTTGTAAGTAGGAAGTAAAGGTATTTACTGAGTTAAAAATTGGAATTGGAATTGTTTTCCTTAAATAGCATAGTTGTCAACTGCAGACAAAAATAGATGAGGCATCACATTATAATATTCAAGAGAAGAATCCAGAAGGTCACTGTTAAGTTCAAAACTTATTGGTCTGTCCTGATAGGCCTACATAGGAAGGCAATTCATGACGGCTGCAAAGTCGGAACAGGCTAATCGCTGGAGATCAGATAAAGATTTGGAGCTTCTCAACCGATCTCCAGTGGAGATTACTATCTTCTGGAATGTGATGCAGTGTAGTCCGGTGGACATCTACCGACGTGTCTAAGGAACCTGCTGCCTTTGTCATCAGGATTGATCTATACGGATGATGGACGCAGCAGTTTCCTCTGAAACGACGATAGACTTCTCTTAGAAGCACAGAATTGTCAATCAGCTCAGCGGACTTCGGTCTGGGACTTGAAATGGGGACGTCACAGTTACGAGGCAGAAGTAGTCGCCACTGCGTCCCGATTTTTTTACGTTGCACATTCCTTGCATTTTTAGATAAATGCATTCAATCTATTGTACCAACTAAACGCATATTAGACTATTAGTTACATATGAGTGTTAAAACACGTAGCTCCGACATGTTTCGGTAAAAACGTACCATCGTCAGGGAGCGCAATATGTCAGGCTTGAAACCAACTGCCAGTGACAAGCTATTATTTACAAGGTTCCACAGTCTGCAGTGGGCTCCGTTGTTGCTGTCAGTTGTGTATAAAAGGAACAACTTGGGTTAAGACCTGGCATATTGCGCTCTCTGAAGATGGTAGGCTTGTACCGAAACATGTCGCAGCTACGTGTTTAACAGCCATACGTAACTAATAATGTGCATTTAGTTGGTACAATAAATTTAATACGTTTAATGTGTCCCGATGTCCGTTTGCGCAGTTGAGAGGTAGCTCGCAGTTTTTCGGACTAGATCTGTGATGGACATTGGAGAATACATACTGTTCGCTGAAGAAGGCTTATGACGTTTGGGTCAATACATGTTCGCTGAAGAAGGCTCATGACGTTTGGGTCCCAACATTTTCGCTGAAGAAGGCTTAGGACTTTTGGGTCAATACATGTTCGCTGAAGAAGGCTCATGACGTTTGGGTCCCAACATTTTCGCTGAAGAAGGCTTAGGACTTTTGGGTCGCTACATTTTCGCTGAAGAATTCTCATGACTTTTGGGTCCCTACTTGTTCGCTGAAGAATTCTCATGACTTTTGGGTCCCTACACGTTCGCAGAAGAAGGCTCATGGCGTTTGGGTCCCAACATTTTCGCTGAAGAATTTTCATGACGTTTGGGTCCCAACATTTTCGCTGAAGAATTCTCATTACTTTTGGGTCACTGCATTTTCGCTGAAGAATTCTCGTGACTTTTGGGTCCCTACGTGTTCGCTGAAGAATTCTCATGTCGTTTGGGTCCCAACATTTTCGCTGAAGAATTCTCATGACTTTTGGGTCCCAACATTTTCGCTGAAGAATTCTCATGACTTTTGGGTCCCTACATGTTCCCTGAAGAAGGCTCATGAGGTTTGGGTCCCAACATTTTCGCTGAAGAATTCTCATGACTTGGGTCCCTACGTGTTCGCTGAAGAAGGCTCACGAGGTTTGGTGGCTCCGTAGTTCATACACCTCGAGACTCTTTAATACTACGGAAGGAAAAGAAACTTTATTTTGCTACGCAGAATTCCAACTATAATGTTCTGGTGAAACGTTTAGGAGAAAGGAAGCCTTTGTGAAGACACGTGCACAGATGTGTCAGACTGTTTATTGCAGAATGTTCGGTTAAATCAGATGCAATACCAGAGCGCGTGCCTCATGCGTAAGGTATGCGCTGCAGTTACATTCAGTCACTTGCTGTGTGTTACACTGTCATTTGTATTGCTCCCGGTTTCGAATCCCGGAGTAGACTTTCGTGGTTAGTACGTATTGTGCAATGAATAACAATTGGAAGACATGGATATTTTCTTCAGGATGGAGTGTCTGCTTGAAGGTACAAGTAGCTGGGGCCGGTTTGCAAATTAAGTTTAGCCTTGTCTCTTTATTTACACTAACGAGGTTTGAAGTTCTCACGGCAATGTCAGCATTACGGTCTCCTGTGATGTGTAAGCGTGTAGTTTTGTAGACAGATACCAACGTTTCGGAGGAAACTGCTGCCTCCATCTTCAGCGTGACTCTTATACATTTAAGATGGAGGCAGCAGGTTTATACTAAAGTATTGTACCATGTACCAAACTGTACGGTGTTACAACAGAGAAGATCATTATCTTCATTTACTCGTCATTTTATATTAGCCAGGATATCCACGTTGTATTGTCTGATCTAATGACAGTCTTTCAATAAACCACAAATAATGGTACAGGAGAATAATCATGTCTGCGGGCTGGATGTATGGGGTTCGATTTCTAGCGGATACATGTGCTTGTCATCATCGCACGTGAAGTCCACCGACCTGTGCAGTGGGTGTCGGGGTAAGGCAGTCGTAAGATTGTGCCAAAATGGTGCTTGGACACAGCGGCAAACTAACTTTTACCTCATTATATGTGAAGAGAGAATTAGCGTGTCGCAGTTGCTGTCTTCTTTATGCGAAGCCGCACCAACTCTTTAGTTTGATTTGCGCTGCCCTTCCCCTCAATATAGACCCAGTTTTTCTGTTACGCCTCACCATTTTACCTTTCACCTTTTCTATCCGCTTCCCCCCCCCCCCCCCCCCGCAGCTGTCCTTAACAAGGCCTAGTTTCTCCATTTCTCTCCGGATTTTTCCTTAACTCTTTAAAAAGTAAGAGTAACCTGAATTGTATTTAAAGATTCATTCCGTACTGCGCAGTAAACACACTCTGTCTCAGTTATACAAACCAGTCAGTTAATGCTGTACAGTGAAATAATCGCTGTTTGTTCTGAGATCCACACAATACACATAAATACAGTCCGTACCGCGCAGTAAACACACTCCGTCTCAGTTATACAAACCAGTCAGTTAATGTTGTACAGTGAAATAATCGCTGTTTGTTCTGAGATCCACACAAAACACATAAATACAGTCCGTACCGCGCAGTAAACACACTCCGTCTCAGTTATACAAACCAGTCAGTTAATGCTGTACAGTGAAATAATCGCTGTTTGTTCTGAGATCCACACAATACACATAAATACAGTCCGTACCGCGCAGTAAACACACTCCGTCTCAGTTATACAAACCAGTCAGTTAATGCTGTACAGTGAAATAATCGCTGTTTGTTCTGAGTCCCACACAAACACATAATTTACAGTCCGTACCGCGCAGTAAACACACTCCGTCTCAGTTATCAAACCAGTCAGTTAATGCTGTACAGTGAAATAATCGCTGTTTGTTCTGAGATCCACACATTACACAAAATTACAGTTCCGTACCGCGCAGTAAACACACTCCGTCTCAGTTATACAAACCAGTCAGTTAATGCTGTACAGTGAAATAATCGCTGTTTGTTCTGAGATCCACACAAACACATAAATACAGTCCGTACCGCGCAGTAAACACACTCCGTCTCAGTTATACAAACCAGTCAGTTAATGCTGTACAGTGAAATAATCGCTGTTTGTTCTGAGATCCACACAAAACACATAAATACAGTCCGTACCGCGCAGTAAACACACTCCGTCTCAGTTATACAAACCAGTCAGTTAATGCTGTACAGTGAAATAATCGCTGTTTGTTCTGAGATCCACACAAAACACATCAATACAGTCCGTACCGCGCAGTAAACACACTCCGTCTCAGTTATACAAACCAGTCAGTTAATGCTGTACAGTGAAATAATCGCTGTTTGTTCTGAGATCCACACAAAACACATAAATACAGTCCGTACCGCGCAGTAAACACACTCCGTCTCAGTTATACAAACCAGTCAGTTAATGCTGTACAGTGAAATAATCGCTGTTTGTTCTGAGATCCACACAAAACACATAAATACAGTCCGTACCGCGCAGTAAACACACTCCGTCTCAGTTATACAAACCAGTCAGTTAATGCAGTACAGTGAAATAATCGCTGTTGTTCTGAGATCCACACAAAACACATAAATACAGTCCGTACCGCGCAGTAAACACACTCCGTCTCAGTTACACAAACCAGTCAGTTAATGTTGTACAGTGAAATAATCGCTGTTTGTTCTGAGATCCATACAAAACACATAAATACACTGTGTGGGCAGAACGTAGAATTTTTTTATGTTAAACCTGGTGGTACATATAGTATAGTAATCACAGAGCCTTAAAGGGTTAAAGCGGCTGTTTTCTCGCTATTCTCAATTTTTTCTCGGCACAGGTCCTTTCAAGAGCTTTTTTTTTCTTTTCCGATCCACAGCGGCCTTACAAAGGCTGTTTTCTCTCTTTTTTCGCTGCAGTATTCATGTTTCAGTGTTTCCGTCTTGCCGCTCCTGTTGGCCCAGACAGTACCCGCCTCTCCTTGCCTTCTCGTGGTCCTGAGTGACCAGTATCCTGTCACTTTGCCTGTAGACACATAAACTGACCAGTATCCTGTCACTTTGCCTGTAGGCTACACATAACTGATTTGTACCTAGTATTCCTGTCACTTTGCCTGTAGACACATAAACTGACCAGTATCCTGTCACTTTGCCTGTAGACACATAACCTGACCAGTATCCTGTCACTTTGCCTGTAGACACATAAACTGACCAGTATCCTGTCACTTTGCCTGTAGACACATAACTGACCAGTATCCTGTCACTTTGCCTGTAGACACATAACTGACCAGTTACTGTCACTTTGCCTGTAGACACATAACCTGACCAGTATCCTGTCACTTTGCCTGTAGACACATAACTGACCAGTATCCTGTCACTTTGCCTGTAGACACATAACCTGACCAGTATCCTGTCACTTTGCCTGTAGACACATAACGTGACCAGTATCCTGTCACTTTGCCTGTAGACACATAATGCATCCTGTCATTCCTGTAACATAATGCCGTATCTGTCACTTTGCCTGTAGACACATAACCTGACCAGTATCCTGTCACTTTGCCTGTAGACACATAAACTGACCAGTATCCTGTCACTTTGCCTGTAGACACAAACCTGACCAGTATCCTGTCACTTGCCTGTAGACACATAACGTGACCAGTATCCTGTCACTTTGTGTAGACACATAACTGACCAGTATCCTGTCAATTTGCCTGTAGACACACTAATATACCTTGAACCCAGTATCCTGTCACTTTGCCTGTAGACACATAACGTGACCAGTATCCTGTCAATTTGCCTGTAGACACATAACCTGACCAGTATCCTGTCACTTTGCCTGTAGACACATAAACTGACCAGTATCCTGTCACTTTGCCTGTAGACACACAACCTGACCAGTATCCTGTCACTTTGCCTGTAGACACATAACGTGACCAGTATCCTGTCACTTTGCCTGTAGACACATAACGTGACCAGTATCCTGTCAATTTGCCTGTAGACACAACCTGACCAGTATCCTGTCACTTTGCCTGTAGACACATAAACTGACCAGTATCCTGTCACTTTGCCTGTAGACACATAACGTGACCAGTATCCTGTCAATTTGCCTGTACACACATAACCCTGACCAGTATCCTGTCACTTTGCCTGTAGACACATAACCTGACCAGTATCCTGTCACTTTGCCTGTAGATACATAACCTGACCAGTATCCTGTCACTTTGCCTGTAGACACATAACCTGACCAGTATCCTGTCACTTTGCCTGTAGACACACAACCTGACCAGTATCCTGTCACTTTGCCTGCAGACACACAACCTGACCGTATCCTTCCCCCTGTTACTCTGCCACGTATTACAAGGACGTTCAGCACTTCGTGTCTCATACTCACACATGTGACACTCATTTGTTGTTCCAGATAAAGAACTGCAGATCGGCCACAGACCCGCCAACGCCGTTAAAGACGACAAGGTGCCGCTGGTTGCCTGGGAGCCGTACTTCTGTGTGCTGTTGCAAGACGAGCAAACACTCACCGCGTACCGGAGTGAGGAGCTGTCGGTGAGTGTTGTGAGGTTGTGTGGTGGAAAAAGTGTGTTGGTCTTTTGAAGACAGTTCCTCGTGCGTGATTGTACTGAATCTGTGCCTGTGATTTTGAAACATGGAGAAAAAAAATGTGATATAAACAGATGGGCGGGATAAGTGGGGCTGGTGTTTAAACGGAATAGAGTCTAAATGCACGTGTGATCGTAAGGTAAAGGTAAAAGGTAAAGTTCACTCTAGAACAGGCCAAGAAGACCCAGAGGGGGAGTAGAGGTATAGCTCTACTCTTTCTTTAACCTCGGCGCTAGATGGGGGTGGGTAATCAACGCCACGCCCCGGCCGCCTTACCCCCGGGCATGACCCGGTACCCATTGTACAGGATGCTGGGTAGGCCCCAGGGCAGTCTGGACGGGTGCGCAAAATCTCGCCCCACCGGATTTTTTTTTTTCTGTACTGTTTTAAATCCTTTCGTCCTTCATGCACTTTACGTTCCATGCTACCGTCCTTACTAAATATACAACACAAACATCCATGCCCCGGGGGGATTCGAACCCACGAGCCAGTAAGCGAGCGGCCGAAGACCACGCCTTAGACGCGCGGCCACTGGATCGGCTTTCTGTTTGTAGCGCAGTGCCTCAACCAACTGCGCCACCGCGTGACCCTGTTCGATCCCCGGACCGTCCAGCTCGTAGCGAGTCGCTATACGACTGAGCTATTCCGGCCGGATCGTAAGGCCCGTGTCAAAGGTAACATCTGGCGCTAAAGCCCCAAATGTACCCACTGTTGCACAGTGTATTGCGTAACCAATTGATAACTAGGCTAGTTCAGTGTTCAACTTTATTCCGTGGAGGAGTTCCAAAAATAATTTTGCATATCACAAGGAACCGCTACTTATGAAAACATTTACACGCCAGAAAAAGTTTATAGCGGAGGGCCCTTTTGGCCGCCTTTGAGGCGCCTCTGTAGCAATACGAACACAGACACAGACACAATGTAGCTAAATATAACCTTAAACACGAACTGCCCAAAATAGTCGGTTGGTAGGGCACGGATGTTAAATCCAGTATTGCCAATTGCCGGACAAAAATATCCCACGATATTTCGATAGATATTTGGAATTTTTCGCGGTATTTCAAAATTGTTTATTTATTTATTCCGCGATTTCTCGCGGAACCCCTAACGATGTTTTGCGAACCCTTGTGATTGGGAAACACTTTGGCTACTTCATAAATCATACTCTGAATTTCAAAGATTGAAGACATCAAAAAAGAGCTGAAGTGCGTATTGTTCTCTTGGTATTAACTGTACGCACGCGTAAGTTTAACGTTTGTGACTGTACACACACATAGACGCACGCACAGCTATACAATGGAAAAGACATTCTCTTGTCGCTGTGTAAATATGGCGCGCTGAGAAGTTCCTGTTCCGTCTTTCCACTTCAGACTCGGCCATGAACATAACTCTGTACTAGAAAGCCTGAAGATGACGTTACTTGCGATGTGTAATGACTTAACTATAAAACTCTGGAATGCTGTGAGTATTTACTTGGAGCGGGTGAAGGATATTGGACTTAGTCATAGAGGTTAGTGACATCGGATAGGCCTAAGACTGTAATGTGTGCCTGGTTTTGTTCCAATGTTCACTGAAATGGACATAAGTACGATTACGGAAATGTGGGGTGCAATACCACGTAGTTTGGTAGATAAGTGCTGACGTTTCGGTAAGAACTTGCTGCGTCAATCTTCTACCCTTAAGGTGAAGACTGTGGATTCTTCCACAACGCTGGTATTTTTCTTCCACGCTACACCTCGTCGTATACCGAAAGACAGTAATATTCTTTCTCGACACGGTGAGAACCTGAGACATTAGATGCTAATAAACAGTTGGTGAGAGCCACATACGTTTCCAGTTATCTTCTTAACAGAGTTCTTGTACTTAGCGTAATGGTTTAGATTTAACACTTTATCACTTTATGTGCCATCAGATTTAACATCCAAAAATCCAACGTTCTGGCCACACAGTGTATTCATGTGTTTTATATGAGTCTCACAACAAACAGCGATTATTTCCCTATACAGATTTAACTGATTGGTTTTCATGACCGAGATGGAGTGTGTTTACTGCGCGGTACGAACTGAATCTTTACATACAGTTCAGCTTAATTTTCATCTTTAGGCCGTGCCATTGCTCAGGCGTTAGTCGCCGGCGCTTCACTGCTGAGGCCCGGGTTAAATGCCAGGTCAGCCCATGTGAGAATTGTGGACAAAGTGGCACTGGGACAGGCTTTCCTCAGAGTATTTCGGTTTCGCCCTGTTCTGTTTCATTCCAATAATGCTTCATACTCACCTTCATTTGCACGTTGCTCTTACCAGAAGGCTAAAAGGACGAAGCCTTGGAACCTTTCAAACAGTAACGCTTTTGGGGAAATAGGGGAGCATTGGATAGAAAATAAATTTTAATTTTTTCGTCTTTAAATTGAATGTGGCCACGAGGCGCAGGAGGGGTTCGATAAAACGGACAGAGCGACCGTCAGAGGAAAAGTGACTTTGAATATTTTATCTCTAAAGGTAACAGCATATGACGCAGGATGATCAGTATTTGTATTCGACGGTTCCCCTGTTCTGTTTACATTGTAGATTATATAGCAGTGCTGCATAAACTAACTCCATGGAGCAGTCTTGTTTAAAAGGCTCTAACTGTCGCCAAGCGTGTCAATGTCGCCCACTTCATATGGAGCCAGAAGGCTTAGTTATATATATTACCGTGTTCACATAACCCGCCGCTGATCCCTGTCTGGAGCACACGAGTTCAGTCCACGTCTTTATATTCTACTTTATAATCCAATTTAATATTTTCCTCCTAGTTGCAGGTAGGTTTCCAAAGTGTTTTTCTTTTCGTTTTAGGATTTACATCCAAATTTCGTATTAAATTTTCATCCCTTGAATCCATGCTACATTCTCTGCCGATCTCGCTCCCCTTGAATTTGTCATCTTAATAGCCTTCACTGAAGAATACGAGTTATGGTGATCCTCTTTATGCGGTTTTGCTCATCTTGTCACTCCGTTCTGGTTCCAAATATTGTCGTCAGCACACTGTCCTAGCTCCGACCAAGCTTTACACCCATTAACATGAACAGATAAAATGGTAGCGTTATATACAGGGTGTACCGGGAGGGATCTGACATTTCTTCAGGAGAACGTTCCTTAAGTTAAATTACATAGAGGTAACCAAAAACGCCTATATACGAAGCTGAACGATTACGGAGATAGTTACGAGATAAGTTTTAAAGAATGAGAGCTGTTACACATCTATTGATTGCCAAATGCATACTGAAACTAAGAGTAATTTGTAGCTTCTAATTTTATTACCTGTACTTAACATATAATTAAGATTTTAGTGATATAAAGACGTTAATTAAGACAGAAAAAACTCGTACTAATTTCGTAAAAAAACTTTCTTAGGTTTCCAAGTACTTTAGATAGCATAAACTGCCCTGTGTATGGCTTGGCTTGACTGTCGGCTCAAGGACGGACCTGCGCAGTGTACGGATAACAGGTACAGTACGTGGAACCGCAAGAAGACCACATTCTTCTCGCATTATTATCTCGGTAACCGCTCAACTTCGGATACATGTATGTTTGGCCATTTCGATGTAACTTAACCTAGAGAACGTTCTCCCGCAGTATGGCAGACTCCTACGGGTACATCCTGTATATTGGTGAATAATTTTGCGGGGGGGGGGGGGGGACAGTGCCCTTCTGGCGTGATCTGTGTATAGTTTCTATATATGTATGAGTCGTATAGTACAGCTACATGTTTAAAGCCATGTGTGTTCATATAACTGCCTCATTATGTATTTTGATTTTGGTGTAATGTACACTCTTCGTAAACTAGTGTGTCGGTAAAAGTCATTCGGTATTGCAGACCCCATCTTCTGTGCATATTCAATGAACTCGTTCCATCAAAATGTCTACAAGGCCTGTAATGCCTCGGCTAATAGTGAACGAATGGAAGGGTTATGTGTGGAAACTTGGCTAGAGATGGGAATTGTCTAAAATGTCTAGTTGAAGGTTTAACGGACATTTCATGTTCATGTCCGTTGGAGAACATAAATCTGTAAATATTAACATTGCAAATCCATGGTAATAGCACTGCTGTTTCAACCTGTCATTTTTCACAGATGTGGATTTTTTTAAGGAAATTTATGTATTTTGATGTCGTGCGCCTGAAATATGCTTTAAACTGTAAAAATCGTTAACCGTTCCTTGCAGTAATATCGCGATCCCCAGGTTGCAGATCTCTGCCGTAGACGGAAACGAACCGCGTCACGATCTGTATGCCTATTAATGATGGAACTGCAACAGAATTTATCGCCATTATACGTTATGCGTTATAAAGCCTGCTGTGCTCCTTATCTGTCATGTTCTATGCATTTCTCCTAAATACTAACTGCATTTTAAACTGTTTGCAGTAAGATCTTGTACATAACAACTGCATGAATCATTTTGGGTGATGGGATCTGATTTCTGACATGTGCCTTGTGTTAGAATTAATTTTACGTAACCAAACTTAATGTGTGCGTTACTCAGCATTACAAGGTGTGATAAAAAAGTTTCGGAACTCTGTCCTGTACGTCACAGCTGATAGGAATGTGGGACCTTCACCATCTGTAACAGTACTTGGCGACCTGTCAGGATCCATTTTAGATTTTCACACGGTACAGCCATGAACTGTCGTACGTTCACATTATAGCTGCCATTTTCTCAGTGTTTGGCGGTGTTTTTCTATTCCCTACTACAAGTAAACTTAGCTTTTGATTGTGCAATGACTGTACACCGGTTTTTGAGGCGCGTTTGCGTAAGTCGCGAAAAGCGTCTATTAGCTTCGTCACGTCCGCCCGTCCGTCTGTCCGTATGTATCAGCGCGGCTCCCACCAGACGGATTTCCGTGAAATTTGGTATGAAAATCTGTTGAGAAACGCCAACTTTTGTTAAAATCGGGCACTTCGCATGAAGACTTGAGTGCGTTTTATTGCTGCCGGAGACATAAACTGTCCACAAAATCGCTCTCTTGGAGTGAAGCGCTATCAGTTTGTTAGGACAGCCGAGGAGGTATAAATATTAAGCGAACGCGCCACAATGTTGCGTTATGTGTACGTTGCCTGTCTTGTTATTTGCGTTTTGTTTAACGACGCGTTCATGGACTCAAGAGGACTCAAGACTTCATAGCATAGATCGATGTGCTGTTTAATGAAGAATGAATTGGAAAGTATCTGGAAGGAACACTGCATGGTATAGTTTAAGGTAGAGTCCCGGCGCTCTGCTGGAAGGAGGAATCGGGAAGACCGTGAAAGATCTCATGGTAGTAACTGTCCAGGCCAGGCCGTGCCATGGCTCAGGCGGTTAGTCGCCGGCCTCTCACAGCAGAAGCCCGGGTTCCATCCCGGGTCATCCCATGTGGGATTTGTGGTGGACAAAGTGGCACTGGGACAGGTTTTTCCCCGAGTACTTCGGTTTTCCCCTGTCAGATTCATTCCACCGGCGCTCCATTGCTTGAAAAAAAATGAAAAAACTGATCATCTATCTCATCATCTTCATCACAGGGTTGCACGATAAGCCTTAAGGCTCGGTGCGTCCGTAGCATCTGCTGCGGGGCCCTTCTCCACAAAAAATCTGTCCAGGCCAGATTCGAAACGAGCACTTCCAAATACAGCTGAGAAGCTTTAGTACTTGGGCTGTCTGTGCTGGTGACGTCATAAGATTGATATAGAGCAAGATAATGCCAACGTTATGTTTGAGCCTAATGAAAAAAGCGAACAATAAATTGAGTAGTTTAAACGCAAACCTGTAAAGGGCGGAGCCGTGACAGTGTTGTCAGTACAGCAACTTGGCTACGGGCTGGACGGTCCGGGGTTCCAATACCGGCAGGGGCAAGAGAGTTTTGTATTCTTCAAAATGTTCAGACCAGCTCTGGGGCCCAACTGGCCTCCTATTCAATGTGTAGCGGGGGTTCTTTCCCGGAGGTAAAGGGGCCGGGGCGTGAAGTTAACGACTGACTTCCATCCAGTGCCAAGATTAAGAATGAGTAGAGCTATATATCTCCTCATCGTATAAGTGTTCCTGGCATGGACACGGACAATTGTACCTTTATCAGTAAAGGGTATTACAAATTTAAATGTGCAACATGCTTAAGATAATTACAAGTAAAATTATGTTATGCGCATAAAATAAAATGTATTTGAAGATTTGAAATATTGCTTTGTAAACATTTAGCAGCGCTGGATATATTAGCAGTTGAAAATTTGAACATGCTGAATTATTCACTGCACGCAGAAGAAATCTTTGTGCAACATTCTTGTTCGTTACGTGACCAGTGACTGTAAGACGTCGCTACCAACATCTAAACGAGAAAATCCACCGCATTGTTTTGCCTTAACCGCTGTGACGCTGATTCTAATGTACACTTGCATTACGTAACGATCGAGTTACTCTTTGCCATCGTGTTTTATAAGTTTTTCGTCTGGTAGTGTTTTTTTTTCGGTTACTCTGTTTTTTTTCGCTACAATTACAATTATATGTGCCTATTACATGACGGTCCAGGACCGTGCCCTGTTTCAAATTGTTCCTGGATGTTGGTTAAAGGCACAACGATTCAATAATGATGTACGAGTATATCGCCATTGCTGTACTTGCTGTTGTAGTTAATAAAGTTTTTTATTATTATTAATTTTTCGTTAGCACCTAAGGCATTTCTAGTTTCCCGTCGTAATCTGACTAGAATTCCTAAACATTTTTATTACACCTCTTTGTAATTTTTACTAATGGTGCGAAATTTATAGTTGTTTCAGTAAATTGCTGTCTTAATACTATACTGTTCGCTTCCCCCACTAACTCACAGCTAGGGGCCGGGATAGCTCAGTCGGTATTAAGCGACTTGCTACGGGCTGGACGGTCCGGGGATCGAATCCCGGTGGGGCGAGATTTTTCGCATACGTCCAGACCGGCCCTGGGGCCTACCCAGCCTCCTATACAATGGGTACCGGGTCTTTCCCGGGGGTAAAGCGGCCTGGGCGTGGTGCTGACCACCCACCCCAACGTAGCGCCGGGGTCAAGAAAGAGTAGAGCTATACCTCTACTCCCCCTCTGAGGCCTTCATGGTCTGTTATAGGGAAAACTTTACTTTACTTTTACTAACTCACAGCTGGTACATGCATGATACTGGCTTTAAAATCGGTCTTATCTTGGCTGTATACTGTAGTGTTGCATGTAGTTATTTGTTGGTATTAATGGCTGTATAGTCACTAACAGTTTATATTCTCTCGTCTCTTTTCCTTCCATATTTACAGATTTTTCCTGGAACTCCGTGTCGGCCTCGCTGTCAGATTAAGGTGGGTTTGCACGTTGGTGTTCGTTTGTCTGTATGTGTAGTGTGTGTTTTTGTGTGTTAATTTAACGGTGTATTTATTGTGTAATAATTATAAACAACTTCACGGACTTTTATAAAAATGTTATGTCGGGCATTGCCCATTGTCTAGGCATACTTGATACGTACGACGTTTCGGAATTAGCTTTCCTTTGCCATCAGGTAAAAGTAATACAACGTTCGGTTAATCTTCACTTCAAGAATCGTCAAGTCTGGTCACTATACCAACTGCGCTATATCAGATCTTACTCGTATTAATTATGACAAATATTTACAAACGGGGGGGGGGGGGGTAGATATATATGAAATTTAGATGCTGCGTACACAGGGTGGCTGTGGCACTTCTAATACTTGTGCAAGTTTTCCTTCGCGAACTAACATAGGCCACAGATCATACATGCGTAGACCGCGACATTTTTTTAGCGCCTGCGCAGATGAGCTTCAGATACAAACGACACACACGCTACTCGCAGAGCGCGTACTGCGGTGCGGGTAGCGAAATGTGTCATCTACAGATCATAGCAGCAGGCGACGTGTTTTATGATTTCCGCACAAGAATATAAAGCATGACGTAATGTCAGCGGCGTCTGCAGTTTATTCCTGTGTCCTGTTAGTTTTAATACGAATGTCAGATGTCAGAAAGTCTAATACTGCATGTAAAATTAAAACGAATCTATGTGTTGGGTGACCCTGATTTGCTTTATTAACCTCAATTCAGAACTGTGTGGCGAGTATTTTCGAGCGCATAATATGCATACATGTTAAAGAGAAACTCCAAAACTTTTGTGACATTATACAGAGGAAAACTTTTGACGAGAATTAAGAAAATACTGGCTGTTACTGGAGAAATTGCTTTGGTAGATGTGAATTTGATTGTGAACGGTGCGTAGGCAAGGATGTCGTAGAACGTAATCGCGCCCCATTTAACCCTTTTAAGGCCCTGTGGTCGGTATGTATGTCACCAGGTTAAACATTCACAAATTCTTTGTTCTACACACGGAGTGTATTTCTGTGATTCTTATGGATCTGAGAACAAGCAGCGATTAACACAACATTAACTGACTGGCTGATTGGTTTCTTTTATAACCGGGACGGATTGTGTTTACTGCGCGGTACGAACTGAATCTTGAAATGTAATTTAGAGTGAGTTTCGCCTTTAAAGCTAAGCTGTAGGTATATCTAGGAATTGCCTTATAATAACTTAAGACGAACTAGTATGGCCACTTCTTTGGTCATACAGGATTAATTTTGGGTTAACAACTGGCACTCGTCCTCAATGCAACCATGTGATTTCTTTGTAGGTTACGTAGGTCAGTTTATGTTCTCCTTTCGCAAGACCCGAAGAGGTACATCAGACCGCCATAAACCATCAGCTGAAATTTGAAATGTTTTAACGATCGATTTCGTGTGATGTTGTGATCACAACGTGCACATATATGCCCTTAAGTATGTCACAAACTGGGTGTTGTTCTTTAAATAAAAAGACATACTGCATTAAGTTGTGTAGACAAGTTGTAATGACCGACAAATTTTGATAATTATTGAATCGTGACGTCTAACATGCAGGATCCTTAGTACGTGTCAGATTCTGTGAGTACAGGAAGCCGCTAACCGAGAGATGAAATTTTATGTTTTCGCGTGGTCGTGGTACTTTCCTAAGCAGCATAATGGTCGGTCTTGAAATGATACTGCCGCTGTAGACAGATGGATTTTGAAAATTTAGAGACTTTAGGGTTCAAAGGGTTAATATTGTACTGAGCTCTCACGCGCATGGTTCTGTTGGTACTTTAGCATTGTACGGATAAGCTAAGTGTATACAATGGCTATGATTATTACGCTCTGCTGTATGTCGTATTTACGATTGCAACGATCACAGCAAGTGTTATACAATGCGTGTCGTACGTTGAACCTATCGTGACGCACATCTCTGTGGTACCTACACCAACTTTGCAGGTGTGGGTATTCAACAGAAACCTGACAAATATGAGGGAGGTGGAACTTATCCAATGATGATTACCGAAAATTAGGGTATGAAGACCCATTAACTACGTGTCCGAAACTTGGTGTCACCACTACATACCTCGGTTAAAAATCGTGTGTATACAGTTTATTCTCTCATTTTTGTGTTTTATTTAATGCAGGGGTGTTCAAATCCCGTACACCAAGTCGCCATGGCTACTAAACTCTTTACGGTGACGCCCAATATTTGTGGCTCCTCAGTATGAAACCTCTGTCATTTCTCCCTTTTGGCGCCTAGAATATTGAGGTGGATTTTAGATTTTGGGAAGTTTGTGTACCCCTGGTTTCATGACACTTTGTCGATATCACAGATTATGAGCTGGTATTTCGCGGTTACTGTAAAGAATGGCCACGTGATGGTAGACCGGGATTCGACTCCAGACAGAGATCGGTTGTTTCTGTCCTCCACGACTTCCAGAACCTCCCATCCTCCCACTCAATGCATACTAAAAGTTCTTTCCGCGAAGATAAGACGTCCGGAACGTGAAGCTAACCACTCAACGCTTTGCACCTACACTATGTCTGAGTTGAGGTTGGATAGAATAAATAGGAACTAGGGGAATAGACGTTAACCATGTTGGGATTCAGACCGGATGCGTCTCAGTAGTTTAGGTCTTTACGTTCTACACCTACCTGGTGTGAACGAGTGTAGTTGTCCCTAAGCACACCATGAAGGCTTTATGGGAAGCAGCAATACAGCTGCATTCGTTCTTAACCCCGGCGCTAGATGGAGGTAAGTGGCGAGTTTCGCAGGCCTGCCGGTTTACCCGCGAGGGAAGAGCCCCGCGGTGCCCACTGAATAGGGGGATTGATGGGCCCCAGAGGCGGTCTGAACACTCTAGAGAAGAAAAAAAAATCTCCTGCATCTGCCGAGAATCGCACCACGATTCTTCTGTAGCCCAGCCCCTAGCCTATCCCCTGTACCAGTTAGTGTCTCATGCTAAAATCAACGATGAAATGTGTGTATATATGTGTTGGCCGTTTCGTACGATATCTAATCAACGCGGACCCACAATGTCACGTGCTGTACCCAGTTCATTGCCCTCCGCTCGTGTTGCGATATCGACCTTTACGTATTATCTTCGCAGTCATAATGCAGCATGAACCTGTTGCCGCGACAGCAAGTAGGTCACTCAGTCTCCAGGGTAACGGTCCTCAGCACCCCGGGGCGATGCTGTGACAGCTGCACCGTTCCCCACACATGACCCAACAAATCAATCTGTAAGTCGCGTTAAATCCCACGTTTCTACGCTCCGTGGGTTACACTGAACTCTAGTCTTCGGGCTTCCTCTCTTGCGGTGAATGCCATTGGTGTGTAATGAAGTACGAGGTTTTTTTTTGTATCTTATTTTCCGTTTTGTGAAGGTGGATTAATCATGTTTAGCCTACTTTACTGCCTTCAACGGACAAAAAGCGTTAATGAGATCACCTGGCTGTCCGCGCATGTATGTGTGCCCCCCCAATTTCACTTTTATATCGTTATGTAGATCTGTTTGTATACCAGCACACCAAAAAAGAAGTCGTATACACGCCGTGTATCTTGGTAGGGTTTATATTTCGCGTCATGTTACATTTTTTGCACTACGTGCTGTTTTAAGACACTTAATACAGCAGCATTTGAAGTAGGGAGCTACGTTGGACTGATGTGGGCCAAACTTAAGTTCCTTAAACGAAATATAGTTGAGCCATGTAAAGGTAAAGGTAAAGGTAAAGGTAAAGTTCACCCTAGAACAGGCCATGAAGGCCCAGAGGGGGAGTAGAGGTATAGCTCTACTCTTTCTTTGACCTCGGCGCTAGATGGGGGTGGGTGGTCAACGCCACGCACCCGGCTGTTTAACCCCCAGGAAATATATCCGGTACCCATTTTACAGGGGATTGATTGGGTCCCAGGGCCGTTCTGAAAGCGTGCTGAAAATCTCGCCCCCAAGTTGAGCCATGTAATAAATGTAATTTGAAATTTAAGACTACACACGTAAGAAATTGGGGGAAAGTTTTATATAAGGTAAGAGGTAATTGCGAGCTTTGTGCTAGGAAAATTGGAAGATAGACAGAGGGTGTAGTGTAATAAACAATAATAAGAGACTGAACATGTTATAAGGGCTACACACTGCAAAAAGGCGGTGTTAGCGGTCGCACTATCCTGTATTATGTATTATGTAGTTTGTGTTTTGTACTTCGGAAGGCTGTAATACTGACTCAACTAATAAATATTCTATTCTAAATTCATTAAGTGTTCTAGGAGATGAAAACGCTATCTGAGTGCTTTACACAACCAACGCATTAGTCCTTAGCTTTGTGCACGTCATTCAAATAACTAACTCCATACGGCGGAGTCCTTGTGAAGCTAATGTACCATCCTTTTGTTGTAGTCGAGTGTTCTTTATATTTGTTTGTGCCTCTGCCAAATGAATCATGTCTACACCCTGCCATTACATTTTATTTATATATCTTTGTACAGAACTTAACGCTGCTATATACATCAAAGGAGTCTGGGACAGTGTAGTCGGTATGGCGGCTGGACGGCCCGGGGATCGAATCCCGTTGGGGGGCGAGATTTTCCGCACCAGTTCAGACCGGACCTGGGGCCCACCCAGCCTCCTTTACAATGGTTGATGGGTTGTTTCCGGGGGTATAGTGGACGTAACGTGGTGCTGACTACCCACCCCCTTTTAGCGCTGGGTTGCGAATTTGTTGCATCTATATCTGCGCCTCCCTTCTGTGCCTGCATGGGCATGTCACGGGGTGAACTTTGTCTGTTTAAACACCTGCAAATCCAGAAGTATAATCTTCCAGGTTTACAGAACTGTGACTGCCTTCGCTCGTGCTGAGGGGTTGTGCACAGCAAGAGTGCTGTGCTCAGGCAAGTTTATCGGGTTTTAGTCAGCCTCTACCTAGTGCCGAGGTTAAGAATGAGTGGAGCTGTACCTTCAGTCTCCTATACATATTCCTGACGTGCCCAGGGAAAGCTTTGCATTTACTCAGCATCTAGGCACACGGTATGATATAGCCTGTCGAACTAGACCACTTCTGCAGGAAACTTAGAGGAAATTACGAAATAGTAAGAGACGATTACAAATTTAGGCTTTTCGAGTTATGAGTAGGTTTGCATATATTTAACGAAGGTCTGTTTCCAGGAAAGTTGGCTAAAATGTTTGGGTACAGTGAAGTTGATCACTGGTCTTTGGGTACCGTGAAGTTGATCACTGGTCTTTGGGTACCGTGAAGTTGGTCACTGGTCTTTGGGTACCGTGAAGTTGGTCACTGGTCTTTGGGTACCGTGAAGTTGGTCACTGGTCTTTGGGTACCGTGAAGTTGGTCACTGGTCTTTGGGTACCGTGAAGTTGGTCATGGTCTTTGGTACCGTGAAGGATATCACTGGTCTTTGGGTACCGTGAAGTTTATCACTGGTCTTTGGGTACCTTGAAGTTGATCACTGGTCTTTGGGTACCGTGAAGTTGATCACGGATCTAGGTTTAAAATTTTGCTGTGATGAGAGTTCAAGAGGGAACGTTTTAAGTCTTAAGTTCGTATAATAAAGTTCTCAATGTACTGTGGGCATTGGATGGGTATTTTTCTTTCCCTAATGGGAATTTCTTACTAGATTGTCGGTGGTCGAAAAGAGGAAGGAGGTAAAGGTTATGATTTTAAGATGGCTTTTATCGGAAACGTTGTTTTTCTTTGTAATTTTTCGAGAAATTTAAAATGTTATATGTCTCCAAGCTTATTTTACAACGCTTTATCAACTGTATATGCAATAGGGCTTCGAGCGGCAACATACGTGCGTTTATTTCTTTCAATATTTAAAAATTGTTCCATGCGCTGAGATAGAAGAAGCATGTGGCACGATGGGGAATAAGAAAAGGATAAGGGTTTGGTGGGGAAACCTGAAGGAAAGAGACCGATCGGAAAACCTAGGCGTAGATGGGAGGATAATATTAAAACATCTTAAAGAAATAGGCTGGGAGGGCGTAGACTGTATATGTCTGGCTCGGGACAGGGACAAGTGGTGGGCTGTTGTGAACGCCGTGTGAATCTTCGGGTTCCATAAAATTCGGGGAATTTGACTAGTTGAGTACCTGTTGCTTTCTGAAGAAGGGTTCTGCTGCATGTAGGTACTTATGTTACGTAGTGTTGAATGACAAGGGTTATGAATCTATAATTTTCGGTGGGATGTGGAAGGAAGGGGTAGTGACCCGTTTGAAACTAGTAACCCAAAATGTGGGAAGGGGGACTGAGGAAAATATTGATGTTAAAATCGATTACACCAGTGACTCCACTCCCCTGAAAGGTGCACAGATCTTAAATTCCGCGTAATGCCGTATCATAAGGTTCCTATTTCTGAAACCCTAGGTCACTGGTTCCCAACCTCAGGTCGCTACCAAAATCAGGGTCGCGGGGGGTCGGACGTAGGGTCGCGAGAGGGTTTTATGGAGAACTCAATTATGAAAAACAAAATTTGTATCCAAATTCAAACAGAATGATCGCTAAAATGTAATTATGTAATTTATGAGTTACTTTAATAAAGACTTGTTTGTTGCATGTTTTGTATATTCAATATTATCCCAAAAAATATTGGATTTGACAAGCATCACTAAAAATGTAATATTGTTTTTAATAAGTTGCAATGTTATGTAGTGTTCAAGAAAAGTTTACAGTAAATATCACTGACTATTGCCGTTTCCATGGTAGGGTCGCGGGTCACATACCGTTTGCTACTTTAGGGTCACACACATGAAAGTTTGGAAACCGCTGCGCTAGGTGTTCCGTAAAGTCACGTGTTTGTACTCTGCCGTCACCAAGTTTCGATCTCTGAACACTTGTAACTCCAAGCCAGCCGCAAAGGTCCCTCCCCTGACGTCCCGACAGCGAAAATAAACGACGCTGTTGCCTACAGTTCATTATCTACTGACGTTCTGCATATGTAACACAAATTAACACCCTGGTGCCTCATGAAAATTTCATCAGACGGAATTTGTTATGAGATGATGCATTATGTAACGCACAGAGACGTGTCCATAGCACGACGGTGCTTGGCTTATTATTGGACCGCGACGGCGCCAGGAATGATACATGACACTGCATCCCAGCAAACATATGTTCTGTTTTAACGTCACCACCTTCTGATTCCGTCTGTTTATTTTCGTTAAAGGGCGATGCTTTTATTCTGTGAGGCATGGAATTCAAGCTGAACGCAGTAATTTTATTTAATGAATTGGATTTTGTAGAATGTTTGTTTTTAGTGCTGTTTTAACGACTGGAATTGTTATTGGTGGTGGTTAAAAGGAAGGGGTGAACATGAGGGTGGCCTAGTTCATGAGGAAGGGCACAAAAGCTCTGCCGAACTGTACTTTACAAATAAAGACAGGCGCGTTACCACTGAGATAACGTAGGGTCTAATTCAGTTCAGTTTTTAACGCGTGGTCTGAGCAGCACTGAGCCAGTTAAAAAACCAGCACGAATACATAAATACACAAATACACAGGTACAAGACAAACAAAACAAGAGCAGACAAGTGTAAGGACTAACTCAACATCCTACTAAATATTTTCACGTAACAATAATAACAATAATAATAATAATAATGGCCGATCCCAGTGGCCGCACGGTCTAAGGCGTGGGTCTGCGGCCGCCCGCTTGCTGGGGTTGTGGGTTCATATCCCTCCGGGGGCATGGATGTCTGTCTGTTGTGAGTGTTGTGTGTTGTCAGGTAGAGGTCTCTGCGACGGGCTGATCACTCGTCCAGGGGAGTGCTACCGAGTGTGGTGTGTCTAAAGTGAGTGTGATCGAGAAGCCGCAGAAGGGGATGCCATGACCCGAAAAATGGGCCCCAGCGCCACAGGAATAGTAATAATAATAATAATAATAATAATAATAATAATAATAGTAGCACTATAATTAAGAGTATGAAATCCCAGAGAGAGACTGTGTTTATGCTTGGTGTTTATGTGCACTGTGTTTATGCTTGGTGTTTATGTGCACTGTGTTTATGCTTGGTGTTTATGTGCGCTGTGTTTATGCTTGGTGTTTATGTGCACTGTGTTTATGCTTGGTGTTTATGTGCACTTTTTCTCGTGTTCACAGCCGACGCTGACGCAGGGTAAAACGTTGAAATAACTCGGTGTGTGTGTGGCATGGCTGGTGCACGTATTTAGCCATTTTCTCCTTCTGTAATGGCATGTTTCTAGCGGTATATACCTAAGCTGTATGAAAGTCCTGTTGCGACAGACGTGATCAACACTGCGCATGCTCAGCTGCCTAAATTCGTAATTTACAAAACTCGTTTAACAGTACACGCATTACACTGCATAGAGACATGTAACATTTTGACTGTGTCTCTGTGAATACAGGGCTAATCCCAGTGGTGTCCATAACGCCCCTGCAGACCCCATGGCGCGGGGGAGCCCCATGGTTCGAGGGTGGCTCGAAATGTGCAGAATACTAAAATTTCTTATGGGTTCCTTGAGACTGGCTTTCGTTGTTCTGACAGAAGGCAGTATTCTGGATCCCTCTTGTGAGATCTGGGAGTAACTTTGCTAATAATTACAAGAGGTCCGCGATTATCGAGTTGCGAGGGGTGGGGGCGACGGGTTATCTACGTCACTGCCTACTGCGTGTTCTGCTGTGATACAAGCCTGACAGTTGTTATTAAGGTGAGGTAATGAAGAAGAGAGTCGATCCCAGTGGCCGTGCGGTCTAAGGCGTGGGTCTGAGGCCACTCGCTTACTAGGATCGTGGGTTCGAATCCCACTGGGGGCATGGATGTTTGTGTTGTGTTTGTTGTAAGGACGGTAGCATGGAACGTAAAGTGACATGAAGGACAAAAGGATTTAAACAGTACAAAAATGGATCAAAGGGGAAAAACCCCGGACAGACAAAAAGAAATCCCACCGGGGGCATGGATGTCTGTGTTGTGTTTGTTGTAAGGACGGTAGTATGGAACGTAAAGTGACATGAAGGACGAAATGATTTAAACAGTGCAAAAATGGATCAAAGGGGAAAACCCTGGACAGACAAAAAAAAATCCCGCTGAGGGCATGCATTTTCATCTGTTGTGTTTGTTGTGTGTTGTGTAGGTAGTGGCGCGACGAGCTGATCACTCGTTCAGAGGAGTCATACTGGGTATTTGTGTGTGTTTAATTGTGTCTGATCTAGAAATCTCTAAAGAGGCGGCCTAGGCCCGATTTGAGCTGTTGCGCCACAGAAAAAAAAAAGTACAGGAGTCTGAGGTGAGCGAGCATTCAGCACGATAGGGAGGGGCGAGAAATACCTACAAAATTTTAGTCGCAAAGCCTTAAAATAAGAGATCACTTGGGAGACCTAGACGCAGATAGGAAGATTAAGATGTCATTGTAATTTACCATAATGAAATGGGTTGCGAGTGTGTGGGTTGGGTTCATCTTAAGGTTACTGTCTTCTGGGATATGGAGCGCTGTGGTCTGTCAGATGTCAGAGTTTTTGGAGGAACCCGCTACGTGCTATGTTGAAGGTGAAAAACACACACTGAAGATTGTGTTAACCTGTTCCTCCGAACGTCGATTTTTATCGGCCAGGTTACACACTGTCACATCCAAAAGGCAGTAATCTTCATAGTCACAGACAATGAGAAACTCAATTATCTCATGGATTCAACTTGCTTGTGATAGCGTTCCAGTGAGCACGGAGGTGTATGTACTGGCTGGACCTTTCTTGATGAACCCCGAAAGTGCCAAAGTCAATGCCAATACGTGCCGATTGTGGGACGTTTCTAGAGCACTGTGGAATATGTACACACCCCTGTGTATGTACACACCCCTGTATATGTACACACCCCTGTAGCTGGTACGCAGTGTCGACACGAGGGAAAATGTGGCTTTTTTTTAGTCTGGTTGTTCGCAGTTAATTCCGGCGCCATAGGGTCTTAGCGTCAGTCATTTTCTGACCGTCTGTGCGTCGTTGGGTGTGTTACGATACAACAGCTCTGGTATACGGCACGCCTGAGTAGATGTGATTAGACCACACGCTAAACAGACGTGATGGAGAAGTTGCCTGGCCACCACGGCGTCGTGGCGTTTTACAGTTCTTTAATAGTATATACGTTGTGCGCCATACAGGAGGAAAAGAGAAGACAGCAGGAGAGTAGCATGGGAAGGAATGTTCACCCAATAACTTAGTTTATTTTAGTCATTGTTACTGTCACAAAAGTTTTGGATTACACGTTGTTTTTGTTATATAACGCTGCCGAAGCTCGACGTAAGCGCTGAACTAGTCTTCTTTTTCTTCTTCTGCTTCTTCTCTTCTTTCGTTCCTATGTGGAACGTAGGGCCTTCGTAAAGCTCTTCCATTTGGTTCCATCTAAGGCTAGTCCTTTTGCCTATTCCTTTTTTAGCGCAAATATTGTTGTTTGTAGAACCGTCCGGCTTTGCTTCACTTCGTTTTGTCTAATCAGTAGACTTTAGGGCATGAGGGAGATTGGCCCACCTCTGTAGTTGGATGGTTGTGTTACCAAACACAAGGCCTGCCTACTTGCCTCAGTTTTCTGTCGGGTTTCTCTCCCTTTGCCTTTGAAGTTCTTCACCTGCAAGGCAGCAGGTGTTGCGCCTGTTTAGTGGCTGTGCGACTCGTCACGTCACAGCATTGTCGTGGGCTATATGTGGCATTTACTTGCCGTGGCCAACCACCTTCCAGTGCACCACAGCCTGATAATACGGCCGCCTCGGTCCGAGGCTACTTATTTGGGCTTTCCCTTATTCGCAGCTAGCCCACTACTGCGGGCCGTCCTGTAGCTGAGGCTCGCCCAGGGATGAACTAGTGTAGGCCGGTGCGCTTTTACAACCTTGTTCGTAGCGTCATAATTTGAGCTCACTGTAGTTGCTGAAAGAGCGATCTGCAGGGACGTAGTCTACATTTTTTGACGTCTTTGTGATTTTACGAGGACATCCATAGTTGGCCTTTATTTGTATTTGTTGCAAACACAGTTATATTGTTTCAAATGTGGTCCCATTGTTACAGAGCTAATTTCAGCACGTATTATTATTTTCTACCTTACATTGTTAGAATTACACCAAATAAAAAATATTTATTCCAAAGTTGTAATGTGCTCTCTGTTTTATATCACGCGTCTTGACAAAATTTATAATTTTCGAATTTAGCTTGATGTAAAGCAGCTGTTATATTCGAAACAGAATTAAATTTACCTTTGTGTTTCAGTTTGTACACCCCTTTCCGCAGTACACAACTTCGTGAGAGTGAAAGCTGTGTACGTAAATGACGTCTGCATTACAGGTTTATTTAGTAAACTTTATGCGAAAGACGGCATAGCCGTGAGAAAAATACTTTTGGGGTACGGAAGACGACTTTTGGGGTACGGAAGACGATGTACTCGTATTCCTTCGTACGTTTCTGGGTCATTTACGGACTTCGATGCAGGCTGCTTAGTGTAAATAACCGAATGTCGAGGCGTGTTGGTTGGCACGCCTGCTTTGTATTCTTGAGGCCCTAGGATCGAACTTGGTCCGGATACGTTTCCTTCAGGCTCGCCATTCATCATCATCAATATCTCATCTCATTTGACTGCGTATCATTTGAAGTCTGTGCGTCGTTAAATAACTTAGTAACTGTTAATGTCTTTACTAGTAGCTAATACCCTCCCCCCATGGCGCAACAGCCCCTAGTGGGCCGGGGCCTGCTCGTTATCGAGGCTTCACGATCACACTCAGACACACCACACTCAGTAGGACTCCTCTGGACGAGTGATCAGCCCAACGCAGAGACCTTTACCTGACAACACACAACACTCACAAGAGAGACATCCATGTCCTCGCGGGATTCGAACCCACAATCCCAGCAAGCGAGTGGCCGCAGACCCACGCCTTAGACCGCACGGCCACTGGGATCGGCAGTAACTAATACACTGTAAGCATTTTAAACACAGTGGTTACCATAAGTACCGCCTGCCTTAGGCCGCAGAATGTTTCTTATGGCAATCAGAACAGAAGGTGGTTATTTGTGTAACACAACCGACTGGTCTTTGTAATGGAGACGCGGTGTGTTTACTGTGAAGTAGGAACTGAATTTTTAAATACAGAACTTGAGGCTTCAGAAGTTCGTCATTTGCTTGCCGTCTAGCCATCACGTTCCAGTTTCACAAACCAATCTGTTCGCCTTCTCTTGTTAGCCGTTGCGTCCCAGCAGTTAGTTACCTTGGGTGGCTGACTAGCGTGTCTGCAGAGCGACTCTTGCTTTTGAAGTAAACAGCTAACGTTTCTGTCCTGCCCAGTGCTGCTGTAAGAATACAAGAGAGTTGGAACTGAGAGAAAGCCATTTATTTGGAAGTCTCGAGTCGGGAGAAGCCAGCGTTTTGGAAACGTGTAAAGATTCTGCAGACGTGTTGCTATTGATTTATACAGAAGGATGTGGTAGGAGGTGTATGGAGAAGTTGCAAGAGGATTAAGGATGTCGACTGTATTATCCTTACTGATGCTGCATGTATCAGAGATGGAATGGCTACCGTGTGAAGGCAGGATACAGATCTCACGTGTGGTGTTGTTTGTTTACTGCTGCCATTTTTCGCAGTTAAATAAACACCACAAACAGGGAGGCCTGGAGGCCCTTGTTCGCTTTGTATAAATGGAAGTTGGTTACATTTGTGTGTTGAAGGTTCGTATTGCGTATTTAAGATCGTGGTTGAGTACTTACGACTCATGCTTCGTACTCGGGAGGTCCAAGGTTTGAATTTCAGTCCGAAGTTGGCTGTCTTGGCCGAGAAATATTTTTAGGATTTCCGGAGTCTCGCCGGGCTAATTATTTGTACTTTGTTCGGTTAACTATCTTGTTATTCTATTTTTTTGTGCTGGTGGTGGTGATGGCAGTAGTAGTAATAGTAGTAGTAGTGGCACTAGTAGTAGTAGCACTAGTAGTAGTAGTAGTAGTAGCACTAGTATTAGTATCACTAGTAGTAGTAGTAGTAAGGTAAAGTGACGTTCTCCGTGTAACACGCCATGATGGCGTAGAGGGGGAGTAGAGGTATAGCTCTACCCAGTGTGAACCTTGGCGCAAGATGGGGGTGGCTGGTCAACGCCACACCCCGGCCGCTTTATCCCCGGGAAGGAGCCCCGTTACACCTTATACAGGAGACTGAGAGGGCCCCAGGACCGGTCTGAACTGGTGTGGAGAAGAGAAAAGTCTCTTACCTTCCCCCTGCGGCTCAAACCCCGAACCACCCAGCCTGTAGCAAGTCGTTATAACATATACGCTATCTCGGCTCCATAATGATAGAAGTAATAGCAGCAGCAGCAGTAGTAGTAGTAGTAGTAGTATAGTAGTAGTAGTAGTAGTAGTAGTAGTAGTAGTAGTAGTAGTAGTGTATACGGTCGAGTCCGGTTATAACGACATCGCTTAGTGTGACACCTCGCCTATTGCATCAGATGTTCTGTGGTACCAATTACTTCTTCACAGTCAACCACAACATTATATTCCTCGTTTATAACGACACAAATATTCAGTCCCTTTCATGACGTTATATCCGAGTTCGACTGTAATTTTTTTTAGTGAAAATCATTTGAGTGCCTTTTTCGTTGACATAGCAAACCTTTAGTGTTGCAAGTCCTGAGACATTTCATTCTACCGTGTGTACTGTTAACCTGAAGAATGCCTCTGTCACAGATCGGCGATGCGCTGTTCGTCGATTTGCCACGAGTTCGCCTGGATGGAGGTGCGAAAGCCTTTCGTCAGCGGTGGGGTTACGAAGTCAGCCCGCCACCACCCCTCCTGGAGGAGGAAGAAGGAGAGGGTTGCGAAGCGGAGGGAGAAGGGGAGCCAGCCGAAACGGCATCGCTGAGGGAAGAAGGCATGCTGCACACCGCGTCGCCTCTAGGTGAGTTCTGGGATCGAAATGAGATGGGCGGGGCATGTGGCACGTATTGTGGGTCGGGAAAACCTCAGGGAAAGAGACCGCTTTGAAGACGTAGGTGGCTGTAGGGGGGCAATGTAAACATGGATCTTCAAGATATAAGATGGGGCACGCGGAATTGATTTATATGGCTCGGGACATTGACAGACGGCGGGCTGTTGTGAATGCGGTAATACACCTTAAGGTTACATAAAATGCGAGGAATTTTTTGACTAGCTGAGAAACGATTAGATTCTCAATATCTCAACTCCATGGAGTTAGATAGTTGCTTATTTACTTAGCCATTTGAAGGGAAGTACTTTTTGTGAAGGGCCCCGCAGCAGAAGCTACGGACGCACCGCAGCCTTGAGGCTTATTGTGCAACCCTGTGATGATGTTGATCACTTTTTTAATTTTTCCAAGCAATGGAGCACCGGTGGAATGAAATTGGCAGGGGAAAACCGATGTACTCGGGGGAAAACCTGTCCCAGTACCACTTTGTCCACCACAAATCCCACATGGACTGACACGGAATCGAACCCGGGCCTCCGCCGTGAGAGGCCGGCGACTAACCGCCTGAGCCATGGCACGGCCTAAGGGAAGTACTTGCTGTCAGCATGCTTTCGTTAAGAACGAAGCTGATAGTCGTTCATCCTAGAAGATAATCCCAATTCAGTGAGATTTATATGCTAATGATGATATCTTGATATAACTGAAGTTCTCAAGACACTGAAGGTCTTCTGGTAACACCGTTTAGTCCGGTAGGTTGGTACCAACGTTTGGGAGAAAGTACTGCCTGCGTGTAGATTACTGTCTACTGAGATCTGACGCCATGTTGGTATATATACACACATATAAATGTATACATATATGTAAAATGACTCATGAGTCCTGAAAACGTATTTCAGTAGTTCTTCGAAACGAATGGTTCTGTCCTGGCTTTTATCTTAAGAGAATGAGGGCAACCACGAAGAACTTCAACATTAAGGTGTTTAATTCTGTTGTAGTATCGAAACTAAAACAATAACCAACCATCAGACACAAGTATCTTGTCCATCGACATAAGGTCCTTACAGTTCAACCATTGCCTCCTTCATAACGATATCCCATACAGATGTCTTCTGCTTTCTTCCTCAATCTCTTGACACACATCGATTTCAGATCATTCTCAATACAGTCTAAACACCTTAATTTTGGTCTTCCTGCTTTTCTTCTTCCATCTGGTTTCCCCACAAATACTTTCTTTAGGGTCCTATCATCAGACATTCTTACTAGATGACCAGCCCATTCTAGTCTCCTTACTGTTATTGTTGCTACAATATTTGGTTTTCTATACATAACCTGCAATTCATTAGTTCGAATTCTCCAGCCATTTTGATCTTCTATTGGGCCATATATCTTTCTTAGTGTTTTCAGCTCATATGTTTTAAGGGATGGTTTAATTAGCTCTGTCATTGCCCACGTTTCACAGCCATATAGCACTGTAGGTATAATCACAAACACAACTGTACATATTGTTGATATCTGTTACGAGGAACTTTAGTCAGGATCGTCACTAACCCATCCGACATGTGACTTTATGTTTACGGGTATTCCGAACGCGATGATGAGGGTCATTGCTGGTCTTTAACTCAAGAAACTGCCGAGGAGGGGCAGTTACCACTGTCATTCAACACGTACAGGGTGTGGGCGTGGAACTGATACTAGAAAAAGGTAATAAAAGGTAAAGAGCACCCTATAACCTGCCACGAAGGCACAGAGGAGGAGTAGAGGTATAGCTCTACTCTTTCTTTACCTTCAGCTCTAGAGGGGGGTGGGTGGTTAACGCCACACCCCTGCCGGTGCACCCGCGGGAAGAAACGCGATACCCATTGTACAGGAGGTTGGGTGGACCGCAGAGCCAGTCTGGACAAGTGCGAAAAATCTCGCTCCCACCGGATTCGATCCACCGACCGTCCAGCTCGTAGCGAGAAGCTATACAAACTACGCTATCCCGCCCATTGGGTGTCATACTACAACCGGAAGTGGACTGCAGGAAACTTTTATCTGCTTAAGGCCAGACGTAAAATTCACCGTGTTGTATGTTGTACGTATTGCTCGTCAGATGCCACTGCCATACGTCTGTTGAAATCGAGACAGCGTGGCTGAGTTATTGTAACGGGTGTCGTTTTACCCAGCAGGTGGCGCCACAGACAACGTAGTTCTTGATTTGCTCCCTAGATGGCGCAATAGGTTTTATTTGCAGCGCTGGAATGGTCATTCCAAACACGATTCTCTTTCCTCCTTCGCACTACGTGATCCAATGCTGTGTATCCCGAAAAATCATTGCGCCAACTTTACCAATATTGTGCGTCCAGGGTCTGAAATGGTGGGGATTATAGTGGCTTTCCTTCGTGACAGCTTTATAGTTGCTTCCTTGCGAGAGAAACCAGGATTCGTTTGCAGTAGTTTTCCTTCCATCTCTTGCATCATTGCAGAACCGCGGCTGTTCACTTAGTGTCGCTAATAACAATAAACTGTGACCAGTTGACACGTCGGTAAGCCTTTCCAAACTGAAATCCTCAGCGCAAAGACAAAATTTGATTGTGAATGTTACTGGTAACCAACTGGACGTGCTGTGATCCTGCATGATTAAGTAAAGGGGCTAACAGATGACAAGGCAGGTCTATTTTCGCTCATAATTCCTCATCACCAAGACTGCACAAGGAAAACCCCCATTCGTAGCGCAGGCTGGCCTCTCACCTCGGAGGCCCGGGTTCGATTCCGGAGCAGTCCGCATCTTAATACCACCGCTTATCAGACGGACAAAAGATTGAAGCCCAGGAACCTGTAAAGAATAAAGAGATATTTTGAATATTGGGAAGCATTGGACAGAAAATTGTTTTCAAATTGGTTTTTCCTTGGCACAGAAATGGTGCAAGTAATCGGCGAAACGTCGTCGAATATAAAAGGATGGTCCGCATCATAACGTAATTTAAGAATTTCCTGTTTCTTTCAGCGCCCCGTTTACATTGACTGCCGTTATTAGAGCAGTAAGAAGTTAGTTTCGCGTGGCGCAGATACACTTTCTCACACGGCGACAGAGTTTTTATATATGTGTCTGTTCGTTTGTTTGTTTCTTTATTTGGAGTGTTTCGAATTAGGTGGTTTAGTGAATAATGAATTCGACAGGCTGTTGAGCAAAGCGATCGTGACCTCATTCAAGGTACTTTCCCGGTATTTGCCTGGAGTAACTGAGGAAAAGCAAGAGGAACCTCAGGACATTCGGTGTTCAGACCGAGATTTGAACCAAGCACCTCCCTAATACAAGTCAGTAGCGTTGCCACAAGACAAGTGTAAAATATTATACCAACAACTCCTCCACGACGCGATACGCTGCTTCCCGCGAAATGTCGTCACAAGGCTATTCCTGGTATGTGGCACTCCTTTGTGGCTTCTAGAGTATAAGCCTACACGCTCACGTGACGGATGGTATCGGGATGGTGGGGCATCGCCTGTGCTAAATCGCCGCTGTGTTGTGGCGGGGAAAGACTGGCTGATAGTAATCAGTCGTCACACTGCAAAACCAGCTTGCAGCGGAATACCAAGGGACCTGGACATTTTTTTTCAATAAATCGTACATGTGTATTCAGGTCTAAATAATAAACTGTTTGCTTAAACTAGGACTGTTTATGGCCCAAATCACAAATCCAAATTTCGTGCCACATATGTAGGCACGTTGTATATTATTACGTTTATGTTTATCTATAAGTGGTTATTTCATCCTTCAGAGACTAAGTGAAATTACTTTGTATATAATGCTCCCTGATTTCCGTAAGAACATTGCTTTCTGGAAGGCTGTTGGCAGCTGCCCGGGGCGCTAGAAGTCCCTCGAATAGTCGGAAATATGGTGCTAGTAAACTCAGGTTTTCCACACGCGAAATAATTTCTCCCAAAATTATCTGCAGTTTGGTCACCCGCCCTCAAAAATGTTCGCCAGCCCGATCCTACGCCGAAAAAGTTTAAAGAATATCGGTTTCAAGGGACGCTACATTATTAGCCTGCCCGGGGCGTCCACATGTCTCTGGTCGGCCCTGGTGCTGCCGTACATTTTAAGGGACGCTACATTATTAGCCTGCCCGGGGCGTCCACATGTCTCTGGTCGGCCCTGGTGCTGCCGTACATTTTAAGGGACGCTACATTATTAGCCTGCCCGGGTGCGTCCACATGTGCTTCTGGCATTTGGGCTCAGCGCCCTTGGTGCTTGCCTGTACATTTTAAGGGACGCTACATTATTAGCCTGCCCGGGTGCGTCCACATGTCTCTGGTCGGCCTTGGTGCTGCCGTACATTTTAAGGGACGCTACATTATTAGCCTGCCCGGGGCGTCCACATGTCTCTGGTCGGCCCTGGTGCTGCCGTACATTTAAGGACGCTACATATTAGCCTGCCGGGGCGTCCACAGTCTCTGGTCGGCCTGGTGCTGCCGTACATTTTAAGGGACGCTACATTATTAGCCTCGGGTCCCATGTCTCGGCGGCCTGTGCTGCCGACATTTAAGGGACGTACTTATTACTCCGGTGGTCACATGTCGGGCGGCCTTGGTGCTGCCGTACATTTTAAGGGACGCTACATTATTAGCCTGCCCGGGGCGTCCACATGTCTCTGGTCGGCCTTGGTGCTGCCGTACATTTTAAGGGACGCTACATTATTAGCCTGCCCGGGTGCGTCCACATGCTCGGCGCCTGGTGCTGCCGTCATTTTAAGGGCTCATATTAGCCTGTGCGTCCAATGCTGCCGTTAGCATTTTAAGGGACGCTACATTATTAGCCTGCCCGGGTGCGTCCACATGTCTCGGCCGGCCTTGGTGCTGCCGTACATTTTAAGGACGCTACATTATTAGCCTGCCGGGCGTCCACATGTCTCGGCCGGCCTTGGTGCTGCCGTACAGTGGCACTTAGCTAGCAGTATAGGCCTAAATAAATAAGTATGGAACTATTGCACTTTGTGATTTGGTGATCAGACCTGCAGGTCACCATGTGTTTTCCTCAGTCGTCTTGGAGACAAGATGTCGTCTGCTGCCTGTTGCCTTTCACTGTTCAGAATAATTGTGTCTCGTTGAGAGCATTTAACCCTGTGACCTCCCTCTCCGTTGTTATAGCGATGTCACTTGCAGGACATGAAGACGACGGGCGTCAGGCGCCTGTAGAGGATGCAGTCATTGTCGAGAGGGACTCTAGCGGATAATTCGTTCTTTTGATTCAGTTTGTCGTTAAAATATCGGCAGTGTTATAGCAAGGCGTTAACTTGCGCTCAGAAACCGTGATGTATAAAATTGTGTTACGACAAATGTACACCCTTTATTACCTGTTATTTAATACCACTAGCAAACAAATGGTGAACTCGAAGCAGCAGATACAGTGACCACAAACTAAACACAGTTGGCGACATTTTATCTACCAACTTATATATTTTAATGAGTATCACACGTCTATTTTTCCCTCAATGGCTCGACAGCCCCTTGGGGGCCTAGGCCGCCTCATTTTTCGAGCTTCACGATCACACTCAGACACACCACACTCGGTAGGACTCCTCTGGACGAGTGACCAGCCCGTCGCAGAACCTCTACCTGACAACACACAACACTCCCAACAGACATCCATGCCTCCGGTGGGATTCGAACCCACAATCCCAGTAAGCGAGCGGCCGAAGACCCACGCCTTAGACCGCACGGCCACTGGGATCGGCACCACACGTCTATAGCTGGTGTAATAAATAATTGAGTCCCTGAAGATGAACTAACATAACTCGAAACATGTTGGACTATTTTTAATATAAACTGTATTAAATAACAGATAATAAAGAGTGTACATTTGTCCGAACACGATTTTATATAATCAACAAAACGTACGGTACAAATAACATAAACCGTGATGTATTCGTCAGCTGTTTTGTCGGTCCGATGGAAGGTATTTTGGAATAACAGCAAACATTGAAAGAAATATGTAGGCATGATTTTCGTTTTGGTCTTCTGGGTACTGCACCATGTCGAAGTGGTATAAGTTTACGAAATTTCTTAGCAGCTTTCTGCTTCATTCTTCAGAATCGAAGTGGCGATAGTCGTGAAAGTATTGTTATGTTCATAATATAAGCGCTCCGAAAAGTCCGCTATTGTTGTCACTTCAAAATGTTGCGATGCACAGGAAACTGCTGGGCAAAAGCCGGCCTGAGGTCTTGGTCTGGCCCTGTAACACTTCTAAATCGACCTGCGGTTGTACATTAAAAGCGAAGCGAAACACGCGTGAGCCGTGCCTTTCTGTGTATAATTACGTCATAAGTAGGTCTGAAATTTGATTATCTGTGAGATTAGTATAATTCAGTGTTACGACAAACACATTTTTGGCTTGATTTTTTTTTAGTTTAAAGTTTTTAAAACTCGTATCAGTTCTTTAGCGTAAAATAATAATACAGTAGAAGCCCGTTATAACGTTATGAAAGGGACTGAATATGTTGTGTCGTTATAAACGAGTAGTGTAACGTTATGTTCATCACTGAGGAATTATTGGTACCACAGAATATCTGACGCTATAGACGAGGTGTCGTATAAACCGATGTCGTTATAACCGGGTTCGACCGTATTTTGATGGTGTTAAAAGAAACTGTAAGAATGTTTTGTCATCTTCTGTAAAAACTGAAGAATACCACCGACAAAGAAAGTTTGAGGCAGAAAGTAAACAGATTGGCCAATCGTCTGCAGATGCCTCAATCAGTGAAGTCATGTAGCTACGTTACAAGTACTTGGCGCGTGCCCCGCTTGAATATCTATCGACCAGACAAGCGCCCGGGCGAAAGTTGTAGATGGCCGAGAGTTTTGACGACTGGTGATGAATCAACTATCTCGATCTGTCTTTAACCCTTTAAAGTCTAGTGGTTACTTTATGTACCACCAGGTTTTACATTCTGCCCACACAGTGTATTTATGTGTTTTGTATACATCTCAGAACAAACAGCTATTATTTCCACATACACAATTAACTGATTGGTTTTTATAACTGAGATGGAGAGTGTTTACTGCGCGGTACGAACTGTGTCTTTAAATAAAATAGATTATGTTTCGTCCTTAAAGGTTTAAAAACTGTTTCTTTCTCAAGTGCTGAAAAAATTCCTTACATTTGAAAAACCGAAATGTTCATTCTTTGTATTATTCTGTCTTGGTTTGCTGCGATGTGGTGAATGCGGAAGCTGCTGGAGAGAGTTCTATAGCTTTGGTGTCTGCCTATATTTATCTCCTGAAAGTTTCGTCCTAGAAAAGGTTCAGATCAAAATTGTTCATTTCCAGATTTTAATAATATGTTTTGAAACTATAAAACAAATAGGCAAACGCGGCTAGGAACACGGGCTTCAGGGGGACATATCTCGCTCTTGCTGTCAAAAACGTTAATTAAAAAAATGAAACAAAATGAGCCCGGTATATGTTGTACATTTAGAGTTCAGTTATCCATTATTGCATGTGGTACCGAAATGTGCGTTGTCATTACCTTTCACGAGGCTGGCACATGTAAACCAGCTTGTTCCGTAATTTCACGCCTCATAGAACAACGATTTGCTGTAGCTTAGCTGTTACTGTGACAGTGACAACGTGTCTGTCGTCACTGTGAAGTTTGTACTTTGTGTAGGGCCTGCTGGTGCTGTGCAGGACCGAGGTGCCTTCATTTGCAATACTTAGTGGCGCTCATTAATGAAGATACGGGCAAATACTCTTTGAGCATACGAATTTATCTGAAAGCCTTCCATGCTGATTTACTGAAGGAAATACGGGTTTAAAGTATAGGTGTTACTAGTGGTACATAGACTTACCTTACCTATACACAGTGTCGTGAGCCGTATAGGCTGGACAACCGTAGAATCGGATTTCGATTCGGGGCAAGAGCGGGAATTTCCCTCTTCGCCAGTGCGTCCGGACCTACCCTGGAATCCGACCTTATCCGACGTGTACAGGGACCTCTTCGAGGGTTGAAGCAGCCGAGAAGTGACGCTAACCAGTTTTTAGGCGCTTTCGAAAAATTTCGAAAAGCAACTATTAGCTTCGTTACGTCCGTCTGTCCGTCCGCATGGAAGAACTCGGCTCCCACTGGACGGATTTTCATGAAATTTGATATTTGAGTATTTTTCGTAAATCTGTCAGAGAAAATTCACGTTTGATTAAAATCTTACAAGAATAACGGGTACTTTAGATGAAGACCTATGAATATTTATGATGGTATGTCGCTGAATTCTTAGAATGAGAAATGTTTCAGACGAAGTTACAGAGAAAATCAAAACACGCATTTTATGTTCCATAACTTTTTTCCCTAAAATCGTGCACTTTATGAGATAATGTGAAAAAATGTTGTAGAGCCGGACGGGCTACAAACACACACAATATGTAATACTTATTGCATTCTCACAGCAACAATGGTTACACGAACACGCCTCAGTGTTACGTTATACGTACATTGTCTGTCTTGTTAAGCTGTCGCAGCGCCATACAAAGCTGTACTCCAAAATAAACATCAGTAAGTGGACTGAAACTCTGATGATGGTGATTATTATTATATCATCTGTGTATCAGAAATACCTGTAAAGTTTTGAAATGTGGTGCTGGAGAAGAATGGAGAAGATCAGTTGGACCGATCGTGTGAGAAATGAAGAAGTATTACACAGAGTCAAGGAGGAGATGAATATCGTACATACAATAAAAAGATGGAAGGCTAACTGGATTGGTCACATGTTGCGTAGAAACTGCCTTCTGAAACACGTGATTGAAGGAAAGATAGAGGGAAGGATAGAAATGACGGGAAGACGAGGAAGAAGGCGTAAGCAGCTACTGGATGACCTTAAGGAAAAGAGAAGATACTGGAAATTGAAAGAGGAAGCACTAGATCTCACCCTATGGAGAACTCGCTTTGGAAGCGGCTACGAACCTGTCGTAAGGCAGACTACAGAATGAATGAATGAATGAATATCAGAATTTTTATCTGTGTTACCTCGTTGTGCTAATATTAATAAATTATTGTGCTTTTCCCATTGCTTGACGGGTTAAAACTTTTGTCTTCTACGCCCGTGTCCCGGTACGTAAATGGCAGTAAGTGTCCCGATTTTTTATTTCTAAAAACTTCTGTTTCTAGGCTGATGAGTTCTGGCATCAGAGCTGTTGGCCATCTTGTTAAATGACCATGAATAAGTGCGTGAGTCAGAAAGGCCGTGTAATCGTGTGGTATACATGCGATCGGTGTGATAGGTAAATTAGATGCAATGACGTGTTGAAGGGAGGGTTTTGACTCTTGTCCAAGTGCAAGACAAGTCACTAATAGCATGCTTGGACAGCTGACTGTAACTGCGATTCTTCAGTCAAACCCACATCTTGCAACTATCACTTGTAATTGCGGTCGCTACACCAGGTAGTTGCCTACTGATCTGTTTCAAGGATAATCACAGCAAGGTGACGTAAATATTGAACGATATTATCTGTGACAGTCGTTATCAATCTGTGGGTCACACCTCATTGCCCGAACTTTCCAATATTGCTCGGAAGCTAATTCCACAAACAGAAAATTACCGACAGCATTATTAATACTTTAAGTCCAGATGTCCTTGGAAGACCGACTTTCGTCTAAATTACGGATACACGTATATAAAATGTCAGTTCTTGCCTCTCAGATAACATAGTCCCCCCAAAACAACCGCCCTTATTTGTGAGCACCATACGAAACTGTGTGGGCGAACTGTGATGCTTGTTAGTTTTGTAGTAAGTGGTACATATACTTACCACTGGCATTTAAATGTTTAAAACATTGTTAAATAAAGGTAAATTTCAATCTTTCTGATAATGTTCCTCCATCTATAAATTAAGGACTGTGATTCTTAGGATATCCATTATTTTGTTTTTTTTTCGAGGCTATAAATAACGGTATTTACCCTAATAAAAGAACTGCCTCAGTAGTGCAAGAGTCATTCGTGAAGAGCTATAATCCTAACTCTGCTAGGTAAGAAATTTCTCGCCGTTTGTAAAAACCGAAAATCCATTGACGCGTTTGCAAGATCTACCAGTCTGCCCTATCGAAAGTCGAATGATCGCAATCCATGGCCTGTCTAATTACGATCCAGATTAGCATTATCACCTCCATATACCCTAGGTCTTCTAAGAGTTTTTTTCTTCAGGTTTTCCGTCCAAATTTTTGTGGGCAATTTTTCGTCTCTCCAAAGTGTTGCATGCCCCACCCACCCCATTCATCTTTATTTGATCACGGTGCTAGTTGAGAGTATTAACACAACATAAAACATTCACCAGCATAAACTTCATGAACTGGGTTTTATGGTGGTGATCAGGAACTGACGGACTACAAGCATAGACGTTGTATACCATCCTTTAAGGTGGAAATATCATGGGAATTTCGAGTAGGAAAAGTGTTACAGAATGCTGCTTTATCCCCATTCTTGGTACAAAAGGCTATCCTTTCTTCAAGCCCACTTTTTGGAGAATACTTTATTTATAGAAGGGCCCCGCAGCAGAAGCTGCGGACGCACCTCAGCCTTGAGGCTTATTGTGCAACCCTTTGTTGAAGATGAAGTGAAAGATGATCAGTTTTTTCGTTTTTCCTTGTAATGGAGCACCGGTGGAATGAAATTGACAGGGGAAAACCAAAGTACTCGGGGGGAAAAACCTGTCCCAGTGCCACTTTGTCAACCACAACCAACGGATCGAACCCGGGCCTACGCGGTGGGAGGCCGGCAACTAACCGCCTGAGCCATAGCACGGCCGTACATGCTCTATGTTTGTCGCTTGCTTGACACATATCCGTGAAATGTGTTTGTGATCAACGTACTAAATCTGTCCCACTCCGGCAAAATGTCTGTTTGTACGTGTCTCACACGTTCTAACAGTTTTCTCAAACACAACTTACCTTCTCATGGTTATACAGCGAACAGGAATCGCCCTGCCTGACATTTACCAATTAGCAAATAACCTGGCTGGTGATTTATTAACAGTTTCAACGTGTTCGCCCACCGATTTTATTGCCTTCCTACAGTCTTCTTGTAGTCTGTAGGTTTGTAATGCTTTGTTAAACTTCTTACGGTATTTCGCAAGTTTCCTCAGAAACCAAAACGCGGCGCAATGTTTAGAATATCATATTCGGGTGGTGATGGGCTCGAATCTTGCAAGTTTCATCTACAGAAATTGACGAAGCCGGGATTTTAACGGTCAAGGTACACTGTCTGAACAGAAGGAATGTTCTTTTCGAGATGCTAAACAGATTATGGAACTAATAAACAGAACACCGTTTATGAAGTGTTGTTAACAGCGTGCACTGTGATGTTAACGGCGTGCACTGTGATGTTGTTAACAGCGTGCACTGTGATGTTGTTAACAGCGTGCACTGTGATGTTAACGGCGTGCACTGTGATGTTAACAGCGTGCACTGTGATGTTGTTAACAGCGTGCACTGTGATGTTAACGGCGTGCACTGTGATGTTGTTAACAGCGTGCACTGTGATGTTGTTAACAGCGTGCACTGTGATGTTGTTAACAGCGTGCACTGTGATGTTAACAGCGTGCACTGTGATGTTGTTAACAGCGTGCACTGTGATGTTGTTAACAGCGTGCACTGTGATGTTGTTAACAGCGTGCACTGTGATGTTGTTAACAGCGTGCACTGTGATGTTAACGGCGTGCACTGTGATGTTGTTAACAGCGTGCACTGTGATGTTGTTAACAGCGTGCACTGTGATGTTAACAGCGTGCACTGTGATGTTAACGGCGTGCACTGTGATGTTGTTAACAGCGTGCACTGTGATGTTAACAGCGTGCACTGTGATGTTAACAGCGTGCACTGTGATGTTAACAGCGTGCACTGTGATGTTAACGGCGTGCACTGTGATGTTGTTAACAGCGTGCACTGTGATGTTAACAGCGTGCACTGTGATGTTAACAGCGTGCACTGTGATGTTGTTAACAGCGTGCACTGTGATGTTAACGGCGTGCACTGTGATGTTGTTAACAGCGTGCACTGTGATGTTAACGGCGTGCACTGTGATGTTGTTAACAGCGTGCACTGTGATGTTAACAGCGTGCACTGTGATGTTGTTAACAGCGTGCACTGTGATGTTGTTAACAGCGTGCACTGTGATGTTGTTAACAGCGTGCACTGTGATGTTGTTAACAGCGTGCACTGTGATGTTAACGGCGTGCACTGTGATGTTGTTAACAGCGTGCACTGTGATGTTAACGGCGTGCACTGTGATGTTAACAGCGTGCACTGTGATGTTAACGGCGTGCACTGTGATGTTGTTAACAGCGTGCACTGTGATGTTAACAGCGTGTACTGTGATGTTGTTAACAGCGTGCACTGTGATGTTAACAGCGTGCACTGTGATGTTAACGGCGTGCACTGTGATGTTGTTAACAGCGTGCACTGTGATGTTAACGGCGTGTACTGTGATGTTGTTAACAGCGTGCACTGTGATGTTAACGGCGTGTACTGTGATGTTGTTAACGGCGTGTACTGTGATGTTGTTAACAGCGTGCACTGTGATGTTAACGGCGTGCACTGTGATGTTGTTAACAGTGTGCACTGTGATGTTAACGGCGTGCACTGTGATGTTGTTAACAGCGTGCACTGTGATGTTAACAGCGTGCACTGTGATTTAAGAACGGACTGCATTTACACAGCGTTGAATTTACGATTCCAGCTATCAAATACCGTCTGAGAATTATTGGGTTGTATTTGAAATCACCGATGATTTACTGTTCCTTACGTAAGGTGCACATGCTCAGTAGGTATAGCGACTCGCTGCGGGCTGGACGGTCCGGGGATCGAATCGCGGTAGGGGCGAGAGATTTTTCCGCACCCGTCCAGACCGGCCCTCAGGCCCACCCAGCCTACTCTACAATGGGTACCGGGTCATTCCGGGGTGTAAAGCGGCCGGGGCGTGGCGTTAACCACCTACCCACATCTAGCGCCGAGGTTAAAGGAAGAGTAGAGCTATACCTCTGCTCCCCCTCTGGGCCTTCATGGCCTGTTATAGAGTGAACTTTACCTTTCTTTGCCACAGAGTACAGACACTCGCTGGTAACGCTCGGATCAGTGAAGCACGTAAACTGAATTAATTCCGGTGCTGCCGTACATCCGTGACTGAAGGAGTGCCCTGTGTGCGACTGCAGTACTTGCAGACAAGGACGCCTCTTTGTTTCCCCGTCTTTATTTCTCTCATTTCAGTGTCTGTTGTCCTTCGTCTTCATTTCTACCCGTCTCCCCTTTTTCTTATCCTCGTTCCTTTAATTGCTTCGTGTTTCCGTCTTTCCTTCTTTATCTCGTTTTTTCTTCCTCTTTCTGTTTTTTATCTTTTTTTTCTTTGTCTCCACGAGCAAGGATATCAAAGGATGCAGGTTGTGTTCCTTCGTTATAATGCGACTTCCTTTACTTATGTATGGTTTAGGTCCTACTGGGCCGCGATAGCTCAGTCGGTATAGCGACTCGCTACGGGCTGGACGGTCCGGGGATCGAATCGCAGTAGGGGCGAGAGATTTTTTCGCATCCGTCCAGACCGGCCCTGGGGCCTACCCAGCCTCCTATACAATGGGTACCGGGTTATTCCCGGGGGTAAAGCGGCCGGGGCGAGGTGCTGACCACCCACCCCCAACTAGCGCCGAGGTTAAAGGAAGAGTAGAGCTATAGCTCTACTCCCCCTCTGGGCCTTCATGGCCTGTTCTAGGGTGAACTTTACCTTACCTTAGGCCCTGCTTAGGGACACTGCACTGTGTAGAGTCGAATGGTAGGACAGCTAGTGAACAGATGAATTGTAAAGGATGTGACAGGAAGCGGGTATGGCTTACTGCCGCGACATTTGCTTGGAGTAACTGAGGAGAACAATTAAAACGTGAGGATATGCTTTATCCGTGGCTTGATTTAAAACCAGGACCTTGCGAATATAAAATAGGGAAGTAAATGAGATCTTCGTTCTTCTGGGATGTTACGCAGCGCAGATTGGTAGATAGTTACCCACATAACTGCGCATCTAAGTGTTCCCGCCATTCTTCTTTGACTGCTTGACCCTTGGAACATGGGACCTATAGGTTGTCCCGAAACGTCCGTAACTAACAACCAATCTACGTTTCGTAACATCGCAGAATAGCGAGGATCTCAGAGGAAGAGTCAACCACGAGCGGAATTCAAACCCCGTACGCAGCGATCGAGAGGTTCAGGACCGCGTTGACATTTGTCACCGAGCATACTTGGTGAAGAGACGTGAACGTGAATTGCATGTGTGTGAGTGTGAGAACCGCTACAGTATTATGGTAAAGGTAAAGGTCACCCCATGACTTGCCTATGCGGGACAGAGGGGAGGCGGAGGTCTAGCTCCAACCCATATCAACCAGACACTAGGAGGACGTGGGTTGTCAGCACCACGCTGCGGCCGTTTTACCCCCGGGAAAGACCCGATACTCGTTGTACAGGAGGCTGGATGGGGCCGGTGTGGACGGCACGGAAAATCTCGCCCCCACCTGCATTCGATCCCCGGAACGTCCAGCTTGTGCCGAGTCACTATACTGACTACGCTATCCGGGCCGCCTGCAGTAGGCCTACTGTGGATCGGCCAGTGTATATGGCTGGGTGTTCGCAAACAAGATGTAGTGCTGTGTGTTAATAGAGCACTGTGTGTTGAGGAACACAGTGAACACGCTCATGTGTGTACACTTCTTATTCAAACTTCCTCTGTTCAGATCTACGATCTGTGTGCTGCCTAATGTAACGTCTCTCGGGTTAACAGTGCCCCCCCCCCCCCCCCCGCTCTGCGAACATTTCCTGAATACTGTCGCTGTGTGTATTCGCAGCACGGGATATGTGGCTTCGAGCGGCCCGCCGTTACGCACTTCCTTCGCGAGATGTTTGAGTAGAAGAAAGCACTCGAGCTGCGAAATTCGCAAATAGAAATAAAGGTACTGAAGTTTCAGATTTTTTGCCGGGCTGGCAAATATCGATTTTTGTAATGACTACAGTGCTATCGATCGGTGATTATTCTTACTACCGATTATAAAGGAAAGATAGAAAGAAAGCCATTGCTGTGTCGTATAACGTAACCAAGGACCGACTGTATCATACAATACGTTACGACATGACTGTTACAGCAACATTTAACGTAGTTTTAATTTGATTTAATCTCATTTCCTGGTATTAGTGTCTGTACCGTTTTATATTTTATACTGTATACAGTTACACGTTAAATTCGTTTAACATATTATTATTATTATTATTATTACTATTATTATTATTATCTTCGCCCTTCTGGGATGTTACGCAACGTAGGCTGATAGTTACTGACGTTTCGGGACAACCTATCGGTCCAATTTTCAAGGGTCAAGCGGTTTGGACTGCTTGGCCCTTGAATACGGGACTGATAGGTTGTCCCAAAACGTCGACTGCTTAACCCTTGAAATGGGACCGATAGGTTGTATCGAAACGTAGATAACTAACTACTACTCTACTTTTCAAGGGTCTAGCAGTCCAAACTGCTTGACCCTTGAAGATGGGACTGATAGGTTGTCCCGAAACGTCGGTAACTACCAACCTACGTTGCGTGACGTTCCAGAAGAGAGAAGATCTCATTTACACCGCGGTGGAAGCCTGAAGTCACGCACTGTTATTGTATTTGGGAACGAAAATCTAAGTGAGTCGTTTCGGCGAAGGTATAAACATATTTTGAGTCAAAAAGATTATGGGATTGATTGGGTGCTTAAATAAGTCATATTGACTATAGTAGCAAGTACAGATATCTGGAATTTACCTGATAATAGCAAATTTTAACCGAAACTTAGTCATGATTAATATCAGTTAATAAAAATAACTCGATATTGTACTGATAATAGCTGTAAAATTGGAATTTAGATTTGTTGTTCCGAACCGATAAGAGATCGATATCACCAAGTTTATCGTTACAGATTTTCAGCCCAGGAACGTAGCTTGTCTGTGCAAATAACATCTTATCGGAACGTAACGACCGTTAACACTTCGATGCCCAGTGGTAACGACCGTTAACACTTCGATACCCAGTGGTTACTGTATGTACCACCTACGTTGACACTAAGAACTCTGCATTTCTGTTCACATCGTGTTCGTAAGTTTCATGTGAGTCTCCGAATAAACTGAGATCCTTTCTCCAGTATTAATCGTCTGATTGTTGCAATGTAGACGCAGTGCTTCCTGTGAGGTCGGAACTTAATTTTTAAATTAAATCGTGCTCCATGTATATTTCCATAAGATATTACATGGACCTGTTTAGGAACGTAACTATAACACGATTCCAGATACACACGTGCGTCTTTTTTAAAGGAAAATGCTATAAGTCGCTAAAGGAGTCTGCCAATGTCATTAATATGGATTGTTTGTGGACATGTTTAAACAATGTTTGGTGCGAATTCAAAAACACATGGCGGATAACTGTGACAATAGTAATGAACGCTTTGTGTATTGTTTCATCATGATATCGGTATTCAACCCACATGCTGTTTAAACAGCACCACGGATATCGTTGGTATTGTTGTAACTCTTTATATGGAACTTCTAGCTGTATTCTCATCAGAATGTGATGTCGTTTGTTTGCGTAGTCCATTATTGCGACGTGATGTGGGCAGCTGATTGGATTCATTCTTCATTTGTTTGTTATCATTAAAACTGTTGCTAAATATAATATGAAGAATTGTGGGTATGGCTTTTAATAAAAGGGAAATAAAAACATTATGGTCTGGTGACGTAACGAACCATAACGTCCCATAAAGGGAGATTGGTTTGTTGGCATTGAACATGCTTCTTGATAGAGTAAAATGGAAAAAGCCGGTAAACTGTACCAAGTGCGTTAAAAGAGAGAATTGTGATTTTTGTAATTCTTTGTATTTTGTCTATCTATCTGCCTGACTGTTGGCTTGCTGCCTGATTGTATTATAGGCTTATATATTTAACTGTCTCTTTGTGGGCCCATATATCAATTTGTACACATTTATGAGTTTCACTGCGAAAGGATTTTTAATACAGTCATACTGCTAGTATGCCCCCATTTAGATCTGCTTTAAATAGGACCCAATCATTTCTTACCATCACTGTATTTTGATCCTGCAAGGTTTGAATTTCTCGCCACAGTGACTATGAAGTTAACCGGCTTTTATCTTGTACCCTGATGCTGGAGACGGTGGGTTTCTCCGAAACGTCGGTATACATATACGTAAATACGCATCGTCGCGTCCTAGAAGACGGTTCTATTCTTGTGGTGACTCCATCGTCAGTACCTCGCTTGTGCACTTGAAAGTGAGGATATTTGTGAGGTGTTTGTGACTGGATATGAAAGTGCGCTGATTGCTTCGTACATCAAGTGTCATAAAGCAGTAAACTTGCAAGTTACGTGACAGGATTTATGACAGATTGTGTCGAGCCATTAGATGAAGGTAAGCGGGAGCACACGATAGAAGGGTGGTTACAGGGTTTGCAGAAGGAACCCCATTTCCTAAACTATCTGAAAATATCAACACTGTGAAAGAGTATAAAATGTTCTTCGAAAAAAAGAAATTCTGTATCATTAGTTTCTAAATTTAAGCAATTTTAAAGTGACTGCCTGACGAAGTTATACCATTCAGTCCGTAATTCTTGTAAATGTTTAAGCCTTCAGTTTCTACATTACAGAAAACATACTGTCTCCATTACAAATACCAGTTGGTTTATGCTGTTCAGTAAAACTGAAATCTGATAAATACACACACTGGGTAATATGCAGATTTTTTGTAAATGTTGAAACGGGTTTTACATATAGTTGCTGCTGTGATTTAATGGATTAAAATGTATGTGAATCACAGAGGAATTAGCGGTGGAATTAAAGCAGCTCAGTATCGGATCCTGTACAGTTTATGTAGGTTTGCGGTGTTGGAATGTTCGAATTCTCATACCAGGGATTTAGTTACGTAAGCTGTGATATATTTGGTCACATTACTGTGTGATTTTCTTATTGTTTTTTTTTTCTCTTTCTTTGCAGGTGAGTGTGTACACATCAAACTTGTTTTCTACTTCGAGGTAAGTCAGTAATGCTGATTTCCGACAAACAGTGACAAATGTTCCCAACGTGCGGCAGATTTACTTTTCTACAAATATCTAAAGGAGGACACCGACCTAACGTTTGTCTGTGAGCTCAAGGCGAGTGAGGATATAGCTTATTTGCGGGACTAGGGTACAATTGATTCGTTTAATTTGACAGGTTTATTGTAGTTGAGGCTAGAGGAACAGCGTGCAGAATTATATTTTCATATGTTGGTTGCTTGTGGTTTAAATACAAGATATCTCTAATCAGGTAGTGTCACGTATGTACGCTGTCATCTCATGTAGTGTCACGTATGTACGCTGTCATCTCAGGTAGTGTCACGTATGTACGCTGTCATCTCAGGTAGTGTCACGTATGTACGCTGTAATCTCAGGTAGTGTCACGTATGTACGCTGTAATCTCAGGTAGTGTCACGTATGTACGCTATCATCTCAGGTAGTGTCACGTATGTACGCTGTCATCTCAGGTAGTGTCACGTATGTACGCTGTCATCTCAGGTAGCGTCACGTATGTACGCTGTCATCGCCTTTATTTTAAGGGCGACGGTAGGTGAGGTAGCTCTCGATTTGTGCCGTTACTGCCTTCTTGGAAACTACCGCGCAATACAAATTCGCGTAAAACGAAAACAGTATTCTCATAAAATTTAAACTGAAATGGCCAGGTTAGGGGGAGTGCGCTCCTTTACCAGCCTACCCAACAACACCAGAATTTCAAATTTTAATGTGAAATGTAATAAAGTGAATGTAATAGGGTAGTTTAATGTAGAAAATATACTTAAATCTGTAACAAGTAAGTATGTGGTAATAAAGATACATACACTGTTGCGTCAGGCAAGCTTACTGGAGCTGCTACAGAGGGTGAGTTAAGTGAGCGAGTTATTGGGGGTGACTTTATCAATAAAACTGGCAGGATTTCTCGCGTAGCGCTTTTTTAGATTTCGTTTTAAACTTCATAAATGTACATCTTTGACCACGTAGATTGAGGCCTTCGTACATCGTACGTGTTAAAAACAGAACACAATATTTAGGGACACTGGATCTGTCCCCATTCTCAGGTGACAGTGTGTCCACTGGTCCAGTGATTGAGAACAGCTCTCTCTGTCGGACCCAGCTCAGTAGATGCATAAGGACGGACACAGGTCCACTTCCTGAAGGATGTCTTCTTTTTTGAATACGAGACGATGTAATCGTACATGTGATAAGCACCCTCGGAACCGTTTACAATTTTATTAAATGTTTTCTAAGTTCTGTAATGGAAGTAATAGAAGATTTTAGTCTTCTGGTTGACGCCACCGTGTAGTCTGGTATGTATTTGCCGACGTTTCAGAGGACCCACCTTTGTCCATCTTCAGTGTAGTGACAAACTATACGGCGTCACGATATGCCGTCTCGAAACGCTGATTTTCCACGAAGCAAAATACAGTCATTCTGGTACTGGTAGTGTAGTCGGTATAGCGACTCGCTACGGGCTGGACGGTCCGGGGATCGAATCCCGGTGGAGGCGGGATTTTTCCGCAGCCTTCCAGACCGACCTTGGAGCCCACCCAGCCTCCTGTACAATGTGTACCGGGTCACTTTCCCGGGGATAAAGCGGCCGTGGCGTGGCGTTGAGCACTCACCCCCATCTAGCGCCGAGGTTGAAGAAAGAGTAGAGTTATACTTCTAGTCCCTCTCTGGTGCTTCGTGGCCTGTTGTAGGGTGAATTTTACCTTTACCCTTACTCTTCCATTTTAGTTCCCCGTGTTGAAATCTGTGTCATAATACGTCGAATTTGTGATGATCTTTCGTAAGTCTGACAATGAGCTTGTTTGCACAGTGAGAGTGAGAGTGAAGAAACGCGTCAGTCCTAACCTGTGTGTGTGTGTGTGCAATGTCTTTGTCCACAAATCGTTAATGTTATTTAAACACGAGATACAAACAAATGCTATCTAATATTCCGTAATGTAGGTATAACAAGTGAAACTGTCCCCCTTAGAGAGACGTGTTTTAAACCTTCTTTAAAGGCCACTGACGTCCCATTATCGGCGGTAGTAAACACAGTGAGAGCTGACGTTCCTTTGAGTGTCTTATTTGGAAATTAAAACTGAATGGATTCTGTTGTTGCTGTTTTTTTTTGCATGTGATGGAATTGTCATGATTCTGCATATTTTGTGCAAGTGTGTTTGTCTTGCAACAAAGCTGACACCTGCTTGTGGAGTTAACACGGCAAAAGAGCCCTCTTGTTAGTTTAGCCACGCTGTGTATCCATCTCACGAGATCTCTTGGTCTTCATTTCACGTGAGCTAGGAAGTATAAGGTGGTTTCTACAGGTCACCCAGTATTTTGGGGGTAATGAACTCGGGAAAATCAAGATTGCCCGGTATTTTAATAGGAGAAACTTCTTCAGGGCGGTCACTTGATGGATGTCGGAGGAGGTGGGTGTTAAGGGAATGGATTACGAGGGTGGAAGGTGCGCGGAATTGTTTTTGAATCGTGTCCAGTGACGGGTTTATTTATTTAAGATTTTGTAACTTATGGTTGTAATGTAAGAGGGTTAATGTTATTGGCTAATGTTGCCTCGAAATGAGATGGCAGTACGATAATGAATTATGAATTAAAGTAAGACGCAGAAATGACCGTGTCCCAGTATTAGCCTGTACAGTGTGAGTAAAGCTACGAGATTACTCATTGTGGATAACCAGGAGACTTGAACGTACGTACAGTGTACTCTAGAGTATTCGTGCACGATCTACGTTGGTAGTGACTTAAGAACGCAGATGGTATATAACGTGATTTAGCGCAGAGTTTTTTTTCCCTATGGCTCGACAGCCCCTAGGGGGCCTAGGCCTCCTCATTTTTCGAGGCTTCACGATCACACTCAGACACACCACACTCGGTAGGACTCCTCTGGACGAGGGACCAGCTCGTCGCAGAGACCTCTACCTGACAACACACAACACTCACAAGAGACAGACATCCATGCCTGCGGTGGGATTCGAATCCACAATCCCAGCAAGCGAGCGGCCGCAGACCCACACTTTAGACCTCGCGGCCACTGGGATCAGCTTAGCGCAGAGCACTCGAACAAATTTCTCAATAAAATTATCGGGATTTTTCGTGCGTAAGCTATGTATGTATTATTTTTTGTTCGTGACTCAGTACAGTATATGTTATGGATTGTACGTGTTTCACAATCATCCTTGCACCCCTTCACCATTACTACCCTGGATAATCGAGGGTACACTGTGTCAGCGATGTTTAATACACAACGTCAGTGATATGAACTTAAAATTATTAGTTTCTCTTTTACTCCTTTTCGTGTTCTTGTGGTGGAACTCCCTGTTGCTACCGAAATATTCATGAAACCCTTTTACCGGCAGCCAGTTTCCGGGGAGCGGGGAGGAGCTGATCTTGAGGCTATATATCATTTATATTTGATTTTAAAAATTATTTTAAAGATTATGTTGTAAGTATAACTGTAGGACCATGCCATGGCTCAGGCGGTTAGTCGCCGGCTTCTCACCGCGGAGGCCCGGGTTCGATCCCGTGTCGGTCCATGTGGGATTTGTGGTGGACAAAGTGGCACTAGGACGGGTTTTTCTCCGAGTTTCTCTCCCTGTCAATTTCATTCCACCGGTGCTCCATTAAAATGGAAAAGCAGAAAAACCCTCATCATCTTCATCGCAGGGTTGCACAATAAGCCTTAAGGCTGCGGTGCGTCCGTAGCATCTGCTGCGGGGCCCTTCAATAAAAGAAAAGTATAACTGTAACATAACACTTTTGGAAACTGCATTTATGTACATACAGATATAACTACGTGTTTCGTGACTCGCCAAATTTAAATCACAAGGTCTGATCTTCTTGGTTTTTATTTTTCAAAATTCTAATGTATTGGTCATCGGCCGATTTCAGTGGCTGATTTGGCTGAAGGGTAAATACGTAAAATGTTTCATGTCATCGTGTCATAAAATGTGTTTTTTTTTAATTTCGATTTGGGGAGGGAGCTGCCGGGCTGCTCCCTGTTTGCTGTATTCCGCTTAGACCATTGATCTTTGTGTTCGGTGTGTCTTTAGACCAACTGTAGCTTTCAGATTATATTGCAGAAATTTTTTTTTCTTTCTTTTGTTAGTCTGACCTCTGTCTACTTACTCATTATAGGTGTAGAGGTTACAGCTGCACCTGATCACACACAATGACACACACACGCGGTAGGACTCCTCTGGACGAGGGATCGGCCCGTCCTACTGACTGTGTGTGTGTCATTGTGTGTGATCAGGTGCAGCTGTAACCTCTACACCTATAATGAGTGAGTAGACAGAGGTCAGACTAAGAAAAAGTTAGAGACCAGGATTTACACCCATACAAAATATGTGACCCCACAGGCCCCTTCTAAATGTTTCTCTGACCTTATAGAACTTCGCTTGACCATGTTAACTGGATTGAAATTTCTCAGAATACGATAGTATTTTATGGTAGGTTCTGATGACGAAGACTCATTAGCAGGGAATTTCTTGAATTGCCGAGTTTCAGGAGAAGTATTTGGGAAACTGTGTGCCATGAACTCGACGCTGCTTCCAAGCAGTGTCCGTCAACAATAATTTGTAGTGCTTGGAACCAGACGAGCTGAACACGTTCGTACTCCTTTTGAACCATTTTCATATACTCGGTGTACCATTCTCCCACCAGCTAAACAATACTGTTCAGCCAAGCGACAAATTCTTGAACACCTGGTAATAGCTACGACCAATCCAGCACTGCCTTTGAACAACCATGGAAATCTCCGCCTATTCATTCTAATGCCATTTAGATTATGAAAACTTCCGCGGTGCCTTTTTTGTGCAACAAGACTTGTTAGGTAACCTGCCTTCTTCTTCTTCAGCCATTAAATTCGTCACGAAGATATTTCCAATTCATGTTCTAAACATCGCAGTGCTGCTGTATATGGGAGAAGCTAGCCATTGGATCAGGGCGGCAGCCTTTCCTTACACGGCGGTAAATAGAAACGGAAGTTAGCGGTTTACAGCAACACAGGATGACGATCACGCCCCGAGAACCATTGTTTGACTTCTTGTTTGTGATTCAGTCACTTGTGAGTCTGTGTTGTGTGTGAAGCTTATCGTGCTGCTTGTTGTGCTGCTTAAGTGGGTCTCATTTGCGCAAGTGATTTGTGAACACAGGACCTTGCATTTGGTTTGTAGAGGACTGTTAGAGATACATTTGTTTGTCCAAGGTTAACATCGAAGACGGTTTTCAAATTTTTAAAATATAAAGGCATTACATTTGTTTGTGGAATGTAGTTACCTTATACAATCCTACATTTCATGTTACAGTCTTAGATTTTGCAGTGGAAATTTATGTTTTGAATGTGAAATATCTTGAAAGTGTATTTTAGAGAATTGTTACCATATATGTCTATAAATCTCAACCTAAGGTTAGCATACAACATACATTGAAACGTGAAATATAAAAGTATCAAGATTATTGTGAATTGTTATTGGATAGGATTCATTATGCAGTGTTTTTTTTTCCAATGGCTCGACAGCCCCTTGGGGGCCTATGCCGCCTCATTTTTCGAGGCTTCACGATCACATTTATCAGACACACCACACTCGGTAGGACTCCTCTCGACGAGTGACCAGCCCGACGCAGAGACCTCTACCTGACAACACACAACACTCACAAAAGACAGACATCCATACCCCCGGTGGGATTAGAACCCACAACCAGCAAGCGAGCGGCCGTAGACCCACGCCTTAGACCACACGGCCACTGGGATCGGCTATGTAGTGTTACCATCGATAATTATATTTTAAATGTTAAATGTAGGGACTGCTTACACCGGTTTGTTGTCGAACGTATATTTTCAAGAACTGCAATTGAGAATTATGTCTTAAAACATCAGAAATTGAGGCATTGTTGCGAGTCATATTGGTTTGTAGGGTATTGTTATCAGCCATAACATATAAATTAATTTATGTTTAGTTTTCATTGTGTTGGTAACCACATTATTGAATAGTGCTTCTTTAAGTCGTATCAATACCGTGTGTTCCAACTTACAATGTTTTATGTCTGCCATACGCATACGAATAACCGCTGTATAATTTGCAATATTTACTGTCGTTGTTTACAATTACTCGGCTATATACATTTCCTAGAATCGTTAAAGTCAAATGATTAGGTTCAGAATAAATACTTTCTTTTTATATTTTTCACACTTTAATTTTCTTCTTAGGAAATGACTAAGGCAGATCGTTGCATTCTGTTTTTTTTTAATTTATTTATTTATTATTTTAAGATAAAGGATAGTCTAAATTGAAATTAGAACGCGATCCCTTCTGTACGTTGCCAGCTCACCGCAAACTGTTCCAGACCGCAGATCTGCGTAATTTCTTTTTATCCCTGCTGTTTGTTCTAATGTAAAGGAAGACTCTGGTCTGACTCTCTACGTCATGCTTCCTCTACTGAAGTCTTAGCTAATAACATCAGCTAAATCGCCGACCAGTCTGCCACTTAAACAGCACTCGACACTCCATTATCGTTCTGTTCTCGAGTGGTTCCGCCTTGATATGCCTACCGAGTTGGCCAATCAGTTCATCGTTAGCACTCCGGACAGTAGTCAAACGTTCACTACAAGTTTGCATTTCTCATTCATAACTACAGCAATCATCCGTTTGTCAGTCACCGGTTGAGGCCTGTGGGTTGAGTAATACAGACGTACATATATGTTTTATCTTATCTTCCATTTGTGTCACTATTACGTTTGTAGCTGAACAGATAACATCGCTGTTGTGACGCTTAAGACTTTTGTGTACTTCGTAGCCGGTAACTGAATTTTAACGGTTGTAGATAAGACGCAGTAACGTCTTTAATCATTCGTTCGTTTTCTGTTTTAAATAGAAGATGTGAAATTGTCGTGAGATGCGTCGTCTCTAGTTTGTTCATGGTCTGTGGTAATACTAACAGTACTCGTTACCATCGCACAAAAAGTATAGTAATTTGTGTATAATACACACATCTTGTGTTGTGTTATGTGTTTAAATAATTGGATTGAATAAATGGATGTGAGATAATTTGATGTTAGTGCGTGAGTATTCTTCATGTGATGGAATGAACAAGTCTCACACAGGTGTATATTTGTCATGCGTCACTGTGCGTGATGACTGAAGTGCGGATCCGTGAGTGGGCCGTGCTGGATTTTAATCAGTGTTCATTTTTTTTTTCTTGGCGTCATTGTTTGTGCTGAAAACACTGTTGGCTGTGAAATATCCTCGCATTGTTGTCGTGTGGTATTTTGATCGCTGAACTATAAAACAAGATGGCGCATAAACGCGCATGGACTTCTCTAATGCGACGAAAGAAGAAACCGATGTCACTTGCGGTTGGGTCTCACTGTGAGTTAAATAATTCATTATGATTCATTCACATTTTCTAGGTATAGTTGTGAAAAACTGAAATAATGATGTCTTTGACTCTCTCCTTAAGAAAAGATTATCATCAATTCAGTATGTTTTTTTTATGTTACTGTGACAGAACATGACATTAAACATGCCGTTACAAGAGTGTTGTTCACAGTCTTTGTTGCGAAAAGTGTTTTAAAACACCTTCTCTGTACAGAGGCAGACGGTAATCAGAATTTCACGTAGTAATCTGTCGTAACGACATTTTGATAAACGACAAAGTATGTACAAACGGGCTGTTGCAAGAGATGGCTGTCAAATGTTTTGAAAATGGTAGACGCACCGATATACAGATTGAAAAACTGTGTACCCTTGCAATGCTGCTTTTTATTTAATGACGTCTTGTTCTGTTTTACTTGTATATTCCCACGGTTTCGTGTAACTTCCTTTGCTTAGAAGCCACGAATAATTAGCTTCTGCCGCTCAGAAATGGCGTGACAAATCTCTTTTAAACCAGATAAATTAAGACCAGCCTCGCAAGTTCTTGTAACAGAGATGCTTGCTGAGTAGCACTGAGGAAGTTAATGATGCATGAAGTTATGATGTTATATGTAGGATCTTTCCTTTAAGAATCGGCTACTAAAACCGACGTAAATGGCGGTAGATGTAAAAATTTAATTCGTAATTTAGAATTACGCTGTATCGTCGATCAGTAACCATTTACAGAGCAGTAGTAACTACGTATCATTTAGTGTAAGATTAAAACTCAACATTTTGCCCATAAAATGTATTTGTTTCTTGCTATGCTGAGAATAAATCTGGTACTTATACATAATTAGGAGATTGGTCACTGTAATGAAGATGCGGTATATTTTATGTGAGGTGGGGACTGAAGTCCGGCCTGCTGGTCCCGAGGTTATCATCCCCGTAATACGAACTGCTGTGCGTCTGTGCGATTTCGATGTTTTTTTTATGGCGGATTACATTTTTTGTTGGAAAATTAATTTACTCTTGTAGCGGCTGTGTTTAGAAGCTGAACAAGAGGCGAGGAGATCGGTGTGGCCATTGGAATTCCGTAACATGTCAGTGTTGCCCGTAATTGTATTTAAAAACAATTCTCCTTCGTTTCTCTTCTTCATTTAAACTTATATTTATATATTACCGATGGAAAAGGCCTGTTAAATTTAGCGGGGAATAATTTATCTTTATCTCTATCCTTCGCCCTGTTTACCTTCCTTCGCCTCTTTGCTACTTTTATCTACGTACTTCCCTCAATTCTTCCTTAAAACATTGGATTACGTTACGTCTTCATCCGTCAGATGGCACGGTTTAAAACACAGAGCTGCCACCTGCGTAAGTAAATGGTTTTTGTCCCATTTAAGAAGCATTGACTGCGCAAACTTCAGTGCGTTATTTAAGAAATTATTGACAGTACGAAGGATGTTTTAGAATATTTGCCTCTACTGTTTCTGGAGAGTAACTGTCGTCCTATATGTGCACGCATTATTGCCATCTGAACGTCGCATTGGTATTAAATCTGCTAAAAGTGTTTATAGTTTGTATAACAGACGAGGATAATTTTCGTTGAATTTTCAGCCGCCATTACACCGGTCGTTTATAAATGTCAGTTTAATAAAGATCCAAGATGGACTTCTTTAATTTTGCGGTCTGTATAAATTATTAGTGAAATATTTATAATCTTTCATTTACTAAATAAATATATGTAAAGGCCTGTTTGATTGTAACACAGTATTTAGAACTGTACTTTATAAACAAGTTTTCAGTCTTAGTGAAAAGTGAAGTCACACTTTAACTGCCTTGTGCATTGTGGTGACATATTGAACTGCCTTGCGCATTGTGGTGACATAATGAACTGCCTTGCGCATTGTGGTGTCATATTGAACTGCCTTGCGCATTGTGGTGACATATTGAACTGCCTTGCGCATTGTGGTGACATACTGAACTGCCTTGTGCATTGTGGTGACATATTTAACTGCCTTGCGCATTGTGGAACGCGCTTTACGGCGACAGTGCAAAGTTGCATATTCTGTACTTTGCTTCACCCTGTTTATGTTAAAAGTCATACGCCATGAATTGAGTGATATGTTTGCCATCTCCAAGCCTCTCGTGACGCATTACAGTAGTGTTCTGTTACGTCCTACCACAGTGTATGTCCAGCCAGCCATGTCTTTTCAAATCCGGAGATGAATTTCAAACAGCTTCTGAAAGACAGGTGCACTTTGGATGACAGTTAGACCTCCGTAGTTTTATTCTCTCTTCATGAAAGATCGAAAGAAGCTACGTCCTTTAACCCAAATATTTGACGTCCTTAAACCCAAATATGACGCCTTTTAACTCAAATATTTGAAGACTTTTAACCCAAATATTTGACGCCTTTTAACCCAAATATTTGACGTCCTTAAACCCAAATATGACGCCTTTTAACTCAAATATTTGTCGTCTTTTAACCCAAATATTTGACGCCTTTTAACCCAAATATTTGACGCCTTTTAACCCAAATATTTGACGTCCTTAAACCCAAATATGACGCCTTTTAACTCAAATATTTGTCGTCTTTTAACCCAAATATTTGACGCCTTTTAACCCAAATATTTGACGCCTTTTAACCCAAATATTTGACGCCTTTCAACCCAAATATTTGGTAGAACCTACTATAATTTTGTCGAAATTTAGCATTTAAAACTCTTGCTGTACATTTTCTGGTTCCCGATTCCTGACATGTAGGCCTGTATAAAGACACTTTCTTCGGTTGCTCCAGGCATATGCTAGACAGTACCTTAGCTAAGTCACGGCAACGTCCTTCCATCTTCTTCCCAGTTAATCTCTAACAGCCGTTCACTCAATTTCAAATGATCAATAACTGTGCATTAAGCAATTAGATGTGATAACAAAACCCAAAAATTCACGTAAGTGTATGAAAGTATATTATACACACTGTATACCTCCTACATGTTTGGACCACTCACGTGGCCATCTTCAGGGAGGTGAATTACAAAGGATAGATACATCGAGATATTACAGAATATTAGAACCACTGCACAGATATAAAATATTAAATTTTAAAAACAATTGTTTTTAAAATTTAATATTTTTATGATATATTTTATATTTTATTTATTTAAAATTGTTTTTTTAATTTAATATTTTATATCTGTGCATTGGTTCTAATACATATGTAATATTTCGATTTACCTATCCTTTGTAATGCACTTCCCTGAATATGAGTGGGCCAAACATGTAGCAGGTATACGGTGTGTATAATACACTTTCATACAGTTATGTGCATTTGTTGGTTTTGATATCATTTCTATTAGACGTTCACTCATTTGTCGTTTTGTAGTCTGTGCAGTTTGAAAAGCGTCGTTAAATAAACCAACAAGCATAAGAAACGTGGAATTTGTTATAGATATCTCTCCACGCTTGGGTCTTCCAAGCGGCCTCTTTCCTACGTTTTTACACTGCTACGTCTTTCTCTTATTTCCCAAACACGCCACGTGTCCTACCCCTCACACCCTCCTTTATTTGATAATCCTAACAATATTTGGCGAGCAGTACAAATTATGGAGCTTCTCATTATGCATTTTCCTCCAACCTTTCGTTACTTCCTGCCTCGTAGACTCAAGTATTCTCCCCCGCACCCAGTTCTGTAACACCCTCAGTCTAAAGTAGCAGTAATTACAACAAACAACAATGATAGTGGTCATAACAATTCCATGGAGCTAAGTCCTGGAGAAACTGCGTCTGTCGACTGCCCAAGAAATATCCACCTTTTGTATAACCAGACTGTTCACTGTCGTGTTTGCAGTTCACCACGTGTTATTCTACGAGAAGTAGCCAGAAATTTGGTGCCTCATATACCGAATTTATTTTAAACGATTGCTTTGGGTTTAAGATTTTACTCGGTACTGGACTGAACGATCCGGGGTTCGAATCCCGGTAGGGGAAAGTGATTTTTCTCTTCTCCAAAACGTCCAGACTTGCTCTGGGGCCCACTGTTTAATGGGTACCGGGGGTAAAGCAGCCGGGGCGTGAGGTTAGCTACTCACCTCCATCTAGTGCCGAGGTTAACGTGACGTGACCAGGTAGCCAGCCAGTCACCTGTCACGTCGTGTGTTACCTCCAGCATTTTGTGTCGTATAGCTGGCTGACGGACAATGGAACCGGAAGTGGGTCGAGAGCCAAGGATATCTGTTGTCCTGTTTTGACGCCGTCTTCCTTGCTTTGCTCGTCGACAGAGAGAACGCACACAAACACTGTTAGTAATCTTATCACCTATCGTCACGTTTTACATAGCCTTCGTAGAGCGTCTGAATATAATATGTGTGAGGCACCATGAGGGAGACCAAGGTTGTCGACTTGCGAAATCTAACCAGAGTTGTGTGCCAGGATTTGAAAGGTATATTTCGGGAAGCGTGACTAAGTGTAATAGGATGTTAAAGTATTTTGTTCTATAGGGTAAAGAAAAGTAAAGGTAAAGCTGATCCTATAACCTGCCATGAAGGCACAGACAGGGAGTAGAGGTATAGCTCTACTCTTTGGCGTTAGATGGGGGTGAGTGGTTAACGCCACACCCCGGCCGCTTTACCCCCGGGAATGACCCGGTACCCATTGTACAGGAGGCTGGGTGAGCCCCATGGACGGTCTGGACGGGTGCTGAAAATCTCGCCCCCACAGTGATGTGATCCCCGGACCGTCCAGCCCGTAGCGAGTCGCTATACCGACTGTGCTTTGCCGGCCCACTTTTGTTCTATAAGGCGTCCTGTAAAGAAGTAAATACTTTTATTTGAAACCTGGGAGTTAGGGACCGGTGATGAAGTTTCTGAATGGGCCGCGATAGCTCAGTCGGTATAGCGACTCGCTACGAGCTGGACGGTACGGGGATCGAATCCCGGTGGGGGCGATATTTTCCGCTCCCGTCCAGAACGGCCCTGGGGCCTACCCAGCCTCCTGTACAATGGGTACCGGGTCATTCCCGGGGGGTAAAGCGGCCGGGGCATGGAGTTGACCACCCACCCCCATCTAGCGCCGAGGTTAAAGAAAGAGTAGAGCTATACCTCTGCTCCCCCTCTGGGCCTTCGTGGCCTGTTCTAGGGAGAACTTTACGTACTTTGGTGAAGTTTCTGACCTGCTGTCTGTACGTCGACCGGGATTGTTGCGTACCTTTCTTTTGTTTAGAGAATCGATGGACAGGAGAATCAGTAAAGCATCTAGGTGGTCTGTTTTGTTAAAGAAAGTAACTTTGGATTAATTTTAATTATTATCGGAGGTGATGCTTTGGAAAGCTTGCTAGTTATTAACATGGGCGTTCTTTTCACGTTTCTGCATTTGCACTGGTTTGGTGTCCAACCTCGTCTTTTTCGCAGTACAGTATTTAAAAACATAGGAAAGTGCTTGCTTGTTACATAAACTGTTTTTCTGCAATTTAAACTTTTTTTTTCCCAAGAATCGACCTTGTTCTCCCGATATTGCGGCATTTCCGTTATTTGTGCATGAAGTGCTGTGTGAATTCCCATTCTGAAAGCACGAACTGATGAGTCCACCTGTGTACGTATAGAAACCAACGGCTGGAAACTCAGATATTCCTGTTACAAATCCTAAACTGAATCACATCCTGAAAGTTCAGTGGTGTCTTTGTCTAGCATAAATTTCTAATTCAATTGCCTACAGAGCAAGTCAGTACAGTGGGGTAGATTTATTAAATAATAGGTGCATTACAGTGCAAGAAAACACTAACTCCATTATGCGTGCCCACAACCATTAACCTCTAAACATTTTACGTCATTAATGAAGAGTAGTTTAAGGTGGCACATCACGTGACTCATAGAAATGTCTAGTTAGATTCTTCAATTCTTTCGGCTATCCTAGCCGAAGTTTCTTGTGTCTCTTCAATACCTCCAGTCAAATATCTGTAAAGTTCGTCCACACCAGTACCGCTATCCGTCTCCGTGCTGTCTCCAATACAGTCCTTTTGAAAAAGAATCTCCACTGTACCCACTGTATACAGAAGAGCCCCAGTCAACCGGATGTGTGAGTCCGGATGTCATACCCCGAATTTTCTGTTCTGTTGAGAACACATTGTTAAGTGTCTGTCTGCTAATTACGTATTCTGCCTTCAGAAACGTGAAATATTCCATCTTCAGTTTCGTATTGTTGCTGAACTCTTTAAAGTACAGCGGTAACTATATGTACCAGATACTTTAAAATTCATAAACTCTGCGTTTCGCCCACGGAGTCTGTAAAAGGCGATAATTTCTTTACACAGTATTAATATGTTGGACTTTGTAACCGAGACCCATCGTGTTTACTGTAAGGTATGAGCCGGGTTTTTTGTGTTAATTACATGAAGTTGGTGTTTCAAATGTTAGATGGCTGGCTGGACTGTGCAGTCTATGTGTAGAGTGGTTTTAACCGTATGGCACGCATGTCGCATCTCATGTTACAAGTCACGCAATTAGGAATGATCGATATCTCGCTTTTCAAAATTTGAAGTAAGTTGTTTGCTTTAACGTGTCCTTAAAGCTTGTTAGTCTTTTGCGTCTGAGCACAACTGTGTGTAATATACAAAAAGAGTATGGAACACAATCATTATCGCTCCAACAGATACGGTAGGTGTAAGGCCTGCGATGGCTCAGGCGGTTAGTCGCCGGCATCTCACCGTGGAGGCCCGGGTTCGATCCCGGTGTCGGTCCATGTGGGATTTGTGATGGAGAAAATGGCACTGGGGCAGATTTCTCCCCGAGTACTTCAGTTTTCCCCTGTCAGTTTCATTCCACCGGTGCTCCGTTAAATTGGAAAAGCGGAAAAACCTTCATCTTCATCACAGGTTTGGACAATAAGCCTTCAAGGCTGCGGTGCGTCTGTAGCATATGCTGCGGGGCCCTTCAGTAAAAAAAGAAAGGTAGGTGAAATGTAAATTCCCCCGAATGCGATTACTAGACACTAAGGATAAAAAAAATCCCCTTTCCAGGTCACCATTCCTATCACCTGTGTTAGGTTTTCGTATTTTGTGGCTGCAAACAGGGTGTCAAGGGACGCTGAGAGCAGTTAGTTTTTAACACAAGCTGTGGGCTTGTGTAAGAATGACACCCACTGTGTGATGATTTAAATTGCGATACATGTCTCATTGTGTACGGTGACTTTGTATGACTGGGCCGCATAGATCACCGGTACTCGACCGCGGGAAGTTTTGTATTGAACCTATCTTGTGTTTACACAAGGAGGACTGTAGTCGAGGAAAGAGAATGTAATTAGTCGTCAGCATGTGACGTAACATGGACCCACCCGCAGCATACTGGTATGTACATGCCGTACCGTACCGTTTGTGTTACGGATGGTGCGGTACGTTCTTATTTCCCACATCAGAGGTCCTTCTTTTTATGACCAAACACGATTTAACGCCTCTTTGAAAAATTAAGTTGAAGATATACAGGTCACATATCTTTAGGTGTGCAGTCTGTGACCGTATTTCGGTATGCCATGGATGCGTATTGTAACATGAGAGGTTGACCATCTGTTGTTAAGTACGAGGGTCGTACTAAAGGCACTGCTTCTGTGCATCGTGGAGAAGAGCTTAGAATTTTGATTTTAGAATTACTGGTCTAACGTGGAACATGCGTTCGATCTCGAAAGATAAACTTCACTCCAGGGCCTTAATTCGTCTCCAGAGGAGAGAGATGTGTGAGGCAATGAGGCGTTCCTTTTTTACGACTCTCATGATACTAGACTGATGTAAGTCGGCTTGGACCAGTTAATTGTACAGGGTGTTCTGTAGGGAATGTAAGCGCAGTTATTTTCTAAAATAACTGAAATCTGCCAGATTAGCGAAATGTGAATTATGCAAACATGCCATCCACGTATTCAATAATAATTATTTTTTATATTTTTGTGATTTTTTTGAGTTACCGATATAATTTAAAATCACTGCACCTATATTTTGGATATTTTTCTTTCATAGACTTTGCTAGTCTGACAATGGCCTAATAAAGCATGGGTGCAAGAATTTTCAAAAAAACAAATCTAGGAACCATCTCAAAATTCTAGGCGCCAGAAGGGTGACATGAAGCAAGTTCAGTACTAAGGACCCACAAATATTAGGTGCCACCGTACAAAATTTAGTCGCCCGGGCGACCCGGTGCCCTGGATGTACGCATCTGTGTCATATCTTGTAGGTTTTAAACAGTCCTGATAACTTTTATATTTATAAACTAAAATATAAAATCCGAATTTTTGAAAATGAAATAACTTTTGTGTTCTAGGTTTAATGTAGCTTATTTGCCCCCTTGTTAGGTGTACATATTTGTTTTAAGTACCGAAATTTAATTCAAACTCTGGTCCAAACGCCGACTATAAGAAATAGTGTAAGATATACTGACTGACCCCATCAGCTCTCGTCATGCGGCATGTAACTTCACCAAGAAAGGGGTACCGCCTTCAGCGCCACACAGTGGATGCTGATTGGCCGATACAGGACGGCCGCTATGACCAATCTCTGGACCCAGATGATGAAGATAATGAAGGATTTCCGCATGGACCTCGCAAAGAGATGAGACCAGGTAATACTGTCAACCTTTTGACAACAAATATTTCTTTCAACAGAACAGCGGTTTACGTGTTACAGTGTGGATGACCTACACGTCGAGGGCCTTATGTTTTGTACAGGGAGTTGTCTGTAATTGTAACTAGAAGTCAAAACAAGCCTCAGGGTTTTAACTGCAAGGGCTTTTCCAAAACTACAAAGTATAATTGTTTAACCCTAGACGTACTATTTTAGTTTTTTGAACTAATGCGGGGAGTGGTACCTCCAAAGATAACATTAATCTTTAAACCCTTTCCGCGTCGAATTTATTAAAATAAAATAAAATTACTCGTGATTGCGAGTTACGTCACTGAAAAGCCGCAACCATTGGTGCATAGCTGCTGAAAATTGTAGTGTAAGTTTAATTTCAATGAGACTTTAAAATAAGCCTAACGTACGAGTACATATTTAAAGTAATTTTTCTGATCGGGTACCTCGGTACTGGCGGTAAAACGGTAGTGTCATATTTGATAGAATCAGATCAATCAGTTGTGTGTGTGTTTATTATTATTATTTTTTTGTATGGCTCGACAGCCCTATATGGGCCTGGGCCTCCTCGTTTCGTCGAGGTTTCATGGTCACACAGTTGAGACACACCACAGTCGGTAGGACTCCTCTGGAAGAGTGATCAGCCCGTCGCAGAGACCTCTACCTGACAACACACAACACTCACAACAGACAGACATCCATGCCCCCGGCGGGATTTTTTTTTTTTTTATTATTATTATTATTAATTCCTGGGATTTTCCCCTTTGATCCATTTGTACTGTTGAAGTCCTTTTTGTCCTGCATGTCACCTTATGTTTCATGCTATCGTCCATACATCTAACACAACAAACATCCATGCCCCCGGTGGGATTCGAACCCACGATCCTAGTAAGCGAGCGGCCGCAGACCCACGCCTTAGACCGCACGGCCACTGGGAGTTAGCAAAGTGGAAAGTACGTTTGCCACCTGAGTGAACATGTAGTGTCTGTCTGTCTGTCGTCTTAGTAAGATGCATGCCAATTAATCCTCTTCTCTCAAGTGGCCTTAATGACTTCAGCCACTTCACATAGGCATTAAAGACGATGTCTCCATTTTGTTTCGCTACTTCCGCCATCGAAGTCAGGGAATGCTTGCCATCATTAGGTGCAGGATCTTCTGTCTTCCAGTTTGCTATCCAAAAATACAAAGATTAAGATATACAGAACTATAATTTTGCCTGTTGTTTTGTATGGGTGTGAGACTTGGTCTGTCACACTGAGGGAGGAACATAGGCTGAGGGTGTTCGAGAATAGGGTGCTGAGGAGGATATTTGGGCCTAAGAGGGACTAGGTAACGGGGAGTGGAGAAGACTACATAACGAGGAACTTAATGATCTGTACTCATCACCAAATATTATTCGGGTGATCAAATCAAGAAGAATTAGATGGGCGGGGCATGTAGCATGTTGAAATATATAGATGCATAAAATTATAAAATTAAGAATTAATTATATATTTCAACGTGAGCGGCGTAAATATTTCTACTGTACAACCAACCATTGTGTATTTGAATGCAATAAGTACTTGAAGTTCCTTGATAAATACCCCCTGAGGATGGCAATTTACTTGCCGAAACATGTGTAGGGGTTGTAAATACATTTTATACTTGTTAATAATCTTGTGCATTTGTTGGTTGTGACTTAAACTCACGATAAAACGCACGGTACATACAACATAAAATTTGAAGGCAGTATGTTTCTTGCGAAACGTTGATAAATTGGTACCAGACTACACGGAGTTACATCTCAAAAGAAACTCTCAACAGTCGCCGTTGTCGGATCCTGAAATCTCGCCCAGATCTTTTTCGAATTTCATACATTTCCGACCTTGCTATTTTGTTCAGGTCTTACGCTCTGTCTAAAGAGCGAGCCCGAAGACTGAGTCGCTTATAACCGGCAAGGTAGGGGCTTTGCACGGAGAATGTCAGGCCACAGATGAGTGTCTGTCCAAATTTTATATTCCGTACTGTTTGTACCTTATATTAAACATGCCGAGCGTCTAATGTACGTGACGAGAATTGCAAATTACCTTCGGTAGTTGTCAGCACTGACCCGCTTTACTTTTAATTTCGTTATTAAATGAAGGTGCAGTTCCTTTGTTACCTCATCATCTGTTCTCACAGTTTCTCAGTTCTGAATGTAATGTTGGTTGGAACTGGCTGCGCGTTTTAAGGGACAGATCGCCAACCCTGTGCTAGCGAACACCTTGCTGTCCTCAGTGGTTTTTTGCGTGCCACGAGAATTTTAAGATCCCGTATTCCTAATAAATTCTTTCGTTGTTTGCTTATAATCAAAAAACATATTAATTTCGGCGTTATGAACCGAACCTTTGTTTAATGGAGACGTGTTCTGAATGTTTAAATTGTCTTTGGGTTCAGTTTTAAATAAGTGTAACTGAAATGTTATATTAGTCTCACCGTGCATTTTTTACAATTTACTGTTTATAAACCAACGAAATGCACTACACTTTCACTTTTATTATTTATTCATCACCCCTACATATGTTTCGGTCTTATATAAGGCCATCTTCAGGGGTTCATAAAGTACGTTCACTTTACATCCAGTGTTCCGTCTGTCATTATATATATATACAAAGATATTGGACTAGTTATAATGACAGACGGAACACTGGATGTAAAGTGAACGTAGTTATGAACCCCCTGAAGATGGCCTTATATAAGACCGAAACATATGTAGGGGTTGATGAATAAATAATAACAGTGAAAGTGTAGTGCATTTCGTTGGTTTGTAAACAGTGAACTGTAACTTAAATTTGCTAAAGCCAATTGTATAAGATAGAGTGTCCCAAAAGAGTGTCTTGATGTGAGGACAAAAAGGGCAAAGCAATTCATAATCCTTGCATTTCATATAATTTGCTTTCGGTAGATTCGTACAGTGGACACCATAAAATTATAAACTTCTTTTACAGAGTGTCTCCTTTATCATGTCCCTGAGCACCGCAGCTGTCACGGGATGTCGCGGTGGGTGCAGGCTCTCTATGCGGTAAAGCGGTCGTGCTCCGTCGCCCAAAAGCTGTTGGCAGTGCTTGAGGTACTGCTGTATTGAGTAGCGAGGGCGTATAGTGGCGTGGAGTGGTGGAACTGGCTGGGATAAGGGCTCTGTTATTCGCAGCGTCACTGGGTTGTCGGTTATCGACGTTTCGAAAGACACATAGAGCCTGTATCTTCAGGCTCTATAGGTCCGATAAGATAAGCTGCTGTACGACGTTCGGTTAGACAGTACAGGGTGTTTGCAATGAAGAGATGCCTAGAACAGAGGTTCTCGTGGTATTATCCATGAGCTTCGTTGAGTTAGTGCGCTGAACACAAAAACTCTTCAGGTTAAAACATACATCTTGATTAGTTAGGACTGCATTGTTAAATAATGTAAGAATCTACCAAAAATTGATGAATATGTTAGTTAATTTGTTCATGTTGTTACAACCGCAGATGGCAGGCAGTAGCAAACGAGGTTTCGGTGCGTGGCACCATGCATGTACCCTAATTTGATTGTGTCTTTAAATGCGGGTTCATCGCCCGCTGCCCACATCGTCCCAGTGTGGGTGACCCTCACCTGCCTGTCCTCTGTAATCATCCGGAGCGACAAAACTTGTTACGGGGACCCACACTGTGTGACTCACCACATGCTGGACCTGGCAGTAGCAATTTCACGCAGGAGGCACGCCGTTCTTGATACTCCGAAAAAAAAATACCCCCCCCCCCCTTTTCTGTTTAGATAACATTGCATTTTGTCAGCAACAATCCACATTTCTGTGTATAAGAGTCAAATTATGAAAAATCTTCACGGATCCCAACGCCCGTAAAACGCACGTGTTAAAAATTCAGTGTGACCGAACACGACTGTGTTAATCCGAAATCAAATGAAAATCTGAACGAATATATTGAAACATTGCGCAATATTATGTTAAAGTGGATTTTACTGTGACGTTTTTAATTTTGTGTGGTTCACCCCTTGTGTTTTATATGTACATAATTAACCGTCTAACACAACACTTGTTCATTCAGATCCACAGTCAGATACATATATCGGCTGATAATGGCTTAACGTGGCCGAAACATGTAGCTGATTGTGGATTGCGATGAAGAAGTGACTTCTTTATTTGAACCATCAGCCAACAGGTGGTTTGTTTAACACAGTTTATTAGCGACAGTGATAATTTACAATTTAAGCCACTACCTCAGTTGGTTGAGGCACTGCGCAACAAGCCGGAAGGTCGCGGCTTCGATTCCCGATGGTGTCATTGGAATTTTGCATTGACATAATCCTTCCGGCCACACTATGGCCCTGAGGTCGACTCAGGCTGTAACGGAAGTGAGTACCACGAATATTTCCTGGGGGTAAAGGCGGCCGGTACGTAGGGCTGACAACCTTACCACCTTCATGTGCCGATTGTCTTGAAATCTGGGAGCCTCAACCTCCTGGAGCCTCCAGGGCATGTACAGGGATTGCTTTAGCTTTCTTTATTGCTTTTAGCAGTTCCTCGTAAGAGCATTATTAAACGTACTTGTCCAGGTAAATCTTTTCACTGTTTTCGTGTTCACGTGAGACACCCGAGCAGTGCTGTTGTGTAATACAAATGATACATAAATACCCACCTTGAGTTTTTTTGTCGTCCGTTACGTCAAGACTCTTGTACATGTAGTTCTTCTTTTATGGCTCGACAGCCCCTATATGGACCTGGGCCTCCTCGTTTCGTCGAGGTTTTCTTGGTCTGGAAGTGTGCATTCTGTAGTGAGTGGCCAGTCCACTGACTGCACAAGTTCTACTCATCCTGATATGACTGCCAGAGCCATCTAGCAGTCAGTCAGGAGACTTGGGTGAGAAATGGTCGCTGAATTTTGCTTACGAAACATCTCAATTCATGCCCGTAAGGTTCTTTTACATGCCGTAAATCTACGACATGGGACCGACGGCTTTACTTCCCCTCCGAAGTTGTGCTACGGATTTTTATCACCCTTAAAAATCCATCGACCTCGGCCGGGATCGAACCCGCGAACCTTGGGTCCAGTGGCGAGCACGCTAACCACTAGTCCACCGAGGTCGACCTTATACATAGTAACGCAGAGAAATGAAGAGAGGAAAAAAAAGTGGATTATTGTCTATCGCCATGTCTTCCTGAAACTCGCCGATTAAATGCCATGTTTATGTTGACACCAGTTACAGTCTATATAAACCACGTTGCCGTTATTCTGCATAGACTCCAGGTTGCTCCACACTTCCTGTACAGTCTGGTTCTGGTTTATACTCTTGGAATGACGTAAACTGACAGTCAACATGCAGACGACCACGGACCTGCTGGTTCAATGTACACAGGCACAGTGCACAGTCCGCGACGTATAAAATTGTTACGTTACAGAAGGTCCGACGCAAGTCGAATTTGGCTCAAATCGGAACACAGTATACACATACGGTCTGCTGTGTGTCTGTAGAAGGGAGTCTGGTTGAAATCCAAAATCCAACACACTGTAACCTGATCGGCCAAAGCATGACTACCCTGCCGTCTGTGTTATCGCCCAACAGTATTCTTCTGCCACCTTTGTCTCATTTCGCTTTAATTCCCGCAAGTAAAAAATTCGGCGCACGTTACAAAAATGTTATTTATTTGTTTACAATTTTATAAATTGCGTAAGTCTGGGATTTTCTGTAGTCTCATACGTTTTCTGTAGTCTCATACGTTTTCTGTAGTCTCGTACGTTTTCTGTAGTCTCATACGTTTTCTGTAGTCTCATACGTTTTCTGTAGTCTCGTACGTTTTCTGTAGTCTCATACGTTTTCTGTAGTCTTATACGTTTTCTGTAGTCTCATACCTTTTCTGTAGTCTCGTACGTTTTCTGTAGTCTCGTACGTTTTCTGTAGTCTCGTACGTTTTCTGTAGTCTCGTACGTTTTCTGTAGTCTCATACGTTTTCTGTAGTCTCATACGTTTTCTGTAGTCTCGTACGTTTTCTGTAGTCTCGTACGTTTTCTGTAGTCTCATACGTTTTCTGTAGTCTCATACGTTTTCTGTAGTCTCACGTTTTCTGTAGTCTCATACGTTTTCTGTAGTCTCATACGTTTTCTGTAGTCTCGTACGTTTTCTGTAGTCTCATACGTTTTCTGTAGTCTCATACGTTTTCTGTAGTCTCACGTTTTCTGTAGTCTCATACGTTTTCTGTAGTCTCATACGTTTTCTGTAGTCTCATACGTTTTCTGTAGTCTCATACGTTTTCTGTAGTCTCATACGTTTTCTGTAGTCTCATACGTTTTCTGTAGTCTCACGTTTTCTGTAGTCTCATACGTTTTCTGTAGTCTCACGTTTTCTGTAGTCTCATACGTTTTCTCTATTCTCATACGTTTAGGTCAGTGTTTCCCAAACATTTTTGCTCACGTAACTCTTTTGACTTCAAAAAATAACCACGGATCCTCACGTCCGTGCTAACGTAAATATAGTGTGTCCGGATGATAGGTAATAATAATAATAATAATAATAATAATAATAATAACCATGGCTTGAGCCTCCTCTTTCCGAGGTTACTGAGTCGTGCGCATTTGTGGCAGTTGGTGACCGGCAACTGGCCGCGCTGCTGTTCTATCGATCCTGATGTGACCGCCAGAGCCATCTGGCAGGCAATCAGGAGACTTGGGTGAGAAATGACAGCTTGAATTTTGCTTCCGAGCACTACTGGTTCTATTCATGCCCGTAAGGTTCTTTTACATGCCGTAAATCTACGACATGGGACCAACGGCTTTACTTCCCCTCCGAAGGAAGTGGTGCTTCGGATTTTTATCACCCTTAAAAATCGGTCGGGATCGAACCCGCGAACCTTGGGTCCAGTGGCGAGCACGCTAACCACTAGTCCACCGAGGTCCCGGATGATAGGTATCCGAAATTAAAAATTTATACCTCAGAACTGATGTTAGATAACTAGGAATACCTACCTACCGGTTGCAAACGTAACAATGCATTGCATGATTTGACTGTAATTAAACTGATTGTCGCTCGCTTCGTGGGTACAGGAAGTTTCTTAATCAGATATTCTAACGGTCATACGAAATGAACATATCGCCAATTAAAGAAATTCCGCAATTATTTTTAACAAAACATTATTCCTTTAATTTAAAAAAAATAAGTAAACTTCAAAGTATCCATTACAGAAAAGTATCCACGGATCCCTTGGGATCCTCGGAGCCCACTTTGGGAACCACTGCTTTAGGTGATAGGTATCAGGATCGCTATGTAGGCTCATCAGCAATGTGATTGACGTTGGAATTGTAGGTTTATATCTGCAATGAATGAACGTCAAGACGAATGATGTAGGTCTGTCCGAAGTAACAAAGAACACATTTGGGAGAATGTGTGTGTGTGTGTGTGTGTGTATACTCCTAACAGGAGTTCCGCTTTCTGTTCTTGTTTATTTAACGATAGGAAATAGGTCACTAAAATTTACGTTTTGAAGAAAGAGTCGTCTGTTGTATATCATCCGTGCCGTTAAATCGTCTTTATGGGTTCAGTGTCCCGGATTTACACAGCAGGTACGATTTTTGGCAGCACTGAGCGCCTTACGTCACTTTAATAAATAAAGTACTTTGCTTACAGTAGGTCGTTCACTTCATTTTGGTCTAAGTATGTTCAAAATTCTACTAAACTAGATTTCAAGATGGTCGTGCTGCGTTCAGTTTATGTCGCTCAGACAAATGTCTTTGTTTTGTGCAAACATCTCTAGCGACAAGGTGAACAAACCTTGATTTTAAGCTTCCGCCGCGATGTTGATGAAATGTGCGGTCTTCTGGGTTATTACACGGCTTCGTGTGGTAATTATTTACCGACGTTTCGGGACAACGTATCGGTCCCATTTTTTTTCCTGCTTCGAATCTTGACCCGTGAAGATGGGACCGATACGTTGTCCCGAAACGTCGGTAAATAATTACCACACGACGTCGTGTAATAACCCATTTTCTGGGGAGGTAAAGGCGGCCGGTGCGTAGGGCTGACAACCTTACCACCTTCATGTGCCGATTGTCTAGAAATCTGGGAGCCTCAACCTTCTGGAACCCTAAGGGCCTGTCCAGGTCTGTAATGGGATAGCTTTACCTTTACCTTTTATCTGTCCCACGGGAGACCCGCGCCTCGCGGTCAGCGGTCTACGCCACTGTTTAAAATTGTTTACGGATTTGATGTTGAAGTGAACACAGACGGCGTTATAATGTCAAGGGGTTTTTTACAGCGTCTACAAAATTCTCTCCAAATTGTGTTCTTCCGCCTCACGTGCTTTACGTAGAAGAGTGTGTGTACTTCTTGCGCGGATCGTCATGAAGACAGCTTTCAGCGTTTCGTCCTCCCCCCCCCCCCTTCTGAAGCTCTGCTTTGTGTTATCCTGTGACCAGCAGCTGAAATTGTAGCGCTGGTACAAAACTCGTAAAAATTAAAAAATTAAAAATTACTGTTCTTTTGCGACAAGTAAGCTTACCGAAAAGGAGGAACAGTTCAGAACGAGCGATTCTTGGGGTTGTGTTATTTTAGGTTTTCATACCGATGAACGCTACTGATTTCTGGGATGTGACGCCGTGACGTTTGGTAGATGTTTACCGACGATTGGTAAGAAAGTGCCGATTCCAACTTCCAGCCTTCTGCTATTAACATTTACAACGGAGGTTGTTTTAAATGTACTAAAATTATTTTGTATGAAGTCTGTTGCTAGACTGTGGACGAGCGGCCCTTTTTATGTCCCCAGTATAGTGACGTTGTATTTCTGGTGCCCGTTGGTATCGGATCCGGGACTTTGTAAGTACTAAGTATTTTTGTGCTAAAGACCACTCGGTTTAAAAACAGTCACTTGAAGGTGGGATTAAGGGTAACTGCCGAAACGTCGTGAATACTTACTGTATGACTGTACTGAAGGCGGGTGATGGAGTTTGGGGGAGACGGAGATTCGTACAGCCCGCACCGTTTGTAGATAGAGTGCGGAAGCTTGCATCCGACTTCGGTACTTAGCCAGTAACCAACTCCATGGAACAGAGCAATGCTTGAGAAGCTGATAGTTTCTCGCTTTTTATGGATCCCCAAGTTCTGTTACCTTTTGTCACAAAACCCCGCAACTCTTTCCTGTATTGAGGCTAATGCATCTAGTCCACGCCTTCCTGACCTATATGCCTTTAAAATTAATTTTAATATTATCCCCCATTTACATCCAAGTCTTCCATCGGGTTTTCCGCCCCAGATCTCCTCGTTATTCAGTTTTCTTTAACCTCGTTTTACGACCTCCGTAGATCTCAGCATCTAACGCCCTTAGTCTCTCTAAAACGTTTTGTGTGTTGTAGCTGAGACAATAGGTAATGTACAACGTGGGTCGTAATTAGAGTCTAATCCTCTCGCTGGTGAAATGGAAGAAACTTTTACTTGACCGAGTAAGAATGTATGAAAGGGAGACATTTTCAGACTCTAGTCATAGGTTGGTACTGAAGGAAAGTGGCACAGTGTCGTCGCACGATGAGTTTTTGTTTCTTTGCATTGTAGGCATAATCGCAAACAAGTGAAACTAATGATGATAATTGTTAGGACGTCACGTGATTGCTAATCGCGTTTCGAGGTGCCGTGATTAAGAGAATCGTGTACCTTGCTCCAGAGCCTGCTTTTGTGGGTGGCCGGCCTACCTACTTTAAAGGTTTGTCAACGTCTGTCTGTGCCAGTTGTTTCGTGAGTGACAGTGAAGGCGAGATAATGCGTGCGTCTGGTGTAAATGGTGTTTTGTGACGACGTAAATCGATGTTAGTAATTTGATACGATGCCGTGAAATAAATTCTATACGGACGTGTGCTTTTGTTACAAGTACTTATCCTAATCTGCGGTCTTCTGGGGTATTACGCGGCGTCGTGTGGTAATTGTTTACCGACGTTTCGGGACAACGTATCTGTCCCATCCTCACGGGTCAAAATCCCGAGTTCTTAAATATTGGTAGACGGAATAGCATAGTTGGTATTGTGATTTGGCTACGGGTTGGAAGAATCGAGGTTCGAATCCCGGCAGGCACAATAAATTTTTCTCTTCTCCAAAGCGTCCATACCGGCTCTGGGGCCGGGGCGTGAAGGTGGCCACTCACCTCCATACAGTGCCGATGTTAAAAATGAGGGGAGCTATACCTCTGTTCCCCCTATATGCTTTCATGGCTTGGACAGGGACAACTTCGCCTTTTTCTACATACAGGGTCTTTAAGAAAGTAGTGTTCTGTACTTGACACAAATTTTGTTTTGTTTTCCATGGCACAACAGTCCTTAGTGGGGCAGGGCCTGCTCGTTGTCGAGGCTTCACGATCACACTCAGACACACCACACTCGGTAGGACTCCTCTGGACGAGTGATCAGCCCGTCATAGAGACCTCTACCTGACAACACACAACACTCACAAGAGACAGACATCCATGCCCCCGGCGGGATTCGAACCCACGATCACAGCAACCGAACGGTCGCAGACCGACGCCTTAGACCTCACGGCCACTGGGATCGGCGAACTTTCTTGTAAACAATCATACTGCAGCGAACCACAGTCAGATTCGCGAAAATTATGAGTTGTGGCGTTAAATTTTCAGTACGTCAACCAGTGACCTTCACGTTATTTCAGAACGCGCCCAGTATGCACACCTTCGACGTCACTGACACGGCGTATGCGCTTGGTGGAATGTGCATTGTCTGCCTCAAAATATCGGTGCCAGTGTCTTTTTGTGCTTGCACATATGGCACTTTTAAAATCTGCGATAATTAGAGGGTGATTGCTAGAGGCACGATTCTTAAAAGGACTCATAAAATATAGTCACAAGAGTCTTCAGGAGAGAGAGTATGGTGGCCTACGCGTCGAGCGGGATGGCGATTAGAAATTAGTCGATCATGGAAATGGGTGTTTAAATTACCCAGAACAGTATTAACAGTCTGGTCATGCTGTTTGTACTTTATATATATAATATAGCAAGGGTGAAGAGACTGCTTGACCCTTAAAGATGGGACAGATAGGTTGTCTCGAAACGTCGGTAACTAACTACCAATCTAGGCCGTGCCATGGCTCAGGCGGTTAGTCGCCGGCCTTTCACCGCGGAGGCCCGGATTCGATCCCGGGTCAGTCCATGTGAGATTTATGGTGGACAAAGTGGCATTGGGACAGGTTTTTCTCCGAGTTGTCGGTTTTCCCCTGTCAGTTTCATTCCACCGGCGCTCCATTACTTGTAAAACTTGGTAAAAAAAAAACTGCTCATCTTCATCACAGGGGTTGCACAAGAAGCCTTAAGGCTGCAGTGCGTCCGTAGCATCCGCTGCGGGGCCCTTCACCACGCCAAAAAAAAAAAAAATATATATATATATTTCTACGCTGAGTAACATCACAGAAGAGCGAACATCTCATTTACAGCACGGTGGAAGCCTGAAATCACAGATACCTCGATACTGTACGTGTTAGTATAATCTAATATTGTACTGGTTTGTATTTGTGTCAAATAAACACCTCTCACGGGTGTAAAACGGGCGGGGAGTGGCGTTGACCACCCACCCCCGTCTAGCGCCGAGGTAAAAGGAAGAGTAGAGCTATACGTCTACTACCTCCTCCTGGGCCTTCATGGCCTGTCCTAGGGTCAACTTTACCTTCTATAAAATAAACGCAACGGAATGCGTCACGCACGTGTAAAGACACTTTATACTAAATCGGTACCTTCAAATCCATATGCGTGTGTGCGAAGTTATAATTTGGTTAGAAGCAGTGTCTTTTAGAGTTTGAAACTGTTCTTAATTTTAAACTATAGACCCCATACTTCAGATAAATTGTATGTCGATGTATGTGTATAAAAAAGGGTGATCTTTATTAGAGGTAGAATTTCTTGGGATGCAGATACATTGTATTTTTTTTAAGTCGTCCTCTTCTACCTACTCCGGTTTCCCGTTTCAGTGTCGAGGTTTTGTAATTCCTTTTGATCACACTGAGAGACACACCACAGTCGGTAGGACTCCTCTGGACGAGGGATCGGCTCGTCGCAGAGGCCTCTACCTGACAACAACACACAACACTCACAAGAGACAAACATCCATGCCCCGGCGGGATTCGAACCCACGATCCTAGCAATGCCCGGGGGATTCGACCACATCTGCAGCGGCGGCCGAAGACCGACGCCTTAGACCGCAGGGCCACTGAGATCGGCTATTGTATTTCATACAACATCAATTACATATTTTAATATGCTGTCCCAGAATTTTCCTGAGCTAACTTACGTAAACCACACAGACCCTCAACCATGACATGCTGACCAACAACTTTATCACAAAACGAAGCAGTAATGCCAACTGTTAGACTGTAATATTCAGTTTGTTGGAACTGGTTCAGTCGAATTTGTGTTATTGGGCATTGTGTTTGTCACCTTCTTACGTGGTGCCGAAATTCTGTTGTCATTCTATATATGGTGTGCAGTGTGATATCCTGTTGTCATGCTGTATATGGTGTGCAGTGTGATATCCTGTTGTCATGCTGTATATGGTGTGCAGTGTGATATCCTGTTGTCATGCTGTATATGGTGTGCAGTGTGATATCCTGTTGTCATTCTGTATATGGTGTGCTGTGTGATATCCTGTTGTTATGCTGTATATGGTGTGCAGTGTGATATCCTGTTGTCATGCTGTATATGGTGTGCAGTGTGATATCCTGTTGTCATGCTGTATATGGTGTGCAGTGTGATATCCTGTTGTCATGCTGTATATGGTGTGCAGTGTGATATCCTGTTGTCATGCTGTATATGGTGTGCAGTGTGATATCCTGTTGTCATGCTGTATATGGTGTGCAGTGTGATATCCTGTTGTCATGCTGTATATGGTGTGCAGTGTGATATCCTGTTTCAGATACACTTTTAAAAAACCCCGTTGAGTGTTTGTATGACCTCTTACAGTGCTTGCAAGCACAAGGGTAGCATTTGTATGGAAATGGATTAGGTTTCGCATGTAAATAGGAGTGGACACACTAGACAGAATTTCAAATACATTTTCAAAGCAACAGAGTTTTATATCACTTTGATATCACAAGTAATTAAATCCGTTGTATGTGCGTGCGCAAGCGAAACCTTTTAAGCTCTAGTGAACAGGCGTACCGCGTTCGCAGTTTGAATAATTGAGCTTCATGTTAAAGCGACAGAGTAGAATTGTTTTACTGTCATTTGTATTCGTTTGAGTACAGTGACATGTGTTTATTAATGGTCCTGTAGCTTGTAAAAATGTTGGGTAGAAGTGACAAAAGTAGCAGTTTCAGGTGTACCATCCTTCTATTGTCACGACCCATTTGCTTTATTACGTTTTGTTTATAATACAGTAGGACCTTTCTGCGTAATTTGTACGGGATGGATCCCATATGTTATTCAGTTCTACATTACTGTCATTAGGCATAATACCGCCATGTGAGCCGGGATAGCTCAGTCGGTATAGCGACTCGCTACGGGCTGGACGGTCCGGGGATCGAATCCCGGTGGGACCCGTCTAGACCGGCCCTGTGGCCCACCCACCCTCTTGAACCGTGTCTCTTTTCCTGGGGGTAAAGCGACCGGGCGTGGACTTCACCACCCACCCACATCTAGCGCCGAGGTTAAAGAAAGAGTAGAGATATACCTCTATTCCCCTCTCTGGGCCTTCATGGCCTGTTGTAGGGTGACCTTTACCTTTACCTAATACCTCTTTAGTACGTTTCCTTCTCTATACCTGTTTCACTCGCACCAAAATCCCTGAACTGTTTATTTCTGTAGATGTCCGCTTATCCTCTTCTCCATAGCAAATAATGTACCCTCATTTCACATTATATTCGCCGTGCATTGTCTTATATAATAGCTTTTATTTTAACCAACATATGCACTACACCTTTGTCGTCATATATACCCCTACATATGTTTCGACTACTTATTAGTCATCATCAGGGAGATCAAAGTATATAAACACGGACTACACATCCACTATAATAGTTGGTTCACATTCAATGTTAAAATAAGATGAACTATGTTCACTATAAAAACATGTAGCATTTTGCTTCAGTGGTTAAAATATATAAGAGCGTTTGTTTTCTTTTTGGATTAAAACGTTTAAAATTTGTTTAAAATTATAATAATAAGTAGTCGAAACATATGTAGGGGTATATATGACGACAAAGGTGTAGTGCATATGTTGGTTAAAATAAAAGCTAATGTATCCTCATTTATGGCGTGTAACCATGCATTGTAATCACCAACAGAGTGAACAGTGCAAGTTGTGAAGACTTATCAGATTCCTTTCCATAGGATGAGAGTCTGAGTCGCACACCCACGGAGAACATTAGGTACAGTAATAGCGTGCTTGTAGGTTTTTAGGTAAGGGATGAGAGGACGAAACATCTTGAACGTCGCCCTTGTTCCACTTAGTGTTTGTCTTGCGAGCAGCAGGCTGTAGCCTGACTCGATCGCTGCACAAAACATTTCGTCGGTTGCTGTCATGGAGCAAGTTGGCTCAAGTGGTGTTCGGAAGTGCGGGGCTCGAATCCCGGCCGGTATGCAGATTATCGTGACTGAGAAATTTTCGTGGGTTTTCCCAGTACCTGCAGACAAATCTTTGCGGTAGAAACACAGTTAAGCCACTAGCTGTTCCTTGCACATGGTCTTCAGTTCAGTATATACCGTAATCATTCTACCATTTTGATACTCTTTGGTCTGAAATAAACCTGGTGATATTTTGCTACTCTATAGTCTGAAGGATAGAGGAAAAGTATTCTGATGTACATTATACTGCGGTATGTTTCGACTTTTATCAAAGGTCATCGTGAGGCGTATATAGAACACTTGCCGAAACATGTCGCAGTATAATAAACAGTATAATATATTTTTTTCCAATGGCGCAACAGCCCCTAGTGGGCCAGGGCCTCCTCGTTATCGAGGCTTCACGATCACACTCAAACACAGCACACTCGGTAGGACTTCTCTGGAAGAGTGATCAGCCCGACGCAGAGACCTCTACCTGACAACACACAACACTCACAAGAGACAGACATCCATGCCCCCTGCGGGATTCGAACCCACAATCCCAGCAAGCGAACGGTCGCAGACCCACGCCTTAGACCACGCGGCGACCGGGATCGGCACGGAAGAATATTGCTAAATATAATTCTGATTCACTGCTCCTTTTCCTCTGTTTTTTCTTGTATATCACAACGGGATGTCAGACGTACAGATGCTACAATCTGAAGTCTCCTGAGTACCCACTTATTACAATAAATGCAACATACTTCGCAGTTCCATATAAAATACATTAAAAGAATAATAAAATGTGTCCCTAGCCGCATTGTTCTCGAGTATCTTCCATCTCGTACTTTTTTTATAAGTGCGGATTAATTTTCTTATTTAGCATTACTAAATTTATTGTAAATTCGCCGTGCATTGTCTTATATAATAGCTTTTATTTTAACCAACATATGCACTACACCTTTGTCGTCATATATACCCCTACATATGTTTCGACTACTTATTAGTCATCATCAGGGAGATCAAAGTATATAAACACGGACTACACATCCACTATAATAGTTGGTTCACATTCAATGTTAAAATAAGATGAACTATGTTCACTATAAAAACATGTAGCATTTTGCTTCAGTGGTTAAAATATATAAGAGCGTTTGTTTTCTTTTTGGATTAAAACGTTTAAAATTTGTTTAAAATTATAATAATAAGTAGTCGAAACATATGTAGGGGTATATATAAATTATTCTGACCGTGTACCTTGTCTGTTCTGCCAGGGTGTGATTATTTTCGCCCTTCCCCCGGGGCAACAGAACACCTTAACACCCTGTATAACAACTGGTATACATTTATAGCTTTAATACACATGTTACTGTAGGCCTAAGTTTTTCGAAGCGGAACGACAGGATGCAACGTCCTGTAGTCCACTCATGTTCAAAGTGCTGTTGTTTGTTACCTCCCAAATAATAGCCTATAGCCCCTGAATCGCCCCAGGAACCCCTCGGTATGACAACGGATTTCCACTTTGTACGTACAAGATTTCCCTAAAGCTAGGCTGGGAGACAGTCCTTCAGGCCATCGACGTGGGTAACTCGCTGTAACACTGAATCAATGTGGGTGGCTTTGCGTGGCCATAATATGATCGATCCAAACTTTACTGTTGTTCAGAGTTTCCACTGTTCTGTATTGAAACGGAAGCCTCAGGGTGCAGCAGTTCATTGGCCTGTGAATTCAATTTGTGTATAGTGTACATAAATCACCTAGGGTAAGTTCTGTAATATCCTATTGAAAATGAAATGTTAAATTGTGTTTGCCATGCAGTGTGCAACAGTTGAGTGACTTAATTTTTACTGCCTGGAATAGGACCACATTAGACGCCTAAACGATGAAATGATTGACTGTAGATGCTTCAGGCATTAATGCTCAGTTATGAAGGAAAATAACTATAATCCTGTCGTTCGGTACTGTATAATGGGAGCTGGGTGGATGGATAGATGGAAACAACCCCCATCCCCTAACCTCTAGATCCCCCTTTGAGATTCGTGCTAGATTCAGTAGGAGCAAAAATCGATATTAGTTTAACGCAGTACTTGTACATCAATAATACTGCATTCTGCATAGGCATAGGCTTGCATGCATCTGTTGCGACCCACCTAAACTAACTCCATGAAGCAGTCCTTCCTGAGAAGCTAACAGTTCCTTAGCTAGCCAAAAATTTCACGCATTTTATGGAACCCGAAGGTTCATTACCGCATTCACAAGAACTCGCCACCTGAGATCTGCGCTCTTTTTTGGGGGGATTTTACGCAGTGTAGAATGGTACTTCCGTGCCGACGTTTCGGGACAACCTATCGGTCCCATCTGCAAGGGTCAAGCAGTCCAAGAAGAATGCCGGGAACACTTAGGTACGCATTCTTCTTGGACTACTTGACCCTTGAAAATGGGACCGATAGGTTGTCCCGAAACGTCGGTACGGAACTACCATTCTACACTGCGTGAGGTCCCAAAAGAGCGCAGATCTCATTTACATCGCGGCGGAAGCCTGAAATCACGCATAGTTCGCCACCTGCCCCTACCCTGAGCCAGATAAATCCAGTCCATGTCTCCCCATCCCACTTGTTGAAGATCTGTTTTAATATTATCCTTCCATCTACGCCTAGGTCTCTTTCTTTCAGGTTAGACACGAATAAGGTAGCCTATATAGTCAAGCAAACTATTTTCTGTTTAAAAATTGTTCCTGTTATAAGGATTTCCGCGTGTATGAATTTCCGTTTATTGGAGTTAATTATGTATTGATTTTCCCTCATTGTTCTTACAGCCGGAAACATTTTCCGATTCAGGTAGGTTTCCGCTTAATCCAGGTGTTGCTCTGTAACATTAGTGCCTCATATACACTAGTGCCCCTTCTGCACATATGAAAGGGATCTTGGTTAAGAGAATTAATGTGTTAAAAAGGCTGTTGTATAGAACCCTTGAACAGACAAGCTGGTGCAAAGAATCCAACATTGTAGCTAGATCTGCTACACAGAAGGCTTTGTTAACTGGGATATTATGGACATCGATTTCCGATGGTTTTCCGCTTGGGTTAAATGAAAATGCCTTCGACCACCTGAGAAGGTTTGGAGGATAAAAGAAAATCCTCGATGCCATTAGCCGGTAGCGAGTCACGAGCGTTTAGTTGTGATTACGGTTAAAGCAGTGCGTGGGCCAAGAATGGCGTGTGATATTCTGCAGTGCTTGTGTTTAATCGTGGTTAAAGTACTGCGTGGGCCAAGAATGGCGTGTGATATTCTGCAGTACCTGTGCTTAATCGTGGTTAAAGTACTGCGTGGGCCAAGAATGGCGTGTGTATTCTGCAGTACCTGTGCTTAATCGTGGTTAAAGTACTGCGTGGGCCAAGAATGGCGTGTGATATTCTGCAGTACCTGTGCTTATTCAAACACAAAGTTATGAAGATGTATGAAAGAGTCGATGTAGACAGACATGATGGAGTGCTTCACGCCACTCTCACTTTACTTGCTAGGATAAGAAGCCCCCATTTTGGATAGGAGGCCCCAGATTCGGTCTGGATGCAGTGGCAAAGAAAAAGTAACTTGCCCACACCGGGATTTGGACCCCGCTCGTCCATCGCATAGCCAGCCGTGGTACAGATTTTTGTGTCCTTGCTCTATGCCGCAGTACCGGCATGTATTAAATCGTAACGTTAAAACACGGGACACAAGATGTTATGTGTTGGTCTGTGTTTGCTGTGAAAACAGCTGCAAATTGTGTGTTGTTCGTATCAGGCATATTCTTATAATTAATACATCAACCAACTTATGCACTCAACAAAATACATTCAGAAACAAAGAAAAAATTCCTACATGTTTCGGCACCGGTGTGCTATCATCAGGGAATTATTCGGAACAAAGGAATACAAGGCCAAAAGCTAATCTAGTATTGTGTCACGTTTATTAAAATAGTAATATTCTAATATTTTAATCATTTTAATAAGGGAGACACAATACATAGAGTAACTGGTGACCTTGTACTCCTTTGTTCTGAATAACTCCCTGATGATGGCACCCCGGTGTCGAAACATGTAGGAGTTTTATACTTGTTTCTGAATGCATTTTGTAGAGTTCATATGTTGGTTGATGTATTAATTACAGCTTCAAATGTTAATGTCATCGCCGCCGACACAGCCCCATTTTTCAAACACGCACTTTGACATTGTGTAAGCTTTTGCCTGTCGATCTCTGTTTATGTGACGCAGGTACAGTTTATGTGACGCAGGTACAGTTTCGTTGTTGCAATGCTATTTGGCAGTATGCCGCTGTATAAACCGAGTCGTATACTCTTACCAACAGAGCTGTCTTATCAGAAGTGACGCCTTCTAGTCTGTTAGAGGTGTACCGACGTTTCATGGTCACTGCCGTGACAACCTCACGTGAATTCTCTTATGCCAGGGCTAATGAACGGTACGGATATTGAATATTGAAGTGAACGGTTTTAGTTTCTGTTTTGTTAAGAATTCAGCACATCGCAAAATGTTTTAAATAGACGTTTTGTATAATATTTGATGTTTTGACGATGGTAACGATCCATACTGCCCTGTGGGTTGTGACACCGTGTAATCTGGTAGGCGGGTAACAACGTTTAGGACAGACGTACTCCATCTTCAGGGTGAAGACGGATGTGTTATATTTCGGGACAGAGCTGTGAGGTTCTGCTTACCGTTTATTTCTCCAGCGTTTAGGGCCGCAAAGCTGAGTACCGAACTGTACCTGCCTATATACAATACGTACACTTAGTGCAAAGCACGCAACATAATGCATCGCGTCGTTTCGTCCCAAATGAAGCAACCTCGTTTTTACAGTTCGCTAATCTTTCTGTATAGTTGTCTCGTCCCACAAACGAAATACGGCGAGATGTATCGACCGCTGCCGCCAAAGTTATGTTAGCCTGTGTCCATGGTGATTTGTGTTCGTTGTGATCAGAAGTTTCACTAGTTTGAAGTGAGGTGACCGTATTTCCAAGCGCCACAACGCACGTCTCTTTTTACACGCCCTTTTATTGATGAATAGGCCTGCAAATAAGATAGGGTACCACGACCAGTTTTCGCACTTTGTTTCAACCAACTGGAACATGTAGGTGCGGGTAGGCATAACCCAGTGGCCGCATTGAGCGAACGTTTCAATCGGAATGGTTGCTATATGTAGCAGCTGCTTTAACATTGAAACGCCCTGCATTGTGTCTACTGAAGGTTCCTATTATCTGTTTTGTATTATTCCCATGGTAAACCAGGATTGTTTCTCGAACAGTATTAGTTGGTATTTGTAACGGAGACAAATTGTAAAGGTGGTGTCTTCTGGGATGTGACTCCGTGTAGTCTGGTATATATACGGATGTTTTAGAAGAGTCTGCTGCATCCAGCATGAAGTTAGACGCAGGGCCGCCGAGAGTGGTTTCGGGCCCCCCAGCAAGGGCGGACCGGCAAAAAATCTTGACACTAAATCGGAAAGACTGACTCTAGTTGCAGAGTGACTTGTGCTTGGTCTGAAGAAGTTAATTTGTACATTCGACAAAGAATGATACTACAGAGAAAGACAAAAACATATGCAACATATTCGGTCACCGGGGCCCCTTCCGGAACGTCGGGCCCCGGTAATTTGTACCGACTTCGGCGCTCCACCCCCTTCTCGGCACTGGAGAGATGACCATAACCTCGTAAACACACTGAGGTGGCTTCGTGAATGGCTGAGAATGCACTATTCCGTTTTCTCTCGCAAGCAAACACAGAACAAATGCGTCAGTGTTGTCGGGGATGCTGTTGAAACTTGCTACGTACTAGACGTACTGCGTACATCGCTGTGCCGGGTGTTAGAAACCAACGGATATATAGAATGAGGTGTGCTGCGGTGTCACGCAGTGTAGTCGGTAGGTTTTTACTACGCTGCTTCTGCCTTGAAGATAGAGGCAGTTTATTCCTTCGAACACAAGTAACCACCCACCAGACTGTACAGTGTCTTAGGCCAGAGGATCACAAGGTCAATCGACACTCCAATGAAGACGTCACATTTCACATTTGCGACGCAACATGCAGCTGAAGATGCATGTTGCGTCGCAGTTACGTATTTCGTTTTATGCACCTTGTGCTAATCACGCATAACAAGGAATGTTAAGTTGTGGAAACCTGTACTGGTGAAGTTTTGTCCACCACACATTTCACGAGAAATTCAGCGTGTAGCCAGATGACAAGTGCGCAGTTGAAACATGCGATACGATCATTACATTTGCTATTCCAGTCGTGTGGCGCTGGCATAATTAAAATGTCTTGAGTGCCGCATATTTCACGCGTTCTCTGCACCAGATATGGTTACGTTATGCACGTAGGATGGATGACATGCGAGTCAAGCAGTATATCCTCTGTATTGTTAAGTGCCATCAAGCCAGGTGGACAAACTAAACAAGTTGTGAAGTCGAGGCTCACGGTTACGTCGTGTTGTAAGCATGGCCACCTGACGGATTGTCTTTCCTGAAATGGCATCGCACCAATGTCGATGGCCTCGTGTTTCGAACGGGGATTCCAAACGACTGATACCTGATGTCTGGAAATGTGCTTCCTTTGTCAGCTAGGTTCATGTTACCTCTGGGTGGAAATCAAAGCGAATGACCTACGTACTGACGTTCGTTTCCGGACAGACGCTGAAACGACTGTGAGTGCCACTGGCATTCTCGTTGATTGTTCAGACGGCTCTGATCTTTGAGGTTTAATATCCAAAAGACGCCGAAATTAACTTTACTAGATTATTTTAATTGTTATACGATAGAGATATTAACAACGCGGCCTACAACACATTGTGGAACCATACAAATGGTGGCACGTTATCGACGGTTGGTTTTAGGTTTGGCAGCCTGTGCTCGCTGAGGATGGTGCACTAGCAGCGAAACATGTTGCAGCTTTACGTATAACACTTATATGTGAATATTAGCATGCATTTGGTCGGTGTAATAAATCTACTACATATATTTATTAATTCTGTTTGACAGTCGTATTTGTTTCCTGGTTTCATTTCCTATCAGATGAATTTTTGACTGCACTTTCTGGACGATTGGTTGCTTTTCGAAGCGAGGTTCTTTGTGGTGGTTATCTTAACGTGGCCGAGATCTCGTCTTTATCACTTCGCATTTTATACACGGAGTGAGCCTAAAGTGCCTGTGCACCTATCGGAAGTAGGATATAGGTTAGAGTGGAAGTCACAGTGAATGAATATACAGTACTTGGGGGTTGCAATAAGTGTTCGAAGTGGCCCCCACGGGCATGTGTCAGAGGTCACATATGCTACCAGAAATGTTTTATGTTTGGGACTTTCCCGCTTGCAGCACAGTGCAACACCGTTCTTGCACAGGTGCACAGGGACTCTTCGCTCACCCTGTATAATCCTAATGTCAACATCGCAGCTGTAGGATTGTAAACTGTAAGATCAGTGAATCGTTGCTAAATAGTACGCAGCAAGCCACTGCTCTGCCAAACAGATGGTCTTCCAGATAGAAATAACATCAGTCGATAGGTTGGATTTAGACAGGAAGTTTACTAGTAAACTGGGTTTGTAGTTCACACCGACTTTCAGCATGTCATTTTAGCATAAATGGTGCAGAAATCTTCACAGGTAATTTGACCAGAAATTATGTAAGGAGAATAAAAATAAAATAAAATAAAATAAATCACCAATAATAATAATAATAATTTTTCTGTGGCGCAACAGCCCAACTCGGGTCCACGCCACCTCGTTGTTGAGGTTTCCTCATCACACACAGACACACACACCACGCCCGGTAGGACTCCTCTGAACGAGTGATCAGCTCGTCGCAGAAGCCGCTACCTTCACAACACACAACAAACACTACAGACGAACATCCATGCCCTGGGCGGGATTCGAACGTACAATCCCAGCAATCGAGTGACCGCAGACCTACGCCAATAATAATAATAATAATAATAATAATAATAAAATACAGAGCATGTAGAATGTAGGAACAAAAGTGTTACCAGTAATAATAGGGGTAAATGGAACTATCTCAAAATCATTCAGAAAATACCTGAGCAACGTACCGTCAAAGCACGACATCAAGGAACTACAGAAAACTGCCACATAGGGCACTGCACACGTACAGCGGGAAGTACTGATGTAAATGTACAAAACGTTTAACATGGGGCATAGCATTACACGTAGCATAAATTGTAAATACAGAATAGCTGCCAAACTATATACCGTAGAAATATGGTTTGTTTCAGGTATAAAATTGTAAATGCCCTGTATAAAGGTGATAAATAATAATAATAATAATAATAATAATAATGATCAGTCTGAAATTAGGCTTTAGGAGTTACGACCAAAGTGCCTTGTTTCATCACGGCGCCTCACAACTTTTAATTACGAGTTCTTGTGCCGGCGTTGTATAAGCCCCAGTAACTCAGTAGCCGGGTTTCTCATTTCTAGTCTAATGAAAAAGTCAGGTTGCATTTTTAAGAGTGCCTGCTGTATGCAGGTTCAGGCCATCAAGTAGATTTGTGGTGCGAGGAACCGTCACACGTCTCCTCCACTCGCCACTTGAAGCCTTCTGGTTACGACAGTGCCACTTTACGCCGATGCCGTGTGCCTTATTGCATTCCCCATCCATCAGACCGCTCTCTGCTGGTCGCCCCTTGACGGAATGGATACTTGGACACACAAGGAGCCGCACTGCGAGATTTTGGGGCCCAGTTAGAGGACTGCAATAGGCCGTGCCATAGTTCCGCCGTTCAGATGCCGGATTCTCACCGCGAAAGCCCGGGTTTAACCCCTGGGAATTTGTGTTGGACAAAGTGGCACTGAGATAGGGTTTTGTCCGAGCGCCTCGGTTTGCATTGTACACGCTTCTGTTTCTATCTAGAAGTGAAACACCTTTATCAAACGGACGCTGTTGATCGTGGACCGCCGAGAATCCATTATGAATAGCTTTTACTGCAATACATACACATATAGTCAATATCTGACTTTCGTTATCTGGTGAAGTATTATAGCAGGATGGTAATTCGGTTGATATCGTTAGATTTCTTCTGTTGATTGCAGTTCCTCATAGTTAAGAACGCTTCGTGTACTTTCGTGTACTCTCGTGTTCCGTCGTGTACTTTCGTGTACTCTCGTGTGCTGTCGTGTTTGAAGGAAACTTATTTGTGAGTCACACGTTCCCTGTTCAGAAGTACAGGCAGTTTCCGGGTTACGTAATATGCGAATTACGTAACAAATTGTTATTAATTATTGTATTAATATTATTAATTACTTTTGTGTATAATATGAATGTTATTAATTATTAATACGTTAATTATTAATGTATTTTACTTTGTGTCTTTCATATGAGAAATTGATAGAAATAAAATTTAAACATGTACACTGACATTGTGAAAACGTATGCATAACGAATGACGTGTGATAAGTAAGTGGGGGTGCGGTCAATTCCGACTTAGCTAAATTTCGGGTTACGTAAAAGTTTCAGGAAGGGAACCCTTATGTAAGTCGGAAACTGTAAATAACTTCACCCCCACCCTCCCCGCAGGTATACCAGCTATGTGTATGCACATGTGTGCGGGAAGTGCTACTTTTTGGTGTGACTGTATTCCCATATCGCTGACGGTGTTGTTCTTTACCATGATTACAGTTACCAAGTTGACGTGACGAGGTATGGCTTTTACATCCGGTAACAGTACTGGTTTACATATTTATCTGTATTTCAAGAGGTTAATGACCGGCCTGAGGGATCAATTAGTAGTAGCAAGAGGTCGTCTGCGTGGTCATATGCCTGTCTTTGCCGCCGGCTTGGATTGATTCGTCGCAGCTCTCGTTCGTAATGGGGGTACGGAAATGGCCTTGGTTCATCGGGCAGGGTTGGGGAATTCAACGCGGACTGTGCGCATTACTTGTCTTCTTTAAAGGCGCGATTAGCGGAAGTTTATTTAAACTTTATTCTACAGATCCGTAGAACAGAGTACTTGTTTAGAAACTGACAGTCACTCAGCTGATCAAGAAATTCCATGCGGTGTGTGAAATTCGAATTTTCATTGCGGTGTTCCCACGAAGTCGCCTACGGCCGCTATCCTGAGCAACGTGGATCCAGTCCGTATGTTCACACTGTATGGTTCATTTTAATATTATCCTCACACCTTTGCCTCGATCTCTCACGTAGTCTTTTCTGTTCAGATTTTCCCCATTAAACTTTTGTATGTATTTTTCATCTCCCCACATATATTGCATACCCGCCCACCTCGTCCTACTTCATGTCTTGACGCACATGCAGTTTCATGGGGAGAATAAATTATGAAGCTCCTCGTTACGTAAGTTTGTTCTCGCAAATGGCGGACTAGCGGGCGGGGTTTCCATTCCTGGAAGAGTGGCCAGGATATTATTCTTAGCCATCTCATTCACAACAATTCTGGGGCCCCAATCACACCGTTTCTTCGCTGTAAAAGTGGCCGTAGCTGGAAGATGGCTGTGGATAGAATTCCGTGGATCATTATCTCCACACTTTCACGTCTTTTTTCTTACGTACAAGATATTATGTTCGGTGCAATGAATGACAGACGTTTTTAAGGCTTTTGAGTGGCAGCTCAGCTTTGTGGCATGAAGAACACTCTTTCTGTGTGTTATACTGTACATGCTAAAACACGACTCAGCTAATTAGTCGTATCACGTTATTAATGCTATACTGTCATAGTCCGAGGATTTCACTTTCCCGCTGAGTGATAACGATTGAAATTGATGGTCATTATAATCTTGTTTCTTTTGAATCAGTAGGTGTATAGAGCCTTCCTAATGGATGTTTCTTAAGCACCACTATGCTTTGGTAACGAACAATGGATTTAGGCAAAAAGATGTAATCGTGAATGGGTCATAACTTTCAAACGGCTCCTTTTAAGTGATGCGGCTGCAGTGAAGATCCTGTCATTTTGTCACTTGCAAATTTTGAAGCGTTCTTTTATATATAGATGCATTATGATCGTGGTCATTCCCTGATACTGTGGGAAGAACAGCGATCAAGGTGTCCGAGAATAAAGCGCGTGGTAATATATGGAACTAAGAGAGAGACGAAGTGGGAAGGCCACGGGCCGAAGCGTCAGAAAAGAAGAGTGGAGTATAATAAGAAGAAGCAGAAGATGAGGGAAAATAGGAATAATAAAAATAGGAGGAGGAAGGACAGATGAAGACCCATTTTCATATTCACCGTAAAAAGCGGATGCGGAAGGTTACTCCGAAACGTCGGTACCTATCTACGTGTGTGCGTCACGTCCCAGAAGCCCTAGTTTAAAGTAATCACTTCGTCTGTCGCAAATGAGACCCCGATCGTCCAACGGCTTGACTGACCGAATTATCCTGGTCGTGAGCCGTTAGAAGTGCGAGAATAAATTGTAAGGTATACGCTTTGAACGTCCTAAATGTGAGTGTAACTTGTCGTTGTGGCATGAATGACGGATAACGAGCTTCACTGATCACAGATATCGATATTTGATTCGTACACCAAGGAAAAGTTCAGCCTCTGATTTCATTATACAGTAGCATTATGTTGGGTATGGTATGTGCTGTGTTGTGAATCGTGCCTGACAGTAGGTATGGTATGTGCTGTGTTGTGAATCGTGCCTGACAGTAGGCCTGCCTATGATGGGTACATCGCACGTGAAAGTTGTAAAATTGTTGTTTTTTGGGGGGCGTGTGGAAGTGAAAGCACTTGGCGAAATTGTGTTTTGTGGAAGAGATGACGTTACAAACACTGTCATGTCTGGAATGTGTGTGATTGTGTAATTGTAGGCTTGTTTACAAGTGTTGTTGGCTTATATCAAGAGGAATCTGATCGCAAAAAGCCCATCTGGTGTCAGTACGAATCCTACATGGACTGGCTGGGCTGGAGTCGAAGTAAAATGTTGTCTGTTTCTGAGACTATATAGGATGATTGCTGAATGGTGGATTGCAAAGGGGTTTGCAAGGAAGGGGTCGTAGCCTAATCGAGGGACTGTCCTGATATTTGGATTGGAAAGGGGTTTGCAAAGAAGCGGTCGTAGCCTAATTGAGGGACTGTCCTGATACTTGGATTGGAAAGGGGTTTGCAAGGAAGCGGTCGTAGCCTAATTGAGGGACTGTCTTGATATCTGGATTGGAAAGGGATTTGCAAGGAAGTGGTCGTAGCCTAATTGAGGGACTGTTCTGATATTTGGATTGGAAAGGGGTTTGCAAAGAAGCGGTCGTAGCCTAATTGAGGGACTGTCCTGATATTTTGATTTGAAAGGGGTTTGCAAGGAAGCGGTCGAAGCCTAATTGAGGGACTGTCCTGATACTTGGATTGAAAGGGGTTTGCAAGGAAGCGGTCGTAGCCTAATTGAGGGACTGTCCTGATACTTGGATTGGAAAGGGGTTTGCAAGGAAGCGGTCGTAGCCTAATTGAGGGACTGTCCTGATACTTGGATTGGAAAGGGGTTTGCAAGGAAGCGGTCGAAGCCTAATTGAGGGACTGTCCTGATATTTGGATTGGAAAGGGATTTGCAAGGTAAGGGTCGTAGCCTAATTGAGGGACTGTTCTGATATTTGGATTGGAAATGGATTTGCAAGGAAGCGGTCGTAGCCTAATTGAGGGACTGTCCTGATATTTGGATTGGAAAGGGATTTGCAAGGAAGCGGTCGAAGCCTAATTGAGGGACTGTCCTGATATTTGGATTGGAAATGGGTTTGCAAGGAAGCGGTCATAGCCTAATTGAGGGACTGTCCTGGCATTTACTCGGAAGAGCAGGGATAAAAACTTCAGGAGTACACTTGTCCCCTCCGAGTTTCGAACGCCTGCCGAGTACAAGTCAGCGTTACTTGAGCCGACTTGCTAGATGATGCTAAGGTAATGTACCGGAACTTCGTTGCTCACATTAAAGATAAATTATACTTGACAATATTGACATAACCATGCCTGGACATACAGCTGTCACGTCGCAGCGCCCTTCAAACTGTCAGTTGACTTATATAATTATAGAACTCTAATTATCAGTCATGTGTTCAGTTGCCATTGGTGTGCTAAAGTCTAAGAGGCCGTCATATGAAACATATCGATATAAAGAAATCGAACAGTAGGCTCGGTAGCCCACATTTTCTTATGTTTTGTACTGAGGAGATTCGGTTTCGGTCCTGATGGAGACGACGTTTCGGACGGATGTGGCGACTAATAAACGCGCTCTCAACTGGAACCCGAAAATTCAACGCATCTTACACAAAAAACCAGATGTTGGTCCCGATCCAGACATTTCATGTCGGTGAAATCCCCTCAACCTCTTACCTAAAGGTCTATTATCAGTTTGCTTGGTCTTCCATGTGGCCACTTTCCAAAGGAACTACGCGCCAAAATTCTGTATACATTTATTGTTTGTCTTCTCCAGTCTAACGTAATGTTACTTCCATAAAAGTCTGTGTAATTTTAATCATCTCTTTAAAAAAAAAGGAATTATAAGTGAAACGTAAAACCCATCCGCATGTGAAGATTACTGTATTTCGGGGCGTGACGTCGTGTAGTTTGGTAGATAGGCACCAACTTTTCGGAAGAAACTTCTACGTCCATCTTTAGGTGTTCATTGTTCGTTGTAATAAGTAAAGAAAGTTCTCGTATTTAGTAAACATAGGGGCCGGGATATGGCAGTCGTACCGGTACGATGTCTCAGCTACGGGCAGGGCAACCAAGGGATCGTGGTTTGATTCTCGGCAGGGGTAAAGGATTTTTCTCTTGTCCAAAACGTCCAGACCTACTCTGGTTTCAGTCCAACTTCCTGTTTAGTTGGTACCGGGAGCTTCTTCCGCGTGGTTAAAACGACCGGGACGTGAAGCCGACCCTTCACCTCATCTCCCCCATATGCCTTCGTGGTGTGTACACGGACAAATTTACCTTGACCTTTATACTGGCTGATTATGCATATCTTCAAAATCTTTTGTTTCGTTTGTATTATGCGTAAGATTACTTCATTAGGTTTTATGTTCCTTTATTATAGAGAGAAATCTGTCGCAGTTACACGTGCTGCTTAAAGTCACCCTTTGTTTCCTCTGTATGTATTTGAAAATATTCAGTGTATGGAGAAATGTTTTAAATCAATTAGCTATATGTTATTTTCTTCTGTTTTATGTCAATTGTCACTGTTTATTGAGCCGCTTTTCAGAAAGTTGATACCGTGATTTGGGTTCAGTATAAAGTAGTTGGGCGTGGGTCTGCGGCCGTTCGCTTGCTGGGATTGCGGGTTCGAATCCCGCCGAGAGCATGGATGTCTGTCTGTTGTGAGTGTTGTGTGTTGTCAGGTAGAGGTCTCTGTGTCGGGCTGATCACTCGTCCAGAGGAGTCCTACCGAGTGTGGTGTGTCTGAGTGTGATCGTGAAGCCTAGATAATGAGGAGGCCCTGGCCCACTAGGGGCTGTTGCGCCGTGGGGGGAAAAATAAAGTAGTTGGTGATATTAGAACGACTGGGAGTTGAGTTAGGTTTGATCAGGAGGTTTATTGTAGCCAAAACTCTTAATGTTACATTTCGTCGGACATTGTTGATGTAATTCTTAAAGAAACTTTTAACCTTTTATGAAAACTAGTGAACACATTCCCTAGGATTTTACATAATTCGACAGCTGGTAGCAATAATACTAAAATCCATTGGGAATTAAGATTTATTTTATTCTATGTAGATGTACTAGTTGTTTTTAAAATTGAACTAACAGATGAAAAGTTTATGTAAAAAACTTTGACCCCCTGAGGATGGCCTGTTAAAGGCCGAAACATATGTAGGGGTGATTGAATTCGTTATAAGAATTTTACGTTACTTGTACCGCACATTTTTAATTATATATATGTTATGCAGACAAATGTACACAGTATTATGTTATTTAACACAGTTTTTATTAAATGTTGCCCAACATGTTTCTAGCCTATATAAGGCTCATCTTCAGGGGCTCTTTTGTTGAAATTACAACAGCTATATTATTGGTATATAAAATTCTTAAAATGCCGTTAGATGTACCTGGTTATTGATATCTGTACCGGTCATGCTGCTTTCACTATAGCGGTCAGTAGGCCTCCAACTAATCTATAGTGAAAGCAGCATGACTGTTACAGATACCAATAACCAGGTACATCTAACGGCATTTTAAGAATTTTATATACCAATAATATAGCTGTTGTAATTTCAACAAAAGAGCCCCTGAAGATGAGCCTTATATAGGCTAGAAACATGTTGGGCAGCATTTAATAAAATTGTGTTAAATAACATAATACTGTGTACATTTGTCTGCATAACATATATATGCTTATAAGAATATAGTGCATATGTTGGTTTGTAAAACTCTTAATTAGTTAGCAAGATGCACGGTGAATACGACGTGAAAAATTGTTGAACGGTTTCAGAGCGATAAATTTCGGTCCAACACAGCTCCGCGTTGTGTGTTATTTTGTACACTGGAGAGGCCACTGTATGGGCTACAGAATGTATAATGTTCTTTTTTCCGCAGTTGCTTTGGGAATTAGCGCTGCATATTAAAACGCGGAGAAGCAATGTATGTGCATGTAGGATATGCATAAATTATAACACATGTAAAAATTTATTCCGAGGAAAGTGAGCGCTGTGGAGTAGTGAAATGTGTACACTGTAAGGGAAAAAATCTCGAAGTTTTGATGCCCACTTTTCGGATTTCAGTGTGAGCCCCATTGTTGACTACACGCTTCAAACGATAACCAGTCTCATTCCAAATACTGGTTCTCCGACTCTAACTCCACCAGATTTTTTTAGAGGGAGGGGTGTTAAGTAGACTGTCTACACCCCTCCTCTCTATTCCAAAACGTCAAAATATGGACGAACTCAATATTAGCCTTCGAGGTGTTTGTGGATTATTTCACATTTAAATGTTGCCTAATGTGTGATTTAAGGTTGATAATCGAAGATTTAGGTCTTCTGGGATGTCACGCATTATCGACTGGTAAATAGTTACCGACGTTTCGGAAGAGCGTAGTGCCTTCATCTTTAGGGTAACGAGGTAACGGCCCCAGAAGACTTGAATCTTGAGCAGCGTTGCTGTGAGGATCTCAGATCTCGTAGATTGATTATAGTTTTTATGTGTGTAGAATCACGAAGGGGTTTCGTATTGAAGTCCGGTGAGCGACAGGGCTTTTGAGATGTGCTCTTTATGTTCCACAAATTCCACGCCGTGCAGTGTTTTTTTTTACAGTAAATTTTTAAAAGTTTAAGATCATCTCTGGACCTGAGAAGCAGAAGGGTGTAAGTCCAGTTTTATCATACGTCAATTTTCTTAGAATTTCGATCTCTTTAAGATGCAGGTGTTTGTTAAGTCCAAACACTTTCCCAGTGTAGCTGGACCAAGAATTAAACAGCATTAAGTCACATACTGGTGTAAGAAAAATTATGTATTATCTGAAATATACAATTGGACTTACATCTTTCTGCTTCTGAGGTCCAGATTTGTAATTACACTGTATATATAAAATGAAGTTAAATTCTTGTCATTTGTCGTCGTTAACCCAGTGGCTACTTTATGTACCAACAGGTTTAGCGTTAAAGAATTCTACATTCTACCAACAGAGTGTATTTATGTGTTTTGTATGGGCCTCAGCACAGCCATTATTTCCCTATACGGCATTAACAGATTGGTTTTTATAACTGAGACGGAGTGTGTTTACTGCGCGGTACGGACTGAATTCTTATACAAAATCGGGGCGAATCTTAGTTTTTAAAGGGGCCTACAGGCGTCCCATGCACGGCCATGCTCCCGTTTCTCCTTTTCACTTGTTTATTCTAGATCGTCTGTGGCTTTCTACTGCAGCAGTAGCAGCTTCTCTCTCTCTACTGCAGATACACACTCCGCCGGGCCAGTAGTGGTGTCGGACCGCCGCGCCAGTCAGTACGCCGAGTGGCTCGTGGCGTGTAGGAGTGTTAGGTGCGGTGTGTCTGTCTGTCTGTTGTCGCTGCTCGCAAGGGACAGGTGTTTACCGCACGACGCGAAGTGCTGTCGTACTAATTGTCGACAGATCGGCAAGTGCGCGTATACAGAGCAATACTGTCGCGAAATTGTAATTAATTTGGCGTTTGTTTTGTAGTGATTTTCATGTGATTGATATGATTTTAAGGTAAAATAGTGTTTTAAACATTTGTTAAAACCTTTGGTGTTCCGGGTTGTCATGTGTATAGGACTTAATTTCGGAGTGGGGAGGGGAGGGGGTAGATAACCAATTATGAAAATGCTGGATTGTACTACTTGCTCTTCGATGAAATCTGAGTGTTGTTTATCAGGAAGAGCGCCTTTTCCTGTCATTTTGGCCATTGTAGATGGGAAATTGGAGATTAAACATTAACCTTGTTTATGTGGAGGGTGTTGTCTGAAATTGGCGTTGGTTTTGCTCCGAATTGTGCTGTCTTTTATGGGAATGGTACTGAATCTGATTTTAAACTTCAATGGGGTTCTGTGTTGTGGATTTGTTAATACACTTTTAAACCTGTTGGCGTTAGATATTGTATGAGAAGAAACTGTTAACATAAAATTTAGTTACCGTAATAACAAAATCCATTTGTGCTGTAATCACAATAGAAGTGCTTATTTTAACCGAGAATGTGGTATGAGAAAGTCAAGTGCGACCCGCTCTGTAATTGGTGTAATGTGTGCCTTAACACGTTAGTCTTAGACTTAAAGCTGAGCACCCTGTAGTTATTTCTGTTGTTGTGAACGTAAAATAAAAAATTGTTCTCTTTACAATGTCCCATCTTCTGCGAAAGTAAATTGAACTAATGGCTGATATTAGTAAGTGTAAATGGTAGTGTTTCTGTGTTAAAATTACGGGAATTTTATTTTTTAATTTTAAAGATGTAGACGGAATGGAAATTACACAGGGTTTTGGTGTTATTTTTTAAATCACTTCCTAACTTCTGTGTTCTTCTATCAGAATGTGCTAATTGGTTATACAGGGAGTTGTATTTTCGACCGAGATTGAATATGCTGTGTTGGCAGTAACTGAAGTGGCAACTCTGATATATTGGAGCTAGATGTACACCAGCGCGCGGTCCGCATACCACTATACCAGTTCTCTTTCTTTCTTTCTTTCTTTCTTTCTTTCTTGCTTTACTTTGTGAGCTGAACACTTTTAATAGTACTAAGCAGAGCTGTTGTAAGAAGCGAGTGTTCTTAAATTAGCTTTCACTTAATTCCAAAATGCACGAACATCCCTCAGAAAAGCATTTTTCTGTGTTCGAACTCCGGATCTTCCAAATACAAATAGGTCTGTTACTGTTAAGTTTTAACACCGAGAACCATGCGTTTTAGAGAGTTCGCATCTCGACGGGGGACCGGTTGTCGTGAATGGTTTGTGTCGCGGTTTTACTCGTTCGCTTCAGGTGAATACTGGGACAGTAACTTGAAAATTTCCCGCGCCCTTTTAATTCATAATTATACCAGCATTTTTTTAGTTTATCCCTGCACAGCCACTCTAACAAACAAAACGACAGCAGTAAAGCGAGTCAGTGTGCTGTACAGATATCCGTGAGAATTGTTTGCGATTCACTTTCAAGGTTCTCTGACGTTATATTCGAAGTGGAAATTTGTTTTGCAGTCTAATGGTCTGCCTGTTACTGTCACTGTATCCGTTCCGGGAACGTGTGACGTAATTAGTTACACTGCCCACACGTCATTAACCACACGGCCGCCATTGTATCAGTGTGTATTCATTTCCGAGTGCGTTGTGCGTGGTGTGCTGTGTGTGTGTGGGCTTGCTGGGTCTGTGTCGATACAGATCCGTGCCACTTCTGGGCTCCGCCTAAGAATGACTGCTTGTTTTTGTACTTAGTTGCTTGCAAAAGGTAAAGGTAAAGATCACCCTAGAACAGGCCATGAAGGCCCAGAAGGGGAGTAGAGGTATAGCTCTACTCTTTCTTTAACCTCGGCGCTACATGGGGGTGGTCAACGCCACGCCCCGGCCGCTTTACCCCCGGGAATGACCCGGTACACATTGTACAGGAGGCTGAGTAGACCCCAGGGCCGGTCTGGACGGGTGAGCAAAATCTCGCCCCCACCGGGATTCGATCCCCGGACCGTCCAGCTCGTAGCGAGTCGCTATACCGACTGAGCTATCGCGGCCCACCTTAGTTGCTTGTACAAAGTGAATTATTTTTAAGATGGAGTTTACAAACCAGATTTTACGTAAAATCTGTTACGTTATTTACAGCAAGTTTAAGGTAAAATCGTTCCCGCATGTCGTTAAGCACAACGCCGTGAAGAAGGCTGTGTGAATGTAGTACAGCTTCTTACGTTGTTATATTGGTAGTAGATTTAGGCGATCAGTCGCCTTCACGCGCTGAGGAAAGGGCCCACGGAGCCCAATGGATAGGTCGTTGGGTGGGGCCCCAGAACCGATCTCAAGACTGTACTTAAAAGTCTGTATCTGTATAGTCTACAGTCTACAGTCGCCACAGTGCGTTGTGTCTATTGCTTTAAAATTCCATTCCTAACGCAGCGAAGGGCAAGTTTATATACTGAAGTCAGCGGAGGGCTGTCAGCGTCCGCCATTGCCATCGTAATGTTGATGTATAGAATTCAGCACTACGTTAAGGTTGGGTTGCTGAAAGAAAGGTCTTAAACACTGCGTTTCAGTAGCACATGAAGTACACTCGGTCTTTATAACAGTTTGTCCTCTCGATCCCTGTACGGTACCGTATTTCCCACCTCATAAGACGCTACAAGCGACAAAGCGCACCCTGTAATTACCAAAGTATTTTTTTTTTCGCATTTAATAGGCTTTTGATATTTCGGTGTTACGACGCAGGGTGATTTTTGGGGATTTTTTTCAGGAAAAAAAATGTCTTTATCAGGCGGGAAATACGGTACATTTTGTGATGTATATTTGGAATGAAAAATACTGTAGGCTTTTCCTTATTCATTCCTTTATATTTTGTAATATTTATCACATTTCAGCTGTTTCAAAATTATCGCTGATATCAGATTAGGCGTATGTAACTTTTTTGGGGGTCTCATCAGATTTCGCATAGCGTTGTGTGTGTGTGTTTTTTTTGGGGGGGGGGGGACTTGTAAAGGGACAATATGCCCGTTAGTACCAACGGATATTTTTGTTTCTGTTTTCATGATTAACAAAAAGAATCCTCCACATAAAGGCAGCCTAAAAAACGAGCAAATGGAGCCTTGAAACCTCTGTAAACATATGTGTGATGTGGCATTAAAGGTAAAGGTTTTCCTGTCCTTAAATAAGCAAGACGCCGCCATTAAGACGTGTGAGGTTGAGGAACTGTAGCTCCACGCATTCTTAAACTCCGCATTGTATGACGGTCGTCAGTTTCACGCGTAGGAGCTCTGCCTCAAGAAAATAATCTCACGTATTCATTGGATGAACTGGCCACAACCGGACTTTGTTACTGTTCATTTTAATATTATTCTGTGTTCAAAGAAAGAATCCGTCGGAGTCGAAAGCCCTGTGTAACTTGTCACAATATGCTAGTTTATTTTTGAAACTATTGTTACGGGTTTTCGTTCTTCCTGCTCAGACCCTAACGTCGACGAGTCATTTGCCATGTATGCACCTATCCATTGTTGGTCAGTTCTTAAGCCTACTTGTTATTCGTATTACAGTAAGCCTATTGCACCTGAACTAGAACCGGAAATCTCTCTTGTTCTTTTCCGGAAAAAAAACGAACACTTCATTCGTCAGAACGAAGCATCTCCACTACTTGTTATGATAAATTTCCGGTGGCACATTTAAAAAAACAGCCGAAACGTCTCATGCCAAAATTCAAGTAGTAGCTTAGGCGCATTGTTGACTAACAATAAGTATTTTCAGACGACGCTGAGTTCCCTCAGCGAGTCGGAACGCTGTTTTCTTATAAAATGCAGCTGAAAGGTGTAAACTCTTGAATGGGCTTCCTTTGTTAAGTGTTTTAGTGTATTGACAGACAGACTTTTGCTTGGCAACATCCGTTTACACAGGACTTCTGGATCCGTTAAGGACTCTATTAGAGCTTCCAGAGAGGCCGATTATTGTGATAGAAAACAGCTGTGTGGATACCAGAGACTTTGAGAGTTCATACTGGGTGTTCGTTAAGTATTAATCCGCACTGTGCAGAGTTTAAATCGCGAAGCTAACGTCTGTTGTATGTTTTGTAGTGGCTTATAATTTCGAGTGATGAAAAACCCCATAAATGGCTTCTATTGTCAGGTGTCAGAATACCTAATTTTCACGACGATATTCCACAGACATATGTAGTTAGTGTTCGTCCTGTGCGTTGCAGAAGAAAACAGTGGTAATTTTTAACCTTGCAAAGCTCAGTGGTTACTGTAGGCTATATGTAACGTGTTAGGGGTTCCCGGCCGTGCCATGGCTCAGGCGGTTAGTCGCCGGCCTCTCACCGCGGAGGCCCGGGTTCGATCTAGCCGATCCCAGTGGCCGTGCGGTCTAAGGCGTGGGTCTGCGGCCGCTCGCTTACTGGGATTGTGGGTTCGAATCCCACCGGGGGCATGGATGTTTGTGTTGTGTTTGTCGTAAGTACGGTAGCATGGAACGTAAAGTGACATGAAGGACGAAAGGATTTAAACAGTACAAAAAAAAATCCCGGGTCAGTCCATGTGAGATTTGTGGTGGACAAAGTGGCATTGGGACAGGTTTTTCTCCGAGTTGTCGGTTTTCCCCTGTCAATTTCATTCCACTGGTGCTCCATTAATTGTAAAACTTGGTAAAAAAAATACTGCTCATCTTCATCACAGGGGTTGCACAAGAAGCCTTAAGGCTGCAGTGCGTCCGTAGCATGTGCTGCGGGGCCCTTCACCGGAAAAAAAAACGTGTTAGGGGTTAAGAGTATAAGTCAGAAAGAGGAACTGTTCAGTACGGAGCTTTGAAGTGTTCAAAACAGTATATTGTCTTGTTTAAATGTTTTTACTCAAATCACCATTTCACTCATAACAGTATAATAGAGAAAAATAGGATCTGCGCTCTTCTGGGATATTACGCAGCGTCGACTGGTAATCCTTTACCGACGTTTCGGAAAACGTGTCGGTACCGTCTTCAGGGGTCAAGAAATCCAAGAAGAACTTCTTGGACTTCTTGACCCCTGAAGATGGGACCGATACGTTGTCCGAAACGTCGGTAAACAATTACCACACGACGCCTTGAAATATCCCAGAAGAGCGCAGATCTTATCAACATCGCGGCGGAAGCCTAAAGTCACGGAACTATAAAAAGTAACGCTGACTTGTCGTGTTACCACCGCGAAGAACACCGACCAAACAGTCGGACAGCGACTTACACCGCAAATGCACTTGACGTGACGCAGTCTTATTGCCTAACATGTCGGATATACCAACTGGTTTAGCATAGGAAGACTTTGCATTTTGCCCTCACAGTTTATGTGTGTGTTCTGTAAGATTCTAAGGGAAAAAAATTATTTCCCCAAAAAGGATGAAGCTGACTGTAATGTAGACACTGTGTTTTCTATGAAGTGGGAACAGAATTTCTCGGTATTATTTGGAATTATAGTGTCGTGGCCTGTTCCTGTAAATCATTAGGCACGCGAAAATATTTGGATCTGCGACAAAAGGAGAGAAATTGTTATTTCCCAAACAGCATTAAGCTGACTGTAATGTAGACTGTTTTCTGTGAAGTGGGAACATAATTTCTGAATATTCAAAAAATATTATTATTTGGATTAATAGTGTCGTGGCCTGTTTCTGTAAATCATTAGACACGCGAAAATATTTGGATCTGCGGCAAAAGCAGATAAATTGTGCCTTCAAGTTCTTCATGGTATACGTGCGGACGCCTAAACCCTGTACTTAGTGGTAAATTAATAAGCCGCGCTACATCATTTCTACACACCCAGTCGTACATATGCAAACATTTTCTTACCTCACTTTTTATTCAATAAAGCCGTCATGTTCATGTTTGATCAGTCTTTCGTAATGTCCGTTACATAAACGTATTGGCAGAACAACGTGTTTTCCCTATTATGGAACTCTTTAAAGTGACTAATTGGTATGCAGACGGAGCCACATATCAGGCTATACAAATGTCATGGATTTTCTTTCGTCAGTTTCGTTGCACAGATTAGTGGGTCTGTTTGCTTAGAACAGCTGCTAGGATACCACCGAATACGAACAACTTTGTTTTTTCGGCCAGAATTTACTGTGCACTAAACGACACCCACGCGAATTCGTTCGCATTCTGTGTATTTCAGTTGATACAGTCTTAAGATTTTAAGCTTGTGTTGTTAATTGGTGCTTTTTTGGGTTTTTAACGGTACGGTTTTCTGCGGGCTCTTGTTAATGCGGTAATGAACCTTCGGGTTCAATAAAATGTGGGGAATTGCTTGACTAGCTGAGGAAGTACTACATTCTTAAGAATGACTCCACTGCATGGAATTAGCCAGCGAGTTTCGCCAGTTTGAATTCTCTGTCATGAAATGAGCTGGGTGGAGGATGTTCAAGAATGGTTAGTAGATAAGAATGAGGAAGTAGGCGGTCGTGGTATATTTCAGGGTATTTTCCTGTAATTCTTCCGGCCGGCTCGGACGAGGTTTCAGCCGTATTTCTTCCAAAGTTCGCTTGCCACTGACGAGTAATATATGCAAAGAAGAGGAATCCGAAATAAATCTTCACAAATGAAAATATCAGTGAAAGTTTAGAAAGTGCCGTCTCTTTCAGTACTTTATCTGGGCAATATTTACTGTGTGGTAATGTGTTTTTTTTTTAAATGTCCTTTTCTGAGATTTGAGGTTCTGGCGGCGGGATGCGTAAATATTGCCTTATTCTGGGATGTGACGCCGTGTTGTTTGGTAGGTACATACACGGGCTGCGGTTAACTTGCTCTCTCCGTCTTCAAGGTACAAGAATAGGCGCCGTTGTCACTGCCACCGGTCTGCCATTTGTTTGCCCGTAGCTCAGGTTCCTAGCCTGCTGTCTTCGGTGCAGGCAGCAGATTTCTCCGAAACGTCTGTACCTATCAAACTTCTCGGCGTCACATGCCTACAGGCTGTGATCGCTACATCATATTCTGTATTTTCTGCCCTTTATTTTGTTAGTACTTTGTGCTTATTTTAGAGGAAAAGTTAGGCACATTTATGCTCCCCCATACGTATATTGTTATTTTTTAGAAACTTTGGGATATAGAACTGAAAATAATTTGGGCTAAATTGTCCGGTTTTTAAAATTGCATGTGTTTTGTCTGCAGTATCTAACTCTAAATAAGTTACAAATATCCTTAACCTTTAAATATGTACTTTCATGACTGGTTAGTAAACTGGTTATATAGGCCTATATATAAAATACAGGGTGTACCGGGAGTGATCTGCCAGTCTTGGGGAGAACATTCCTTAGGTTAAATTACATCGATATGACCATGCATACCTATATCAGAAGTTCGACGGTTGCGGAGATAGTGATGATGTAAGTTTTACAGAATGAGAAGTGTGGTACATTTGATTACCAAATATATATAAAGGCGTGGAGGCATTCGTATTTCCTGTAATGTTAACACGTGTAATTAACGTCTGAGTGACATAAAGACGTTTTTAAGCAAACATGATCTTGTACTGGTTCCATAAAAATCGACCTTAGGGTTTCAAATACTTTACATAGCAAACACGCCTCCGTATGCCTTGGCTTGACTGTCTGCTCAAGGACGGACCTGCGCAGTGTACAGATAACACATCATGTTAAACAGGTATAGTACGTGGAACCGCAAGAGGACCACATTTTTCTCGCGTTACTATCTGCGTAACCGCTCAACTTCGGATATATATATATGTTTGGTTAACCTAAGGAACGTTTTCCCGAAGTATGGCGGATTCCTCCCGGAACATCCTGTATAACCAACTTCATAGGGCGCAACCCCCCTTGAGAAGCTACTAGTCTGTCATCTAGTGAAGAAATTTCTCGCTTATTGTGGTATTCGCAGTTTCATTACCGTGGTCACAAAAGTAGGTAAAATTAGCGTTAAATTCTGTGTCAACAAGCTTTTATGGGGCTTAAATTCGACTGTACACTGAAAATACCTACACATTTCTGTTCATTCGTTCAGTAATGAATGTTCATCCCTATGCCCTTTCGTATGTTTCTTTTCTTTCGTTTCGCCATTTTAGAAACTCTGCGTGTTGTAATTAAAACAGATTTATGAGGCTATTTTATTTAAATTTCTATACATATAATTAAAATAAATTGGCATGAAGAGAAATCTAAATGTCAGTCTACGGAAGCCGTTAAAATTTTAATGCGCATGCGTAGGAACACTTCATGAAAGCCATTACAACAGTGTAATCAGTCGATCGAAACGCCGCCTGCCATGAACTGCACGTCAGTAAAATAATGATTCGCTGGCTTTCATTTCTTCGCGTTAGGAATTAGTTGGAAACGACGCGGTTGTTCTGTGGACGTGACTGACAGTGAAGTGCGCTGAATTAAGATGATTATATGTTGGTTGGTAGAAATTTGACATTTGCTGATCTTGAATATCTGGCGCCGGAACATACATCGGCCCTCATTATATGAAATGTCTTGAAAACAAGACTTTTTCGCTTGTAGAAGGCCGTTTTGTGAAGTCCTGTGCTTGTTGGTAGTGGTTTTTATATTTGACATGCGTATGGCCAGATTATAGAACAATGAGTATTAGTGTGAGTTCGAAGCATATTAATTTCATTTACTAAATAAAGTAGGGCCGATCCCAGTGGCCGTGCGGTCTAAGGCGTGGGTCTTCGGCCGCTCGCTTACTAGGATGGAGGGTTCGAATCCCAACGGGGGCATGGATGTTTGTGTTGTGTTTGTTGTAAGGACGGTAGCATGGAACATAAGTGGCATGAAGGACGAAAGGATCTAAAACAGTACAAAAATGGATCAAAGGGAAAAACCCCGGACAGGCAAAAAAAAAAAAAATCCCACCGGGGGGCATGGATGTCTGTCTCTTGTGAGTGTTGTGTGTTGTCAGGTAGAGGTCTCTGCGACGGGCTGATCCCTCGTCCAGAGAAGTCCTACCGACTGTGGTGTGTCTATCAGTGTGATCGTGAAGCATCGTAACATGACGAGGCCTAGGCCCCCTAAGGGCTGTCGAGCCATAGGAAAAAAAAATTAAATAAATAAAGTAGGTGCTACTAAATTAACTACACTAGTGCTGTGTGTCAATTTATCAAGTGCGTTTCTGTTCAATAAATTTTGAGTTTTGACTCGCTTGTACTGGATGGGGGGGGGGGGGGGGCAAATAACAGTCTCCATAAACAGGCCACCAGTGTGCAAGCTGCTTTCTGTTTATTGTGTCTGTTGTTTATAACGCATTCTTTAACGTTTGTAGCCTATTGGTTAGTTTATGTACCACCAGGTTTAACATTCAATAATTCTACGTTCTGCCCACACAGTGTATTTATGTGTTGTAGTATATCTCAGAACAAACAGCGATTGTTTCCCTATACAGCATTAACTGATTGGTTTTTATAACCGAGACGGAGAGTGTTTACTGCGCGGTACGGACTCGACGTTTAAATAAAGAAGATTACGCTTAGTCTTTAAAGGGTTAACTAACGATTACTAAGCTGGTTATATTAGACTGGATTGTGATTACGTACGAATGGATTTTGACTTTAATTTGCTTTGTATTTGTAAAATACGTTTTAATCGACTCCATTTATATGATTACTGATGGAATTATCGTAAATATTTTAATCAAAATTGTATAGGCATTGTATGTTGTCATAAATTCATGGACTTCAGTAGTGTCCTATTCGCTTGTTACAGAAAATTGATTCGGCGTTTGTACGGTCAGAATTGTCTTATTTTCGTCGTCTTGGTGGTTTATTAAAGTGAAGTGTAAGTCTGCATATACTATATACGACGTGAGAAGGGCGCTGTGTTAGTCGGTTGTAAAGTGTGATAAGTGGACAGCAATGACACTCGAAAGCAACTCCTCTGGAAGCAACAGCAGTAGACGGATCAGCCGTAGTTTCCACTCTTGTCTGCGTGGAGCCAGTTCGCCAGAAGAAGAGGATGGAGACGACCATGGTAAGTTGTGACCTTCAGAAAGCGGCAGTGGTCACTAATTACACATAAATCACAGTTTAGTTATGCAGGTTGACTTTTATTCTTTTGAATGTAAATACCTCCCGTTATTGGAAGTCTGGTATTTCCGGAAACTGAGTGAAAGTGTGACGAAATCAGGGGCTCTACATCCCACACAGTTTTTTTTTTGGGGGGGGGGGGGTGGATGACACCTGCGGGCAAGTGGTGGATCGCGTCGAATTCGTAGATTCGTTTTAATCGAGCCTTTTTTTAGTGTTTGTGTGGAGAAGGGCCCCGCAGTAGAAGCTACGGACGCACCGCAGCCTTGAGGCTTATTGTGCAACCCTGTGATGAAGATGATTAGTTTTTTTTTTCGTTTTTCCGTGTAATGGAGCACCGGTGGAATGAAACTGACAGGGGAAAACCGGAGTTCTCGGAGAAAAACCTGTCCCAGTGCCACTTTGTCGACCACAAATCCTACATGGACTGACCGGGGATCGAACCCGGGGCCTCCACGGTGAGAGACCGGCGACTAACCGCACGGCCTTAATCGAGCCTTCGTAAAACTTTTTCCCATTCCACCTTCAAATTATTCCCAGAAATATAAGTCAGCGGTTGTGTAACATCGGTTGATTCATTGCTGCGTTATGTTTGACGTTTTAAAGCCCAGTAATTACTTTATATCCCACCAGGTTGAAAATGCAGAAATTCTGCCCACACAGTGTATTTATGTGTTTTGTGTAGATCTCAGCACAAACAGCGATTATTTCCCTATACAGCATTAACTGATTGGGTTTTTTTTATAACCGAGATGGAGTGTGTTTACTGCGCGGTACGAACTGAATTGTTAAATATAATTCAGGTTAAATTATTTCTTTAAGGCTGTGCTAGGGCTCAGGCGGTTAGTCGCCAGCGTATCACCGCGGAGGCCCGGTTTCGATCCCAGGGAAGTCTGCGTGAGATGTGTGGTGGACAGAGTGACACTGACACAGGTTTCTTCCCCGTGTACTTCGGTTTTACCCTGTCGCTATCATTCCACCAGCGTTCCATACACACTTCATTTACATGTTGCTCTTACCAGAAAAACAAACGAGGCTAAGCCTGGTAACCTCTTAAAAGCAATTCTCTTCGAAAATCGAGGATCTTTGGATAGAAAAATTCTTTCACTTTTAGGGGTTAATGTGTTCCGTGCGGCGTTACGAAAGTTGACTCTTCTTCTCACGTCAGATGACTTCGTTACATAAAGTGTGTATCTGTATATCATTTTACGATACGTATATGTCTTTGCCCATGATTAGTGGGTCCCTGTCACCACGGCATGGCGCGTCCTCGGGTTGCGGATGGAGGAACGGCCTGTGGGTATTGAGGGTAGCTGCGAATATGCAGTCGCGGACAGCCGACAAGGGGTGGTCCTCCAGCTTGGGGGTTGGGCGAGGTGCTAATAACTCCTCACCGTAAAAAATTACCGTGTTACGAAACATATCGCAAAGCCTCGGACCTGGACTGATTCTTTGCCACTTGGAAGACCCAGGCGTAGATGGGAGGATAATATTAAAATGGATCTTCAAGAAGTGGGATGGGGGGGCATGGACTGGATTGATATGGCTCAAGATAGGGACAGGTGGCGGGCTCTTGTGAGTGCGGTAATGAACCTTCGGGTTCCATAAAACGCGGGGAATTTCTTGACTAGCTGACGACCTGTTAGCTTCTCAAGAAGGACTGTGCTCCATGGAGTTAGTTAGTTATATGTCTTTGCAGTTGTGCAGGTCGAATCTGTCTCGAAAACAGATAAATTGATGGCGTCAAAAGAAGTGAACTAAAACCAAACTTCACAATAAATTTATCAGATATATGAAGGTATACGTGATTTGGGGGAAGTTGAGTTGAAAGGCGGCAGCTACTAGGACAGCTAGTAGGAAGTCAGAGGAGGAGACAGGGGATAATGTTAAGCTGAATATTCGGGAAATCAGCTGAGGGTTGGCGGTGAAGTGACTTAGAAAGGTCTCCATTGGGATTGGTGAGCTCTTGCTTTGAGGGGTGTTGAACCGGTTTGGTGTCAGAATAAGACATTGTCTTTAATGTCGCTTCTACCGCCCATGTTCGCCATATTGTTAAAACCATTCATTGTTGATGGTGTGGAATCAAGTATTGCAAACGGGGTTGCGTCCAGTATCTTGCGCTTGGTTTGGAAATTTATTGCGAATGTCAGAGATTAGCTGCATTACGACGTGAACGCAAATTTCTTTATTAAAGTAGGAAAGTTGGCGTAAAGAGGAAGGACATAAAAGAAGTTTTCTGTTCCCAGCGGAGGGACTAGATCTGGCTCGGTAGTGTTTTCGTAAATCGACTGATTTGGGGGGCTGAGATACAGCGCTGATGTCGTGACTCGGTCTGGGGGACGAACTTCGCTAAGGCAATGAAGCGTGTAGCAGCGGGATGTTGCAAGTTGCGTGCACTAACTTTGCAGCAAAAAGGTAAAGGTAAAGAAATCCCATTACAGGCCCGCGACCTTCCGGCTTGTAGCGCAGTGCCTCAACCAACTGCGCCATGCGTCAACCAACTGCGTCATGCGTCAACCAACTGCGTCATGCGTCAACCAACTGCGCCATGCCTCAACCAACTGCGCCATGCCTCAACCAACTGCGCCATGTCTGAACCAACTGCGTCATGCCTCAGCTAACTGCGCCATGCGTCCACCAACTGCGACATGCGTCCACCAACTGCACCATGCGTGAACCAACTGCGATATGCGTGAACCAACTGCACCATGCCTCAACCAACTGTGCCATGCCTCAACCAAGTGCGCCATGTCTCAACCAACTGCGTCATACCTCAACCAACTGCGTCACGCCTTAACCAACTGCGCCAGGCTTGAACCAACTGCGCCATGCCTCAGCCAACTGCGCCATGCGTCAACCAAGTGTGACATGCGTCAACAAACTGCGCAATGCGTCAACCAACCGCGCAATGCCTCAACTAACCGCGCCATGCCTCAACTAACCGCGCCATGCGTCAACCAACTGCGCCATGCCTCAACTAACTGCGCCATGCCTCAACCAACTGCGCCATGCGTCAACTAACTGCGCCATGCCTCAACCAACTGCGTCATGCGTCAACCAAGTGCGCCATGTCTCAATCAACTGCGCCACCGCGTGCCCCACTAGCTTTGCAGCTCCCAATGAAAACTACGGCTCCTCTGCAGGCCACGATAATCCTGTTAGTTGAATGTCTGTATTTGTTACATGAGCTATTCTACGAATCCTTATCAACTACACGTTGACATCGAAAAGATTATATACGTAGAAGCGGAAGGTGCCCGGAAGAAAGTTGTCGTGGTGTGGCATACACTCTCGACACTCACCTTAGATCACCTGACGAAAACGGCTTTTCCAGTCGAGATTCAAGCTGGATATTATGAAAATACTAGTCTGGACGTTTCGGCCAGTATCAGCCAACTCTTTTGGGATTCAAAGTTTACTATGTTTTTGCCCAGACTTCTTGTTTGTTACGTGAAGCTACTGTGTGTTATGTTGGCAGCTACATAAAACATTCAGTTATTGCATGTTCGTTGAATAATCTGTAAATGAACCAGGCACTTCAGGGGATAAAAAGGTTAACAGTACCCTGTACCGTAACGTTCAACACTACCACTCAGCTTGTGGCAAGCCAGTGGTTGGCACGCATGCTGCGTATTCTGTAAGCCCGGGTTTTTGTATTGCAGTCCGGAGACGGACAATCGAAACGGATTTCTGTGGTTTCGTTCAGTTTCATCATGCAAATCCCGGGATGGTACCTAGAATTAGGGCAGGGTCGCTTTCATAGAATTTCCAAATAATTAGTCATTAATCATATTACCGTTCGACGCTATATAGCAGGGGTGGCCAGCTAGACGAGCTTTGGGGGCCGCACTGTAGGAGGCGACTTACACAAGAACCATGCATTAATAAAATAAAACATGTTTTGCTTGTTTTATGGCTTCATATTTCTGTTCATCCATCTGCTGGTTAGTTTTAGTTAGTTACGAATCTCGTTTCTTTAGAAACATTTTTAAAACGCCGTTCACGGTCAGCCTGGTGTGTATGTAAATTGTTTTTTTTTTCAATGGCTCGACAGCCCCTTGGGGGCCTAGGTCGCCTCATTTTTTTTCGAGGCTTCACGATCACACACTTTAGACACACCACACTCAGTAGGACTCCTCTGGACGAGGGACCAGCCCGTCGCAGAGACCTCTACCTGACAACACACAACACTCACAACAGACAGACATCCATGCCCACGGTGGGATTCGAACCCACGATCCTAGTAAGCGAGCGGCCGCAGACCCACGCCTTAGACCGCACGGCCACTGGGATCGGCTTGTAAACTGTTAGAATATTTAATTACTACATTAACCAATTTAGGCACTTCATAAAATAGACACACTCTAGCAGGACGAGATCTCACATCAGATCACAATAGACAGAGCAAGATGTTTGTTTGCGTGCTACAGAAAGAGTGCAAACTGGACACTTCAGCCATCAACATCTCATTTTAAACAGGCTTTGAATTTACAGCATTGTAATTTTGTGTTTGTTGGCTTTGTACATTTTGTAATTTTAATATTTCATTTTAGTGACGGCGACGCAACTAGGTAAGCGTGCTGGCTTTATACTCCTTTGTCAGATTAACCCCATGATGATGGCATCTCGGTGCCGAAACATGTAGGAGTTTATAGGAGTGTTATACTTCCGAATGTAGTTTAGTAAGCGCATAAGTTGGTTGATGTCTGCCCTTGGGTTTCTTAATCCTTGAAGATGGGACCGATATGCTTTCCCGAAACGTCGGTAACTACCAGTGTACGCCGCGTAACATCCCAGAAGAGTGAAGATATCACAACAGGCAACTTGCGCGAGCCGCGCCAGTGACGTGCTCTCGCCGCCGTATGTATAGTTTGAATTTCTGGCGTCCCCGATAAATAAAACAAAGTCATACCAATCGGTCTAGATCAGCGGACCTCTGGCCTAAACCTCAACCTCCTTGCCCGTTCTAGCCACCTTGTTTCGGCTACACTGTGTAATACCATTTTGTGCCGTTAGCCGGTACAACTTTACAATATGTTACATCGCTTCCTTGTTTCTGCAGATGACGAGGCAACTGGGGAATCGAGATGATGTTGTGGGGGGGGGGGGGGGGGGTTACAGCGTCATGGAACGTGTAGCGGCTGTTCGCCCACTGAACAGTTGAAGCTATTTTCAACACCAGACCTCGACTGCTAATTTGCACACAGTTTTGCTTCGTAGTTTTTTTTTTTGGTAAAAGTTGGTTTAACGACACTGTCAGTAGCACAGACAGTGTAGCGTAGAATGGTAGTATAATTGTGAATAGTGAATCGGAAAGCATGTGGAAGTGGGACGTATTGCCTTAATTTTAGGTACTGCCTGTGTATTTCTCCGGAAAGTACTGAGGAAACCCACGGCGCACGTTAGGATAGTCTTGTCTTCGGGATGAGACTTCAACCCAGGACTTCCTACTACTATCGATGAGTGCCACCCACTGTACAGCGACTTGTGGTATTTCTTATGGTCGTATTCACGTTGTAAGTACAGTCGCGGTCAGCGTACGGCTGGGAGATCATTCGTCGTCGGTATCTAAACGGGGCGCTCAAGTGAGCAGGGGTGTTCTTCGTAAGAATACAGTTGGACACAGTTATAGCGTCATGAAAGGGACTGAATATAAACGAGTGTTGTTATAACCGAGGAGTATAATGTTATGGTTAACAGTGAGGAATTAATTGGTAGCACAGATTATCTGACGCTGTAGGCGAGGTGTCGTATAAACCTATGTCGTTATATCCGGGTTGCACTGTATTCGGACCCACAAGCAATGCGATTACAGCGAGATCTTCATTGGTGAAGTTTCTCAATATGTTTAAAGCAAAATGAACTGCGCGCGAGTGACGCAAGGGCGTTCACAGTGTACATACTCTGCCCCAATCCCTGACCGTGAGCGTACCCGGAGTGTGGTTGGGCTGTTAGGTGTACATCCGGTAGGCCTCTTACGTATGATCGCAGAAGGGTTTGCAGAAGTAATAAAGTCCAACTGATGTCAGGGTTTACTTAACGCGATACCACAGCGGTAAAGCATAAGACTAATTCGGAAAGAGTCGGACTGTGATAATAGGTTTCTTGTGTTTAGTCATTCGAGGCCCAAAATCTGCACCACCATTTTCCTATACATCTTCATAATCATGGATGTCAATGCTGTATGAACTCGGAGAACATCAGAATAAACGTAGGAATTATGTAACAGAGAAATTTCCGCTTAGTTTGGCCCGATGTGTTTTTTTTTCTTTCGAAATTGTTTTTTTTGGGGGGAAGGGGTTTCGAAGTGGTAGTGAAATCGTTACGAAGCCTCACAACGTGGTGTTCCTGAAGTAACACCATGTTAAAAACACGTCGCGAGATATCAGAGACATCTTTTTCTTGTCCTGACAGTACTGAAATGACGTAATTGTGTGGCCCGAAAGCCGCTGTGTGTTGTCTGTCGGATTTGATAAGAACAGGCATCGTTGCAAATTTGTAGACTTCCGGTTGAAGTATTAGCGGTTGCACAAGAGTCGCAGTATTACATTCAGTTTATTTTCGGAATAATAGTGCCAGTGATGGGGTCTGTAAAGGTAAAGGTGCCATTGGACTGAGGTAAGTGGTCAGCTTCACGCCCCGGCCACTTTTCTCTCGGGAAGGAACCCCGGTACTCATTGAGTAGGAGGCTGGGTGGGGCCCAGAGCCGGTCTGAACGTTTTGGAAAGGAGAAAAGTCTCTTACCCCTGCTGGGATTCGAACCCCGGATCGTCTAGCCCATGGCTATCCAGTCTTTTTTTTTTAAAGGGCCACAGTCGTTATTGGTGGGCTTGTGCGCCGGGCGCACGTGTAAAAATCACAACACGTGGTACAGCTAACTGCCTAAATTACTGCGCAATTTTTAGGCGCGTTCTCAAAATTGCGAAAAGCGACTATTAGCTTCGTCATGTCTGTCTGTCCGCATGGAACAACTCGGCTCCAACTGGACGGATTTTCATTAAATTTGATATTTGAGTATTTTTCGAAAATCTGTCGGAGAAGATTCAAGTTTCATTAAAATCTGACAAGAATAACTGAGACGTGTGAACATTTATGATAATATCTCTGTTATTTCGTCTTAGATTGATAAATGCTTCGGACAACAGTTGTAGAGAAAATCAAAACACACATTTTACGCTCATTAACTTTTTTTCGAAAATCGTGCCGTTTATGGGATAATGTGAAAAAATATGGTGCATCTATGGAGGCCGCAGATGACAAAATAATACGGCGCGTGCGATTTGCATGCTGGATAACTAAGGCTACAGACACACACTCAAAATATGTGATACTTATTGCTTTTCCACGGCAACAGTGGTTACGCGAACGCGCCTCAATGTTACGTTATACGTACATTGTCTGTCTTGTTATAGTATGTAGCCGTGGCCGCGGTTTGCATAACATATCCACAAGTCCTCGACTACGCTATCCCAGCTCAGTAACGGGATCAGTAGAGATATGCCTAGTCTTGCTGTCAACTTGTGTTTGTTATGTAGTGGCCTACCGACAGGATGGTGGGAGGCAATGGGACGATTAAGGTGGATGAAGGGGTAGAGCAGAAGGAAGATGCAGAACACAGAAAATGAGATAAAGAAATAGCAACAAAAGGAAACGCAGTGTGCTTTATGTCAGTGGTATTCAATCTGGGGTACGCGTACCCCCGGGGGTACGCGAATACATCTTAGGGGGTACGTAAAATTAAAATATATATATATATATATATTATTTCATGATAAACACTGAATAATCAGGGCCAAATTTAGGGTTAGCCACAAGAGACCCGGACGTAAAGACATGCGATTTGAGAGCGCCATTTTTTTCTCTCAGTCCTTTATGTGATTCTTATCTGGGCGGCTAGTTTCATTTTATCCCACATAGTGCGTTGGAACGTGACTGAACACTATTGGGCGGGATTAACGTTTTCCCTAATACTCTTTTTCATTTCTTTTAACCATGCAATGAACCTACTTCAAAATACTGTTGTGGCAATAAACAAACAGACGCACTCCTTCATATTAACTTGTTCTTTGACAATTGCCGCTGCTGTAATTTAATAGCTTGATTCTCCTTTTTCTTATTTAAAACTTATTATTTAATACATTATTTCAGATGTAATTTATTTAACTTATTTTAGATGTAGATTATAGGCTAGACTATGTATAACTTGAATTATGCACCAACAACTTTGGGGGTACAAAGTTGAAGAGAAATTATATGTGGGGGTACGCGAACAAAAAAGGTTGAATACCACTGTTCTAGGTCACAGGTTGGTTCCGCAGTATCGCAGTGTGCTATATGTCACAGGTTGGTTACGCAGTATCGCAGCCTAGCTTTGGGAGGTTTCAGCCTTTATAGAAAGTATCGGACAAGTGACTCGATGATGCAGATCAGAGCGACTGTCAGCGTCTCAGACTGCATTTCTGATAGTCTACGTCTTACTTGTTTGTGGCATGGTTGGTCGGCCACACAGGCATTGACAGACGTCTGTAATTTGTAGTCTGTGAATTACCTTGATCGTGCCTGTTAGCTGTCTGCAGTGCTGATTTCAGTTCGAGAGCGTATAATTTGGTTGGTAATCAGTTGCCTTGTGTGTACAGTTGCTGCTACGATTTTTAATTGGAAAACTCCTTTATTGGAATTCCGTGTACGTATGACGGTAATCAGCTTGGTGTTAGAACGTTTAAAGTTCTGGATTTGTAATTTCAGTTTAACAGTTCATAATGTGATCGATTTTGTTTCGATCTTTAATAATCCAGTAGCTTATTTTTATTATTTGTTTTTCGTTTGCCCTTTAAAGCACAGTGGTAAGTATATGTAACACATACTTCAACAAACAAGACAGGCAGTGTACGTATGAAGGTAACAATGAGGCGCGTTCACGTAACCATTGTTGCCGTGGGAAAAAAATAACTATTACATATTCCCATTGTGCGTCTATAGCCTTAGTTATCCAGCATGCAAAGCGCATGCGCCGTATTATATTGTCATCTGTGGCCTGTCTGGCTCTTACCATATTTTTCCACATTATCTCATAAACTGCACGATTTTCGGGAAAAAAGTTATTGAACATAAAATGTGTTTGCATATACTTTGTATGAAATTTGTGTAAAGATAAATGTGGAATACCAACCAAAAGGCAGACACGACATAGGTCGACCAAAAACAAGATGGAGAGACCAACAGCATGTTCAAGATTGAGTTTTCACAGGACAGGACCCAGGTGTCCTATCTCTGTTTACGTTCATGATTATGATGATGATGATAATGATAAATCTGGATTAGTTATTCATTGTTCGCGTCTTTCCGAGCAGAACCAAATCGGTGATCCCGAATCGCATTTTTATACATCTTGTTGGACCATCTCCAAGTAAGAATCTCGCCTCATCCAACATGCATGCCCACTGAATGGCCATTACCAAGCGTTCTCCTTAGATAGGGCTTTTACTGTATCCCTTAACGACCGTTCTAATGCCCCTTGCCTCCTCCCTTATTCGCGTAACGTACGTATCCCTAAAATAACACGTCAGCCCCCTTCTTTTTAAGATTTTACGAAAAATAAATCTCTTTTTCGCCAACTTTTAAAATCCTGAATGTAGAATAGCTTGAGGGGTTATGCTGTGTTATGCTAGTGTGCTGCTTGTGTTATGCTAGTGTGCTGCTTGTGTTATGCTAGTGTGCTGCTTGTGTTATGCTAGTGTGCTGCTTGTGTTATGCTAGTGTGCTGCTTGTGTTATGCTAGTGTGCTGCTTGATCGGTTCTTTCTTGGGTTTTACGTGTATTTGATTTCACTTGAAAGCGACAGCTTGCGGTTAGAGACCTTGACAGGGGTTTGAAAAGTGTCGGCTGGCCACTATTGGCAGTTGAATATTTTTGGCTGGATGCTATTTTCCCTAACAGCTGTCGGATTGGTTTAAACCTCAGTAGGCCACTCGTGGGGCTGAGAATGTTGATGGGGATATTGTATGGAAAGTGGACATTTGGAGGACCAAGAAGGATACGGGAGGGTGACGTTTAGATGGCTGTTAGGAAATTGGTTTTGGCGGATTACGTGAAAGTGTCTCAGATCACGGAATTTGATATTTGCGTGGCTGAACCTTGGAGTTCTAATACCGGAGAGTTAGTTTGGCATATACGGAGCTATTGTGAAGTAACTGCATATGTTAAATGTCTGTCTCGTGAACGGAATGATGCATTGCTGCGATTCTAGCACCACTTAAGGCTTCTGCTGGGCCGTTGTATGACCTCTATGTTTAGGAGATACAGTTTGCTTCGCAAACTACTCTGTATAGTAACTAATGTACTCCAGATGACTGATTTACTTACGTGTGCTTTGTTCGACGATGCTGTAGCAAGTGCAAGGTCGTGTATTCATTCATTCTGTAGTCTGTCTTACGACAGGTCCGTAGCCTCTTCCAAAGCGAGTTCTCCATAGTGTGCGATCTAGTGGTTCCTCTTTCAATTTCCAGTATCTTCTCTTTTCCTTAAGGTCAGCCAGTAGTTGCTTACGCCTTCTTCCTCGTCTTACCGTCATTTCTATCTTACCCTCTAACTTTCCTTCAATCACTTGTTTTAGAAGGCAGTTCCTACGCAAGATGTGACCAATCCAGTTAGCCTTTCTTCTTTTTATTGTATGTAGGATATTCCTCTCCTCCTTGACTCTGTGTATTACTTCTTCATTTATCACACGATCGGTCCAACTGATCTTCTCCATTCTTCTCCAACACCACATTTAAAAACTTTCCAGATACTTCTGATCTACTTTCCGAAGTGTCCACGTTTCAGCACCAACAAAGCAATGCTCCAAATGTAGCACTTTACTAGTTTCTTCCTTAAATTTAAGTCCAGTTTGTTGGTGAAAAGAGTCTTCTTCGTGTTGAATGCTGCTTTTGCCATGGCAATTCTGGATTTAACTTCACGTGTACACCTTGCATCATTTGTTATCATGCTACCCAAATAATTGAAATATTCCACATTCTGGAATTGTTTTTGATCTATCATAATTTTTATTGGGTTTGGTTGCCTTCAGATTCTCATTACCTTAGTTTTTTCCACATTCATTTCCATTCCATAGCGTCTTCATGTACTGTGGACTGAAAAAAGAGGAGTACTTGAGGTGATATATAAAAGACGAGGGGAAGCGGTCGTGGCCGACATTTGTGTGAAATAACTGCATAAAACGGCGAAAAGCGTCTGTCATATTCGGTGCCTTAACCGGAATTCGAACCGAAAGAAGTCAGAAGCTTTACTGTTGCTCTAGTTAGCTAGGTTCATGCACACGTAAAGTAACCTATAAGTGTGTTCAGTTACGGACCGGTGTTGATTCTTTTGCATTAGATGTTATCGAAGTTTTCATTCTTGGAAGGAAAATGGGACTGAATTAGTCCAAGTGACCAGACTTTGGACATCCGTGCTTAAGACGCGGGCTACCAGTGCTCCGATCGTGACCGGAGGAAGATTTACCTATTTTTTTTTTCTTTCTTCGGAGCGGATTCAGTCTTGTAAACAGGGAACATAGATTTAACTTTCAAAATTCGATTATCGGAGCCAGACGAGACTTACATTTTGGAGACCTGGGAACGATAACCTGGTTGTGAATTTTCGTGGTTTTGTAAGTAGTGGCATTTGGGTTATACAGTGCGGTTAGACGTGCAAGCGAGCATTCACCTGCTGTGCACAGTGTTGCTGGCCAGTCTTGACCTGACCAACAGAACACCTGTAAGTCTGCGCAGTATTCAGGCATAAGTGTTGTGTTGGTCTTGTGTTAGGGTTCACATTTTGGACATATGCATGAGGTATGTTCAATGCACATTATAAAAATTATTTAATGTATGAATGTAGTGAAGTGAATAGTGAGTGAATCAATGTGAAATGTGAAGTAAATGTTCTTTTTGTGGAATTGTGTGTTAATTGTCACTTGATTTATAGTTATTTAGCTCGTATGTGTGGTTCTGTTCATGTTGTGTGGGACTAACTGCGGTGTATTATATTTTTCATTTTTATTTTGTGGTTTTTATATTATTTTTTTGTTATCTTTTAGCTGTTTGTTATACCTTACATGACTTGTTTTATGTTTATGTTTTATGTTTTTATGTTTATAGTCTTTTTATTGTTTAGTCTTATGTTTGGTTTTTCTTGTTTTTGTGGTGTCTTGCCGTCTGTTTTGTGGTGCTCTATGTTTTTGTATTGTTTTGTGTATCTGTCTCCTGTATTGTAGTATAGCTTGTTTCTTTTTCTTGTTATTTGTATGCAAGTGTTACGGACCCTGCCACTGGGTGACAACCCGATCACATCGTTTAATAAATATCATATTTTTATATTTATTATTATTTACTGCAATTGGGTTTTCACCCGTGGCAGTAGTCCTTACACTAGTACACACAATACAAATGGACATATAATATACATTAAAAGTAACAAATACAATACAATACTATACACAATTTACAAAACCAATACATACAGTTAAATACAATGTACACACATTAGAACACCATTCACCACATTACAAAAAAAAATCCACACCTTAACAAAAAACATCACACACACTTACAAAAAAATCCACACCTTAACAAAAACATCCACTCCTTAACAAAAACATCCACACCTTACAAAAACACCCACACACAATACAAACAAAACACACACATATCATAAACATAATAAAATAAGCTTCTTGTATCACTTTAACCAAATGACGGATATACAAGAAATGTTATGGGCATTTAATTTAGGTTTTCACATCTTACTTTTTAAAGTCCGCGCCTTGAACAGTGTGGACCCACGGTAGCTCTGTCGGTATTAGGCTACTGGCTGTGCAGCAGAGGAATCTTGGTTCGATTCCGGTGTGGGCAAGAGACTTAAATCTCTTCTCCAAATGATGCAGACCGGTTATGGGCCCCTTCCAGACTTTTATTCAGTGGACAATAGGTGACTTGTTTCTCAGGGGGTAAAGCGGCCGGCACGTGAAGCTGACCACTTACGCATATCTGGTGCCGAGGATAAGAATGGGTGGTGCTGTACCAGTATTCGCCCTATATGCTTCACGGCCTGCACAGGGGCAGCTTTACCTTTACACCATGAATACTTCAAAACAACATCGATGATGCGAAATTTTTTACTTTGTTCTTGGCTTATGTCTGTATTCGTTTTGTGGCTTCTTTAAACAGAATAGCACCAGCCTACATCTACCAGCAGCCCACCTCATGTTGTTTGTCGCGTTGCAAATTTTGACACCAGATGGGCAGGCAGGGCAAAGTGTATTGCGGAGTGTCGCATCAAATAATTTGAGACCGCCGGAAGCCTGGCGCCAGTGTCGCGGACGTCAACCTTCACAAACACTGCCCTCATGATAACTAATAAGTAAAGTGTGCTGTCGTCCTGATGTGTATCGGACCTGCTAGGAACGTCCGGTGTTGCGTAAACTGTTCGCGAGTGCTGCCTTGTGCGATGTGACGCTGTACGGTTTGGTATGTCGATACGAACGTTTCCGAGGAACTCGTGTACCAAACTGTGCAGCGTCGCAGGCCTAAGACCGTCACTGTGATAGTCGATGCCGTGAGAGACTAAGACTTCCATTGTTTAAGTAGTTGTTTTCCCCAGATTCTCTCTAGGAACAGATCTCTTCAGTAGGTATTCTGCAGCCTGATCAAACCCTGATGAATGCTTCCTATTCTTCGTCTTTTTCTGCTCCTCATTCTCGTAATTTACGTAACCCTTCTTCTTGTTTTCCTCGTATATTCTTCCTCGCCCTGCCCTCCATCATCCTGTCACGTGCCCTCAGGCTAGTGGCTGCTTACTGACACACCTTGTTTCCCATTTCCTGGGTCGACCCGATTTGGGGCAGATTAATGAGAGATCTGCGCTCTTCTGGGATATTACGCGGCGTCGTGTGGTAATTGTTTACCGACGTTTCGGGACAACGTATCAGCTCCATCTTCATGGGTCAAGAGTACGTTGTCTCGAAACGTCGGTAAACAATTACCACACGACCCGCGTAATATCCCAGAAGAGCGCAGATCTCGTCAGCATCGCGGCGGAAGCTTGAAGTCAAGATTAATTAGTTTGTTGACCGAACTGAGGCTGCGATAGCTCAGTCGGTATAGCGACTAGGCTAAGGGCTGGACGGTCGGGTTTCGAATTCCAGTCGGAGGAGGTGTTCTCATCTCCAAACCGTCCAGACTGACCCTGGGGCTCGCCCTGCCTCCAGTTCAGTGGGTATCGGGTTTCTTTTCCGGGGGTAAAGTGGCCAGAGTGTGACGTTGAGCACTTAGCTCCATTTTGCGCAGAGGTTGGGACTGAGTGGAGCTGTTCCTCTACCCACCCCCGTGTCCACATGGCGTGTATGGGACAACTTTGCCTTTGCTTACCGAAGTAATTGCTTTTGTCGACGTACTGTTCAGTTTGTTAGGTTTCTGCGGCTATTTCATTTGGAGTGAACTTACAGCGCTCGCCCTCGTGTGTCTGACACACTTTGGTGTTGTTTGACGCTACATGAAGTCCATAATTGTGACTGGAGCTGCTATACGTCCTCTGCAGTTGATGCAGCGTTGTTGTATGGAAAGACTGCATCTGCCGGGATATCCAGTGACGGCTTTCCAGCTCAAGGACGCGTGAGTCATTTGTATTTATTTATACGGTTACCAACTTGCAAATCATACGATGTCGACTGGAAGGATGACCGTGAAAAGGAAAAGTTGTCCCGGTACACGCCATAAAGGCATATAGGCAGTGGAGATATAGATCCACTCATTCTTAACGTTGGCACTAGATGAAGGTGGATGGTCAGCCTCACGCCTCTGCCTCTTTAACCCCAGCGAGAGAGCCCCCGATATCCATTGAGTAAGAGGCTGGGTGAGCCCCAGAGCTTGTGTGGACATTTTAGAAACGGAAAAATCTCTTGTCCATGCCGGGATTCGAACCCGGGATCGGATGGGTGATAGTGAATGGTGGAGGTCGAGGACTACCGTCGAAAGGAAGGGAAAAGAAGGAAGATGGAAGTAGAGAAATTAGAAAGCAGCCGGTTGAATCCCTTACGTTGTTTTCGGCAGACTGCCCAATTATGCGCGGGTGTTAAGTCACAAGGGGAATTACTGATTTGTGTTCACCAGCGGGATTTCATGTTGCTCGGTGTGTTGGAGAAGTGACGCAGGGCAAGCAGTATCTGCAGTGCGTCAGTGCGTGCCAAAAGGGAACCCAGGAGCAGTAGGCGGTCTGTTGTCCATATTGGCAGCCTCGCTCGGCCTGTACCGACTCAACGACATCCGGACTGCGCCAATGTATAGTATATAATGCGTCTCAACGCCATGTTTTAAGGGCGATGCCTAGTGTAGTTGTGTGCTTCAGTCGGGTGATGCGTGTTGTTGGGCGTTGTCAGACCGTTTGTTTCAACTTGTGTCGTTGTTATGAAACAAAAAGTACAGTCCTTCCTGCTATTACGCCATAGTGGCGTTCCTGTGGACCTCGCGTCGCGTTACAGAAAATCGCGTAATAAAACTAGGGTCAGATCAGAACAAATTTGGGCCGTCATCCAGCCTTATATCTTCACGATGGTCGCTGAAATAGCGTAACAGCAACACGCGTATGCGGAAGGTCTTGTTATACAGCGTTCACCTATACATCAATCGCGTTATGGCCAGTTTGCGTTACCGAAACACGTGTAATAGCAGAACTGACTGTATAGGCTAGGGGTGCACAAATTCCTTGCGCCAGGTCGCCCGAGCGACGTAGTTCTGTACGGTGTCGGCCAATATTTGTGGGTCCTCAGTATGGAACTTCCGTCGTTTCACCCTTGTGGCGTCTAGAATTTTCAGGTGGCTCCTAGATTTTTGGAAAATGTGTGCACCCTGGTACAATATGTTTCGTCTTCATAGTATCTGTGTCGGTATAGTGACTACACTACGTTGTGGACGACCGAGGAATCGAGGTACGATTCCCGACATGGGCAAGTATCGTACTCGTCTTGTTATCGTTCAGACTGCCTGAGGCCCACCAAAACTTACCCTGTGGATACCGGCAACTCTTACCCCGCGGGTCAAGTGGTAGAGGTTCGCAGGTGACGAGCACTCATCCGTTTATGTTCGCTGAAATACCGACAGCAAGGTGGGTCTGCCTCGCAGCGAACCGACATGAGCGATGTTCTAGCGACAGTGTACACACAAGCGCTTTCGCTGTTACGTTACGGCCGAATGCGCAGGTGTGAACCAGGCTTTGTGTATAACCTACGGCAGTGGTTCCCAAACTTTTTCGGCCCCCCTACCTTTTTTAAAAAACATAAATGCGCTTTTGTTTCCACTTTTATTTTATATTTAAAAAATCGTTTAAATAAAATTATAAGAGTTAATGTTTTATGTGTTAATTAATAAATTAAAATTTATTATATTTTTTATGATTAACAATAATTCATCTAGCAATAGTTTATTAAAAATAATATGTGCTTGAATAAGATTCATAAATTAAAATACTAAGAAATTTAGTTCATTTTTTATTTTTAACAAAAAAATTACTTTATTTTTTATTTTTAACACAAAAATTACTTTATTTTAATTTTATTATAAAAATAAATGCACTACTTGTCTACTAGCGCCCCCCTGTGATAATAACAGCGCTCCCTTCCACCTCTCGTACCTATTAGCGCCCACCTCGGTAATCCCACCGCCCCCAGGGGGCGGTACCGCCCACTTTGGGAACCACTGACCTACGGGGTATGTCCTTAAAAAAGCGTCGTTAAAAACCGAAGATTTACGTCATCACTTGGCCAATCAGTGTCGCCATTAGCTGTAGCTGTCCCAACTACCTCGCCGTCCGGATTTATCCCTGACCTTGAACAAAGATACGGACGGCGATACGTAGGCCTAAACTCGCTTGCGACTGCAAGTTTCCTCGGAAGATACGGCGCGTGCGCGTGCGCACACAAACACATCTCTCGGACATGAATAATAACAGCAGATACTAAGTGTCAGATTAACTTCATGCGGCTGCAAATTCCACGCCAGAGCCTTACTGTGGAGTGTTTTGGTAGAATATTGCTGTTGGTCAGCTCAGCATGCCCACTAGCACAATTAATGCAGTGTATACAGTAGCAGGTATATACAAGCTGAATTTAACCCTTTATCCCATAAATTACGTTTCGAAATTCCTTTCTGGGTAATGCTGGTCATATTCAGTGGAGTTCAAACATCTGACGCTTGTATTGAGGTAAAGGAAAAATAGTTCCTGTGCTTAGAACATTACCTTGCAACAAGAGGTATGTTTATTCATGTTGCTTGTTAACTTCAGGGCACGCGGTGGCGCAGTTGGTTGAGGCACTGCGCTACAAGCCGGAAGGTCGCGGGTTCGATTCCCGATGGTGTCATTGGAATTTTTCATTGACATAATCCTTTCAGTCGCACTATGGCCCTGGGGTCGACTCTAACAGAAATTAGTACCAGGAATCTTTCCTGGGGGTAAAGGTGGCCGGTGCGTAGGGCTGACAACCTTACCACCTTCATGTGCCGACTGTCTAGAAACCTGGGAGCCTCAACCTCCTAAAACCCTAATGAGATTGCTTTACCTGCTGCTTTGTTTGTTATCTTCAGCATTACGCTTTCGTGATTGCAGTGAAGTGAAAGCTCCAGAGAAATCAAAACATTGAAATTGGGGGGTGGGGGGTTAGGCAAAGTTTTGTGAGGGGGTATGTGACATACGTAACATTCGTTGTTACAGGTCGAAAAGGTCTGGAAATCTTCACAACTTTGCTTCGCGAAACTTCTGTGCGTGCAATAAAGTGATTGTGTAAAGCGAAGAACGTGTCTTTGCTGCCGTGTTTATTGTACACGATAACGTGGAGTTTGAGATAGGACTGAAGTTGCTGTTGAGTTGGGGTTCTTGGAGGCAGTGTCAAGGGTTACGTCGAGTGAGAAAATGGTTTTGAAACGTTGCCCTGAAAATATCAGTATTGGAGTAGCTGGGTGCAGACTTTGGGCTGGGGCTAAACATTTGTAAAGTTGTGCCTCGGCAGCAGCTTACGTTTTTGAGGTGCTGTGTTTGTTTTAGTGGCGGTATGTAAATATATTGAGCTTCAGAGCGAATTGTCGGTTTAAAAAATACTTTCTAAAACATCTGAGGGGGAGGGGGGGGGGAATTGGTATGATTGATCCCCCATGCGAAGTGCAAACAAAAGCGAACAAGAGGAAAGCCCAGTTTGTAATGAGCGAATGGCTGGAAGAGAGTTTCGGAATTCATCGCTGCTTGTTGTAACTTGTGTGTTTTTCCGGGTTCTTGGTGATTGGTTTGTTCTTTATTGTTTGGTGTTTCTTTTGTTTATTTTTTTTTATTTTTTATTTTTTTATTATTTTTTTTTGGGATAATTTGAATTATTTTTTTGGTTGTGATGTGATTTCTTATGGGCTTGTTCTTTTGAGTTTATGAATTTGTGTTCTTATGGTTTTGCCTAGAGAGTCTGTTTTTCGTTCAGGCTATTTTTCTGGTCTTTTTCTTTTTGCTGTGGAGGAAACCTGAGCATAAGCAGGCTAAGCAGAGATAAAATTCTGGTCTCCAGTTGGCTGCCAGCCGGGGAAATTTCCTTCAGGGCAGGGTTTTTACATCAGAGAAACATACAGGAATTAAATAAGGTTGGCTAATACAGTGCAGTCGTCCCTCGCTTTTCGGGGGGGGGGGGTTAGTTTCCAAGAACCCCGCCCCCCAAGAAAAGTAAAATCGGCGAAGAATTAACGGCCCCCCCCCCCCCAAACAATGTTTTAGTATTTTATTTTAGGTTCACCGTGCATTTTCACTAAATCAATGTCTCATAACCAACCAAATGCACTTTATTTAAAAAAACCAATATAAGGTTTCCTTAAACTCGTTTAAAAAGCCCCTACATATACAACTGCACGTTTTAAATTTATCAAAGTTATCAAAATTATTAATATGTACAAGATACGTAATATAAAATTTTCTAATTTCTACATTTATTTAACTTACAGTATATACAGCACCATGATCCTCCAACATATCTATCGACAAGTGAAGCTATAAAAACTCTTCACCAAAACAACACAACCAGAACAGTTCACTGACAGTGCATGATATGTACTTTATAGTGTTAATATCCATTTTATTCTCATTTTAACATACGGTGCTCCCAAGTGACAGTGTAAATAGCAGCAGTGAAGGTGGTGTAACTACATGACGTGTGCTGTTAGACGAACGCATGAACGTGTTTTTTAAAACGTGCAGTTGTATGACCCCCTTGATGATGGCTTTCTAGAAGCCGAAACATATGTAGGGGCTTTTTAAACGATTTTAAGGAAACCTTATATTGGTTTTTTTAAATAAAGCGCATTTAGTTGGTGATGAGACAATGTTTTAGTATGTTTAAGTGGGTTTTTTTTTTCTTTGCACAAACACTGTGATAGGAGCTGCAGCTTTTTCCCCTTCAACTCCTTGAACATCACGCGGTACAGCTCGAAGACCTGTTCGAGCTATCGAACAGTTCTGATGCTGCTATCCATTGCAGGGCCGGAGTGACGTGTTTGTATTCTTGGGGCGTCCCCGCGAGTTTGCGAAACCGCGAAGTATGAACCCGCGAAAAGGGAGAGATTACTGTACGTGCGTTGTGACACTTGGAGCGTGTGTCAGCAGGGCCGTGCCTTTGATAAGTGACCTTTAGCATGATTTCACAGTTGCTTGGTTAGATCGTCCATCTTACTGTGAGCTAGGCTTTCTGTTTGTCTCACCCGAGGCCTTTCGCCATATACAGGTGAATTTACTTGTAACTTATTGCACTAGTTCATATATAAAGGTTACTAGTACATGTTTCGGTCATAACATATGGCCATCTTCAGGGAGTACATGTTACTCAGACGTTATATACAGTTCAAATATAACCGCGTCGTTGGTAAGTGGTAAAATACAAATTGAAGAGTAAAGCATGTGTATAAATGTAGACAGTGGTACAGGTGAACTATGTGCAAGAGTCCATTAGTTAGTAACGTTTGCTTACAAACATCTTCAGTTTTTGTCAGTTTTTTGTTGAAAGTCTGAAATTGTGGAGCTATACATACACGTTTTGTCGCCCTCGGTGGACTTGTGGTTAGCGTGCTCGCCACTGGACCCAAGGTTCGCGGGTTCGATCCCGACCGAGGTCGATGGATTTTTAAGGGTGATAAAAATCCGTTAGGTAAAGCCGTCGGTCCCATGTCGTAGACTTACGGCATGTAAAAGAACCTTACGGGCATGAATTGAGATTTTCGTAAGCAAAATTCAGCGGCCATTTCTCACCCAAGTCTCCTGATTGACTGCTAGATGGCTCTGGCAGTCACATCAGGATTGAGTCGAACAGCGCGGTCAGTGAGTTGGTCACTCACTGCCACAAAATGCACAAGATCAAGTAACCTCGGAAAGAGGCCCAAGCCCATATAGGGCTGTCGAGCCATGGTTATTATTATTATTGCATACACGTTTTATTCTTCAATTTATACCTTTATATATTACCATTTACCAAAGACTGTGTTACGTATTAAGTGTATATGATGTTTGTGTAGGATATACTTCCTGATACGTAATGGTCGAAACATGTAGGAGTAACCCTTATAGATAGGGTCAGTCCATGTGGGATTTATGGTGGACAAAGTGGCAGTGGGTTTTCCCTGTGAGTTTCATTCCACCGGTGCTCCATTACACGGAAAAATGGAAAAAACTAATCATCTTGATCACAGGATTGCATAATAAGCCTCAAGGCTACGGTGCGTCCGTAGCATTTGCTGCGGGGCCCTTGACCACAAAAAAATAAACTCTTGGAGATTCACTAGTGCAATAAGTTGGAAGTAAATTCGCCTGTGTATGTTTATTGCCCGGAATATTAAATTTGCCTATCTCTATATTTACTTTGTAGTCACTTTCCAAATGTTTGTTAACGAGGAGTGTGCTTTAAGACAGCTTTACAGTGTAGGCCTGCAGATGCGTCACAATAAAACTGCGTCACTTGTCTGTGGCTCCGCCTGTGGTGACTCAGGTATGTTACCTGCAAATAGGTAGCTGCCTTGGGTTTGACCCGCAGACCGCCAGCCGCAGTCGTAGTTGGGTATGCATGCTCTTACGTATATTGTACGAAATAGTTCCCTCGTAGAATGTTCTAGTAGAAGTTTTTACACAAGAAAGAGCACTTGAATGTTTTATGATATAGCGAAAGTAGCTGAGGAGGTTCGCCTCTCATAATCATTGAGGAGATGGGTGGGAGGACGGAAGTATAGAATGGGCCACAGGAAGGAAGTGAGGTTACTTCAAGATAGTCGTTGGAAATAGACATAGACCATGTCTCTTTTGCAGATTGCGTCCCCTATGTGACATCAAGAGTGCACATTGACGTGGCTGGACTTTCCCCAGTTTTGTTTCCTTCTTCCTTTATCTCCTGCTTCTGTTATAGCGTCTTTCTGTTTTTCATAATTTATGAATTACGGCATTTTCCTTCTTTTATTTCAGTCTTTACTTTCCTCTCATTTCTTATCCGTTTATTTCATTCTTTCTTCTCGCATTTTTTTCCATTAATTGTTTTTCCTTTCTCCAGTTGGATCCTTTTTTTTTAATTTTTACTTTTATATTTTGTGATGGTGCAGACGGAACGTGAGAACAGCACCCATCTTGACGAAATAAAGAGCTTTGAAGAGCAGTGAACTGCGCCTGCAAACATTTATTTTGTGCGGCAGTTGTAAGTAGAGGATCACACAATTAAACACTTCACTGTCAGACGCAGAGATATAGACGGTGTCACAAGCTGTCGTCAGGGCACTCTGCTCGATGATTGCTGCAAAGGTAAAGAGAATGAAGTTCTTCAAATCGGTTGATTATATCAGCTGTATTGAAAACATGGAAGGAGCCAAAAGTGTCTTCGACTTAAACTGAGTAATTGGTGCCAGACTTGTCTTGGGACCGTGTGACCTTTGGACGGCGGGGCAGGGTGACTTCATCTGCTGGTACAGATGATACAGTCTTCATCTGCATGGTACAGATGATACAGTCTTCATCTGCATGGTACAGATGATAAATACAGTCTTCATCTACCGTGGAAGAGCAGTTGCCTTGATTTCAGGCTTCCGCCGCGATGTTGATGAGATCTGCGCTCTTCTGGGATATTACGAGGCGTCGTGTGGTGATTGTTTACCGACGTTTAGGGACAGCGTATCGGTTCCGTCTTCACGGGTTAAGAGTCCGAGTAGGAAACAAAGAAAGTCGGTTGCTGGCTTGCTTTCTTTCCTACTCGGACCGATACGTTGTCCAGAAACGTCGGTAAAGAATTACCACACGACGCCGCGTAATATCCCAGAAGAGCGCAGATCTCAAGGGCAGTTGCGTCTCTAATGCCGGCCACACACGCTCCGGCGGCCTGTCAGTTCTGCCTGCACAGTTATGCCTGCGACAGGCCGCCGGAGCGTGTGTAGGGTCCGGCACACCTTTCAGTTATAACTGTACAGGCGGCCGGAGCAAATACGAAAACTCGTTCGACCAACCGGCAGGCCGGAGGACTGCGCAGGCGTGCCGGAGCGTGTGTAGGTTCCGGCCGGCCGCCGGCCGGCCGGAACGGCGTCAATTCAGGGCACGTGTTGAAGTCAGGCAGAACCTCCTCATCACTGTATTTTTCTTTTCAATTAATGGCGCCACTAATGAAAGGAGTTGTAAGTATGTTTCTTCATCCATTCGCAAATAATTATGCCAGTCTTTAGGGGCCAGCTTCAACTCAGTCAAGAAATTTACATGGGAATACGTGTTTCATTTTTGTAACCACTCTTTACACTACATTTTACGCTTATTTTTACTCTTCATAGCTATTAGCAAGCTAACAATAGCGAGCGTGTCGTCGTCTGTTGAGGCCATGATCAAGACTAGCGGGATTCGCCTGAACGTGTGTGGGGACTTCAGTTTATCCGGCCACCTTTCTTCAGGCGGCCTGCGCAGGCAAAACTGACAGGCCTACCTGAACGTGTGTGGGGACTTCAGTTTATCCGGCCGCCTCTCTTCAGGCGGCCTGCGCAGGCAAAACTGACAGGCCTACCTGAACGTGTGTGGCCGGCATAACACATGCTAGCAACACAACCATACTCACTTCTTGTTGTCTTAGGTCACTGATGAAGGAGACAACCTCCCCCTGTTTAAGTTGGCATGATTCTCTTTGTCAGCTTTCCCCTTGCCCATTGACCTACAGATATTTGATTAGCTTCCTCGTCCGTTGTTCTTTCGCCACCTGCTATGTCGAACCTCAACTTTAATGTTCCGGACCGTGGTAGCATATATGTAAACTGACGATAATACAGCCTTGTGTCCTTAGTAATCTTAGTACGCAGATGAAGAACCTTGAGGTCATGAAGAACTGTCTAGATCTAGTGTTATATTATTATGCATGAGGAGTTTTTAGTCCCGTGTTTCTTACTGAACCTGAACGTGTTTACGTCCTAGGTCTCGTAGTGTACCTGAAAAAGTTTCCATCCTAGGGCTCTTAGTGTACCTGTAGGAGTTTCAGTCCTAGATTTCTTAGTGTACCTGAAGGAATTCCCATTCTGTGTCTCTTAGTGTACCTGAAGGATTTTCCATCCTAGGGCTCTTAGTGTACCTGAAGGAGTTTCAGTCCTAGATCTCTTAGTGTACCTGAAGGAGTTCCCATTCTGTGTCTCTTAGTGTACCTGATAAAGTTTCCATCCTGGGGTTCTTAGTGTACCTGAAGGAGTTTCCATCCTAGGGCTCTTAGTGTACCTGAAGGAGTTACCATTCTGTGTCTCTTAGTGCACCCGAAGGATTTTCCATCCTAGGGCTCTTAGTGTACCTGAAGGAGTTTCAGTCCTAGATCTCTTAGTGTACCTGAAGGAGTTCCCATTCTGTGTCTCTTAGTGTACCTGATAAAGTTTCCATCCTGGGGTTCTTAGTGTACCTGAAGGAGTTTCCATCCTAGGGCTCTTAGTGTACCTGAAGGAGTTACCATTCTGTGTCTCTTAGTGTACCTGAAGGAGTTACCATTCTGTGTCTCTTAGTGTACCTGAAAAAGTTTCCATCCTAGGGCTCTTAGTGTACCTGAAAAAAGTTTCCATCCTAGGGCTCTTAGTGTACCTGAAGGAGTTTCCATCCTAGGGCTCTTAGTGTACCTGAAAAAGTTTCCATCCTAGGGCTCTTAGTGTACCTGAAAAAGTTTCCATCCTAGGGCTCTTAGTGTACCTGAAAGAGTTTCCATCCTAGGGCTCTTAGTGTACCTGAAAATGTTTCCATCCTAGGGCTCTTAGTGTACCTGAAGGAGTTTCCATCCTAGGGCTCTTAGTGTACCTGAAAAAGTTTCCATCCTAGGGCTCTTAGTGTACCACTATTTCTATCTGGACAGTGTTGTATAAAATGGAAATTGAGTAGCAAGTAATCATTATGTTGTCAGATAATTTTGTACTGTGCTTACAAAGATGGTGAATCGCAGCCCTTCCACTTAGTGCACAATGGCGCTGCAGTCGCAGCACACTTCGTGTCCATGCTGCAGTGTATACGGGAAGCTACCGTACATGTTTGAGGGCTTTGTGACGTAACCCGAAAATAGAAAGTCATCAAAACCGTATTGTTCTCTGTACTTTAACGTCTTCATGAACCAAAATATAACGAGCAAAATAAATACAGATCGATGGTAGTTCATAAATTCAGACATTTAAGAAAGATGAATAGAACCAAACATGGTCTTGTTCACGCGACATACAGGGATGTCTTCAGCAGAATTGCTGCTGTAGTTTGAGATCAGATGGAATCTTGTTTGTGACGGCGTGTTTGATCCGTAATGAAAGTGTTGTTTTACGTAAGTGGACAACATGGGAACACTTCACCGTATCTTTCAACGTGTAGGCTTAAAATCCGCAATTCCCTCTAGTCTTGAGGCCTGTTAATAAGGTAAGAGAATGGATGTGAATAGAGCAACCCTTTAAAGACGAAAGTTAACCTGAATTATATTTAAAGAGTCAGTCCGTACCGCGCAGTAAACACACTCCGTCTCGATTATAAAAACCTGTCGGTTAATGCTGCATAGAGAAATAATCGCTGTTTGTTCTGAGATCCATATGAAGACGTAAATGCACTCTGTAGACAGAATATATAATTATTTGTGTTAAACCGGTTGGTGCATGAAGTAACCACTAGGCTTTAAAGGGTTGATTTATTTTCTGTATTAAGCTTGTAGAAGTTCAGCAGTTGTTGCCGAAAACACCGTCGAATGCAAAATAAAGGTCATCGCTTGATTTAAATTGCAGTCGAAAGCACAATATGGGTGAAGAAATTTAAATGTTTGCTTGGCACTGATACACGAATACACCGCTAATTCACTCATAATATGTAATATTTTCATAACTAAAAGCAAAAAAGGTCATAAAACGACTATGAATCTCTAGTACAGTGGTGCCCAAAGTGTGCTCCGTGGATCCCAAGGGATCCGTGACCAGTTCCGAGGGGATCCGTGGATACATTTCTGTAATGGCTACTTTGAAGTATAACTATTTTTTTAAATTAAAGGAATAAAAGGTCAAATCATGCAATGCAGTCTTACGTATGCTAGGTGGGTATTCGTAGCTATCTAAAATCAGTTCTGAGGTATGTTTTTTTTTTAATTTTGGATACCTATCATCCGGACACTCTGTATTTGCTTGAGCAAGGATGTGAGGATCCGTGGTGAATTTTCGAAGCCAAAAGGGTACGCGAGCAAAAAAGTTTGGGAAACACTGCTGTAGTGTAGGATATATCGTGTTGTTAAGTTTCTTCTTCTTCTGGTCGGTGCTACAGCCCATGTAGGGCCTCGGCCTTCTTGACCACATGCCTCTATTCCTCTCGGTCCTCAGTCTTCCTTCTCCATCCTTTAACTCCTAGCTTTCTGAGGTCCTCTTCTAAGTCATCTAGCCATCTTTTCCTGGGTCTACTCTTCTCCTTCTCCCATCAGGTTTTCCTTTGTGTTGTTAAGTGGCGTGCTAAAAGGTGTAGGTTAGTGGCTTTAGTTCACAATGTCGAGAAACGTGTGTTCGTCGTTTTATCGCCTGTGTGCCGCAGCAGTGGTCGTTGTCAAGGAGATGCCCTTTACACGCTTTGCGAGTCAAAGTGATAATACCTTGTGTGATGAGTACAAGCAATTTTCTTTGAGCTTCTGAATACAAAAATTAATGGCCTGTGTAACAGCCTGCTTGTCACACGTCTGCATGGGAATGATATGTGGCATAGTATAAATAGTGCCAAGGTTACGAATTAGTGGAGCTATACCTCTGTTCCTCATATATGACTTAATGGCGCGGACAGGGACAACGCAGAAGAAGTAAGGCTGCTACTGTCATAGAAAGATCGATTTATTACAGGTTCTATTCCGGTCCAGTAATTTTAATCATGATTTTTATGTAGTATGCTATTTTATGTAGTATGCTATTTTATGTAGTATGCTATTTTATGTAGTATGCTATTTTCTGCCGATCCCAGTGGCCGTGCGGTCTAAGGCGTGGGTCTACGGCCGCTCGCTTACTGGGATTGTGGGTTCGAATCCCGCCGGGGGCATGGATGTCTGTCTCTTGTGAGTGTTGTGTGTTGTCAGGTTAGAGGTCTCTGCGACGGGCTGATCACTCGTCCAGAGGAGTCCTACCGACTGTGGTGTGTCTAAAGTGTGATCGTGAAGACTTCAAAAATGAGTCGGAGCCACTGAGCGGAAGCCAAGGGGCTGCCAAGCCATTGGAAAAAAATGAGATTTGTAGTTAATTTCTTTCGTATATAATATTATGAACAGAAAAAAATGGACGTCGCAGGTAAATTTGTGGAAAAGCAAGAGCCAGTTCGTTGAAGGTTGTAACGGGGTATATGGCCGTGATGTTATGTACACACATGATAAGGTTAACAGTGGCTAATTACCTGTGCACAGAAGGGACTCTAATTACACTGTGCTCTACTTGCAGTAGTGTCCTCCACGCCCTGATTGCGATGCCACGTTGCAGCACTAATGTTATACATGTACATGTGTTAGGTCTGCACACCGGTGGCAGTCAGTCGTGTACATCTGTCCACTGTCGTAGCTGCGCGCGCCGTCGTAAAAACTACCAGTGGCACTGTCATCGTGAATACTGAAGTATGTTACACTGTAACATGATGTTTATAGCTCATGTCAGTGTAGCGGCAACATAGTAAAACTTGTGTATTGCGGAATCCCAAGAGACATACGCAATTGGAAGACCTAGGCGTACATAGGAAGATAATATGAAAATGGGTCATCAGGAAGTGGGATTGGGGGGGGGGGGCATGGACTGGGTTGGTCTGGTTTAGTATAGGGACAAGTGGCGGGCTGTTGTGGATGCGGTAATGAACCTTCGGGTTCCATAAAACGCGGGGAATTTCTTGGCTAACTGAGGAGCTGTTAGCTTATCAAGAGGGACTCTGTAGCGTGTAGTTAGTTAGTTAGTTGTTAGTTAGTTAGTTAGTTAGTTAGTTAGTTAGTCAGTCAGTCAGTCAGTCAGTCAACAGACCTGCATATTGTGCGCCATCCATTTGCAGTTCTTGGGTGTCGTTTGTCGGGTTTCGTTTTTAGACCATGCATCCACAACCCGCGGCCCGACAGTTTCTGTTATATGGCTCGCGACCAAGTGGCAAATATGTATATGCTATAAAAGTTACGGGTGGCGCAGTTTCACTACGCTACAAGCCGGAAGGTCGCGGGTTCGATTCCCGATGGTGTCATTGGAATTTTTCATTGATATAATCCTTTCGGTTGCACTATGGTCCTGGGGTCGACTCAGCCTCTAACACAAATGAGTACCAGGAATTTTTCCTGGGGGGTAAAGGCGACCGGTGCGTAGGGCTGACAACCTTACCACCTTCATGTGCCGATTGTCTACAAATCTGGGAGCCTCAACCTCCTGGAACCGTCAGGGTCTGTCCAGGCCTGTAATGGGATTGCTTTACCTTTACCTATAAAAATTACATAATAATTTAGGCAGTTAGGTGTACCATTTGCACTACGAGTCCACACTAACAGGTGTGGCCCTTTGCCTTAGAAGCCATGTACTAGACCCAGCCGTCGGCTGTCCTACTTTGTAGGTGTGCTCAGTCCGCACAGACAAATTCTGGGATGTGTCCTGTCCTGAACTGTGGACCATCACTGTCATTTCTTTACCAATTCATTGTTCACAGTCATTCTTCCTAATGATGCTGTAGGTCACGTAGTTTAGTGTTCTTCCAGTAGCATAGTGGGCTGGATGGGCTCTGTGGAGAAGAGAAAATCTTTTCCTCTGCCGTGAATAGAACATTGATACCTGGGCCATACACCATAGTTACTGAGCTAACATAAATAATGAATAAACTTATGCGTAATATAAAATATTAATGGTATCAGTGCCTGTACTAATTTATTTCAACAATTGCAACAACGCCCAGCCCGGTGACGGAAGGATCGCCCGTTTTCGGCTGTCCGGTCGTGGTTATTCAACGCTCTCTGTGTGTTGTCGTTTCTGTCTGTGTCTAGAATAGGGAGCAGGAGGAAGAATTGGCAGTGCGGAGAATACGCGTAACGTTTGAAATTAGAACTCCGGACTGACAGAATTAAAGCAAAAAGTCCCTTGAGCAGAGAAACTTAAAAATATATATATTTGGTGCAACTGTCTTCTGATGTCAGTTGTTATTTTAAGCCCGGGCAGGTTACAGCGCGCGATAGCGGAAGGCCCCTCTGTCAGTAGACGCCTCTGCCAACGGAAACAGGAAAATAGAATGTTGAAGATATTAAAATGATGACTGGTTCCGCCACATTGCACTTTAAGTCTCCGCCTGATAGTAATGTTAATTTGTGACGTAATCGTTGTAAAGCTATTACACACTCACTATATTGTCAGTCCATTAAAATTGTTGATAAATTCATTATTTAGTGTTTCATATTAGTATCACCGTGCATCTTTATGCATTAATAAATTTATAACCAACTGATACACAATTGAACCACTTTTATTGTAGCGTCTATATTATTATACGGTCGACCTCGGTGGACTAGTGGTTAGCGTGCTCGCCACTGGACCCAAGGTTCGCGGGTTCGATCCCGACCGAGGTCGATGGATTTTTAAGGGTGATAAAAATCCGGAGCACCACTTCCTTCGGAGGGGAAGTAAAGCCGTCGGTCCCATGTCGTAGATTTACGGCATGTAAAAGAACCTTACGGGCATGAATAAAAATGTTGCGTAAGCCAAATTGCCTCCATTTCTCACTCAAGTCTCCTGACTGCCTGCCAGATGGCTCTGGCGGGCACATCAGGATCGATAGAACACTAGCGCGGCCAGCTGACCAGTCACCAACTGCCACGAATGCGCACGACTTATTAACCTCGAAAAGAGGAGGCTAGAGGAGGCCCGGGCCCATATAGGGCTGTTGAGCCATGGTTATTATTATATATTATATTATTATACGCCCCTACATATGTTTCGGACCTGAGGATGGACTGAGGTCCAATAGAGGCTACAATAAAAGTGGTTCAGTTGTGTATCAGTTGGTTATACACTTATTAATTAATTATTCAGTGATTGTTAATGCGGTTAACAAGAAATTCATAACATGATAGTAAGGAAGTAGACTAATATCCCTGTGATCCGATCCCGGTGGCCCTGCCGTCTAAGGCACATCTGCAGCTGCTCGATTGCTGGGATTGCGCGTTCGAATCTCGCTGAGGGCATGGATGTTCGTCTGTTGTGTTTGTTGTGTGTCTTGTAGGTAGAGGTCTCTGCGACGGGCTGATCACTCTTCCAGAGGAGTCCTACTGGGTGTGTGTTGTGTGTGTTTGTAATTGTGTGTTCTAGAAACCTCAACAATGAGGCGGCCTAGGTCCGAGTTGGGCTGTTGGGCCACAAAAAAGATATCTCTGTGAAAATTTAAATTGTACTTTTCGTTCAGTGGTGTTAAGGCGATTAAGAGAAAACTTAAGATGAGTGTACTTGGAGGTACAACATTTAGGGTGTTAAATCACAAGGCACTTGAAAACATGTTTCAATGTGCCATATCCGCCCCATTCCAAGGCCTATTCTTTCGTACTTACCGTTCGTTGTCACGTTTGTATCTTATTCAGAACTTTGTAACTGCTACAGTTAAAAGTGCATCGTTAGAAACTCAGAATAAATCAATAAATAAATTTAGTATGACTCATGTCGCCATTACCATGCGCGCCATTAGTTCCGGCAAATATTACGGCCGTGTTAATCCTGTCCGTGCTATGCACACGACTCCATTGTAAATTGTGATCCGTCCTTCTATTTGATTTGCTTTGTTTATTGTTTTATATTATTTAAATAAACATTTCTCCCCGTGTGTCAGTACGTAGGGTATTCGTTGGGGTTTCGGCTGTATGAATTGTACCTTTTTTTTGGTGGAAACACAAAAATGGAATAAATTTGATTTAAAAGATAGACGTATTGTTTATTGTTAAATGAAGTGTGATGTTCTCGTATACAGGGCATACATAAAAGAATGGTGCGGTTTTAATAGTGAACACTATTAAAACCGCACCATTATTTTGTGTATGCCCTGTATAAGACAGGTTTACATGACTGTAACATTTCATGTTTGTGGTATTGTGGTTACGAAATATTGCAGATGACGTGTTTTGCAGGCTTTGTGTTTCTCATAGAAACCCACAGGTATAACAGCACTACGTCTCATGGATCAATTGTACGTTTTATGCAGATTGTCTCGTGTTAATGTGAAATGAAAATTGATAGTACAGTTGAGGCAAAAAGGAAGTCGGTTTCAGTTACCATATCCGTAATGTCATAAACTAGACTTCGCTGTTGGGGGTTTCCTTTCCTGAAAACGATCATGACACACGAAACGTTTGTGCGCAGATGTTTGATAGCTGTTCGTGTTTTTGTGTCTTAACTTATATGTTATAGACGGATTAGTAACTCCGTGGGACACCACTTCCGGAGACTTTTAGCTTCTATTTTTAAGTCTGATTTATTTTGCTTTGAATTTGGCATCTCGCAGCAAACTTTTACTGCACATTCTGAGCTAAGACGGCGATTGAACCCATGGTTATTGCTTATTAAATTACTCTAGGGTGTTCCAGTTGGTCTCCATTTTGTTTATTAGGTTATAATTAATTTTTCTTCGTGTCTCTATAGCCCGACTCGAGACTTTTCCGCGAATTGGAAAGGTTTTTTTTAAGTCCTCTTGAAAGTAGAATTTTATACCTACATCAGGCCACCGTAAAGAAGACACAGAAACGCCCAGACAAATTATCGTGTCTTGGACGAGATTCGAACGGGCTGTCACAGTGTTCAACTGGTCACAGACAAACTTTATTTTATTTGTACCGTACATTTTCTTGATTATATAAAATCGTGTTCCGACAAATGTACACTCTTTATTATCTGTTATTTAATACAGTTTATATTAAAAATAGTCCAACATGATTCCCTGAAGATGAACTATAACATAGTTCGAAACATGTTGGACTATTTTTAATATAAACTGTATTAAATAACAGATAATAAAGAGTGTACATTTGTCGGATCACAATTTTATATGGTCACAGACAGTTAACACCCTACATTATGCGTCCACTGTAATCGACTGTATTAATGTAGGACCTTTGTATATTCTGTAAGGTATTAACAGCAAATTAATTTAGTACTTTTGGAAGGTATGTGATGAACCTCAAATTACTTTGCTGGGACCGGACAAAAGCCTGTGACGGTCCATTGTTGCATATTAGTCGCAGGGTTTAGAAGAACTGGCGTGATCATTATCGGAGTTCCATTGTTGCAATATCAGCGACGTGATACAGGCATGTTTATTTGAACTTAGAGACAGAAATTTGTTTTGTAAGATCTGCACAGTAGTGTATAAATCGTGCTTTTAAGCCATTTGTTTTGGGTGCTTTTAAATGTGGTGTACGGCCTACCTTATTCAAACTCATGTTCAGTGCCCGCATTTGGTTTTGTCTTGCGTTTGGTTAGAGATAATGATAATTGTGTTCACGTTACGTAAGGGCTGGGTGCGTGTCACCGCTGCATGTATCGTGGGGCATTTGCGGGGTAGCTACCAATATATTGAATAAGACAGTCGCGAAGAGTCGACAAGGGGTGATCCTCCAACTTGGGGGTTGAGCGAGAGACTAACAACTCGCCAACAAAACTCATCTTCATCTGGTCATGGTAGGGACTAATGAAGGTATTCCACAAAATTCGAGACATTCTTGACTAGTTTAGGTACTATTAGCTTCTCAAGAAGGATTCGACTGTGTGGAGTTAGAAAGAGGCTTGAGTGTTTTGGTTTTCCCATCTTCTCGCAAATATGGACATCTTTACATCGTCGGTCTGTAAATTCGGGTTGAAGCACTGCGCTACAAGCCGGAAGGTCGTGGGTTCGATTCCCGATGGTGTCACTGGAATTTTTCAATGGCATAATCTTTCCGGCCGCACTATGGCCCTGAGGTCGACTCAGCCTCTAACAGAAATGAGTACCAGGAATATTTCCTGGGGGGTAGAGGCGGCCGGTGCGTAGGGCTGACAACCTTACCACCTTCATGTGCCGATTGTCTAAAATCTGGGAGCCTCAACCTCCTGGAACCCTAAGGGTCTGTCCAGGCCTGTAATGGGATTGCTTTACCTTCTGTCTGCCGCCACTCGGTACAGCATCTTTTGTCTTCTGGTTTGCTACCGAAAAACATAAGGAATAAAACACACAGAACTACAATTCTGCCTGTTGTTTGTATGGGTGTGAAACTTGGCCTCTCACTTTAAGGGAAGAACATGGGCTGGGGTGCTGTGAGGAATATATCTGGGCCTAAGGAAGAGGTAGCGACAGACTGGAGAAAATTGCATGTCGAGGAGCTCCGTGATTAGTAGTGCTCACCAAATATTGTTGGGTTGATCAAGTCAAGGAGAAAGAGATTGGCGGGGCATGTGGCACGTATGGGAGAAGAGAAAAGCGTGCATGGTGTTTGTGAGGAAACTAGAAGGAATACCTGGACTTGGATGCGGGATGATATTGCAGAATGGGACGGCTGGATGAGAACGACAGACGGCGGGTTCTTGTGAATGCGGTAACGAACCTTCGGGTTCGATATAATCCGGGAATTTCTTGACTAGCTGAGGAACTAACAGCTTCTGAAGAAGGACTGTGCTCCTTGGGGTTGGTTCCTGTGGCTAACAGCCCTATGCGGGCCTAGGCCGCCTCATTGTTGAGGTTTCGAGATCACACACACACTCGGTAGGACTCCTCTGGACGAGGGATCGGCCTGTCGCAGAGACCTCTACCTGACAACACACAACACTCACAAGAGACAGACGTCCATGCCCGGTGGGTTCGAACCCACGATCCCAGTAAGCGAGCGGCCGCAGACCCACGCCTTAGACCGCACGGCCACTGGGATCGGCTTGTGGTGGGTCAGTGGAAGCTTAAGGCTGATAAGGCTGTCTGAGGAAAGAGTCTTAAGGTTTTGCAGGGGAGTTACAGTTCAATGAATATGGATGTCTTTATGCAGTGCGTGTCACTCGTACAGTACCAATGTTTTCACGCACTTTCCATACAGTAGCCGCCACAGCCCGCTGTTACAGTCGTAACAATGGTTACGTGCTTACGGTCATATGAAAGTCACGTCTTTAAAATTTCGCTCATTATAGACAATATAATTATTATTGGTACGTTCCAAGAACTTCGGTAGAAACGCTGTTGAATGCCTGCATTATTCTATGTTATTTTCAATACTAATTAGCGTAGTGTGTTAACTGCACGTCAGATAGAGGGGCATTACGCTTTCTAGTTCAACAGGAGTTAATGGTAAATGTTTATGAGCATACAAGTATTATGGGGTTTTATAATAAGAATGTAAATTAACTTCTGTGCTCCGACGTTTCTTTATATTCCCATATTCACGTCACAGTGACATTATTACTGAATGTAAATCGCGTCATGTTTTTAATGTTCTGTAAAGTTAAGGTTTTTGAGAATGTATCCAGAAACCAAAAGCATATGCAGGCAGTGAGGTTCACTTACCTCTGTTCTTTTTTTTTCTGACACAGAACTTCTCTTTCTGTATACCGATGGCGCGACGTTTCGTCAAGTGTAATCCTTTAAAAACGAAAATTAATCTGAATTATATTTAAAGATGTGGGCTGAATTAATGTCTCTCATGATTGGGTCATTTGGCGAGCTGTTGTGGGTACGGTAATGAACCTTGGCGCTTCATGGAAGGCAGAGGACTTCTGTATCAGCTGATACTTTCTCATGAAGAACTTGGCTGCATGATGTGAAGCAATATTAGTGGGGGAGGGATACGGCCATGTCTTCCGCTTACATTTGCGATATCCTAAACATTTCAGGTCGTTAAAAATAAGCTTCCGGCTGCGGCGACATCTTCTGAGAACCAACTCCATGGAGCAGAGTCCTTCTTGAGAAGCTAGTCAAGAAGTTCCCCGCGTTTAATGGAACCCGAAGGTTCATTACCGCACTCACAAGAGCCCGCCACCTGTCCCTATCCTGAGCCACATCAATCCAGTCCATGCCCCCCATCCCACTTCTTGAAGATCCATTCTAATATTATCCTCCCATTTACTGCTGGGTCTTCCAAATGGTCTCCTTCCCTCAGGTCTCCTCACCAAAATCCTATATGCAACTTCTCCCCTCCCCCATACGTGCTACATGCCCGCCCACCTCATCATTGATTTGATCAGCCGAATAATATTTGGTGATGAGTACAGATCATTAAGTTCCTCGTTATGTAGTCTTCTCCACTCCCCTGTTACCCCGTCCCTCTTAGGCCCAAATATCCTCCTCAGCACCCTATTCTCGAACACCCTCAGCCTATGTTCCTCCCTCAGTGTGGGAGACCAAGTCTCACACCCATACAAAACAACAGGCAAAATTATAGTTCTGTACATCTTCTGAGAAAGTTATTAAAATTGTGATGAAGCTTAAAGGTTGTGTGTGTGTGTGGGTGTCATTAAACAAGTTTTGTGTCTCTTAGAAGCATAATTAAACGAGTCCCAAGTAAATAGAATGAAGGTGTATATCCGAGTTTATTGTGCGACGTAGAAATCGTCCTGAAAAATAGTTCTCTCACTCAAGCTCTAATGAATATGGACGCATTTGAAGTCCCGTGAGAAGTTTTCATCACATCGTCTTCTCCTATTAAAGCACAGTAATAATTTGACTTCACTGTGAAGCCTTGTTTTTCCCAGGTGTTTTAACAGTCCTAATTCTTTTGTAGGCTGAGTTATTTAAAATAAATTTTATAGCTTTCCAGTTATGTGTTATATGACACTTGTGTATTGTATGTGAGCCAGATTAATCTACTTAGCTAGTTACTGGCGTGGGGTTTGAGAAGGCAATGTGGTAAAAGAGGAAGCATGGAGTACCCGCCACCGTGCATTTTCTATCCGTTTCAGAAACGTCCAGAATGACCGAAACGGTGGATGTACTCCCAATAGAATAAATGTTTTTTGAACGAGTTATAACGCTGCCTTGCCGTTCTGAGGCGAGCCTAGCAGCGACCACGCCGTGCCGACTGCAGCTATGTACAGTGTTACGGTGCTCAGCTAGTGAGTTTCTGATTCCTATACATTATCATAAGGCATTGTTGGCGCAGCTATCTCCTTATCTGTGAAAGTTTTTTTACGGCCTCACTTTCGTACCATGTGACGCTCTTTAAAGAATTGTGGGAAACCGAATGACCTGAATTTAAAGCTTCATGTCTACGACCAAGGATTTTTATTTTGTTGTTTCGTAATGAATACTGTACGTAATTTTGCGGCTGGGTTATGTACGAACTTCTTTTTAATAATTAAGTAATTAAATGCTGTTGCCATGGGACAAGTAACGTGTGAACTGTATGTCACTCTTACTCGGTTTCAACTATAATTAACCCTTTAAAAGACGAAATACAGGGTTATTCAAAATGATTGTCGGGGTTTTAACAACTTGTCATACACAATACACTTGAAATAGGAGTATACAGTTGCACCGATGGATCAAGAAATTCTCAAAGTTTTTTTTTTTAATGATGTGCGGTGTGCAGTAGTTATGCATTTCTCCGCTTGGAGCGCAGTTTACTTAGATGGCGGCGAACGGCAGTGAGAAGGCGTTTTGTGTGCTTACATTTCATGAATGTCGGTCAGTTACAATTGTCCAGCGGCAATTCCGCACCAAATTCGGGAAACAACCACCATCTGACAATTCCATTCGAAGGTGGCATGCACAGTTTCAAGGGACAGGGTGCGCGTGTAAAAGGAAAAGCACTGGTAGGCCGTCTAGAAAAAGTTTGGAACGAACTCGATTATCGCGTTGATGTTTGTAGAATCACAAAGGGTGCACATATAGAGCACCTGTAAGGTATGTCACAAAAACTTGGAGTGTTTTTCTATTAAATAAAAAGATACATATACTTCTATATCAAGTGTATTGTGTATGACAAGTTGTTAAAACCCCGACAATCATTTTGAATAACCCTGTATATGCTGTATTATATTGAAAGTCTCAGCTCGTACCGCGCAGTAAACACTCCGTCTCGGTTACCGAAACCAAGCAAGCTACATGTTTCAGTCCTGCCGGACCATCATTAGGTTTGTACATAAAACCTTCAAATAAAGTGAAAGTATGTAAACTTACATGTGTAGCTGTCTTTATCAGATCTCACATGACATGTTGTATTACAATTTTTAATTGTAAAAATGCATTTTTTGCAGGTGATTTTTTTTTTAACTTTACGTTTTGCATAATTTGGCGTTAAATCCACTTTGGTACCTTGTTAAAGTACGTATTGTCGTTACACTTTAAAACCTTTCTAAATTCTTACATTTATCGATATTATAAGCGTGACTAGCTGTAATCAACTTGACATCAGCCCGTTTTTAAGCAGCTGCTTTTTTTTTTTTGTGACACTCCTGGAGGTGCCGACTGCCTTCTGACAGGATTGTGACTGTAGGCTGTCAGTTACTGTGTCACGTAACACGGCACATAATTTTTGAAACTTTAACTTTTTCCCTGTGCACTCCATATAGGTGTAGTAGAGGTATATCTCCACTTATTCTTAATTTCGGCACTGGATGGAGGTGAGTGGTCAGCTACACGCCCCGACGGCTTTACTCGGGAGAAGATCTCCCGTACGCATTGAACAGGAGGTTGGGTGGACCCCAGGGCCACTCTTTGACGTATTGGAGAAGAGGGACACATTGTCCCTGTTGGGAATCGAACCATGATTCCTGGGTCGTTCAACCCGTAGCCTAGCCACGACACCGACTACGCTGCCCCGACTCCAATGTAATAAACATTGAAATTCTAAATGGAAATTAATGTAAATTCTCAATATATTGAGGCATTCGTACCTAAATATACGCTCCTCCGAAATGTCGGTTTCTGTTTGCTATTCGACACGGTGTCGTGTCCCAGGAGACTTGTATCTTGTTTTTCCCTGGCCATTATCCTGATGTTTACGCTGCATAGGTATTTTATTTATCGTTAATGGAACTGAAGGGCATCTTACAAAAACGTAAGAATTCTTTGCTGGAGTCTTACGCATTCCGGTGTGGTTAAATAATATGCAAGTATTTTTGATATTATCTTCACCATGCATTCTTTTACAGTTCACAAATTATACACCAACAAAATGCACTATATTTTCACTTTATATTCTTTATTCTTCAACCCCTACACATGTTTCGGCCTTTACAAGGCCATCTTCAGGGGGCTCGTAAACTGCATTAGCTTCACATCCAATGTTTTTGTCTGCTATCACATTTAGTCCAGTTTAATTGTCATATATATTACAGCTATATACAATATCTAGATTTAAAATATATAAATACAGATCCTGTTACGATCCTAATTTCCTGTTGCCCAAATTGAACAGGCACCACAACGTGACGGGAATACAAAAACCGTGCACTAATGCATCAAAGAAAGTATGACAATGGGACAGATCCGTCCCACTGAATGAAGATCAAACGGAATAATTCCCTGACGTGAAGCCATCAAAGCTCGTCAACAACCCAAAGTCCTCTTAACATCGCAGTAATGTCGCTTTAACTACAACAGTGGCAATAAAATTTTATATTATTTTCACCGTGCATTTTTTACAATTCACAAATTACACACCAACAAAATGCACTATATTTTCACTTTTTATTCTTTATTCTTCAACCCCTACACATGTTTCGGCCTTTACAAGTCAGTACGCACCGCAACACGGGACACACACAACATAAACAGGACATATTTACGTAACTGACCATCCATATATACAAAACCAAAGCCAAAACAGAATAACTAGCCAATGGTGGAAGACATAACGTGAGAAAAAAAACCATATTGTTTCATTTTACTACGAAAATTGACGAACGTTTTAAGGATTTTATATTCTGTGTATTTTATATATTTTAAATATAGATATTGTATATAAATGTGATATATATGGCAATTAAACTGGACTAAATGTGATAGCAGACAAAACCTTAGGATGTGAGGTGAAAATAGTTTACGAGCCCCCTGAAGATGGCCATATAAAGGCCGAAACATATGTAGGGGTTGCAGAATAAAGTATATAAAGTGAAAATATAGTGCATTTCGTTGGTGTATAATTTGTGAATATACAAGTAGTTTAGAATGGACGTAAAATTTTGGTTTGGCAACGCAGTGGAAAAAAAAAAGGTTACTTTTGAGTACGGTTTAGTGGGTAAAAATAGTTTGGAGATGTGTAATTTATGTTCTTTAGTTATGGGGGTGGGGGGTGTTGAACATTGGGCTTACAGAAAAACAAGGAATTGTATGAATAGCTGTTATTAACCTGCTGATAAGGGATGGTCGTTAAAATAACCGGTTAGTCATCGGGCAAGCCGGGACTGGACCTGGGCAGCTTGACGGGAGGTGAGAGCCAAAGTGCAGCTTCCATTTAGTTGGGGTGTTTAGGGGATGAAGTGTGGGAAGTGTCAGGAGCATCGGTCAAGCGACGCCATGAGTCATTTTTAGCTTCCATTGCAAGAATGACTGGACTAGGCATTGATCAGGGTTTCCGTATTCAGCTGTCAGAAGTAAAGAAGATTAAGGTTTGAACTAAACAGTCAGCTTTGCCCTTTTGAATATTCGGCCAGCATTTTGAGTTATGTTGTGCTAACATAGTTGTGAACTTAATGTCACGTTTTTTCTTCCATACATTATAATTGTTAAAAGTTACGACCGCATTGCATGCAGGGTAAATAATAACAGTCCGAATAGTATCCTGTTACGATCCTAATTTCCTGTTGCCCAAATTGAACAGGCACCACAACGTGACGGGAATACAAAAACCGTGCACTAATGCATCAAAGAAAGTATGACAATGGGACAGATCCGTCCCACTGAATGAAGATCAAACGGAATAATTCCCTGACGTGAAGCCATCAAAGCTCGTCAACAACCCAAAGTCCTCTTAACATCGCAGTAATGTCGCTTTAACTACAACAGTGGCAATAAAATTTTATATTATTTTCACCGTGCATTTTTTACAATTCACAAATTACACACCAACAAAATGCACTATATTTTCACTTTTTATTCTTTATTCTTCAACCCCTACACATGTTTCGGCCTTTACAAGTCAGTACGCACCGCAACACGGGACACACACAACATAAACAGGACATATTTACGTAACTGACCATCCATATATACAAAACCAAAGCCAAAACAGAATAACTAGCCAATGGTGGAAGACATAACGTGAGAAAAAAAACCATATTGTTTCATTTACTACGAAAATTGACGAACGTTTTAAGGATTTTATATTCTGTGTATTTTATATATTTTAAATATAGATATTGTATATAAATGTGATATATATGGCAATTAAACTGGACTAAATGTGATAGCAGACAAAACCTTAGGATGTGAGGTGAAAATAGTTTACGAGCCCCCTGAAGATGGCCATATAAAGGCCGAAACATATGTAGGGGTTGCAGAATAAAGTATATAAAGTGAAAATATAGTGCATTTCGTTGGTGTATAATTTGTGAATATACAAGTAGTTTAGAATGGACGTAAAATTTTGGTTTGGCAACGCAGTGGAAAAAAAAAAGGTTACTTTTGAGTACGGTTTAGTGGGTAAAAATAGTTTGGAGATGTGTAATTTATGTTCTTTAGTTATGGGGGTGGGGGGTGTTGAACATTGGGCTTACAGAAAAACAAGGAATTGTATGAATAGCTGTTATTAACCTGCTGATAAGGGATGGTCGTTAAAATAACCGGTTAGTCATCGGGCAAGCCGGGACTGGACCTGGGCAGCTTGACGGGAGGTGAGAGCCAAAGTGCAGCTTCCATTTAGTTGGGGTGTTTAGGGGATGAAGTGTGGGAAGTGTCAGGAGCATCGGTCAAGCGACGCCATGAGTCATTTTTAGCTTCCATTGCAAGAATGACTGGACTAGGCATTGATCAGGGTTTCCGTATTCAGCTGTCAGAAGTAAAGAAGATTAAGGTTTGAACTAAACAGTCAGCTTTGCCCTTTTGAATATTCGGCCAGCATTTTGAGTTATGTTGTGCTAACATAGTTGTGAACTTAATGTCACGTTTTTTCTTCCATACATTATAATTGTTAAAAGTTACGACCGCATTGCATGCAGGGTAAATAATAACAGTCCGAATAGTATCCTGTTACGATCCTAATTTCCTGTTGCCCAAATTGAACAGGCACCACAACGTGACGGGAATACAAAAACCGTGCACTAATGCATCAAAGAAAGTATGACAATGGGACAGATCCGTCCCACTGAATGAAGATCAAACGGAATAATTCCCTGACGTGAAGCCATCAAAGCTCGTCAACAACCCAAAGTCCTCTTAACATCGCAGTAATGTCGCTTTAACTACAACAGTGGCAATAAAATTTTATATTATTTTCACCGTGCATTTTTTACAATTCACAAATTACACACCAACAAAATGCACTATATTTTCACTTTTTATTCTTTATTCTTCAACCCCTACACATGTTTCGGCCTTTACAAGTCAGTACGCACCGCAACACGGGACACACACAACATAAACAGGACATATTTACGTAACTGACCATCCATATATACAAAACCAAAGCCAAAACAGAATAACTAGCCAATGGTGGAAGACATAACGTGAGAAAAAAAACCATATTGTTTCATTTTACTACGAAAATTGACGAACGTTTTAAGGATTTTATATTCTGTGTATTTTATATATTTTAAATATAGATATTGTATATAAATGTGATATATATGGCAATTAAACTGGACTAAATGTGATAGCAGACAAAACCTTAGGATGTGAGTGAAAATAGTTTACGAGCCCCCTGAAGATGGCCATATAAAGGCCGAAACATATGTAGGGGTTGCAGAATAAAGTATATAAAGTGAAAATATAGTGCATTTCGTTGGTGTATAATTTGTGAATATACAAGTAGTTTAGAATGGACGTAAAATTTTGGTTTGGCAACGCAGTGGAAAAAAAAAGGTTACTTTTGAGTACGGTTTAGTGGGTAAAAATAGTTTGGAGATGTGTAATTTATGTTCTTTAGTTATGGGGTGGGGGGTGTTGAACATTGGGCTTACAGAAAAACAAGGAATTGTATGAATAGCTGTTATTAACCTGCTGATAAGGGATGGTCGTTAAAATAACCGGTTAGTCATCGGGCAAGCCGGGACTGGACCTGGGCAGCTTGACGGGAGGTGAGAGCCAAAGTGCAGCTTCCATTTAGTTGGGGTGTTTAGGGGATGAAGTGTGGGAAGTGTCAGGAGCATCGGTCAAGCGACGCCATGAGTCATTTTTAGCTTCCATTGCAAGAATGACTGGACTAGGCATTGATCAGGTTTCCGTATTCAGCTGTCAGAAGTAAAGAAGATTAAGGTTTGAACTAAACAGTCAGCTTTGCCCTTTTGAATATTCGGCCAGCATTTTGAGTTATGTTGTGCTAACATAGTTGTGAACTTAATGTCACGTTTTTTCTTCCATACATTATAATTGTTAAAAGTTACGACCGCATTGCATGCAGGGTAAATAATAACAGTCCGAATAGTATCCTGTTACGATCCTAATTTCCTGTTGCCCAAATTGAACAGGCACCACAACGTGACGGGAATACAAAAACCGTGCACTAATGCATCAAAGAAAGTATGACAATGGGACAGATCCGTCCCACTGAATGAAGATCAAACGGAATAATTCCCTGACGTGAAGCCATCAAAGCTCGTCAACAACCCAAAGTCCTCTTAACATCGCAGTAATGTCGCTTTAACTACAACAGTGGCAATAAAATTTTATATTATTTTCACCGTGCATTTTTTACAATTCACAAATTACACACCAACAAAATGCACTATATTTTCACTTTTTATTCTTTATTCTTCAACCCCTACACATGTTTCGGCCTTTACAAGTCAGTACGCACCGCAACACGGGACACACACAACATAAACAGGACATATTTACGTAACTGACCATCCATATATACAAAACCAAAGCCAAAACAGAATAACTAGCCAATGGTGGAAGACATAACGTGAGAAAAAAAACCATATTGTTTCATTTTACTACGAAAATTGACGAACGTTTTAAGGATTTTATATTCTGTGTATTTTATATATTTTAAATATAGATATTGTATATAAATGTGATATATATGGCAATTAAACTGGACTAAATGTGATAGCAGACAAAACCTTAGGATGTGAGGTGAAAATAGTTTACGAGCCCCCTGAAGATGGCCATATAAAGGCCGAAACATATGTAGGGGTTGCAGATAAAGTATATAAAGTGAAAATATAGTGCATTTCGTTGGTGTATAATTTGTGAATATACAAGTAGTTTAGAATGGACGTAAAATTTTGGTTTGGCAACGCAGTGGAAAAAAAAAAGGTTACTTTTGAGTACGGTTTAGTGGGTAAAAATAGTTTGGAGATGTGTAATTTATGTTCTTTAGTTATGGGGGTGGGGGGTGTTGAACATTGGGCTTACAGAAAAACAAGGAATTGTATGAATAGCTGTTATTAACCTGCTGATAAGGGATGGTCGTTAAAATAACCGGTTAGTCATCGGGCAAGCCGGGACTGGACCTGGGCAGCTTGACGGGAGGTGAGAGCCAAAGTGCAGCTTCCATTTAGTTGGGGTGTTTAGGGGATGAAGTGTGGGAAGTGTCAGGAGCATCGGTCAAGCGACGCCATGAGTCATTTTTAGCTTCCATTGCAAGAATGACTGGACTAGGCATTGATCAGGGTTTCCGTATTCAGCTGTCAGAAGTAAAGAAGATTAAGGTTTGAACTAAACAGTCAGCTTTGCCCTTTTGAATATTCGGCCAGCATTTTGAGTTATGTTGTGCTAACATAGTTGTGAACTTAATGTCACGTTTTTTCTTCCATACATTATAATTGTTAAAAGTTACGACCGCATTGCATGCAGGGTAAATAATAACAGTCCGAATAGTATCAGATAAGGTGTTGCACACAGTGGTCAGGGTCAAGATTATGGACCTCCCTATTAATGAACTCCGGTAGTTTGGTAATAGGTAACCACTGTTTTAAGGAATTGCTATTTTCCATTTCACCGGATTTTTAAATTAAAAGTTGACAATAAAGTTGCCTTTTGGTTCACACACCCTCACAGTTACACAAACCAGTCAGTTAATGCTGTACAGTGAAAAAATCGCTGTTTGTTCTGAATCCATACAAAACCACATAAATAACAGTCCGTACCGCCGCAGAAAAAAACCTCCGTTCAGTTATACAAACCAGTCAGTTAAGTTTGTACAGTGAAAAAATCCGTTTGTTATGGATATCCACCAAAACACATAAATACAGTCCGTACGCGCAGGGGAAACACATCCCCGTCCAGTTAACCAACATAGTCAGTTAATGTTGTACAGTGAAAAATCGCTGTTTGATTCTGAGAATCAATACAACAAAACACATAAAAAAACAGTTACGGTACGTTATGGTAAAACATAGTTAAGTGTAATTATGTCTTATATGTGGTCGTTGACATGGTTACAAAAAACAAGAATATGTATGAATAGCTGTGTATTGAACCTGTGATAAGATGTCGTAATAACGTTAGTCTGAGATCCTAGCACAAAACAACCATAAATAACAGTCAGTGCCAGCGCAGTAACACACTCCGTCATTTTAGTTATGCAAAAACAATCAGGTTCAGTATATGTTGTAAGACAGTGAAATAATCGCTTTTTTTGCGTTCTGAGATTCCAAACAAAACAACATTAAATTTTAAAGTCGTACGCAGCATGCAGGTAAAAACTCCGTCCAATTATACAAACCAAGTCAGATTAATGATCTGTACAGTGAAATATACGCTGTTTGTTCTGAGATCCACACCAAAGAAATATAAATACAGTCCGTACTGCGCAGTAAAACACTCCGTCTCAGTTACACAAACCAGTCAGTTAATGCTGTACAGTGAAAAATCGCTGTTTGTTCTGAGATCCACACAAAACACATAAATACAGTCCGTACCGCGCAGTAAACACACTCCGTCTCAGTTAACAAACCAGTCAGTTAATGTTGTACAGTGAAATAATCGCTGTTTGTTCTGAGATCCACACAAAACACATAAATACAGTCCGTACCGCGCAGTAAACACACTCCGTCTCAGTTACACAAACCAGTCAGTTAATGTTGTACAGTGAAATAATCGCTGTTTGTTCTGAGATCCACACAAAACACATAAATACAGTCCGTACAGCGCAGTAAACACACTCCGTCTCAGTTACACAAACAAGTCAGTTAATGCTGTACAGTGAAATAATCGCTGTTCGTTCTGAGATCTACACAAAACACATAAATACAGTCCGTACCGCGCAGTAAACACACTCCGTCTCGGTTATGCAAACCAGTCAGTTAATGTTGTACAGTGAAATAATCGCTGTTTGTTCTGAGATCCACACAAAACACATAAATACAGTCCGTACCGCGCAGTAAACACACTCCGTCTCGGTTATACAAACCAGTCAGTTAATGTTGTACAGTGAAATAATCGCTGTTTGTTCTGAGATCCACACAAAACACATAAATACAGTCCGTACCGCGCAGTAAACACACTCCGTCTCAGTTACACAAACCAGTCAGTTAATGCTGTGCAGTGAAATAATCGCTGTTCGTTCTGAGATCCACACAAAACACATAAATACAGTCCGTACCGCGCAGTAAACACACTCCGTCTCGGTTATACAAACCAGTCAGTTAATGTTGTACAGTGAAATAATCGCTGTTTGTTCTGAGATCCACACAAAACACATAAATACAGTCCGTACCGTGCAGTAAACACACTCCGTCTCAGTTATACAAACCAGTCAGTTAATGTTGTACAGTGAAATAATCGCTGTTTGTTCTGAGATCCACACAAAACACATAAATACAGCTCGTACCGCGCAGTAAACACACTCCGTCTCAGTTATACAAACCAGTCAGTTAATGTTGTACAGTGAAATAATCGCTGTTTGTTCTGAGATCCACACAAAACACATAAATACACTGTGTGGGCAGAATGTAGAATTTTTTTGTTTTGTTATAAACCTGGTGGTAAAGTTCACCCTAGAAGAAGCCATGAAGGCCCAGGAGGAGGTAGTAGAAGTATAGCTCTACTCTTTCTTTAATCTCGGCTCTAGATGTGGATGAGTTTTCAACGCGACGCCCCGGCCGCATTACCCACGGGGAAAGATAAACCTGGTGGTGCATAAGGTAATCGCTGGGCTTTAAAGGGTTAAAATCTCTGAGGAATTGCGCTGTGTAATCCCCATATTTAGTTGGCAAACATTTGTTATCATTATTTCGTATGTTTGTTTGAGGTGTTGGATAATTAATCAGTCTAAAGAACGCCTGGCTGATCCCAGTGGCCGCGCGGTCTAAGGCGTGGGTCTGCGGCCGCTCGCTTGCTGGGTTTGTGGGTTCGAATCCCACCGGGAGCATGGATGTCTGTCTGTTGTGAGTGTTGTGTGTTGTCAGGTAGAGTCTCTGCGACGAGCTGGTCACTCGTCGAGAGGAGTCCTACCGAGTGTGGTGTGTCTGAGTGTGATCGTGAAGCTCGAAAAACGAGGCGGCCTAGGTCCCCAAGGGGCTGTCGAGCCATTGAAAAAAAAAAAAAAAAAAAAAAAAAAAAAGAACCCCTGAAGACTGTCGCTTAATTTCATGCGAGGAGTACAGACTGTGTACGTTCTGGTGGTAGCCAGAGTGTACACTGAACCCTTGTGTGGCGCTAAGCTTCCTCGCGAGGTAATCGTGAGTCACACCTTTCCCTCGGCCAACCCAGGATGAGTCATAGCCGTAGCTCGCCTCAGCGCGTAGCGTGCACTGCATTTCAGGAAGGTCTCCGATCGAACTCCTGAGGCTGCATTTCGTGACCGTCTTCTGGCAGTCCATCCGTTCACGTGGCTAGTCGTTCGTACGCCATTGAAGTACCGCGGGCGGCATAACTGTGTGGTTCAGTGGTGGGAGAGGGGGTTGGGCGAATAACGCGGTCATGGAAGGCATCAGACTTTTGGACTTCAGCGAAAACCGAAGTTCTTGTTGCAGATCAATTTATTTTACACCAATTATTGCACACGTAAAACCACTTTTTTGTAGTTTTTATTGTAAAATGTACCCCTACACGTGTTTCGATCCTCGGATCATCGTCAGGGTTTTTTTAAAAGTGATAGTGGCTTTTTTTAAAAAAACCCTGACGATGATCCGAGGATCGAAACACGTGTAGGGGTACATTTTACAATAAAAACTACAAAAAAGTTGTTTTACGTGTGCATTAGTTGGTGTAAAATAAATTGAATTAGTGAAAATGCACGGTGACAGCAATGTAAAATTAAAAAAAAAAAATCTTGTTGCAGTGTTAACGATATACCAGGTTGGCAGGCCTGCTGTTTCTCTGCATTCTGACAATCGCCCTCATATGTTATGCTCGCTGCTAGGTCTACGCCACCTAATGGTCCTAATTTTTATTGAATTTGAATTTAATTATTCCTAAATCGGTAAGGCGATGTTGATCCTGTAAAACTGATTGTTTCCTGCTCCCTGTTGTCTGTTATTTTAATGTCATTCTTTGAGTCATCGGTACATCTCTCCAGGATATGTCTGCTAAGACCAGATTTTGTGCAGTACACGCCCCTTATATTAAATCTTGCAGTCTACAGCATTGTTTCCCAAACATTTTTTGCTGGGGGGCCCCTTTTGGCTTCGGAAAATAACCACGGATCCTCCTCACATCCTTGCTCACGTAATGTAGATGTCCGGACGATAGGTATCCAAAATTAAAAATTTATGTCTCAGGACTGATTTTAGATAGACACTAATACATACCTGTAGCATACGTAACAATGCATTGCATGAGTTTATCTTAATTAAACTGATTGTCGCTCGCTTCGTGGGTACAGGAAGTTTCTTAAGTAGGTATTCTTACGGTCATATGACATAAACACATCGCCATTTAAAGAAGTTCCGCGATTATTTTTAACAAAACATTATTCCTATAATTTAAAGATATAAGTAAACTTGAAAGTAGTTATTACAGAAATGTATCCACGGATCCCTTGGGATCCGCCGAGCACACTTTGGGAACCGCTGGTCTACAGTATATCGTTTATCACACATCGTCTGTTCTGTAAATGTTTTGTGTCACGGGCACTTTATTTCGTACATGATTTACTGTGTATGGTTGTCGGTAGAAGTGCCCCTTGTCTAATACTGTGGACTGGGGCCGCACCTCCGCCATCCCGTGAGCCCTTAATACGCTTCGTGTTTAAGGACACAGTTTCATCTAGGGTTATACAGAAGTTATAGTTATCGACTGGTAAGATATTCGGGAAAGCATTATCATCTGTGTTTTAGCACCCGCTTGGAGTAACTGGGAAGAACAGCGAAACACTTCACTGCGGATATAGGTGCAGCCAGTGGAGGTTGATTGTCTTGAAGGATGCAGGCATCATAGGTCATTTAGTGACAATGCACCAAATGCAGATGCAGTTTAGTGTGGAATGATATGGAAAACTTTGAAAATACACGGGGGGGGGGGGGAGCGGCTGTGGTGTGTTGTAAATCTGTGCCAGTGTTCAACTATAGTGATCGGGAGAAACTGTGAATGTCTTGAGTCATGGCGAGCGGTAGCCTATTCGAAATTCGAATTATCTTCAGAATATGTAGAGTTTAGTGTCGCAACTGTGTGAACCGGATTAACTTAGGCTGCACGCCACACACATGTTGGTGCAAGGCTAATCGCACTGCGGGATTGTTCCGTTGCATTCACTGTACCGAGACACGTTTCAAACAAATGTTGCAGATCGCAGTGTGATTTAATCTCAAGATGAGACTTCCGTTGTGCTGCGAGACAAAACAATATAGGCACTGTACGTATAACGTAATTCTGTGGCGCGTTCACGTAACCATTGTTGCCATGGAAACGCAAAGGTGTGTTCCCTTTGTGTTTTTGACATACATATATCGCTGCCAACAATATAATACTGACATTGTTGTCATGGAAACTCAACAATACTTTCTACGTATTTATTGTTGCCCTATATATGTCGCCGCCTACGACATGAAACACGCTTATGTCTTCGTGTGAAGTGCCCGATATTTTAGTCCGATTTTAACCAAATTTGGATTTTCGCGACAAATTTTCGTAGAAGTCCCCAGTATCAAATTTCACTGAAATCCGTCCAGTGGGAGTCGCACTGATACATGCGGACAGCAGACATGACGAAGGGACTGTGCGCATGCGCCAAAAAACGGTCTTTTGTTTTGTGTGTTTTATTTGTAATTTGATGTGTGTCTTTGTCTGTGTCGTACAGTTGTGTTGTCCTTGCGTGTCCGTGTTGGTGCAGACCACGAGTGGGAAATTTCATCTAAATATTCTCAGTCGTTTCGGAGTTTGAACATGCGGACATGCATATCGACATACGAAATGTCTTACATGTTTTTTTTTTTTAGATTAAGTTTTTCTGGTTTGTGACACCGTGTAGTCTGGTAGGTAGAAGAAGAAGCGGGTTCGTACGGAACGCTGACGTCCATCTACAGGCCTGATGGTGTCACATCCCGGAAGACCATAATCAGAAATTATCACCACCCCCAAAATCTCCATCTCGATCCTTTCTTTGCGATAATTTGGTGCATTTTGTTGAATGACGGGGTAACGACGTCTTATTTTTTTTCCATGGCGCAACAGCCCCTAGTGGGCCAGGGCCTCCTCATTATCTAGGCTTCACATAACATCAGACACACCACACTCGGTAGGACTCCTCTGGACGAGTGATCAGCCCGCGCAGAGACCTGTACCTGACAACACACACACCACACAAAGACACACATCCATGCTCCGGGGGATTCGAACCCACAATCCCAGCAAGCGAGCGGCCGAGACCCACGCCTTAGACCGCGCGGCCACTGGGATCGGCAAAGTCTTTATACCGATTGAAGAAAAAGGCCAATGCCAGAAACACAATGAGGCATGAATCACTTGTGTTATTTTAGGTTTCTGAAAAGGCTGTCTTACAGATAACTGTGAGGCATAAATTTCAGGTTATTTGGTAGCTTTTAGGGGAACAAGCCGTAAGACAAAGCTAAAGGTCCTTGTAACGCTGACCGTAATTAAAGGACGCTCACCAAAAATGCCCTTTCGGTTTGGACTTTGAAGTTTGGGGGGAGGACGCGTGGTTTGCATACTTGGGTATGCGGGGGCGTCCCTTTGTTAGGTTGAACTTTGACCTGGTGGTCATAGAGTGCTTAACGTAGCTCGGAGTTGTTACCATATACCGGGGGTGGCCATAACGCGGCTTGCGCCAGTTGCTGGTACAAGTATTGTGCATGTAGCTTACATGCTCACGAGACTTTGTAAAGAAAGAAGATATGTTTAACTGAAACTAGCGTATTGTATTGGATGAGTAGAAATAAGAAGTCTTAAAATAAAGGAAAAATGTTTTATTGTCACGTTATATTCACCGTGCATCTTGATAACTAATTGAGAGTTTTAGACTTAAGAGAATATAGTGCATATGTTGGTGTCTAAAACTTTTAATTAATGTTTTATTTTGTTAATACATGGCTGTTGCCGAAGTTGCCTCCTACAGTGCCGCCCCCGAAGCTCCTCTGGCTGGCCACATGTACGTCAGCAGAGCACCACAGCGTCAGTTACGGTGCTCAAGAAAACTGAAGGCCTTGAAGCCCATTCCTTTGAAATGTAGAAAATGTAAGCGTATACGAATTTAACTCACAACACACAGTCCAACAAAATGCACTGTATTGTTCCCAGATATTTTACATTACAATATCACTTTGAACACTGCTACATGTTTCGATCCCCAATGGGGAATCATTATCGGGGAATCACACTAAAGTAAAACTGCACAAAGTGTACAACTGTACTATATACAAATGTCCACGTTTTAACTGTTTGACTTTTTTGTATCTTTGTAAAGTGCACGTGGGTTGCTAGTTTGTCTTTGTGAAGTGTTTCTTTAATTTGATTCCCTGATGATGATTCCATTGGGGATCGAAACATGTAGCAGTGTTCAAAGTGATATTGTAATATAAAACATCTATAACAATATTGTGCATTTTGTTGGAGTGAGTGTTGTGATTTGATTGTCGACAGTGCGCGGTGTGAACAGTATGAAGTATACGAAGTTGCTAATTGTTTTTGGTATTAATAGGTGCGTCTTTTATTTATATAGTTATTAATGTGATTGTGTTTTTAAAGTCGAGTTTTTGTTTCGTGCCACAGTGACTACGAATTCGTTTGCACTGACTTTGAGGAGGCGAAATTGCTTCAGTACTTATTTACACCACGGCGTTATTTGATATTTCTGGCAAAATCAATCTTAAAATGTCTAAATGTTGTACGTAAATGCCATACATCAGGAATGCTTAAGAAGTGTTGTGCATTTTGATGTATCTCTTCCCTCTAACATGTCATTTAGTGTCACTGACTGACTGACTGACTAACTATAACTAACTAACTAACTAACTCCATGCAGCAGAGTTCTTCTTGAGAAGCTAGTACTTCCTTAGCAAGCCCAGAAATTCCCCGAATTTTATGGAAGGCAAGTGTTCATTACCGTGGTCACAAGAGCCCGCCGCTGGCCCAAGTTCTGAGCCAGATGAATACAGTTCACACTCATCCTGTTTATTTAATATCCATTTTAATAACATCCAGTTCTTTCAAACGGTCTCAGGTGTTACCACCAAACCCCTGTATGCGTTTTTCTTCTTTGCCGTACGTTCTACATGCCTTGTCCATCCGTAAGTTCCACATGCCTTGCCCATCCAGTTTCCTTTCATTTGATCACCTTAATAATCGGAGAGGAACGGAAGTCATGAAGCTTCGTATTATGCAGTTTTCTCCAGCGTCCTGTTTGTTGCTCTTTCACTCGCGGTCCAAATACTTCCCCAGCATTTAGTTACGCTACAAAACTCAATTACTGAAGTCTGCATTGTGTGTGCTAGTTGCATGAGCGGTAACAGATGAGGTGATGTGCTGTCTCTGATTTCTGTTTTGGTGTTGCTAGTTGCATGAGCGGTGGACAGATGAGGTGATGTGACTGTCCTCTGATTCTGTTGGTGTGGCTAGTTGCATGAGCGTAGACAGATGAGGTGATGTGTTTCCTCTGATTTCTGTTTTGGTGTGTGCTAGTTGCATGAGCGGTAGACAGATGAGGTGATGTGACTGTCCTCTGATTTCTGTTGACATAAAGTGACAGAATTAATTGCATGAGTCAAAAATATGAAGCTCAAAGACAAATCACATGGCCTTGCTTCGTAAAGTATTGCAAGCCGTTGTAGTCACTTTTCCTTGACTAACTAACTAACTAACTAACAACTCCATGGAGCAGAGTCCTTCCTGAGAAGTTAACACGTCCTCAGGCAGTCAAGAAATTCCACGCACTTTGTGGAACGCGAAGGTTCATTACCGCATTCACAAGAGCCCCTCCGCCTGTCCCTGTCCTGAGCCAAATCAATCTAGTCCATGCTTCCCTATTCCACGCCTTAAAAATCCATTTTAATATTATCCTCCTGTCTGCTTCTAGGTCTTCCAAATGTTCTCTTTCCTCAGGTCTCCCCACCAAAACCTTGCATGCACCTCGCCTGTCTTCCATACGTGTCACATGCTCCGTCCAGCTCATTCTTCTTTATATGATCACCCGAATAATATTTTGGGAGGAGTAAACAGATCATAAAGCTCCTCGTTATGTAGTCTTCTCCACTCCCTTTTTTACCTCGTCCCTCTTAGGCCCAAATATCTTGCTCAGTACCCTGTTTCAAACACCCTCAGCCATTGTCACACCCATGCTGCAACCCCCCCCCCCCAAAAGCGAAATTTAAAAAACACAGATTTTGTAGGCTCGATGATACCAAAGATTTTTTTTCAGTCTAAATCAGCCACTGATATCGGCCGATGACTAGTGCATTGGAATACTGAAAAATACAATAAAAATTTACGAATATGTGGAGCGTTTCTCTTTTTCAGTCAGCTTTAATTTCCCCTGTAACGTAACTAGATGTCAGCGCCGAGATTTTGACATGATTCTCATAACATAGATTTTTAAAATCTAACAAATTATACATAGCCTCAGGGGCACCCCCCGCCCCAAAGAAAAACTGGGTGCGTCTGTGCCCTCAGCCTATGTTCCTCCCTCAGTGTGAGAGACCAAGTTTCACACCCATACAAAACAACAAGCAAAATTATAGTTCTGTATATCTTAATCTTTATATTTTTTGATAGCAACCTGGAAGACGATTTTTCACCGAATGACAGCAAGCATTACGTGACTTCAGTCTGCTCTTAATTTCTTCATGAATGGAATTTTGATTTGTTAGGGTTGTGTTCCCAAATATTTCAACTCTCCCACCCTTTCAAAGGATTTATTACCTGTATATACAAACCTTCACTTCCAACTCGCTGCTCAGTATTTATTATATTTACTTTCGGTTACAAGATATGGCCGTCTTTGGGAGCTACAAACTTCACGGGCGCATACAGCATGTATTGCAAGTAGTCATATGTAAATGGTAAAAAAAAAACATGTTGGTGCCTGTGTATAATTATATTACAGTTGTGGTGTCAGCTTGTAATTAGTGTTAAAACTCTTTAAATTATAATACAAATTAAATATTAAAATTGCTCAATGTACTGTATCCAAACATCTGTAGTGGTGACATAATTTTCGATTTAATTTGGATCGAGAGACGCCAAGGCTTCGACACTCCGTGTATGCAGCGTATTCATTGATAGTGCACACACGGAGTGTCTCGTAGCAACTAGATTTTTTGATGTGGCAAAGTTTGCGACTCTTAACACTATTATCATCACTGTCATCACACAAATTCTCATTCGCAGTTGTTGGCTTGCATATATATTCTCTCCCCAGTTTTGCATTAAAATCTCGTAACAGAATCTTCATATCGTGCTTAGGAAAGTGATGGAATGCATGCTCTAATTCTTCACAGAAAATGGCCTTTGAGTCAGCACTTTTGTCCTCGGTTGGCGCATGCGCATACAGAACAATAATATCACACCAGCGACCTCTCAGCAATATACATTTCATCCTATAATTATCAAACTCTGCTCTCTTTAACTGCTGGTACTATTGTTTGTGTGCCTCAATAAATTAATTGTTTATACAGAAACACTTTTGATGCCGACTTTTATGACACAAATAATAAATGTCATTTTGTGATTCTTCGGTGTAACTTCAGTAAGCCAAGTATGGGGACACAAATAGTCTTGTGAACCACTTGTTTCTAGGACTTTGTCCATCGTCTTTATTGTGAATAAAATGTAAAATATAAAATACATAAAAATCTACGTTTCGGAAGATGGCTCTTCTTCCGAAACGTAGATTTTTATATATTTTGTATTTGACATTTTATTCACAATAAAGACGATGGACAAAGTCCTAGAAACAAGTGGTTCACAGTATCTTATACCGTCGTCAAAACCTTTTGGAATTCAACAAATAGTCTTATTTCGGCATTTTCAAAAACTCCAATATCATTTTCCTTGTACATGTATCATCGTCAAATATATACGTTCAGAGCACATTTTTTTTTCTAGGCGAGACATGTCTGTGGTAGCAATTGTGGACACACTCTCATCCCGGAAGAACAAAATTTATTTACGACCCCAGTAAAAGGCTCCGTCTCCGTCCCTTATTTGTTATAATGTGCGTTTTTTTTTTCTTTTCTCAAATGACGGCAATTGCTTTGAAGCCATACACAAGAGGACACTGCCCTCCATTTCACTGAGCACTGCTTTAACTCCTGTCTTATTTTAAATTTCCGGAAATGTTTTCTTACAAATAACAGTGAGGGGTAGATTTCAGGTCAGTTTGTAACTTTTAGGGAAATAAGAAAAATAACCCAAGCCAAATGTAAAGGTTGTGGTTTTTATGTGCTGATTGAAGGACGCCGCCAAAACGAATCATTAGCCTTTGTACTTTGTACTTTTGGAAGAGACGGTTTAGCTTGGGGGGTGACGCGTGGTTTGCGTACTTACACACCGCGTATGCCGTGGCGGGGTCATTTTCATTCCGGCCTTCACACAGTGCATATCGTGGCTCTGGGTTTTTACGTGTACTTTGTTGGACGTGTGCTATCGTCGGCTGTCGGTATGGTGTCGAGGAAAGCTGAAGCGTTGAGGTGTCTGCAGGTGAAAGGTGGAAAAGGTAAGCGAATGGCAACGTGTTAATTATTTTTGGTATTAATACGTGTATTGTGTGTTTATATTTTATTAGTGTGATGGGCCTGTTCAGTTTTTAAAGTCGAAGCTACCTGTGAGTGTGTCAGTTCGCGTTCTGCATTCCAGTGACTATGAATTCGTGCGTGTTGAGACGGAACTACCGTCATTGCGTGTAGCAAAGTACAGTCGAACTCGGTTATAACGTCATGAAAGGCACTAAATATCTTGTGTCGTTATAAACGAGTGTTGTTATAACCGTGAATTATAATGTTATTGTTAACAGTGGGGACTTAATTGATACTAGAGAATATCTGACGATATAGACGAGGTGTCGCATAAACCGATGTCGTTATAACCGGGTTCTGCTGTACTTGAATGTTCTCACTGATACATTATTGTACAGGTTTGACATAATTAATTTTTAGATTATCTAAATGGTTCCATATTATGAGGCAAGGAAAGTAAAGCTCTCCGTTTGACACCATGAAGGCATATGCCGGGAGTAGAGGTTTAGCTCCACGTACTCTTAACGTCGAGATTAAATGGGACAGGCTGAAGAAGTATTTTTTTTAGTTATAGGCCGTATTCATTCTAGCTTTAAGGTGTTATTTAGTGACTGTATACAGTTCGTTGTAAGAAGGTATATTATGCCACTTCACGTGAGACGGACATGTGAGAGGTACGGCTTTGCTCTAGTACTGCAGGTCTTGAGGTTTTCACAGCGGTGTGGTTGAGGGCGTCTTGGACATGGCGCCGCGTCGCTCCGTAATCGGTTCCTGAAGTTTCGAATGATCATACTGTCTTCATCTTCAGTGGCCTTAAGGTCCGATAAGGCTTTTGTACTCCATGAAGATGGAGGCACTGCTTCGTTCGAAACGTCTGGAACCGATTATTCAGTGACGTGGCGTCATATCTCGGAAGAACTGAGTTCTTTATTCTCGTATATTGTTTGGCATTAAGTAACGATTAATTTCGTAAATCAACGCTGTTAAATTGCATTAAAGGACATATCATTGCTTAGCAGTTTTTCTCTCCATTATAATGACTTTGTTCGCTGTTATTTGTGATAATAACAGTAGCACTTGTGATGACGACTTTGCCTTCTTATATTTCAGATTCCGATTGTGAATTCCACAGTCCTAGTGTCGATTCACATATAGGTTCATTTTGACATTCTTGAGAACGCAAACAGCTGTTGTATTTTGTTACCGTTGTGAAACAAGCAACGCTTTCAGAGCACAAATAACGGTGTTTCTGATCGAGATGCCGTGCTTTTAGTAAAACACACTTCTCGTATTATCTTTGCTGTCATTTTCGTCTTGTGTGCCCGCGATAGCTCAGTCGGTATAGCGAATCGCTACGGACTGGACGGTCTGGGGATCGAATCCCGGCGAGGGCGAGATTTTCCGCACCCGTCCAGACCGGCCCTGAGGTCCACTCCTATACAATGAGTACCGGGTCATTCCCGGGGGGGTAAAGCGGCCGGGGCGTGGCATTAAGCACCCACCCCTATCTGGCGCCGCGGTTAAAGAAAGAGTAGAGATATACCTCTAATCCTCCTCTGTGCCTTCAATGCAGGTTATAGGGTGAAATTTACCTTTATTTTACGTTTGTCATTTTCGTCATAATTATTGCAGTTGATTGTAATGTGTTTGCCTTAAGTTAGAACGAAAGTTACTTAAGGTAGTTCACATTACAGTTTTCATTGCGGTCATGAAGAATGCAGATGTGTGTGAACTGTGACATGTCTTGAATGATCGTCGTTTAATACCTTACTTGTACTCGTAGTTTCCCCTGACTTGGGGTGTGTTTGCAGTGCCTGCTATTATTTCGTGTTATTATTAATTAATCTTTGTCGTGCTGACAGTGAACACTTGCCAGTACTGCTGACAGTGAACACTTGCCAGTACAGTGTGTGCCTCTCTGCTTCGCCATGCCTGCCTATCTTTGTCGTGCTGACAGTGAACACTTGCCAGTACAGTGAACACTTACCAGTACAGTGAACACTTGCCAGTACAGTGAACACTTGCCAGTACAGTGAACACTTGCCAGTACAGTGAACACTTGTCAGTACAGTGAACACTTGCCAGTACAGTGTGTACCTCTCTGCTTCGCCATGCCTGCCTATCTTTGTCGTGCTGACAGTGAACACTTGCCAGTACAGTGAACACTTGCCAGTACAGTGAACACTTGCCAGTACAGTGAACACTTGTCAGTACAGTGAACACTTGCCAGTACAGTGTGTACCTCTCTGCTTCGCCATGCCTGCCTATCTTTGTCGTGCTGACAGTGAACACTTGCCAGTACAGTGAACACTTACCAGTACAGTGAACACTTGCCAGTACAGTGAACACTTACCAGTACAGTGAACACTTGCCAGTACAGTGAACACTTGCCAGTACAGTGAACACTTGCCAGTACAGTGAACACTTGTCAGTACAGTGAACACTTGCCAGTACAGTGAACACTTGCCAGTACAGTGTGTACCTCTCTGCTTCGCCATGCCTGCCTATCTTTGTCGTGCTGACAGTGAACACTTGCCAGTACAGTGAACACTTGCCAGTACAGTGTGTACCTCTCTGCTTCGCCATGCCTGCCTATCTTTGTCGTGCTGACAGTGAACACTTGCCAGTACAGTGAACACTTGCCAGTACAGTGTGTACCTCTCTGCTTCGCCATGCCTGCCTATCTTTCCACATGTAACAAATTGTAAACTGTCAGATTTTAGTCTTCCGTCGCGGTATAGTTGAGGTTCTCGCTCTTCTGGGATGTTACGCGGCGTGGGTTGGTAGTAGTTACCGACGTTTCGGAACAACCTATCGGTCCAAACATTTCGGTAACCAACTACAAACCTGCGCCGCATAACATTCCAGAAGACCAACGGCCTCGATTTGCACACCGCTGTGCGGATTTTCAGTAGGTTTTATGTTTGAGAGTCTGAACAAGATGTGCTGAGACAGTCGTACAGTGACTGACACTTCACGTGAAGACGTGTACGCGTTTAGGGGGGCCATCTTGACGGAAGACGTGTACCTTTAGGGCCATCTTGAACGTGAAGACGTGTACGCGTTAGGGGGGCCCATCTTGAACGTGAAGACTGTACGCGTTTAGGGGGGCCCATCTTGAACGTGAAGACGTGTACGCGTTTAGGGGGGCCCATCTTGAACGTGAAGACGTGTACGCGTTTAGGGGGGCCCATCTTGAACGTGAAGACGTGTACGCGTTTAGGGGGGCCCATCTTGAACGTGAAGACGTGTACGCGTTTAGGGGGGCCCATCTTGAACGTGAAGACGTGTACGCGTTTAGGGGGGCCCATCTTGAACGTGAAGACGTGTACGCGTTTAGGGGGCCCATCTTGAACGTGAAGACGTGTACGCGTTTAGGGGGGCCCATCTTGAACGTGAAGACGTGTACGCGTTTAGGGGGGCCCATCTTGAACGTGAAGACGTGTACGCGTTTAGGGGGGCCCATCTTGAACGTGAAGACGTGTACGCGTTTAGGGGGGCCCATCTTGAACGTGAAGACGTGTACGCGTTTAAGGGGGCCCATCTTGAACGTAACGCGCCAGATATTTATGGAAATGAGAATGTTTTCGAACAAAGAGTACAGAAGGAAATGGACTTATTGTTTAGTCTCTTAACACACTTTGACCTTAAGTCTTGCGGTTTTGGAATGAATTAAACTGGTGCGCATCGCACTGGCGTAGCGACGTCTTTTGACGCCCGGGGCGAGCAATAACAGTGGTCGCCACAGACAGAAATTCTTCTTCTTCTTCTTAGTCGTCCTCTTCTACCTTCCGGTGTCGAGGTCACAGACAGAAATTACGAACTTTTAAAAAAAAAATCGCAATTATTTATTGAATTTCCTTTTATTTGTGTCGATAATGTAAAAATGTTGAGAGCTGAAAATCAAACTTTTTTTTTGTAGGAAATATTCATTTTGTCGCCACTTTTGCTGTTCCTTGAACATTGCTGCCCCAGGCAGCAATGTTTAAGCTGCACCACTCGCCAGAATTGTTACGTTACGCGTACATTTCCTAACTTGTTTCATGTAACTTGTTTCTTTCTTGACTAAGTTAAAGCAAAGGTAAAGGTAAAGTTCTCCCTAGAACAGGCCATGAAGGCCCAGAGGGGGAGTAGAGGTATAGCTCTACTCTTTCTTTAACCTCGGCGCTAGACGGGGGGGGGGGGGGTCAACACCACGCTCCAGCCGCTTTACCTACCTGAAAGAGACCCAGTACCAATTGAATAGGAGGATGGGTGGGTCCCAGGCCGGTTTGGACGGGGGCGGAAAGTCTCGTCCCCACCGGGATTCGATCCCCGGACCGTCCATCCCGTGGTGAGTTGCTATACCGACTGAGCTATCCGGGCCCACTTCTTGACTAAGTTGTGTATCACCATCACCATCATTTTATATCTCTCGCACAACTTGAAACTTCGTACAGTCAGTTTATCACAGTTTTTTCCCTCGCAGTTTGTCCTGCGCAGTTAAGTGACATAAAGAGTGTTAAGCCTACGTTCTACCCACGCTGGCAAAAGTGCGTGTCGCTTTCGATTCGAAATAGCCTTCATCATTCACGGTCAGTGAGCCATCTCGTTAGTGTGGATGTGATGTTTTAATAATTACATCGAAGTCTGAGAGAGGGACATGAAATTTGTACAAACCGAAACTGCTAAAAACTTCATTCTCCATCCACCGTTACGCACTGACAGGTGTCAAAACGCATCATGGATTGAACAGTAACATGTCACTGTCGAGAAAACACTTGTCTCGTCTTCAGTAAATTGTAATTCTGAAGAGTGGACGGGTGTTAGCGTGGAGACTGAAAGGCATAGAGCGAGGTTCGTGGAGAATGCTTGGAATATGTACTTGTTTTCTGTTTGACACCAGCCAGTTTGTAATTTGTGATAAACGTGTTTCTGAAATTGACTAAACTTGCATACTTTTCGTGGGCCGGGTTAGCTTAGTCGGTATAGCAACTGGCTACGGGCCAGAGGGTGTGGGGATCGAATTCCGGTGGGGACGAGACTTTCCGCCCCTGTCCAGACCGGCCCTGGGGCCCTCGCATCCTCCTGTAAAATGGGGAACCGGGTCTCTTCCCGGGGATAAAGCGGCGGGGGCGTGACGTTGTCCACCCACCCCCCTCTAGCGCCGAGGTTAAAGAAAGAGTAGAGCTATACCTCTATTCCCCTTCTGGGTCTTCATGGCCTGTTCTAGGGTGAACTTTAGTTTCATATACTTTTCACGTTGCAGAAATAAGAAACGTTTCATGAATCTAGGTTTCTAAGCACAACCTAGCGGGACACTAGAAATAGTTTCTTCAGAGATGTGTGGACAAGAAATTAGGTGGAATTAGTGCGGTATCAGCTTCACGCTCCAGCCGTTTTATTCCTGGAAAAAGATCCTGCCATCGTAGTCACAGGTTCGGCGGGGCCCAAATGCCGTTTTGAACGTACTTAATTGGATTTTAGATCGTTTAATGACACTGTTTCAGTTGCAGTGGTTACATAGCCATGTGTGAAGTGGCAAAATCAGTATGAACGGTGTGTAAGGATTTAAAAGGAGGCGGAAGGCGAGGCACATTTGAAGGCAGTGCCCCAGTGTTTGTCAGGAGAGACTTAGAGAAGCTGTTCGAGGTTCGAACTGTGTGCCGCAGTAGTATAAACAGTAGGTAGTAACCGCTATGCTAGTTTCTGCACAATAAGCCTAAGGCTGCGGTCCATCCGGAGCTTCTGCCGACGGGCCCTTTGGAAGAAGAAGCGCTGTGCTAACCTTCTCGGTTTGTGGACGTAAAAAGTGCGTCCCCCTCTGGAATCGAACTACGCATATTACCGTCTCTTCTTATGTAATCCTGCCCCGAATATACGTAATTGTATTTGATCGTGTATAAGTGAGAGGGAGATTTGTTCTTCTACAAAACAATCCAGACCCGCTCTGGGGCCCACCCAGGCTCTTATTCAATGGGTAACGGGTTCTTTCCCGGGGGTAAGGCGGCTGGGGCGTGGTGTTGACCCCTCATCTCAGGCTGGCGCCGAGGTTAAGAATGAGTGGAACTTTACCTCTGCTGCCACTGTATTCTTCATGACGTGGACATAGACAACTTCGCCTTTTTGTAACTGAGGATGGCGATGCGTGTTGTCGTACAGGATTGTGCATGTGACTTGTCAGCTGCGTCGTGGTCACGTTCAGAGAGATCTCGTTCTGTTTGGCGGACCAGACTTTAAAAATCGGCTCGCTGACCGTGAAGAATGGAGGATAATTTAGAATAAAACAGTTGTGCTGGTGTGGGACGTGTGTGGGTCTGATCCAAGTGCAGCGCAGCGCTCGTGCAACTGCGCGGGTACGAGCGGCCTGTTGTTTGTTTGTTCTTGGCGTGTTGTCGCGGTTTGTAAGGAGAAGGCGAACTTTCATTTTGTTTGCTTCGTTGCTGATTGCTTTACTTTCTACCTCGTTTTTCCTTCTTTCTTTCTTTTCCTTATTCCTTATTTCTAGATTCTTTCTTTTTTCTCGAGCTTTTTCCCCCCATCTACCTGCCTCCTTTTCTGTGTTTACATTTTCTATTGTCCTTCAGTCTTGCTCTCATTTTCCCATATTTGTTTCTCTCCCTTTATGTTTTCTATTACTTTTGTTGCCTAGTTTCTTCCTTTCGTTGTAGGAAAGACAGAATTATTTAATTAAATGGATATAAGAAACGTAAAGTTGGCCCTAAGTTATGCATCGCGTCGTTAAGAGTCAAATGAAGTATAGAGGTAAGGCTCCATGCATTATTCTCAGAAACAAATGGACATAACGTAAAAAACTGGCGGTAATGCGGGAGGGCGCAGTGGATACTACTAAACGCGCAAATAAGTACACATTAATATCTATATACCAGTGAGCTACGTGAGCCGGGATAGCTCAGTCGGTATAGCGACTCGCTACGGGCTGGACGGTCCGGGGATCGAATCTCGGTTGGGGCGAGATTTTTCGCAGCTGTTCAAACCGGTCCTGGGGCCCACCCAGCCTCCTATACAATGGGTACCGGGTATCGTTCCCGGGGGTAAAGCGGCCGGGGCGTGGAGTTGACCACCCATCCCCATCTAGTGCCAGGGCTAAAGAAAGAGTAGAGCTATACCTCTACTCCCCCTCTGGGCCTTCAGGGTCTGTTCTAGGGAGAACTTTACCTTTACCTTTTACTTTTACCAGTGAGCTACATGTTTATGTCCTACGAAGGGATGTTTTTGAATACACGTAACAGTTGTAAAGATGTGTGACAGGTCCGTGTAAAACATATATACATGTAATATTTGCATTTTTACTTCCTTTTTATTATTTTATACAAACCCTGATGGTGGCCCTTTTGGGCCGAAACATGTAGCTGTTGGTAACAGCATGTTGTTACACAGTAAATGTAGTTGTGTCTGATAGTGGTTTTTATTAGTTAATCTGTATCTAGTGCATATAGACGGGGCCGTTGTGTAGTCAGATCGTGTGGGCCCCGATGTGTCTGTTGCACATAATACTGGATGGGCCCCACAGGTGTCATTTGTGATGAATATAAAAATAATAAGTCCCCTGCCGGGGTTCTTGAGCTCAGTCACCTAGTGCCCTGCCCCGACAAGTTAGCTTGTTGGTGGCTAACGGCTGTGTAGTAACGCTGATAGCCCGCCAGGAAATAATTCCATTACTTCGTTTTGGATCGCCGTGTTTTCGTAGTTGTGGTGAAATTAGAATTTCTTTTGGAATGTAGACCCATTAGGTACCTTTACTATCATTCATTCTTGTCGTACCGGAAGTGGACGTAAGGTGACATCTGGTTGCAGAGTAGTTTCCAAACTCTCAGGTAATTAGTTCCTCTCATCATTAATACCGTCGTGAGGTTCCAGGCCGCCCACCACCCCCCTGAACGCACGAACTGTCTGGCTTAAAGCAGTTAATTTTCCCAGAATATAATCTCATTAGCTTTCAAAGTTCATAAGGAAGACACTTTCAACTTTCACTCTCACTCCGTCCCCCGCGACTTCAACAGTATTAGTCTTCTTCATTTATTTGTACACGTTAACATGTCATTCTCGTTCCTGTCACATTTCTTGTCTTCTTTCTCTTTTTTCTTCTTTCCTCCGTTTTCCTGTTTTTTTTTCTATTTCTAGCCATTTTTGTTTATTTGTTTCTTCCTCGTCCCCAACTCGTGTGGGCTTCAGAATGAGAGGAGCTATAACTCCACTTCCCCGTATGATTTCTTGGACAACTTTACTTTGCACTTTATCTGTTATCTGTATTTCTGTTTATCGGAAATTAGTATGGATAATCTTTTTTGAGTTTTAACGTAAGAAGCTGCAGAATGTGGTATTAGAATTACATTACCCGGGTTCAAAGTTTCAGTTCTATTTCACGGATTCGTATTTACCCATCCCTACTGTCACTGTTCAGTTCACAAGGAATCACTGCGTCTGCCATCAGTATGACAGAGTGTGATCGACAGTACATGCATAATGCTAAATGCAACATAGTAATTGTATTGCTCATGAAGTGATACTGTATCAACTTGAAGTAATGTCAGTGAGCGTAGTAATATGGCGTTCCGTTTAGGAGGTACACACGTGTAACATTATGTGTAACTCCATAACTAACTAACTAACTAACTCCATGGAACAGAGTCCTTCTTGAGAAGCTAACAGGTCCTCAGCTAGTCAAGAAATTCCCCGCGTTATATGGAACCCGAAGGTTCATTACCGCATTCACTAGAGTCCGCCACCTGTCCCTATCCTGAGCCATATCAATCCAGTCCGCGCCCTCCCATCCTACTTCATGAAGATCCATTTTAATATTATCCTCCCATCTACGCCTAGGTCTTCCAAATGGTCTCCTTCCCTCAGGTCTCCCCACCAAAATCCTGTATGCATCTCTCCCCTCCATACGTGCTGCATGCCCCGCCCACCTCATTCTTCTTGATTTGATCACCCGAATAATATTTGGTGATGAGTACAGATCATTAAGTTCCTCGTTGTGTAGTCTTCTCCACTCCCCTGTTACCCCGTCCCTCTTAGACCCAAATATCCTCCTCAGCATCCTATTCTCGAACACCCTCAGTCTATGTTCGTCCCTCAGTGTGAGAGACCAAGTTTCACACCCATACAAAACAACAGGAAAGATTATAGTTCTGTATATGTTACTGTTTGTATTTTTGGATAGCAAACTGGAAGACAGAACATTCTGCACCGAAGGATAATTAACATTATGTATGTATATACTTTAAAATCACCCTGTATATGAGACGCCGAAGTTTCAGTTCCTTTCCATGTACGTACGTTCCTTGTGATACAGTGCGCAACTCAGTGCCGCTATCTTGGCCGTATTCCACCATTTGAAGCAGCGTGATAGCTAAGAACAATGTGTGTATGCACGTGACTGCTGAGGTGTGACGTTGCATGAGGCCGACTGCACTGTAGTTCGATGTGTCAGAGAAGTTGCATGACGTCACGTGGGGCTAGCAGCTCGACGAATTATATCGGACGTCACCGTCGTGTAGTCAGTGGCAGGGCCGCAGCAGGGGTGGGGGCGTGTGTTTCGCCCGTCCCGGCGGCAGATTCCAAGGGCGGCAAATTGAATGTCTCAAAAAAATTCGGTTTTCTGCGGGCAAAGAATTTAAATTATGGGGCCAGATAACAAGGAGACTCAATCATTGTGATTCTTTTCAAGTTCATGATTTCTGTTAGGGGCGGCCATCGTGGTTACGGGCCCCGGGCGCCAAAAGCTACGCGACTGCGCCTTCTTCGTTTTCTGGACGTTCTGGGTTCGAATGTTGGCCTGACGATTATGTGCCCTTCCTGTATACTATTTCTGCTTCCTCCCGCCAAGCATGTGCTGTGACTGTACTTTCGAACGGGCTCTGATCGCTTTGTGGCACGTGTCACAATTCATCTTTAAGCCTTTGAATACTGATGTTCTTCTAAATTACACCCAGCCTTTGTTTTACGCCTGTTTGTCGTACGCCTTTTTGCTTTAACGCCCCTTGCCCGTTTATCCCACTTCCTAACTTCGCTCTCTCGTTTTCGGTTTAACGTCCTTTGGCAAGTTTATTTATATTTGTTTAACTTTTTTCTTGTGGGAATATAATTTTTTATTTACGCCCACTTTTTCCAGGAACGCAACTAGGGCGTAAAACAAGGACTTTGGGGGTGATGGATGGCCCCGCAGCAGATGCTACGGACGTACCGCAGCCTTAAGGCTTATTGTGCAACCCTGTGATGAAGATGATAAGGTTTTTTTTTCGTTTTTCCTTGTAATGGAGCACCGGTGGAATGAACTGACAGGGGAAAACCCAAGTACTCGGGGAAAAACCTGTCCCAGTGCCACTTTGTCCACCACAAATCCCACATAGACTGACCCGGAATCGAACCTGGGCCTACACTGTGAGAGGCCGACGACTAACCGCCTGAGCCACGGCACGGCCAAAACAAGGACTTGGTGTACATACAAAATTTCAGTTTCTACCTCCCAGAAAACTTCCATGTTCGTTGTAAAGCCCATTGGTTTTTTCGGTTTCGGGAAGTAATGGTTGTTTATTGTGGGCGTCGTACGAAATACTTGCATCTTGCTAGAGTTCCGCAATGTTACAACAGGTGGTACACATAGTTGCCACTGGGGTTTGCGTCTGTCTTACTGTTGGACGCAAAGTAATTACGGGCTTGAAGAAGACATCCAGAGTGGTTGTTAATTTGATGCATTTTGGGAGGTTTGGAGTGACGGAATGAGACTGAGCCTGTAAACTGGACCCCCCCCCCCCCTCCCGCTGCAGTACATACCGTTTACGAATACCGTCCGAGCATCCAGCTCAGCTCGCAGACTGTAAATTGTTCCCATTATCTATCGTCAGGTCTTTAGCCAACGCATGAGTTTACGAAGTGGTGTGGCGTGCTTGGCAGCCCTTCACGAACTGCGCGTGTAGGTGGAGTAATGTTTCGTGTCGCGATAAGCTAGTGGCTAGCTAATCACTTCTTCTTACCAGCCACTCGTGACTCACTGCGCGAGGTTTCCTACCGGGCGTTTCAAAATTTAGTGTTCCGTGTAAGCCCACCATCACAAGGTCAGACCAGCCTGGCATTCGCAACACACATGCAAGAAGAAGACTATATCTTATCCCAGTTTATCCTGTTTATATTTTAGTGTTATCTTGGCCGGATGGCGTGGTCAAGTGATTAACATTTGGGAAGTGTGGGTTTGAATCTCGACCCACAGACCAGATATCGCGAGGTTTTGCGTGATTTTATTCAGTCTCTTCAGGTAAATTCTACTACTACTTTTTCTTTTCTTCTTCCGAAGGTAAGGCTGGAAGAACGAAAGGTAATGTGACGGTAACTGCTTGTAGTCCGGTATTTCTACATCAGCACATATCTACCAGACTACACGGCGTCACATAACAGACGATGGTTATCTGGATAGTCTTCGTAGTGGGAACCGTAAATCTCAATGAACGCGAACACACGGCACCTCCTTCTGGTACCTATGTTAGGAATGCGTGGTGCCTTATCTCCAGTCCCTCCATACTCATGGTTGTCTTTGTGATTAAGCATAGGAATAACTTTACGTTACATACCTGAAGTTTTTGAAGTCACACTGCTTTTTGTTTTGTATGAAAGATATGCCGAATCATTATATTAACCCACTGAAGACTGACTTTATGTAAATTATGTGTAAAAATTGGGTTCCTGCCTCACAAAGAACACAACTCTTGTCGTTTGTAAAGACCTATCGGTTAATGGTGCTGAGGGAAAAGTCGCTGTTCTTTTGTCGGCACGGTACGAAACAAATGTTGTGTTGTCAACATTCATAGTTTTTTTGTGTTAGAGCTGGTAATTCGTTCCTGTTAAAACCCCACCAGTCCTGTTTGGCTACACAGTGGCATACTGTAATAGAGAGAGACTAGCCTGATATCTAACCCAGGCCCCTCTCGTACGGCAACGCAGTGGTGGGGTTATAACAGGAGATGTCCCAGCAGGTGGTACACATTTTTATCACCGCTCTTTGAAAGATTAAAAGTACGTCTAAAAATGTATTTTGTGTGGTGATGTAGCTATCGAACTTTTTGACTGTCGCAGAGATGTCTAGTTTCGTTATTATCTGGGACATGTACTGAGATAGTGCCTACATAATGTACATTACGTTTCTTCCACATTACTTTGCATTTAGTAATACGTGATCAGTACGACCCTAAATAAAATGCAAACACGGACCAACCTGTAACGTATACTGTACGACAGCTGTGCTTGCTGGTTGGTGGACAGGCCTGTTTTTGGTGTCTGAGAACTATATTTTTATACACCAGCTTCGAGCACTCCTACTGCAGTGCAGGACAGTGAAACGTAAGTCGCATATAAAACGAAATATGCAGGCGTTTGCGTTCTTTGACGGGATGCGTGCCCAGATGCGTTACTGACAGTAGTCGTGTGGGGTTAATAACTCCTTAGGAGTTCGTTCTTGGGCGCATTGGCATAGCCGCGAAAAGCACTCGTTACCTGCGTCACGTCCGTCCGTCGCTGTCTGTCCACGTGTTATCAGCGTGGCTCCCACTGGACGGATTTCCTTATAATTAGATATTGGGGACTTCTATGAAAATTTGTAGAGAAGAGTCAGATTTGGTTAAAATCAGTCAAAAATATTGGGCATTTTATAGCAAGGCCCGAGTACGTTTAATTGTTGCTGACATCAAATCGCCATAAAATCGCTCTCTTCGATTGAAATTGTATGTTTTTAGTCCGTCAGTCTATCTGTCCGTCTGTATCAGCGTGGCTGCCACTAGACGGATTTAAGCGAAAATTGATATTGGGGACTTTTATGAAAATCTGTTTATTCAACAAATTTGATTGAAATGGGACAAAATATGAAGACCTTAGTATGTTTTGTTGTTGCCGGCGACATTAAATCGTTATTAAAAGCGGTATCTTTGAGTGAAATGGTATCAGGCTGTTAGGATAGCCGAGGAGGTATAAACATTACACGAACGCGCCACAGTGCTTCGTTATACGTACAGTGCCTGTCTTGTCATTTCGAAGACTGCTCGGACTGTGCTATCGCTAATAGTGGTCAAAATGCAAGTTACTCCAGTAAGATGTATTGCTTGCTTTGTATGTGCGTTTATACTAATACCAGAACGTTTATCGTTCTTTCTCCTTTCTGTCTGCTCACACACATGGCGTTTTTTCAGCACAAACATGTTGTTATTTTCACATTTTGGGCAGAAACAATCTGAACGAAAATTATGTAATTTTGACCACTTCATAAAATGTTCGCGTGGTGTCAATACTGTGTTCCTTAGAAGTTCGCGGTATCGCCATGTCATACTGATTACGGGTAGGAATTTAACACCGTGGTGTCTGGATGACCGGCAGCGGTGTGACGTCGATGCCGAGTTGAACTGACACTAACAAGTTTGTTCAGAACAGTGGATATTCGCAAGCGCACATTATTTCCCCATACCCGTAATTTTGGAGGCTAGTCTACTTATGCCGGGGACTTTCCGGTATATGTGAAACGATGTCACATCCCAGAAATAAATACTGTTATAGACAAAATCTATTTTTCTCATATTTATTTTTCTTTCCTTCCTGAAACTGTGTTTCTAATTACACCTAGATGAAGTATCAGTTGTTCTTTGATGTTACGTTGCGTTATGTTTAAAATGAGGCCACTACGCCGTGTCGAAACGTCGGGAACCAGTTAACCCAGTGACGGGGCCTAAGATCCCAGAGCTGATACCACATCTAGTGGCGTATCTAGGTTTTTTGGCCCCCGAGGCGACTCACCACGATGACTGGACCTACCAACTTTATGATCCTTAAACAGTCAGAATTACCTACTGAATTTCTTTTTGTTTTTATCAGTCATTTAAAAGTTGTTGAGCGCAGAACATCGAATTGTTTAATTTAAAATGTTCATTTTGCCGCCCCTTGGACTCCTGGGCCGGCCGCACCATTCCTCACCCCCCCCCCCTCCCCCTGCCTTGCCCCTGATTCCATCCACATCGCTGCAAAAACCTTAAATTGTCGATTATCCGTTGATACTCTTTTATTAGTCAAGTGTGTTATTAAGATACAGAGGCAGAGTATTGTATATGTTCGCTACATAACTTCGGCCGAGCTAAAAAAGGCAAAGATCGTCTGCTATAGGCGAGGCCATGACTGGAACCCGGCTGAATGATATTCTCGCCATTATGTAACTTTTGAGATGTCAGCACGTCTGTGAGGGCTCGATTCGTGCGCAATCTGTTGGCGACTGCTGGAGTTGGAGGCTGCTTTCCGCGTTGTTCATGTCGTTTGTTTTTGTTTTTTTTAACAGTTAAGATGGTTGACAAGTTGTGTTGGCCTGTAGGTGGGACCCAACTTCCATTGGTTGTCGTCGTAAAGATTTGTGTGTGGCATTATTGTCAAGTGTTCGGCTGTTCATCAGTCTCGTGAAATAGCACTTTGTGTTGAACAGAAGTGGGTTGACTTTTGGAGAGTGAATGCGCGATGTGCATAGCAATTGTTGCTTGGCTTCTCAGGATAGCTACAAGTTGGTAAGGAACTTCATACTTTTGCTGATTTGAGAAACACCTGTCCTGTTCATCTTTGTATATGCGTAGTATCCTTGTGTGTGTGTGTGTGTGTGTGTTATATATATATATAACAACACACACGTATAACAACCAACTGCCAACGAAAGTGTTTCAGTTGACACAGTTATTGGTAGCTGGCACTGAAGGTTTAAATTAATATCAACTCTGTTATCAGTACTGCACTGTACATAACTGAGTAGTTAGGCCTACTTGTGACATCAAGTTTGTAATGATAACAAGCTGACTAGTGCGCTCGTTCGCTTTCTGAGTTGTTCCATTTATATTGGAAGGTCTGATGAATCGTTTTAAACAGTCGTGCATGTGAATTAGTGACGGTTTGAGCAACATTCCTTCTAGTACATATTTTCAGTGGCAGTGAAGCATAACCTCAGACGAGGATTGTCGTCTCCTTGGATGGAACGCCGTGTAGTGTGCAGATTTACCAACTGAGCTAACGTGGCGCTCGCGGTTTTGTTAATAACACAATAATATAATATAAATTATTTTACATTTTTATCTCTTGCTCTGTCTCCCTTTGTGTCAATACAGTCTTTCTTCCTGTATTTATTTATTTCGTTTTCCATTATTCATCTTTATGTGGGCCGCGATAGCTCAATCGGTATAGCGACTCGCTACGGGCTGGACGGTCCGGGGATCGAATCCCGGTGGAGGCGAGATTTTCCGCATCTGTCAAGACGGTTCCTGGGGTCTACCCAGCCTCCTGTACAATGGGTAACGGGTCATTCCCGGGGGTAAAGCGGCTGGGGCGTGGCGTTGACCACCCACCACTATGTAGCGCCGAGTTTTAAAGAAAGAGTAGAGCTATACCTCTACTCCTCCTCTGGGCCTTCATGGCCTGTTCTAGGGTGAACTTTACTTACTTCCCGTTTTAAGGCGAAATAAATCGCCACTCGCATTCCTGGCACTACCTCGGACTCAGCTATTGGTGCGTAGCGGTGCACAGCACACTGCATTACCGACAAGACAATTACTCATCAAGTTCATTACGTAACCATACGTCACAGTGCAGCACTTCGCACTGACGTGTGTACTCCTTTTAAAGAATGCTAACCTAAACATACATTTTCTGTAACCTGTTCTCGGTAGGTACAGGTAATCGTGAAGGTCAGTAAGTCTTACATAATGACGATACAATTTTGCTGATCTACCATACAAAATAGTGTAGTAAATATCTGACGCATGCGTATCATGCTATTGACAATATAAGTAACAGGAATAACTACACATTTGTTTGCCTTTGTTATGTGTGGCCGATCGGTGACGTGTTTAAGGTTGCTACACGGATGCTCACGGTATCTGCCCAACTGTAAGACGCCTGATGTAAATCAGAGAAGTTCCCGGTTCTAATTTCAGGCGGATACCGGATATCCTGTATCTGCAACATTCATTGCGTTGACTTGTCGTGGTAGTACACCGCTGCTACCGCCCAGTTCGTCGATCATTGTTCATCGACACAGCAACATTGCGGCCTAAAATGACTTGACTTCAGAAACTTGCTATTTGGGTTTCGTTCTTGAACTCGTCTGGACCAAATCTGCTGATGTAGCAGCACTTTGCTAAGACGTGCTCGGTTTTAGTGTGGACCGACGATGCATATTAAATGGGGCCCACTTTTAATTTTCATGCAGTATGATATTAGGAGTAAAAGGTAAAGCAATCCCATTACAGGTCTGGACAGGCCCTTAGGGTTCTAGGAGGTTAAGGTTCCCAGATTTTTAGACAGTCGGCACATGAAGGTGGTAAGGTCAGCCCTACGCACCGGCCGCCTTTACCCCCCAGGAATGATTCCTGGTACTCATTTATGTTAGAGGCTGAGTCGACCCCAGGGCCATAGTGCGACCGAAAGGATTATGTCAATGGAAAATTCCAATGACACCATCGGAATCGAACCCGCGACCTTCCGGCTTGTAGCGCAGTGCCTCAGCCAACTGCGACAACAGTAACAGACACCTGCGTGCCATTCTGCGTGCATCTAGGGCGTAACTCATAGAGTGTTATATGTTTGTGAAAAAATATTCCGTACCAGCATTTTAGAGGTAACAAAAACACAATACCTTTTTTTCCCCGTGACTTTTGCGATGTAATTCTAACAAAAGTTAGCGGACGTTGCATAGTTACGCAATGGCAACATTTCCGTACTTGACTCTGGCTTTTTGTAGCTTTCCTCATTCACCAGGTGACTGCGCGGGCAGTTCTTGCAGATACGGTATGCCACTATTTGCTTCTTCGAACTCATTAACTGCTCTCCATTTTGAACACCACCTGCATCTGGTTCAGGCGGTTAGTCATCGGCCTGTCACCGCGGAGTCCCGGATTCATTCTCGTGTGGGATTTATGGTGGGCAGAGTGGCACTGGGACAGGTTTTTCTCCCGATTACTTCGGTTTTCCCCTGTCAATATCACTCCACCGGTGCTCCATACTCATTCATTTACCACCGACGCTGTATAATTTCCACAAAAGACAGCATCGTTAAATGACCATCATCAACCTTATTAAATATTACATCCGCATAACCTACGCAGGTCATATTTCGTCGTTAAGACCAGAGTATAAACTGCGGTCTCCAGTTGTGTGTAGCCACATCTAACAAGTTGTGTGAGTGGACTGTTAATGTAGCCATCGACTTCCCCGGCCTTCTGCTTTGTTGCGAAAGGAAGGAAGTTGTCTTCAGTTAGTCTTCGCTGTGAATCTCTTTGTCAGGCTGTCATGTGAATTGGCTTTCTACTGAACTTCCTGTATTCCTAGTGTACTGTGAGTATGGAATTGTAATTTGTTGCCGGTTATGCAATACAACTTCCGTGTAAGAAAGGTAAATTTGTACCTGTGAACGCCATTACGGCATATACGAGGAGTGGAGATATAGCTCCACTTATTCCTGACCTCAAAATTAGGTGGAGATGAATATTTAACTTGACGCCCCGGCCGCTTTAACCCCCCCAGTACCTACTGTATAGAAGGCTGGGTGGGCCTGTACAGGGCCGGTCTGGACGAGTGCTGAAAATCTCGCTCCCACCGGGATTCGATGCATTTGTTTCGTGACATTGGTACTTAAACCTTTGTAGGTGATATAATTAACCTGCTTAAATAATTTATCTTTAGACGGCGTATTTAATGTTATGTGATAAGCGAATTTCTGTAGCTCTATTTAGCTAAGCTACTTTTTATTTAAATTGACGTGTGTAACCAAACGTGGATACAGTTGGCCTAATAGTGGTTGAAAAGTGTCCACTGTGTAATTTTGAGGGGCCAGAGTAACCAGACTGCTGGGATATGTCAAGCCTTGGTTCGACGTAATTATAAACATTACAGTTGTTGTACCTGATTAAGATTTCTGGTTGGAGGAATTCGCATTTAAGGATGAACGTGCAGAAAGTTCACAATTTGCTTGCAAAAATAAACTTTACAGTTTGCCTGTTGATTGCATAAACACGATGTTAACTAAAGTGTTCGGTCACACTTGTGCAGTTGGCTGCTGGTTGAGGGAATTCGAGTGTTTTGTTGCCCTGGAAGTTAACAAATCTCATTGACATTTGTAATTAAGAGTTATAATACCAGGTGTGCGGCGAGTTTCGGATTTACAGGCCTGTCATTTATTGTGTATTTAAAGAGTACTGGAAGTTATTTTGGTTCTATCCGACGAATGTACAATTTTATTTTCTATTATTCAATACATATATTGAAGATGGTCCAACATGTTTCGAACCTTATATGAGGTTCATCTTCAGGACATCTCCTTTAAATTACACCAGCCTTTCTTCAAAGGTACGTGTTAGGTTATACACTTTAAAATGTTTCCTTTGTTGTCTTGGTTACTATATATCAGGTTGTATGTTCGCTTGTGGATGGTTGAAACAGTACTGTACTGCAAGCCGAGCCTTTGAAACACGAATTTCATGTAACAGATATTTAAAAGTAAAGTTCGTACCTCGCAGTAAACACTTTCCACATCGATATGTTATTGCTGTATAAGGAAAAACCGCGTTGCTGATAATCATATGAAACGTCTCAATGCATTGTATTGGTGAGCTGTAGACATTTTTAGTGTTCAGGAAGGTGGTACATATTCAAGGGCATTATTTTACTAGCAACTCATATCGCTATTTCACTGGGCATGCGCGCAGCCCAGCGCTCGCTGCTACTCAAAATTTGCCTTGATACGGGCCCTCTTAAGCGTTTTAATTCAGTGTTCTGTTGCTAATTTTAAGTTTTTGAGAAGGCGATGGAAATATTTTGCTTCGGCTCGCAGACACGCGTCACAGCTGACAGACTGTCTTAGTCAGTCAGCTGTGACGTCGGGGTTTTATAAGTTAAGCGAGCCGACAACGGGCAGATAAAGTAATGTCCGTATCGGCCGTGCCGTGGCTCAGGCGGTTAGTCGCCGGTCTCCCACCGCGGAGGCCCGGGTTCGATCCCGAGTCAGTCCATTTGGGATTTGTGGTGGACAAGTGGCACTGGGACGGGGTTTTATAAGTTAAGCGAGCCGACGGGAAATGACAAACGACAAGTGCCAGATAAAGTAATGTAATGGCTCAGGCGGTTAGTCGCCGGTCTTCCACCGCGGAGGCCCGGGTTCGATCCCGGGTCAATCCATGTGGGATTTGTGTTGGACAAAGTGGCACTGGGACAGGTTTTTCCCCGAGTACTTCGGTTTTTGCCTGTAAACTTCATTCCACCGGTGCTCCGTTACACGGAAAAGTGAAGAAAACTAATCGTCTTCCATCACAGGGTTGCACAATAAGTCTCGAGGCTGCGGTGCGTCCGTAGCATCTGCTGCGGGGTCCTTCACCTTCCGTATGGTAATCACTCAACTTGGAAGGGTTGTGTTCTGTCTCATATTTCCGTTGCGCGAGATAACAGTGGCCCGCCCCCCGTCCCTTGACATAGTATAACCGTCATCTGACACTCATTTGACTAGCTCTGCATTGTTTCTGATCTTGCGTGTTTATTTCTGTTGCAGGTGAGTTCAAATCTATGTCACTGCCGAGAACATTTGTTGAAGAGAAATGCTCTAAAAGAGGTAAGGAGCCATTGAGTTCAAGTGTCTTTGCTGTACTTGTGTGTGAAACTTTCAGCTGAGTGCTGTTCCAATAGTGGTGTACAGAGTTACTGAAAATTTGTATGAGGGAGTGAAAGTTGTGCACATGCACTGCAGATACGCCTACCGGTCATGGAACGCTGTTTAGTGTAATGTGTAAGAACCGTGCAGTGCTGAAATTAAACGTAATTCTAAATTCTAATTAGGTTTTAGTCTACAAATTTTACGCTTTGACTTAATGTGCAACCGTGGACAAGATATTCAAGTAAAGATGCCCATTTGCCCGTCATGAAAGCATACGGAGCAGCAGAGGTAGAAGCCCACCCATTCTTAACCTTGGCATTAGAATAGAGCGATCAGCTTCACGCCCAGGCCGTTTTGTCCCCAGGGAAAAAACCTTCACTACGTATTGAATAGAAGGCTGGTTGGGCCCCAGAGTCGCTCTGGTCGCTTTGAAAAAGAGACAAATCGTTTGCCCCCTGCTCTGAATCGAACCACAATTCCTTGGTCGTCTAGCCTAGCCTAATCACTATACTGACTGCACTTTGCCGGCTTTAACAGCAAGATATATATATATATATATATATATATATATATATAGAGAGAGAGAGAGAGAGAGAGAGAGAGAGAGAGAGAGAGAGAATGCTCAGTTGGCTTTTTCTTTTATTGTGATAGCGTTGGAGTTAGCTGAAGCAGAGCTCTTTGTACAACTATCAAGCTCTCATAAATACACGGCGTATGTCGTGTATATAAAATTGTCTTTGTTGGTTGATTGAGATTCATTCTGTAGTCTGTCTTACGACAGGTCCGTAGCCTCTTCCAAAGCTAGTTCTCCATTGACTGCGATCTAGTGCTTCCTCTTTCAATTTCCAGTATCTTCTCTTTTTCTTAAGGCCATCCAGTAGCTGCTTACGCCTTCTTACTCGTCCTCTCGTCATTTCCATCCTTCCTTCGAACTTTCCTTCAATCACATGTTTCAGAAGGCAGTTCCTACGCAAGATGTGACCAATCCAGTTAGCCTTTCTTCTTTATATTGTATGTAGGATATTCCTCTCCTCCTTGAGATATGGTAATTTAAATTAATAACGATCCTACCCACAAGTCTATACGTTTACTGTCATTTATGACGTCAAGAGTAGGATCACTGACAAGTTAAATAAGATTAGTAACTGAATATTGTACATATTGTACATATTCCGTGCAGATGTTTTGCATATATACGAGTAAGTTTATTTATACCAGTTACTACTGCACACCAGAGATATCACGTAGTGAATAACTTGGGGTACCACAGTCAGGGGTGTCCACCCCACAAAATTGCAAGTGGTTACAAGACAGATATTTGGGAAACATTTATATACATGTTTTATATCCAAATATTTTATGTAACAACACACTAGAGTTTACCACGGCTGTAATATATGTACATTCTACCAGTCAGTGACACGCTGTGTAAGTGTATAGAAGATGACTCCCTGATGATTGAAGCTAGTTACATACTGATTACATGAAGCTAGTTACATACTGATGACATGAAGCTAGTTACATACTGATTACATGAAGCTAGTTACATACTGATGACATGAAGCTAGTTACATACTGATGACATGAAGCTAGTTACATACTGATGACTTGAAGCTAGTTACTTACTGATCACATGAAGCTAGTTACATACTAATGACATGAAGCTAGTGTCATACTGAGGACATGAAGCTAGTTACATACTGATGACATGAAGCTAGTTACATACTGATGACTTGAAGCTAGTTACATACTGATGACATGAAGCTAGTTACATACTGATGACATGAAGCTAGTGTCATACTGATGACATGAAGCTAGTTACATACTGATTACATGAAGCTAGTTACATACTGATGACATGAAGCTAGTTACATACTGATGACTTGAAGCTAGTTACATACTGATGACATGAAGCTAGTTACATACTGATGACATGAAGCTAGTTACATACTGATGACTTGAAGCTAGTTACATACTGATGACATGAAGCTAGTTACATACTGATGACATGAAGCTAGTGTCATACTGATGACATGAAGCTAGTTACATACTGATGATATGAAGCTAGTTACATACTGATGACAAGCTAGTTACATACTGATTACATGAAGCTAGTTACATACTGATGACATGAAGCTAGTGTCATACTGATGACATGAAGCTAGTTACATACTGATTACATGAAGTTAGTTACATACTGATGACATGAAGCTAGTTACATACTGATGACCCACAGATGTTAGGCGCCAAAGTACAAAATTTAATCTCCCGGGGCGTCTTTGCGCGCGGAATTCGTGCACACATGCTGTAATGTCATTAAATTGAGGTTACAAAAGTTATTTGTGTTCATTCAGGGACACCGTCAAGCTCAGACTAGTAGCAGCAGTATAAACACTACACCGTCAAGCTCAGACTAGTAGCAGCAGTATAAACACTACACCGTCAAGCTCAGACTAGTAGCAGCAGTATAAACACTACACCGTCAAGCTCAGACTAGTAGCAGCAGTATAAACACTACACCGTCAAGCTCAGACTAGTAGCAGCAGTATAAACACTACACCGTCAAGCTCAGACTAGTAGCAGCAGTATAAACACTACACCGTCAAGCTCAGACTAGTAGCAGCAGTATAAACACTACACCGTCAAGCTCAGACTAGTAGCAGCAGTATAAACACTACACCGTCAAGCTCAGACTAGTAGCAGCAGTATAAACACTACACCGTCAAGCTCAGACTAGTAGCAGCAGTATAAACACTACACCGTCAAGCTCAGACTAGTAGCAGCAGTATAAACACTACACCAGTTAACAAGATAATGGCATTCATGTGTCCTTACGTGAAGCAGTCGGTACAGTACTTGTTAACAGTTTAACATTAAAAACATGTTTACATTGACCAGTACATTAAAATGTTCAAAATATGTTTCTTGTTGTATGGGTGTGTGAAGTAGTCTCTCACGTCGACCTAAAACATTGGGGGGGGGATGTTTTGTGAAGTGGGTGCTGATAATGGACGTAAGAGGGAGGAGGTGGGAGGGCGCCAAAAAAAACTAGCTACGCCACTGGTTGTGATGATCTAGATGAAGTTAAAACTATCCATATACAGGAGGGTGAGGCTCCCAGATTTCAAGACACTCGACACATGAAGGTGGTAAGCTGTCAGCCCTACGCACCGGCCGTCTTTAGCTCCAGGAAATATTCCTGGTACTCATTTCTGTTAGAGGCTGAGTCGACTCCAGGACCACAGTGCGACCGGAAGGATTATGTCAATGAAAAATTCCAATGACACCATCGGGAATCAAACCCGCGACCTTCCGGCTTGTAGCGCAGTGCCTCAACCAAGTGCGCCACCATGCGTTCCTGTGATGATCTAGACACGGGGCTTTTCTTTCGACAACATGCAATTTGATTTTTAAAATCTGCATGTGAACTCCCACCTTTGTGTGCAAATAAAAGTACGTCCTGGTACGCTGGACTGATATTAATGTTCCCAGTCTGAACGATCTTCCATCGCAAACATGTTATACATATTAACGAGGGGAAGTAAAACAGTTTTAAGAAGCAGCATACAGTAATATAATTTCCCCTATTTCTTTCTTTCACTTATTTTTGTACACGTAGTCACGCCTTTATGTGTACCGGACTTGGATGGCCTTGGCGTATTGTTTGATATGAGAAATGGTAGGTTTTGTGTCAAGTGTTACTGGAGTAGGCCTGCTGTTGCGTGTTGGGATACATTACGTGGGCTTACAGATCTACTGTCATTCTCACAGTAGATGTCACCTTTGTCCAATATAGTCTTCTCGGGCGCACAGCCGCGTCAACTCGTTTGAATACAACGTTTCGGGGACTAGCTCCGTCCCCATCCTCAGGCAAAACTGATAATCAAAATCAGTTTTGCCTGAGGATGGGGACGGAGCTAGTCCCCGAAACGTTGTATTCAAACGAGTTGACGCGGCTGTGCGCCCGAGAAGACTATTGAATCATGTCGCCGCGAAAGTTTTAAAACTTATATCTTTGTCTGTGTTCTTAGCGCCGAGTGCCATAAATACACAAACAGAAACAAGAAATGTGTGCAGTTTAGAGCATGAACAGCTTATCATACAACAAACTGATAACATAAAATGTAGGACTACATTACATTACGAGCCGAGACAGCTCACTCAGTATAGTGGTTAGATTACGAAGTGGACGACTGAGGAACCGTGCTTCGATTACCAGCAGCGGCAACAGGTTTCTCTGTTTTCCAAAAAGTCCTGACTGCGTGTGGAGTCCACACCAGCCTCCAATTTATTGGGTACCAGGGGATCCTTTACCGGAGGTAAAGCGGCCGGGGCGTGAAGCTGAACACTTACCTCCATCTAGTGCCGAGGTTAAGAATGCGTGGAGCTATATCTCCACTCTTCCATGTACTTTCGTGGTGTGGTGTTTCAATAAGTACTTTACCTTTGCCAGCATCACACTACGGTTTAAAAATTGTGTGAGGTTTTAGGTTGTTAAAAAGACAGTGAAGATTTGGGTTGTGGTTTTGTTGATTATGACACCGCGTAGTCTGGTAGCGGACACCAAAATTAGGACGAACGTGCAGCACCTACCTTATGGATGACGGCAGCAAGGTCTTCGAGACACGGGTTACCATCTACGAAACTACACAACTTTTATTTAAAACTTCTTCAGTTTTTTTTTTGTCTAATAAAATGTGTGTGAAAACTGTTGCTGTCTGTACAGTGTTTTGTACCCGGAGTGTAAATTGATTGGTTTTAGATTGTGTCTGCTGTAACTAAGGCCGAGGTCGGTGATGTATGAAAAATCATAAGGCACGCTTCATTTTAGTCAGACTTCATTAAACGCTAGGGACAGGCCTTAGACGTTTCGGACGAAAGCTGTAGCAGTGATAATATTATGCGTGTTGTAGTATTGTAGGGTATCTTCTTCATACAGCCTGTAGTGTTTGTGTAAATGACAGTCAAATAATGAAGTGGTTATTGCGAAGTTTGTATTGGTGTATTTGCCAGCGTTTGTGGTTTGTTGTTTAGATCAATGGAATTCACTAATGAATAGCATTTACGTATACGTGGAGTTGAAGCTCCGATATTACTTTGATGTCGAAAACTGTATGAAATTTAAGCTGTGGTTTAGCATTGTCGTATTTAACGATTCTGAGCTCGCGACAGACGTTTTATAATGCTGTTATTTGTACGTGCGATGTATAAAACAGCTTGCCCCCTTAAATATTGGTAACACTGAAGGCTTGTGTTTGGGTGGTACATGGTTCGAATCCCAACTGCGTTGTCGGCTATCCCCGTAGATTTTAACCCCCCCCCCCCCCTGCAATCTCCCCAATCGAATTGTCACTGTCTAGCTACCTTTAAACAGACCACAGTTGTGTTGTTCAAAGTACTTCAACTTCTTGCTTCTCATGATATCATTCGATGCTGTGTCTGTACCCTCTTTAGTCGAAACAGCGTCGTTAAATAACCCAGGATATGCTCATTTAGAGGCATGAAGCTTACCCATGGCTCAGGATTATACTCGTTTGTATTGACACCGACTCGTACGGGAAAGCTGATGGTTGTGGCTGTGTCGAACTGCACTGCTGTCACCATTCTGTCGCTCGACGTATGCGATTTGTCTGCTTTATGTGGCTTAAGTTTTGCCTAAATGTAGGTCACGAAGAACCGTCCGTATTATTTATCAGCCTCGTCGTAAGATGTGATTTTGACGCAGATTTTAATCGCAAATACACATCTGTTTTTGCGATAGACACTTCGCCGTGTCTATGATACTGTAATTGAATATATAATTACCCTCAACAAAACTATTTATTGTTTTTTATTAGCATAGATGACATGGCTACATGTTTCGACCAAAGGTCTGCCATCTACAGTCCAGTACGTGACATAAAAATAAAATTACAATTGCAAATTCATTTTATTATAACGATTGAGATTTGAATCTAAGAATAAAATTAATTTGCAATTGTAATTTTATATTTTGTCACGTACTGGCCTGAAGATTGCCGACCTTTGGTCGAAACATGTAGCCATGTCAAAACAATAAACGGTTCTGTTGATGATAATTGTGTACTCAGTTATACACAAGGCTGTCTTTAGTCGTAAACTCCGGAGACATGTATCGTTCCGTCTTACGTCGCGACAAAATTGATCTATGTTAGAGACATTCTGTTCTTGAGGTGAACGATAGCATGTTAGGTTGGCAGGCCTGTACACGAAGGGGGCTGCAAAATGGCTGAAAGTCGCCTGTTACGAAGTTATCGTTTATTAACAGTGCGTGATAAACAGCTGCACCGTAGGTGGTCACGGTATTATTTTTGTATGCAGTACTGCCTAAGTCCTGTAAGTCTTATAAAATGTGGATTTTTTTTGCCTGTAAGCGCTCGTCTTCATCTGTTGATGTGTGCGTGCGTGTATGATCATACATACATACATCCATACGTACATATATACATTCCATGGACCCATAATTTTGTCACAAGACAAGAGGATGTGAATAAGTCATAACATACAAAATCATACAAAATGTACATTGCAAAATGCTTTAAACATTCTATGTGCAGTCTTAGACGTCAGTATTATAGGTTAACAGTACTCATAAGAAATTGATGTACAGAGTAAAAGGAGTGTGCATTTAAGTATCTTCTTAGTGCTGCTTTAAATTGTGCCTTTTCATTCTTAAGATTTTTGATATTACACGGTAAGCTATTGAAGATCCTGATACTAGAATAGAATGTACTTTTGTGAAAGCATGATAGGTTGACAATTGGTCTATGAAGATGGTGCTTATTGCTTGTATTAATACTGTGTATTGATGAATTGTTTGAAAGTTTTATTGATTATCAACGAGGAAGTTCATTAATGAAAATATATATTGGCATGGAACAGGCAAAATCTCCAGTTTTTTTAAATAGACTTCTGCATGAAGTTCTAGGATGTGCACCAACCATAATTCTGATGATTTTCTTTTGTAATGTAAATATCTTCCTGCTGTTGGACGAATTTCCCCAAAAAATTATTCCGTATTGTACAATAGAGTGAAAATATGCGAAATAAATTGACTTGAGAGTGTTAATGTTGCTGATGTGGAACATTGACCGAACTGCATAACACGCTCCACTTAATTTAGGTATCATTTGATCAATATGACCTTTCCATGAAGGAAGCGAATGGCTCTTCCAACACGTGTTTACTAAATGTTGGGATCAAAAGAATTCAAAGAATATTAAAAACGTAAAGTGTATTGAAATAAAAAGAGGGTACAGGGAATATGTTTTACAGTTTTGACATCGTTAAGTTAACATTAACTGATAACTCTTCTCGAAGTCCTTCTGTTCGTGTGATACCCCAGACGTTTCTTCCTTAAGTGCTGGTTTCAAAATAAATGGGCATTAATGACAGCAAAGTCGTTGACAAAAATCTGATTATGTTAATTGCATTTGGATCAAGCAGGCAAATGCGAGTCCAAATGAGATGGATTGACAGTTTTTGGAAGCGAGAGATATTTCACATTAGCTCGAATTTTCAGAACATCCCCCCCCCCCCCATTATTGGCGTCAGAGTTACAGGATGTACTTTTTTGATCGTAGAAGGAAGTAATTTATGTCGAACGGCATCATGGCATTACACCGTGGTATATGGATAGCGTCTTGGTAAAGTGTGCATTACACCGTGGTATATGGATAGCGTCTTGGTAAAGTGTGCATTACACCGTGGTATATGGATAGCGTCTTGGTAAAGTGTGCATTACACCGTGGTATATGGATAGCGTCTTGGTAAAGTGTGCATTAACACCGTGGTATATGGATAGCGTCTTGGTAAAGTGTGCATTACAACGAAATATTCAGTTCTTCTGCTCTGAAAAAACATTGAACTTCTGATGTACCGAATTCAACAGGGGCAGAGTCGTATTTGAGATTTTAATATCTAGACAAATTCCATGTTTTGTTTAAATACGGTATTAATGTTCAAGGTCGTTAATGGCAAGGGTCGTTAGTGCATCTCACCCTGACTGCAATCTTCGCCCTCACACACTATTCTTTGACCTACTTTAAAGATAAGGCATCCCATTTATTTCTAGGTTTCCGCAATGGACACTTTCCACCAACTTTAAATACATCTCCGAAATGCACTCTTCCCCTCAACTTTTAAGACATCCCATTTATTTCTAGGTTTCCGCAACGGACACTTTCCACCAAGTTTAAAGACTCTTTCCCCCAATTAAGATATGTTCAATAAACACCAACTAATGCACATAAACCTTATTCACAATAGTTTATTCTTAAAATTCCCCTATACGTATTTCGGTATTTTAAGAATAAAGTATTGTGAATAAAGTCTATGTGCATTAGTTGGTGTTTAATGAATATATCTTAATTGAAAAAATGCACGGTAAATACAATGTTAAGTTCTTTCCCCCAAGTTTCCCGTTTGAAGTCTCGCAGTACTTCCAGTGTAATGGAATATCATAAGTAAGGTTTTCGTGTCCGAGATCTTAGTAGTACGAGTATACGGCTAAGTAGGGGGAAAGGAATCGCGTGACTCAGTCGCCGTTGGAACACAATGCTTGCAATGCTGACTGTACTGGCATTAAACTTCGTGATACATAAAATTTGACTCCGTTGTCTTCGTAACATGATTGTAAGACGGGAAACTGTGACTGTCTGCTTGAAACAAGAACAACTGCGTACAAGCAAGTAACGTTAACTTGATCGAGAATGATGGATGAGTCCGTCGACGCTGCGGAAAACGCAGGCAACGCGTGTACCGACCGAACGGGTGCGGTAGTCCGCACTGCGCACGTGGCATGTGATGCCAAAGAGAGCTGTCTTGATGCAGGCCTAGTAACGGAAAAGTCCGAAAATAAAATTCCTGATAATGTCTTCCGGTCGGACCGGAAGTTGCGTCTGTAAGGCTACCATGCATCATCTTTGTCCGGACGTGCCCTCTTTTTTTTTTTCGGCCCAAAAATTTCCGTCCGGGCGGATTTTTTGAAAATGTGTATAAATGTCTGGGTTTTTGGCTAGGCCTGTTCGTTGTTTCTGAAAGCTTTTGCATGTTTTAATGATACTAGAAATTCGAAAAAAAAAATATTTTTCAAAATAATACATACTTATATTACATTACCATTGTCAAAGTCAAAAAATAAAAGCATATGAGTTCAGCAGTTGGACCTCGACATGTCCCAGAAAACATGGGCACCGAAATTCTGAATACCTTGAATTGAGTGCAAAACAGGCTTAAAGAACTTGTCACTCAGAACATTTTTAAGAACTTCTAGCAGACAGACGTTGAGAGGGGCTTCTGTTTAGTAAAATTGTTGCCAATTGTGGCTATATGGCTTCTGTTTAATAAAATTGTTGCCAATTGTGGCTATATGGCTTCTGTTTAATAAAATTGTTGCCAATTGTGGCTATATGGCTTCTTCTTTAACCTCCTTTTTCGCTCATATGTTCTCATGCTGTCTTTTCTTGTGATGGATATAAGGTAACCCTAGTCTAAGATCTGGGGACACGTCTTCTATAGTGGGACTCCTGGCCTAAAGTCGCACATGTATACCTGCTAAAGAGGCTTATGCCTGTTTTGGCTATAAATAAGAACTCCTGGTAGGAACTGCTAAATGTGTCTACGATTTTATAAATAGCACAGATTTGATACCTGTTGAAAATGTTGGCGGATTAAGAAATATGGGTCAGATAAAACCATGATGATGGAAAAAGCAGGTTTATCTTAAACGTCATATATATATATATATATATATATATATATATATATATTTCAGACTACACGTCGGCACATCCCATAACGCTGTAGTGTTTGTAATCTTCTGAAAGTCCGTCGATTGAAAACCGCTCATAAAACTAAAACGTTACCCGTAAAGTCGTTCGCGTTGTGCTTGGGGAGAAAAGAAGAAGTTCACTACGTATTTGCAGTGTTCCTGTAAAAAACAAGTGCGGGAAGTTCGCTGTGGCTTTAGTAGCCGTAGTTTCATGTGACGTTTCAATTTATCAGTCATAGATGGCAGAACAAGAACGACTGTAGTATGGCAAACGCTGCCTGATGGCAGGGTGTAGTTGTTGGGCTTCCCGTTGGTGGCGTTAGCGTCGCTTAGTTTCAAAAGCAGTTGACAGATGGTGTTGGTATGTCTTCTAAGTAAAAGTAGTTACGAACTTCCCTCCTAAGAAATACGATCTCTGTCTCCGTATTGTTGGAGGACAAATGAGGTAGTGTAGTCTCTAGAGCAAACGGAAACAGTTCTGTCTTGCAGTTTATAGTTGTTTGTAAGTTGTGACGTTGAGGAGATATGAAACTTCGGTCCCTTTCAGTTCCGGTGTCAATATTTTGCCGCCCATCGCTCTTTCAGATCTCCGCGCTGTATGTATACTGCACCCACGACTGTAAATATGTTTTTATGTGGCTGTTTGCTCTCCTGTCACAGACTTCATTGTGGTGCATTTATTACTTTCCTGTTTATGGTCCGCGTTCTTATTACGACATGAGAAACGCGGCAGATGTAAAACGTGTTTGATCCCGAGTTCCACAACAATTGTTTGAAGTCGTTCGTATACGCTGCTCGTTCCCTTATTCGAGACAGATTTTTATTCAGCATGGACTTTGGCGTCGGGTTGTTTTTTTGTTTCTTGGTCAAGGCATTCGTTTAGTCTGTAATTACAGAGTTTAAGTAGCAAGCTAACTCCATGGGGCAGAGTCCTTTTTGAGAAGCTAATCAGCTAGTCAAGAAATTCCCAGCATTTACGGAACGCGGACTTCAATACCGTTCTGACAAGAGCCCGTCACGTGTTTTTACCCTCAACAACATTAATCCAGTCTACGTTCTCCTATCGGGAGCCGGAGTAGCGTAGTCGGTATAGCGACAAGGCTACGGGCTAGACTGTCCGGGGTTTGAAACCCGTTAGAGACAAGAGATTCTTCTCTTTTCCAAAACGTTGATAACGGCTTTTGTATTCAGTGGGTACCTGGGTTCTTTCCCGGGGGTAAAGCGGCCGGGGCGCGAAGTTAACCACTCATCTTCATCTAGTGTCGAGGTTAAGAATGAGTGGAGATATATACCTTCATGGCGGGGACAGGAAAAATGTCACCTTTTACAGTTTTAACAAATGCCATTCCATTGTGTTGTTAATAGTACAAAAATTAAATCAATATTTGTCAAACACAACTGAATTATATTTAATATATAGAACTGCATGTTTCGCCCTATCTCAGGTCATCCTCAGGTTCACAATTGGTCTTCCTCAGAATGTTGTAAAGATCTGTTGTGAACCTGAGGATGACCTGAGATAGGGCGAAACATGTAGTTCTATATAGTAAATAGAATTTAGTTGTGTTTGGACAGATATTGGTTTAATTGTTGTACTTCACGTTTTACGTTCTCCCGTCCTATTTGTTTTAATATTATCGTCCCATCTCCGCATACGTCTTTGAAACATTTCCTTTCCCACAAGTTTTATCACCAGAAATCTGTGAGCATTTATTTTCTCCCCCATACTTGCCACATGCCCCGCCGTATCATCACCCCTGATACAGTGACCGGATGATACTTGGCGAGGATCCTGTTACAATCGCCAGTGAAAGCTCAGTTCACCCTACAACAGGCCATGAAAGCCCAGAGGGGGAGTATAGGTATAGCTCTACTCTTTCTTTAACCTCGGCGCTAGAGGCGGGTGGGTGGTCAACTCCACGCCCCGGCCGCTTTACCCCCGGGAAAGAAACCCGATACCCATTGTATAGGAGGCTGGGTGGGCCCCAGGGCCGGTCTGGACGGGTGCGGAAAATCTCGCCTCCATCGGGATTCGATCCCCGGACTGTCCAGCCCATAGCGAGTCGCTATACCGACTGAGCCATCCCGGCCCGTTACAAATCGCCAGTGCAGACGAAATGTGAATGTACTATAGAAGGCTGTGCAATGGGGCCCCGCATTGCGGCTTTGTTTATCTCGTCGCAAGTCTCGATATCAAGTGTGAACGTGAAAATGGCGGAATTTCGTTGGTGCCGCCCTGCCTCGGTACAGTGACCCAAGAAAGAAGAAAGTCTGGAAACTTTTGTTGCGGTATGAAACTTTTCACATCACAACAGGACATGAAACCAGATTCTGAGGCAAAAAGCAGTTGTTATGTCAGACCTTATGTCATTTAACGTTACGTTTCTCTTTTGAGTAACAAGTGGACTAAGAGAAACGTTAATAAAACTACTACTGCTTCCATGATGAAATTTACCGAACGTGGGAATGGGGTCCCTCTTTTGTGTTAGGGGTTGCATTTGCCAGGATATGTGTGTGTGTGTGTGTCGGAATTAAATGACGCACGCAACCCGATCTGACGACTTATCGGTATCTGACTAGAAGTTACCTTTCTAAATTGAAATAGTGTCAAAAGTCGTTTCACTATAGACATACAGTCGAACTCGGTTACAACGCCATAAAAGGGACTGAATATATAAATGAGTGTCGTTATAACCGAGGAGTATAACATTATGGTTAACAGTGAGGAATTAATTGGTACCACAGAATATCTGACTCTGTATGCGAGGTGTCGTATACAACCGATGTCGTTATAACCGGGTTCGACTGTATCTTTAATGTCTCACGCCGTTCAACTTGGGATGTGAGTTAGCTGAGGTAGTATAATGACGAGGCTACGAGCTAGACCAAGGAATCTTTCGATTTCTGGCAGGGGGTGAGATATTTTTTCTGTGCGCCAAATATTTCCAGTGCGGATCTCGTAACAGACAGCATCTTTCCTCGGAGATAAGTGGCCGTGGCGTGTAAGCTGACCACTCACATGCATCTAGTGCCGAGGTTAAGATTGAGTGTAGCTTTCTCAGAACAGGTGCGAATAGCGACTAGCCTCCTCGTGTCTGTTGTCCGTCCGTCACAGTGTCACTTCCACTGGAAGGACCTTCCTGAAATTTCATACTTGGGATTTTTTACTAAAATTTGTCGATATATTCTGACTTTGATTGAAATCGGACAAAAGTAAGAGACACTTTACGTAGAAACCTACGTGCATGTGTGTGATTGGTCGTTACAATGATGACAGTGATCTCTCCGAGAAACGAGCTAAAGCTTACGATGGAACTGATAATCTAAACATGCCACCTTTTACGAGAAAAGTGTAGGAAACAGGATGTCTCGCTCTTTACGAGATAAGTGGAGGAAGCACGATATCTCGCTCTTTACGAGAAAAGTGTAGGAAACAGGATGTCTCGCTCTTTACGAGATAAGTGGAGGAAGCACGATACCTCGCTCTTTACGAGAAAAGTGTAGGAAACAGGATGTCTCGCTCTTTACGAGATAAGTGGAGGAAGCACGATATCTCGCTCTTTACGAGAAAAGTGTAGGAAACAGGATGTCTCGCTCTTTACGAGATAAATGGAGGAAGCACGATATCTCTCCGTTTACGAGATAAGTACAAGACATAAGGCAGAGTGAAGAGAGGCCGTAGAAACAGTTGACGGTCTGCAGTTTTGCGCCTTGTCCTCGCACTTCCAATTTTTCTGCTTTGGGAATGGTTGTTATTTATTATTTGTTGTGTTTAGTAACTTTAAGGGGCTCCAGGCCCTTTTAGTTGACTGAGGCCGAAAACGGCCGATGGTGAAATGTCACAGATCTTGAAAGCAGGCGTCGTGTCGTAATCTGTTTATTGGTTTGTAGTTTGTTTAACGACGCTGATTATATAGCGTTGAATTTTATGATCAGGGAATAAACTGAAAAGGAGATGGAAGGGAGCTGGTTGTAGCCAAATTTGGAGCATTAGCCTGGACGTAATGAGACACTTCGGCGTCTGTGTCCCGGCCGTGTTTCGAACCTGGCACCTTCCGAATGTAAGTCCGAAGCTAGGTCGTCGTGGAACGGCACGCTCCTAGCATTGGCGTGGGGAAACTGACGTGAACCACGATGAACGTAATGGTTTTTGTGGAGGGGTGAAGAAATTTGAAGGAAATTAGTTCTAAGGCAACTTTGGCATAACTTCCACGTGTAGAGTGCGTGTGCCTGAAGGCATCAGCGTCCGAATTCAAACTACCGGATTATGCTGTGAAAAGATGGGCTGTGTTTGATTGGCGGCCCTTTCAGCCCACCTCCCTCCACACACAAAGACGAATTAGGACGCCAGCCGTGTTTGGTTTTTGGGTTGTGTACGTGTGTGGCTTTGCCTTCCAGGTATAAGCTCCGCTATCTGTAGAAGGAATCAGAAAAGTTATAGGGGTGGACTCAAGGGGTGGTAGTCAAAGCCATTTTATCTCACGCCCTCGCCAAGGAGTCGTGACAACAACCCCATCCCTTCATGTATCTGCTGACTGTCGTCATGCAGCTGCGCCCTCGTCTCATGTGTCCTTCATTATGGTCCTCCCCCATAACATGTTCCATGTCAGCCATCTCCGTCTGTCCCTCTTGGTCTCCCGTTCATTAGTATGTAAGCTAAGAGACTAATTCCATAGAGCACAGACCTTGAGAAGCTGATAGTTTCTCTGCTAGGCAGATTCTCATCATTGTACAGAACATAAAGGTTCATTACCGCGTTCACAAGAGCCCGCTACTTGTCCCGATCCCGAGCCAGATCAGTCCAATCCATCGCCCCTCAAACCGATCTAAGATTGACCTTAATATTATCCCCCCATCTACTCATTGGTCAAGTGGTCTCTCCTTCAGGTTTCCGAACCAAAACCATGTATGCACCTATCCTGTTCCCCATACGTGCCACATGCCCCGCCCATCTCATTCTCCTTGATCTGATTACTCGCACAGTAATATCTGATGAGTACAAATCACGAATCTCCTCATTATGCAGTTTTCTCCATTCCCCTGTTACCTCGTCCCTCTAAGGTGCAAGTATCTTCCCCAGCAACACGCTCGCACGAAGTGCTGTGTAAGGGCCACTCGAAGTCAGTCATTTGTTTTACCCGCAGTGGTACTGTATGTTGCAGTTGCATTAATGACTCATTAGTAAAGTCAGTAGGTACTTCATGAATGCCTTCCTTTCCGGTAGTGACTTCATGTCCGAACCGGAAGTGTGACCCTGTCAGACAGCTTATCCAGGGGTACCCCGAGGGTAAAGCACATGGAGCGTATTACCCATTTCCGTCCAGTGCCGAGGTTAAGAATGCATGGAGCTGTGGGTGTCTTACCTCCGACACCCGTGTTCGTGGCATTGTGGGGAGATGTAATCCGGATCCATGTGGCTGTGGGCAGAGATCAGTGGCGAGCTCTTATGAAATTCTCGAGTGGCTAAGCGACCATCAGCTTCTCAAGAACGCCACTGCATTTGAACGTGCTGCAGCACCAGGCTGATCTTCATTATGCCTCTGCTGTAGCTCGAAGAAGTCTGACTCAAAACCGAACCTCTGGAAGAAGAAGAAGAAGAAGAAGAAGAAGAAGAAGAGAAAGAAAAAAGAATAGATGAAAGTAGATGTACAACAAAAGAAGATTAATGGCTCGTAATGGTCTCTCGTGCGTCAGTTTAATCGCTACCCACACCCCCTTGCCTCTTTGTGTTTAGTGCTTCAAGTTTGAATATAACAGTAGATGTTTTCAGAGTGGTTAATATAATAGCTGTTTATGCTGAGTAGATATCAGATGCCATGCTAACTTGGCGAAGAGTCTGGGAGGCGTGACGCGATGATTGACCGGTGGAGAGCTGTGTTGCTTCGAGTAGCTGCAGATTGGAGGCCGCCAAACTGTAGTCAAACTTCCCAGACTTAACGCCAGTTTGCCTGTTGCACTGAGAAAGTCTGTTACGACTTATGTACGGATCTACCCTTGTACAGCGTTAAATATTCTTTTCTCGGCTTTGTCTTATCCGTCTTCTGTAGCCAGTAGCAGGAAAAAAAAAAAAAACATCTTCGTCACAGGATTGCACAGTAAGCCTCAAGGCTGCGGTGCGTCCGTAGCATCTGCTGCGGGGCCCTTCAATAATTAAAAATAAAAATTAGAAACAAGGGCCATTCAAGGGCTAGTTCGGCTGTTCCCAGGCACTCGTATTACGTGTAAGTCCGCAGTTTTATAAGTTCCTGATATTAATTTTTTTGCGAAATTGTATAAAACCTGCCCTCTTCCGGGATATTACGTAGCGTTGAGTGGTACTTCTGTACGGACGTTTCGGGACAACCTCTCTGTCCCATCTTCCAGGGTCAAGAAGTCCAGGAAGAAATTTCTTCTTGGACTTCTTGACCCTAGGTTGTCCCGAAACGTCAGTACATAACTACCACTCAACGCTGCGTAATATCCTAGAAGAGTGCAGATCTCGTCTACATCGCGGCAGAAGCCTGAAATCACTCGTAATGTTATAAACTTCCGTTGTCGATTTCTTGTTGCATTCGTTCTGTATTTCATCATTAATTTGCACGTCTCTTTGCATCGTGTCAGTGAAAAATCCGTTTATTCAGGTCCATACTTTTTGTGAGACCAGATTCGGTCTTTCTTTTACGAAAATGTTTTAGATTCTTTTCTTCCCCGTGGATATTTTGTTGTCTTTGTCAGTCACTTCACTGCTGTTAAGAAAAATGTTCGTAGTTCGCGCGTTATTGGTTGGTGTTCGTGTACGTTATTGGTTGGTGTTCGTGTACGTTATTGGTTGGTGTTCGTGTACGTTATTGGTTGGTGTTCGTGTACGTTATAGGTTGGTGTTCGTGTACGTTATTGGTTGGTGTTCGTGTACGTTATTGGTTGGTGTTCGTGTACGTTATTGGTTGGTGTTCGTGTACGTTATTGGTTGGTGTTCGTGTACGTTATTGGTTGGTGTTCGTGTACGTTATTGGTTGGTGTTCGTGTACGTTATTGTTTGGTGTTCGTGTACGTATGTGAACTATAAGAGGTATTTCGCAGATTTAAGTCACATAAAACATTCTTAACACGGGGAATATAATTAAAGGAACAGACCTTTATCAAAGTACATGGAAACATCTTGTCAGTCGTCAAACTTTTCGTTAAAAGTGGTAACGAACGTCATGAAATAGGTTCAAGTTGGCAACAAAGTGGGACCCGCCATAGGGTGACAGTCTACGACATGAATCCTAGAAACACCCTGTATAAACCAGCTGGTAGTGAACTGCAAATTATGATTGCAGATTTTAATCACCCTGCAGCTGGTCAAGGTAGCTTGGCTTGTCGCTGCTTGGACAAGCGTTGTGCATACAGGAAGAAGGACTGCGGTCAAATCGACGGCAATCATCCCACATCCGGAACTTACGTAACGAGGCGTGTGGGAACCGAGATGTGTAAAAACGAGCTCCAGTCTGGATGCATATAATCCTCCTGTTCCCAGGATTCCCTTACGTTTCTACTGCGTGTTTTTGTCGGTCTGTGTACAAAACATCCCATGGTCTGGTGTTTAACATCTATGGGCGTTTGTACATCGCCAGTACTATACTTTTATGGCTTTTTTTTTATATTTGACACACAAAGTGTTATTTTACACAGTGCGGCTGTATTGCACATCCGGAACAGTTTAACGATATATCAAGTATGACGTCTTGAGTATGACATGCTCGGGGGGCTATGAGGCATGCAGAGGGTGAAGAGGGATGCATACATTGTTTTGGCAGGGAAACCTGAAGGAAAGAGACCACTTGGAAGACTTAGGCGCAGATGAGAGGATAATACTAAAATGGGTCTTAAAGATTTTGGGTGGGAGGGCGTGGACTGGATTCATCTGGCTCAGGATAGGGACAAGTGCCGGGCTTTTGTGGAAGCGGTAATGAACATTTGCGTTCTATCAAATGCGGGAATTTCTTGATTGACGAGCTCTTGGTTTTTCAACAAAGACTGTGCTGTATTGGAGTTTGTTTGAGCAGTGAAAATGAATATTTCAAATGTAGAAATTTATTTTTTTTGCAATAAATATGTTAAATTATTGAGATAAAATTAAATTTAACAGATAATTTGATATTTTAAATGTTAATAATTTCTCTTAGGGGCGACCATTGTGCTTGCTCGCCACTGCTGTCTGATCAGTGATGTAGAACTAACGGCATTTTGTAAGCCTCCGTCGGTAAACCTTCGTTTATTTAGAGTGTTTCAGACGAATACGAAGATTTTTGTATTTAACGTAACTGCCTCTCAACTGTATGGGTAAAACTATCGAATGGAAGGAAACTTTTTTCTGTCCACGCCATGAAGGCATATAGGGGCCGGGGGAGGGGGTAGTAGTATAGCGCCACTCATTATTACCCTCAGCACTAGATGGAAGTGGTCAACTTCACGCTTCGGCCGCTTTACCCCCGGGAAAGAGTCCCGGTACGTATTGAACAGGAGGCTGGGTGGATTCCAGAGTAGGTCTGGACGTCTTTGAGAAGAGAAAAATCTATTGCCCATGGCGGGATTCGAACACCGGACAGCCCGAAGTCTAGTCGCTGTACCGACAACGCTACCCCGGCTCCTGCAATAGACACGACATTTTCTACGGCAATTGCCCTCGTTTCAGTATTCACAGTCTTTGTGTGAATATTTAAATGAGGGCAGTGGCCGTAGGATGTGTCGTGGTCTAAGACAGTGGAGGGACGGAGTAATACTGCGGTAACTGTGAATAATAATGGCGAAGAACCGAACCCGAGACCTTCGGAATACGGAATGGTAAGTGCCAGTCCGCGACGACCCGTTTTTCACGAAGATGATAACGCGAAGTATTTGAGCCGCAGAATAAGTATGTAGATGAACTGTCTGGAGCAGCCAGCCAGCTAGTTTTGCTTCTGACAGTGCATTACGTCACACTTCTGTTGACCCTGGGTTGCCTGAGGGATGCTGTTGATTGTAGTCGAACGGAAGTTGTTTGTTAGTGGCCACGACGGCTGTGGCAGGAGGAGGGAGGGAGGTGCTGCATGGGACTGTGGAAATGTCAGTAACGTTCTGGAAATAATTCCCCCTGACACGTTTCCACTCTGTAAACATGCGGCCATTGCGAAATTGTTTAACGGCATAACTGTATTTTTTTACATATTTCGGCCACCAACCACTATACAGAATTTTAATTTTTTTGCGTCACCGGTTGTCAGACCTTGAAGCCTTCGCAGCTGGTCTGTGACCAGTGGTGGGGATTTGTGTAAATGTACTTGCATACGTGAATTAACGTCGCTGTGGGATTAGTTTTTGACTTATTGGCAAACAAAAAGTTGTAAAAATGTGTCATTTATCTTCTCTCGTGTCTGTCCGCGTGTAACAACAGGAGAGTCAACGGACGGGCTTCCGTGCAGTTTGATATTCGGGAGTTTTGCTGCTGTTTGTCGACGTATGACGAACTGCGCGCGTTTACGAATTTATGTGTGCAGCAATCGGCAGTGGTGTTCCGAACATTCACGAGTATTACCGAAGTCTGTTATTGCCGATAGTAATGAAATTAAGCTTTCTCGCACCCGAAGTTGTAGATGTACATTTATATAACGCCGATCCCAGTGGCCGCGCGGTCTACGGCCGTTCGCTTGCTGGGATTGCGGGTTCGAATCCCGTCGGGGGCATGGATGTCTGTCTCTTGTGAGTGGTGTGTGTTGTAAGGTAGAGGTCTCTGCGTCGGGCTGATCACTCGTCCAGAGGAGTTCTGCCATATGTGGTGTGTCTGAGTGTGATCGTGAAGTCTCGATAAAGATGAGGCCCTGACCCACGAGAGGCTGTCGTGTCATGAAAAAGAAAGAAAATAGCATGTATATAGCGGTACATTTAGTGAAATTGCAGTTAAATTATTTTAGGTTGTTAGGCTTTGTGCTCAGGATAGGGACAGGTGGCGGGCTCTTGTGAATGCGGCAATGAACCTTCGGGTTCCATAAAACGCGGATAATTTCTTGACTAGCTGATGACCTGTTAGCTTCTCAAGAAGGACTCTGCTCCATGGAGTTAATTAGTTAGTTAGGCTTTTTCGTCGGGTAAGTAGCTCCCGACGTTTCGAACATGTCTTCATCTTCAAGGTCGAGCAGTCCAAGAAGAGTCGTTTCATTGTACTGTGTGACTCTGAAGATAAAGGTAGTACAAGCCGTCGAAACGTCGCGGCAACCACTAACCCAGCGACACGGCGTACCATCCCAGAAGACGTGAATCCGCAGCAGTACCGCTGTGAGAACCCGAAGTCTTGCAGCGACAAGATTATTTACACTATAAGGCCTAGAAATGTGCCTGATACGCTTTGCACCCCCTCCCCCCCCCCCCCCCACGTGATTAGTTTCTGTAATTGTGATGGCGACGATTCTCGTTCTGTTGATGCACTTTTTATGTTCCCGGCTCATCATATGTGAAGCATATTTGCACTGCATGCCTGGTATATGTCCTGCTAATAGACTGTAGATATGTGCGTAAACAAAGGCACAGTGCTAGCAGAGTGGATGGGCGAACGGGGCAACATACCTTGGAGAGGAAGTGGGAGGTCATGTAGCAGAAAGCTGCCTGCTGGGCATCCGGTATTGGTTACGTATTTGTTCATTGATACGGTGCCAGGTGCAATGATGTGCAGGTGGAAGATACAATAATAATAATAATACTAATACCATGTAGTTCGAAAGTTTTTAGCAGAATAATGCATAAGAAGTGCTTGGTCAGTGACACGTACACTTTGAAAACCAGCTGAACCGCTGTGAATTCATGGAAAATAATAATAATAATAATAATAATAATAATATGAAGACCTTACACTATAAATACAGCGCACGTGGAAAGTAAAATCAAAAGTAATACAAGTAATAATAGGGGCAATTGGAACTATCTCAAAATCATTCAGAAAATACCTCAGCAACGTACCGTCACAGCACATCACGTAACTACACAAAACTGCCACATAGGGCGCTGCACACGTACTGCGGGAAGTACTGATGTAAATGTACAAAACGTTTAACATGGGGAATAGCGTTACACGTAGCATAAATTGTAACTACAGAATAGCTGCCAAACTATGTACCCTAAAAACATGGTTTGTTTCAGGTATATAATTGTAAATGCACTTCATAAAGGTGGTAAATAATAATAACGTAATAACAATAATGTAAATTAATTGTTATTTTAGGGTATGATGCATTACAGATTCATGTATAGGTACCTAGATTTCGAAGTGATATTCTCCCTCTGTCTTCACGGCAGAATAATGGGGTGCCTTGAAGATGGAAGCAACAGATCCCTCTGTGTCTGTACAAATATACACGGCGCCACAACAAAAAAGACGGTGATACTCAGGGTGCAGCCCACCTGCACACATTTGTGTACAGCAGGAACGTTCGAAATGAAAGCCGTTTTGTGAAGCCATTTTTCCTCGTCCCTGCTCCATGTGGCAAGATGCTGTGTTTCTTCACGACTGCCATCTCGTGGAAGATCGTGTTCCCACGCCCTTGGCCAAGACCCCATACAGACGGTACCCACCAACCTACTGACTTGACCTGATGTTCACCGCGGATACAATTAGATCCATGTTCAGCCACGTGATAAAAGCCTTGCACGCCTTCATGTCTCGTTAATGCCTCTAGGATAACATTTCTCAAACCCGTCATACCTTTCGAGTCTATAAAGTTCATCCTATATAACCTGTCACGAAGTCATAAGGGGGCGGTAGATAGGGGTAGGTGGTCAACGCCAGGCCCCGGCCGCATTATCCCCGGGAACGACGCGATACCCATTGTATAGGAAGCTGGGTGGGCCCCTGGACCGTTCTGGACGGCTGCGAAAAATCTCTCTCCCACCGGGATTCGATCCCCAGAGCGTCCGGCCCGTAACAAGTCGCTATACAGACTGAGCTATCCCGGCCCTCATCGTATAAGTGTATACAAATAACATACCATGGCTTGGACACTTCGGAAAGTAGATCAGAAGTACCTGTAAAGTTTTGAAATGTGGTGCTGGAGAAGGATGGAGAAGATCAGTTGGACCGATCGTGTGAGAAATGAAGAAGTATTACACAGAGTCAAGGAGGAGAGGAATATCGTACATACAATAAAAAGAAGAAAGGCTAACTGGATTGGTCACATCTTGCGTAGAAACTGCCTTCTAATACACGTGATTGGAGGAAAGTTACAGGGTAAGATAGAAATGACGGGAAGACGAGGAAGAAGGCGTAAGCAGCTACTGGATGACCTTAAGGAAAAGAGAAGATACTGGAAATTGAAAGAGGAAGCACTAGATCTCACCCTGTGGAGAACTCGCTTTGGAAGAGGCTACGGACCTGTCGTAAGGCAGACTACAGAATGACTGAATGAATGAATGGTGTCTCATGTACTCGTACATGAGCATCATTCTGCCGTAAGAGGCATAGCAGTCTGTTCCTTGCAGTCCTCAGGGTGCAGCACCGTGTCGAAGTGCTGACTATTGCTGAAGTTTGTGACTGCCTCATTTACAGTAATATTGTGATCACTGACACTGATATAGTGCTTTAAATTATGATGTCCAAAGGACTGTTACTACTACTACTACTACTACATACTACTACTACTATAATAATATAATAATAATAATAATATGATTGTGGTGTCTGCAATTTGTAATCGTTTTCAAGTGTTAGTCGGATGATCAGATTTGAGGATGAGGTGGGTGGGGAATTTAGCACGCATGGAATAGGTAAGTGCACAGAAAATGCCAGACAACCAGATGTGAAGAATCACTCTGGGGACGTAGGCGTTGGTGAGAAGATGATGTTAAAGTATATTGTGTGAAGGTGTGGACCGTATTCGAGTGGCTAGCGTAGCGGCCTGTGGCGGGCTTTTGTGGACATGGAAATTAACTTTGGGGTTCCTTAAAACACGGGGAATTTCTTGACCAGCTGGGCGACAGTCTGACTGGCCACGGAAGACGTCGGTGGGGCGTGTTTTGATGCGAGGACCCGACAAAGTGATGCGCACCGGTGTACAGTGCAGATCTTGTTTAGCTCGGCGTGGTTCATGTTTGGAAGACTGGAGTGTACCCGCTAGTGTCGGCCAGGCTGACAGGTCAGGTCGGCCAACAAGGCCCCCCCCCCCCCCTCTCCACCCGCGGGAAGACAACATCGACGGAGCACATACGAGGGAACCTGGTCGCGGCTACTCGCCGCATTCTTGGAGGGAGCTATTTTTGTTCGTGGCCCAACTCTGTTCCTCCACTCCGTTTTGTAAAAGAAGATGCAGCATTAGCGAGCAGTTATGTCCACAACTACCTGGTCACCGATTACGTAAAAGCCTTAGCTAGTGTAGTCGGTATAGTGACTAGCCTGTGGGATGGACGACCGGAGGTGTCGTGGTTCGAGTCCCGGCGGATGCAAGATATTTTCCCTTTTCCAGAGTGTCCAGACTGGCTCTGAGACGTACCCAGCTTCCTATTCGAAACGTACCGGTGTCTTTCCCTGGGAGTAAAGTGGTCGGCGCGTCAAACTGACCACTCCACCTGCAGTCCAGTGCCGAAGTGAAATGAGTGGAGTTATACCTCCACTCGCCCACATGGCTTAATCGCATGAACAGGGACGATTAAAACTTTTATGATCAGCTGCTAATTTAGAACGAAGCAGATTAACTGCAGAGGTCGTTGCTTGGGATCGGCGGTCTATCTACTGGCTTCGGCTGCGAATACCCAGTGCCTTATACTGCAGCTTTTACTGTCGTTGGACTGTCCATAACCCTTTAAAACGAAAATAATCATGTATTTTCTTTAAATACTCAGCTCGTACCGCTCAGTAAACACACTCAGTCACGGTTGTAAAAACCATTCAGTTAATGCTGTATAGGGAAATCGCTGTTTGTACTGAGATCCATACAAAACACATAAATACACTGTGTGGGCAGAACGTAGAATTTGTGAATGTTAAACTTTGTGGTTTATATAGCAACCACTGGGCTGTGAAGGGTTAAAATGATTACCAAAGTGGTCGGACTGTAGGCATAGATATGCTAAAGACGACCGTAATAAAGTGTTAATATCCGCTGCCTTGTTAAGCTGCCCTGTGAGACTGAATATAGAGGTGTGTACGGTGTACGTGTCCACGGAGATGTCTGTGTGGCATTAGTCTGCAGACAGGAGAGGTGCTTGATAGCAAATTGCGCAGCATTAACCAGAGGATGCCTCAGAACGCAGTAAAGCGCGACAGAAAATTTAAAGTTTTCCATAAACAACAACTATACTGTTTTTAAGTTTTATTTACATAAATGCCTTAATACTTTTAAATCATTTTTAAACAATTTTTAAATTTTATCTATATGCACTGTGTAAACAGACCGATATCTCATTCAGACCAAAAATTAAATTTGCGATTGTAATTTTGTTTTTATGTGCAAGAGTGGCCTGAGGATGACCGTGTAATTAGTCGAAACATGTAGCCACATTTTATGATGTAATACAATGCAATTAGTTGTGTCAGTGACATAAATAATCGTTTCATGACTTGTAAAAACACACGGGAGGTCAAAGCTAAAAATTACCGGCGCTGTCAGTTGCGAGGGTTACGTGGCGTCGGTGATGAATGAATGAGGATGGAGCATTGGTGGAATGATACAGGGGAACGAGTTGGAGATTAACGCTGTAGATGATAATGAGGTGAGCATGGTGAATGATACGACGAAAAACCTATCCAGTTGCCACTTTATTGACCATAGTTCCACATGTACTGGCCTTGGATCGAACCCGGACCTCCGCGGTGGTGATATTGTTCATTTTGAAACATCAGGCACACAGAATGTTTCAAAAAATAAAATGACGTTAATTATGTGAAAGGAAAGTTGAAGATAAATGTGAAGGCGAGCAGAAAAACAGAAATGCTTAGTTTGGAACAGTATTTATATCAACAGCTGTCCATAAGGTGCCTGAAATATATAGTTAGTTACTTCCTGTCGCTCCTTGCGGAGCATAGGGCGTCCTTTCGGAGGTTTCTTGGTCTGGAGTGTGCATTCTGTAGTGGGTGACAGTCCACTGACTGCACAAGTTCTGATGTGACTGCCAGAGCCATCTAGCAGTCAATCAGGAGACTTGGGTGAGAAATGGTCGCTTTACTTCCCCTCCGAAGGAAGTTGTGCTACGGATTTTTATCACCCTTAAAAATCCATCGACCTCGGCCGGGATCGAACCCGCAAACCTTGGGTCCAGTGGCGAGCACGCTAACCACTAGTCCACCGACACTGAAATATATGGTGCTTTATAAATCCGTCGAAAAGAAACTCATCTTCCGAACCCTAAATTAGAAGAGAAAAGTAGTGGATGGAATTACTGTGTTGCAGCTGAACAAAAGAGGAGAGCAAGCCGATAGCTGGGTCACGTTCATCGTGATGTGCTACCAGACGTGGTGACTTCGTGGGTGCGTCATTATCGGCAGCAGGCGAAGACGCCGTATTAAATATTTCAACCGTCCGTTATTTTGCTCTCTCTTTCATACCCATCTTTTCCGCAGCCGTCCAGACCGGCCCTGGGGCCCACCCAGCCTCTTCTAGCAAGGGTACCGGGTATCTTTCCCGGGGTAAAGCGGCCGGGGCGTGGAGTTGACCACCCACCTCCATCTAGTGCCAGGGTCAAAGAAAGAGTAGAGTTATACCTCTACTCCCCCTCTGGGCCTTCATGGCCTGTTCTAGGAGATCTTTACCTTTACCTTTACCTTATTGTGAAGAGATGCTCGGATTCTGTGTGTGAGATAAACACTACTGTCTGTAAGGAGTGTCTGAGTGAAACTGCGAAGCATTACAGGTTGTGTTCTGTAATTATTTGTGGCTTAGGGTCATTGTAGGCCTCTGAGAGGAAGCTGTTTTTAACGGCAAGGTTGTTTGATGCCGAAATATACATTTTAAGCCTGCCGCTGTCATGAAATAGACAATTCATATTTATATCAGGGGTGACCAGATAGACGAGATTCGGGAGCCGCACTTCAGGAGGCAATTTACGCATCAGTCATGTTATTAAAATAATTTTTTCGTTACCTGATGGCTCGTTGTTTTTGTTGATCCAACTACAGTGGGTTACTTTGAGGTTTTTAATGAAGGGCCCCGCAGCAGCTGCTACGGACGCACCGCAGCCTTGAGGCTTATTGTGCAACCCTATGATGAAGATGATTAGTTTTTTTCGTTTTTCCAAGTAATGGAGCACCGGTGGAATGAAATTGACAGGGGAAAACCGAAGCACTCGGGGAAAACCTGTCGCACTGCCACTTTGTCGACCACGAATCCCACATGGACTGACCTGGGATCGAACCCGGACCTCCGCGGTGAAAGTCCGGCGACTAACCGCCTGAGCCATGGCACGACCGTACTTTCAGTTGGTCGAGCCTCTTTCGTTAGGCATTATTTTACATCGCCATTCACGGTCAGCGTCATATGCATTCAGTCCTGTAACTTATGCAGATGGTGTGTCGTAGGTAAATGAGCCAAAATAACAAATATTTGCATTTATTTTTTGCTTCTCATATTTACTTCTCTGGCGATATGTGAAAAATCTCCCATTCTCAAAAACTGTAAAAAAGTAAAGTCACTGTCCACGCCATGAGGGCATATACGGGCAACAGAGGTATAGCTCCACTCATTCTTACCCTCGGCGCTAGACGGAGATTCCCCTCCCACCCGCAAAGAACCCCGGCATCCATTGCACAGGAGGTTGTGTGGGCCCCACAGTCGGTCTGAACTATTCGATAAAGAGAAAAATCTTTTGCCGGACCGTCCAGCCTTTAGCGTAGTCAGTATGCGGACTACGCTATCCCACGTGTCGGACGCGTCGAAAGGCGTCTGAATACTTTTGACTCAGATGAAAGTATCACTGAACGTGGCTGTTGTGTATTTAGCACTGTTACATAATACTTGGGAGGTCCGCGTATAATCATCGATCCTAAACGAGATTTCCTGTGACTTCCGTCAGCCTCTGCATATACAAACTGGCGTGTTACCTCAACAGAGGCCACACTAAGACCAACTAGATGCACAATCACTATTAAAAACTTTAATAGTAGTATTACATTAAACCCAACATGTTTCGGTCAGGTACCTGACCGAAACATGTTCGTCTTAGTTTTTGATCATTCATAAGCACCTCATACATCAACACAAAACAAATTTGACCCCCTGAAGATGGCTTGTTGAAGCCGAAACATATGTAGGGGCATTTGACTTACTTGTAAGAATACAGTGCATTTGTTGGTTTTTAAACTTTTGATTTGTTATCGTGGTGCACGGTGAATATAACGTGAAACATTTGCAATGTATTTACTGATATAAAGGTGGAGCTGTCCTACTGCAACATATGGGGTTTACAGCTTACAGTTTTTGTTATGACCTGATGATGGCTGTCTTATGAGTCGAAACTAGTTGCCAATAAAACGTGTGTCAACGACTTGTTGGGTCTGACTGTAGAATTAAATAACAAATATATACGTACGATCGATACGCCAACGGGAATGTCCTACATTAAAGTGGACAATCAGTAAACGAGCCTTACGTCACAAAGAGGACATGGTCTGACACTGGTGCAGGACCTTCCAGGACATGGTCTGACACTGGTGCAGGACCTTCCAGGACATGGTCTGACACTGGTGCAGGACCTTCCAGGACATGGTCTGACACTGGTGCAGGACCTTCCAGGACATGGTCTGACACTGGTGCAGGACCTTCCAGGACATGGTCTGACACTGGTGCAGGACCTTCCAGGGCATGGTCTGACACTGGTGCAGGACCTTCCAGGACATGGTCTGACACTGGTGCAGGACCTTCCAGGACATGGTCTGACACTGTTGCAGGACCTTCCAGGCCAGAAGCACCACACCGCGATTTAGCAATCGAGATCGAAAGTGTTGCCCCCACCACCCTGGGGAGGGGAGGTGCATGTATGCTGCAGAGTCATGCCCCAGTTTGCAACATACAGCAACCATATCCAGTCACGAATTTTATTCCTTAGCCACGTAACTCGTATTTCTTTCTTTTGCCGTATGAAATTATCCCTATTACAAAACTGTACACAGTGGTTCAGAAATGTGTCCACAGTTTTGTAAGAATATTCTCGCGCGACGATGGGGTTTTTGATGGAGATTTTCGTTTCTGGTTGCGCATGTCGGTGTTCAGAGGTCGTTATCGCAAGTAATAATTTGTGTTCGTCCGTGTATGTGATCTGGCCTAGATACATAGCGCCTAGCACGGAGACCACGAACCTACGTACGAAATGACCGGGGGGAAAAAATACTGATGAGGTCGTGCCATTAGACGCTGCTGGTGTCTCACTGCGGACCTTCAGCTTTGTTCACCGGGCGGCTTCGTTTGTGATAGCTGATGTGGTGGGCTGAAGGGTCACTGGAACAGGATGTTCCGCGATTATCTTAACTTTCCCCCCGCACATCATCATTCCACCATTGCTCCATACCCATCACCGCTCAGTGCGGTGTGCGACATCCCTGACTAGGCAGCTCGTTGTCACATCTCCGGGGATTCATCTGCTCCGGCATTAGGCTGGTCACAGAATAAGGACTTCGTGTTTTATAGGACACATTTCTTCCCCGTTAAGGTTAGCTTTTAGGATAACGTACCAACCCTCTAGGATAGGTAGGTAAAAGGTACAGCAATCCCTGTACAGGCCTGGGCGGGCCCCTAGGATTCCAGGAGGTTGAGGCTTACGCATCGGTCGCCTTTACCTCTCAGGAAATATCCCTGGTACTCATTTCTGTTAGAGGCTGAGTTGACCCCAGTGCCATAGCGCGGCCGGAAGGATTAAGTCAATGAAAAATTCCGATGACACCATCGGGACTCGAGCCCGCGACCTTCCGGATTGTAGCGCAGTGCCTCAACCTCTAGGATAGCTAACCTTTTTTTTTTATCACGGTTGACACCGAAGCATGTCTGTGGACCCGTCTTCAGCCCATTCACGTACCTACCTAGGCATTGTGTCCTTAAGGCACATGCAGCAATATCTTTCGAAGTCCGTCGTCCTCGCAATGCAGCTCTTTCCAAAAGGTCTCGTTTCCTCCCTAAATCCTGTGTACTTTTCGTGTTGTTATTTTTGTTTGTAGATTTAACGATGTTTTATGAACTGCATAATGAAACCATGAAATAGCGCCCCCACCCCACCCTTCCCGATATAGCGTCCTCACCGCCCATGAAGTTCTGTGAACAGAAACTCCCCTATTATACAGTATTTGGATGTACCCACACCCTCGATATATTGTCAAAAAATTGCGGTGAACACACAGTGGCCCTATACCTGGGTTTGCGTGAATGTTTGTCGTGATTCCTGTAGTCGTAACTGTGTGTTTTCTTGAGGCATGTGTTTCAAATTTCTACAGAACCACCTTCATCTTAACTACGATTTCTGTCGGTTTTCTGCAGTACCTTCAAATAGACCACGGCTGTCTCCTTACTACCCTTTCATCATTTATGATCATCTTTCTTTTCTTCGTCGGTTTATACGACACCTCGTCTATAACGTCAGATGTCCTGTGGTACCAATTAATTCCTCACTGTTAACCATAACATTATACTCCTCGGTTATAACGGCACTCGTTTATAACGGCACAGAATATTCATTCCCTTTCATGACGTTATAACCGAGTTCGACTTTATTTGATTTTAAGGTTCTCACAGCGGTTATAGTCTTCTGGCATGTGACGGCGTGTAGTTTCGGAGGACTACGCTCGAGATAGAGACAGTAGGTTCCTCCGAAACGGTGAAAAATCTGTACCAGACTACACAGCGTCACATCACAGTGTAATTTGAATTACGTCATAGGATAAGTGACACTTTGTTTCGGAGCAAGACTGTGAAATGCGCGGAAGTACTATACTTTTAGGCACCCTGTTGCAATGAAGTCGTGACCGCGAGATGGAAGTCCTCTATCAGCTTTGTTCCATGTTTGCTTCTTGCCCGTAAGCCCAGTAACTTCAAGCCGAGTCTAGTAAATGAAATGTTAGCGCACAGTAGGGTCCAGTTTCGCAGTTTCGTCTGTCTGTTAGCATTACTGCTCAGGTTAGGCAAATGGCAGGGCCGTGATGTAGTAATTTGCTGCACACACCTGTTAAATGCGCATTGAACACGTTGTGATAAGCGCAGTTTGATACACGTGGTGATAGTGTTACAGGACTCTGTACAAGATGGTACAAGATGAGTGAACTGGGCTGTCCACAAGCTTGGACAGACACACCGACATGCATTCACATCCCGGAAGATCCGCCCTAAGTCGGATTTTGCGCAAGTCGCAATTGGGTATACGTAAAGGCTACTCTGTGTATATACATATATATATATATATATATATATATATATATATGTATATACATGCTGCGATCTGAGTTACTGGCAGCATCGTTAGATCAACTGCAGGACATTTGTAACCCCCTACATACGTTTCGACAATCAAGTTGCCATCCTCAGGGGCGCATCAAAGAATCACAAGTATCTATGGCATCCAGATACACACACATTTGGCATTATAATGGAAGTACACATGCCGCTCACAATATTAAAATGAATAATGCCTATAGTCATGAAACTAAACGTTAAGAGTAGATAATACAATGTGTCGTAAGTCAGTGATGTAAGATGATACTTCTATAACACAGTAAAAATTATTGTATACAAATATTGTTACATGATTCGACTTAGACGATTAAAACATATAATAGTTTTTTTTAAGTTTTACTGGCTGTTGGCCTTGTATGCAGTCATATAGTTGATCTACGTCGATCTCGTTCTGTGGCTTGGCATGTTGTGTGTCCGGTGAAGTGTCGTGTACTGTGCTTGGCATGTTGTGTGTCCGTGAAGTGTCGTGTACTGTGGCTTGGCATGTTGTGTGTCCGGTGAAGTGTCGTGTACTGTGGCTTGGCATGTTGTGTGTCCGGTGAAGTGTCGTGTACTGTGGCTTGGCATGTTGTGTGTCCGGTGAAGTGTCGTGTACTGTGGCTTGGCATGTTGTGTGTCCGGTGAAGTGTCGTGTACTGTGGCTTGGCATGTTGTGTGTCCGGTGAAGTGTCGTGTACTGTGGCTTGGCATGTTGTGTGTCCGGTGAAGTGTCGTGTACTGTGGCTTGGCATGTTGTGTGTCCGGTGAAGTGTCGTGTACTGTGGCTTGGCATGTTGTGTGTCCGGTGAAGTGTCGTGGAGAACACGACACTTCACCGGGAATGTGCACTTCCATTATAATACCAAATGTATGTGTATCTGGATGACATAGATACTTGTGATTCTTTGATGCGCCCCCTGAGGATGGCAACTTGATTGTCGAAACGTATGTAGGGGTTACAAATATACTTTATTAATAATTATCGTGCGTTAGTTGGTTTAACTTAAACTTATGACGAAATGCACGGTACATATAATATAAAGAGTGCAGGATAGTGTTTTGTGACCCAAACAAGAGTCAACGTCTATCACAAATGTAAGAAAAGTCTATTTTTTGTTCAATTTCCTGAGAAATCAGCGACAGTCACGTAAACTAAAGGAGAATGGTGTGGTGGATGTGGAGACATTGTACCATATTTCCGTCTGATCATTGTTTTGTCACAGTTTTCTCGAAACGCAAGGAAGCAAGGGTATAATGACCTTCCACGTATAATTGTTACGTTGCAGATCGGAAGTTGCGCAATTTTTTTTTCCAATCATGACCCTCACTGATAATAGTCATACTCAGCACTTAAAGAAAGGCGTTGTTCAAGTGTTTTGTGATTCTTAGTCCTGCATGTAGAGGTCAGTGATCTACGTGTTTTCTTTATTTAAACAAAGCGTTGTTTGTGAATGGAAACCGAGACGCACATATGTAGTTGTGGCCGTAGTACTTCTGCAGCGTTGGGATATGAACGTGTTGGTCTGCAGTCGTTCGTTACATGGAGCCGTTCGTGAGTTTCCGTTCTGAAGAAACTTGGCAACGTGAGAGTTCCGTGCGTAATAGTGCGTCAAGAGTTGTAATTTTGCTTTGCGGTACGGTGGTTTTATTAAATATCCCCTCCCGAAGTTCTGTAGGCTGTTAACCTAACCGTTAATTTTTCAGTCCCCCCCCCCCCCCCCTCCCGGAAACCCCCTCCCCCCACCCACCGCAGTGGATGTATTGTTCCGTTTAACACGGATATTTGGTCCAGTTTTTTAAAACGTCATTACGGTACTGTTCATGTCATTTGACGTTTCGATAGATTTGTTCCATCTTTAGGGCTGTTTAATTAAGTCGTCTTGGATGTGAAAGTGCGTCGTTAGACGTACAGTTCCTGGAGTTCCACGGGATTGTAGTGCCTTCGTGTCCAAATAGAGTAGCCGTCGCACCATGATCATCCGAAAAGTCGGAAACTAAACCAGCGACACGGCGTAACATCCCAGAAGAGATGAGTCTTCAGCAACCCCTGTAGGAGCACAGAACTCGCATACGCACAGCAGATGTAAACGGCTTCAGATGGTGTGAATTATTACCGGAATATATCGGTCGGATATCGAACTCCAGCCCTTCGACTCGGAGCCTGTGGTTTAGTGACACAACCCCGCACATCGTCTCTGTGCAGGAAGACGCTTGTAAGTTTAGTCTTCTGGTTGACGCATAGGATAATGGGACTTCCGTGTTGTTCGCGTGGCCAGTCAGAACACTGTAACGTGCTTCGGTATTTCTTCATATCTTCATTCATTCTGGACAGGCTCGGGAAATGTCGCCCTTACTGGGATTCGATCCCCGGACCGTCCAGCCCGTAGCGAGTCGCTATACCGACTACGCTATCCCGGCCCTTGTGTAACGCCGTATAGTTTGGTATATGGTACAATTGTTGGTACCTTTCTACCAAACTACACGCCTTTACATCCCTGAAGAGCCATGATCTTCCATTTGCTGTGTGTTTGCTAGTTTGTTGTGACTCTGAATGTAACATCGTGTGGAACATACCTCCCAATTTACAGCCAGAATAATCGATTGATCTTATGACTGATGGAATAGAAGGGTGTACAGCAGGCGAATGGGGCTGTTAAAAAAGGTTAGACATAGCTGGATTGGACCACTTATCCTGTGGACTGTCAATCAGTATGACTGTTCATTTGAGTGCTTGCATGTTTAACATGTTAAAACTAATGCACAGAACAGTCATTTGGTTGATTCGTTCCGTCGTGAAGAAAAACCTCGCTGCCCTTCATATTGTCTGAGAATAAATTTATGTTTTGCCACGTACCTTGAATGCACCTAGTTTGGTAACGACCTCTTGCGAGGTAAAAAAAAGGCTTCTTCTGGGATGTGTAAGGCAAGGTTAGGTAGATGGTGTTAGTTCTTATTAGTTATTGTTTTCATTTCATTTATGAAATGACTTCAAGGCCAGCTGCTGCCTGAGGTATTAATGTGAACTAAAAATGATAAATTTCCTTGCTAATTGTGAGTTACCACTTGTTTTTGCGGCTTCACATTATTTTGGGCCCATGAATATTTAGCTCTCATCTGTAGGGGGTAGCCTTGGTTTGTGTTGAATTGATTGGAAGGTCGATTATTCTTGTCAGTTCCAAGATACTGCGGACAGTAAAGGACTCCACGAGCGACGCGCTACTCCACGGCGTCTTTCATCTTACATTGTTTATTCTTGGAGCAAATCAAGCGTTCATTTCATATATCGTTTAGTATCGTTTGATATTTAATACTTTGGATTAGTGTCGATTATTATGGATTGTGATTGGTTATCGTAGACTATAATCTACCTTAGCCGATCCCATTGGCCGCGCGGTCTAAGGCGTGGGTCTGCGGCCGCTCTTTTACTGGGAGATTGTGGGTTCGAATCCCACCGGGGGCATGGATGTGTGTATCTTGTGAGTGTTGTGTGTTGTCAGGTAGAGGTCTCTGCGACGGGCTGATCACTCGTCCAGAGGAGTCCTACCGAGTGTGATGTGTCTGAGTGTGATCGTGAAGCTTCGATAATAAGGAGGCCCTGGCCCACTAGGGGCTGTTGCACCATGATGGATTGATGTTGATTATTGTCTCATCAATTACTATCGATTATTATCGACCCCGGTGTGACTCATTTATTCACACCATGGGTATTATATTCCATCTCTTTATCAGTCGATAACATTCCAGAGATTAGATTTAGATTTGAAATTCTTTGGTAAGTACTGTATTATGAAAGTCTACGTGAGGACCAAACGTGGAGGGGACACAAGTGAGTATAATTGCTGCACACTCCCCCCCCCCCCCCTCCGTTGACATACGCATTTCCTGTCGTATATCAGGTGTATGGAAAGCCCAGCGATACCTTCGTATTCCACATAATCTCTCTGGTGGACCCAGTTGTGACATGCCGTCTTGTTTCCTAGTTTGGGCGGCGTCTTCATCTATGGATACGAATGGACGATTTTTTAAAACTCGTGATTCAGGGCTGTTTTATTGGCGTTACTGTTTTGAAGTACAGTGAGCGGTCCCCGGTCGTTGTAAAGCAGTGCTAGGGTCTCTTTGTTGAAATTTATTGTAGTGGACACGCATATACACGGTGTGCTTGTAATAAAACTCTTCAGGAATTATAGACGGCAGGCAGCTGTTCGCTGCTCCCTGTGAGTTAGTCCACCCTGTTCTGATTTCTTATGTTTCTGTGTTCGTTGTGGTTTCTGATGGAGAGCAGATTTCGAGAAATCGTTATTGGCCATTCCATTAAGAGGAATTAACATGTTTTAGTGCAGTTATTTTATTTTTCCATTTACCGAGGGCCCGGGATAGCGTAATCGGTTATAGCGACGAGCTACGGGCTGGACGGTCCAAGGCTCGAATCCCGGCAGAAGCAAGAGGTTTTCTCCAAACCTTCAGATAGTCTCTGGGGCCCACCCAGCCTCCTACTAAATGGGTACCAGTTTTCTTTTGTCGGAGGTAAAGCGGCTGGGACGTAAAGTTCACCACTCCTCTCTGTACCTCCTATATGCCTTCCTGGCGTGGGCAGCGACGTTTTTATTTATTTATTTATTTATTTATTTATTAACGAGTAGAAATTTAGTTTGTTTTATGCGTCTGTGTCCTTGTGGGGCATCATTTAGTTCCGTTTTGTTGTGATTTTCCCAAGTTTCACTTCCGTGAGTGTAGCAATTTGGGCTTGTCTTCCTTGTTGTTTGCATGATGTTCGTGTGTTTTAACGCAGAACAAGGAGGCTGTCTCTCGTGAGAGTTTCTGTCCTTGCAGTGATATTACTCCCAAGCAAATGTACGGTGTAATCAAAATGTTCCCACTAAGCTGCGCGGGTGCGCGGCCGCGCAGTAACTGAAATGCTCTCGCGCACACTGAATTGTTGCCGCGCAGATGGAATTTTTGAGTTTTCTTTGTAAATATTCTTATTATGCACGTTACAAAAAAAACTTTTAAAGTGCCGCGCAGTCGTCAGGTCGTGTAAACATTTTCTGCTCAGAGCAGTAGCCGGTCCGCGCAGCTGTAAAAGAAACAGAGGGAACGTTGCGTGTAAATGAAATAATCCTAATGACCTACTAATTAAGTCTAATTACTGTGCGACAGTTCAGCTTTTCACGGTGGTGGCTATGAAGTGTACTGGCGTCTGGGATGTGACGCCCTGTACTGACGTTTCGGAAGAACCTCTTGACTCCATCTTCACGATGAAAAACCTTGAAGGTGAAGGCTTTGGGTCCTTCCTAAACGTTAGTGCTTATATACCAGACTACACGGCGTCACATCCAAGACGACGGTAACATTCAAGCGTAATGTTAACCTTACATAGTGTATAAAGATCGTATTTCGTTCTTAGTGGAAGAAAAACCATGGTATGAGTATGAGTACCTGTTTTGTACTTTATTGTTTTAGTGCCTGCAGTATTTGCAAAACGATACGAGATTGTATGTAGTTAAGCACCGCGTCATGGAAATATGAGGCAAATCGCACATTCCTAATCTCGGTATTAGATGGAGGTTACAGCTTCAGGCCCCGGCCGGCCTGACTTCTGCAGTGCATCGGTTACAGAAGCTTCTTTGGTCGGAACGTGACAACTCCTAGCAGTGCGGTCGCTTTGTAGACTGAGGTCTACGGGTTACAATAAGCAGGTTAACAAAGCAGTTGAACACCATGTAAGTAATTAACTACACATAATCGCCTAGAGAAATTATGTCTCGCTTTGCACGTTGCATCGAAACGTGTCGAGTCACGTGGTCTACTTGTTCTGAACGGTTAGTACACACAGGAATGAGCGCGTGTGTTAGGGAGGGGAAGGTAGACGCACGGAATGGGTCGAGTTCTTCGCGCTGTAGTGGCGGCAGTGTCCCGTCAGCGGTAGCGATCGGTGGGTTGGTGCGTGGCTCGAGTGAACGATGTCCGTGGATTTCGCGCGCCAGTATGTGCAATCAATCGGTGTGTGCTGTTTGTTTGGCGACGAATTGCTTGTAGATCCGTAAAAGTTTGCGTTAATGACATATTCGTAGTGCTGCATGTTGCTAGGATCAGTTAGCCTTCATGTGTGTGTAAATCTGCGTGATTCTGAAGCGAAGAATGGATTTACTTCTAGTTGTGATGCGAAGTGTACCTTGTTGAGTAACAGGGCAACTCTGTTCATTTGTCATTCCGTTTTCATCGAAATTGTGAAGTGAATCTGCTAGCGGCAGTGCAGTATTCTGTAGTGTTTTTATATCTTCGGAATTAAATGTGGTTTATTTAGGAAAGTGCAGTTAATTGTACAGAAAATTTGTAAGTATAGATATTATATTGTTTAATCATGAGGTTGCAGATTACAATGTAATTTAGTAGCAAGCTGACTCAGTTGTTGAAAATTAGAGAAAGTTCATTTCGCGTTTCAAGTATGTACGTATAAATTTTAGAAGTGTTTGAAGTGCGTGAAGGTGTATTATACACGGTTAACGAATTGTGAAGAAGAGAACGTCTGTATTCAGCGTTTGTTGCCTGCACCAATTAAGAAAAACGGCTGCCTGCACATGAGCGCTGACTGCATTAATATCAGAAGTTAGTTATTTAGAAGGACACACGCTGTAAGCGAAACGTTAGAAGTTCATGTGGAGGGATTTTTGTGCATCGGCGAGATACCGTTACAACCTACCTGATAAACGCATTCGTCATGGAGATTGTTGAAGATAGAAAGTAAATGAGGAGAAAGTTAATACGTCTATTGACGCAAGAAACGTAAGTTACGATGCGCATTCCTTTTGTCCCTCACGTGTTACTGGGATTTCAGCAGCGCTAGCACACGGAGCTGTTACAGTGCGCGGTTTGTGTTAATGACGTTGATTTTCAGTCATGAAAGTTGCATCATGATTTGTGTACGCCCCATTTTCTTTAATAACCGCTACATATAATTCACTAGTGACCTCTATAACTGTTTGTAATCACTGGTATGATGGCGAAAGCCGTGCATTTGTCTCTAGTTCGGTTATGGTATTGAATGGTGATCTCTGACAATGCTGGAGAGTAATAGTGGGGGTAATGGTTCTGGAACTGGAGGGACGGGTCGTAGGAGATCAACATTCTACGTGAATTTGTCCGAAAACATGACTGCGAACAGTGGTACCAACAGTTCGGAAAATAGGGAGGGTCTGGATAAGGCAAGCAATACAAAAATGTCCCCATCAAAAAGGCTGTCAAATACAAGTCAGACTCTCACATTACTGGAACCAGAAAGGAGTTCTGTTTCAAGAAGGACTTCAACATCAAAGCAGCCATCGCAGGTTTTGCCATCGAGATCACCGTCAAAATCGTTTCAAACGTCATCGAAAATTGGTTCAAAGCCGTCACCTGTTCACGCCCCACAGCCTTTGAAGGCGTGTACAAGAACTATCCAGGGCCCGCAACTATTGAAACTTGCACCACCTCAATCACCGAAACCTCCAAAGAAATCATCGTCTCTGCTTCAGCTGTCAAGCATAAAATCGCCCGAATTCTCATCGTCTCCACAGAAGACTGGTGGCAAACCTCTCCAGCTCTCTTTGTCCCTCAGACGAACGCCCTCAACAAAAAGTACTGTGCCAGTGACTTCACGTGACAATGCTAAGTCAAGTGTACGAAATGTTTCAGTGACTACGAAAACTGTTTCAAGTCCAGTGCCGCCAACCGATGGGCCCAAACAGATTACTGTCGTCGATGTGGATCAGCATGACCGTGGCAAAGACGTGGCGACGGTTTATAAAAAACAGGAAGAAAAGCAGCTTTCTGGCCGGGTCAACAAAGATGTCGGCGAAGATGCTAACGACACCGGTGTTCATTCCGGTAAGTGGTAACTGTGACACTTCAGATCCGCACAGTGTATTTGTACGAATATTACTGAAACACGAACGTCATTCGGAGCAGAAACCGCTGGTTTATGGACGGTATGTACGTCACAAGACTTAATGTTGTTATACTTGAGCTCAGGCTGTTGCTAGCCTACAAAAGAATAAAGAATTTTGTTCTTCTTGGATTGTACGCCGTATAATGGCGGTTAATGTGTATCCAAGCGACCCCCAGCAGTTTTCGAAATAACCGCATTCGATCTCGCAACAGTTTAAGTAAATCTCCACATACGATTCTGGGGCAGGCTTGCCTGTGAACTCCCCCCCAGCTGCAGTGCCCCAGCTGGCCCACCTGCACCTGTGTGTGTGTATTTTTGACTGTGTAATCCGTCCCTCCCCATAATGTTTCCCCATCATGTGTCTTCGGAATCGTTGAATGAAGAAGAAATTTGTTTGTAGAAAATTGGTTTGAGGGAATACCGCAGGCATATCTTGTCGCGAGCCAGCAAATAAGTGCTCTGAATTACGTCATAGCATAGTTCTGAGTACGCCCACCATAATATAACACTCCTGCACGTTGCTGCATTGCGGTTCTGAGAACTGCAGTACTGAAGCCATGGAACTGTCGGAGAGTGGATAATAATATTAAAACGGTTCTTAAGATATTAGGGGTTGCAGCGTTGTATTGACTGAAGTGGCACAGGATAGTGTCTGCTAGCAGGATTATGTGCAAAGGGCAATGAACGTTGGGCTTTTTGTATAGGCATCAGAGTAACGAGGCGTATCAGCTGTTCATTGGCCAGTTTAGTATAGTTACACGGCACTTCGTTGCCATTGCCTCCGCCATTTTGCATCCAGTCTCCTAAAATGTGTGGCTTTTCACGTTATTTGTGAATTTTTAATTCAGCCTGTCGCTTCTCTGTTTCTTAACGTCTTAGTAATGAGAGTACTGAGAGAAATAAGTGGTGGTAATTATTTGTAGCTTCTTGCAGGTCATTGATGCGCTTTGCAAGTTAAAACACACAGCCCGTGTTATAGAGTGTTCGTGTATCCTGTTTAGTAGTTATGGAGTGTGAAGAAAGATAGAGGTGCTTATGGGAATTTTGTAGCGCTCAGGGGGTCTGGCTTTTCCTGGAGGTCGTGCGTATATTTAAGTGTAAGAAATGGGCTGAGATTAAAATAACTGGATAACAGTGATGATGGGACTTCGTTGTATTACATGCTGTGCGATCGTTTGTTTATAAAATTTATAGTATTATTATATAAACTGTAATACATGGTCTGTCTTCATTCAAACCCACACGCTGAAGGCGGAAAAAATTCTTTCGAATGTGGTAAGGTAAATTCTGTCCCATAGAGCTTGGATAGATTAGTTAAGAGAGTTTAAATGGCTGCGGACTGAACAAACGTGGAATTGCTGTTGCGGTAGACATATTTGTAGAAAAATCTAGGAGTCGCCTCAAAAAAAAGGTGCCAGAAGGGACGTGAAGGAACAGAGGGTGCTGATTGGTTTGCTACTACCTCACATTTTAATTTACTGAAAAATTTGGTTTTATTGCATGTGTTAGGTCCTGTGATTTTAATTTTTAATAAGGGATAATTTATTGAAATTAATTATTTATTCGAAACGTCGTGTTTGTATAATCAGTGACGATGGGCAAAGTCCAAATACACATAAGAGATATTTAGCATGTTACACCATTGTCTAAGAATTATAGTGTACATTTAGACGTGAAGCAAGTTTCCTACTGAAGAACACAACTACTAGGCGCCACGTTACGTAATTTAGTCGCCCGGGATTTGTGCACCCCTGCAGCGGAGTGTAGAAAGAGCGTCGTAATTTTCACTAAGGAAGTTAACAAATGTCGTGTCATCCGACGGCGTTCGTCAGAGAGAAGAATCAGGAATTGCAGCTCTTACTGCGGATATGACATCGACATTATTTTAAAAACTGCCGAATTAACTTTCTACCATAAATATGTCAGCCACTGCGCTGATGCTTTCCTGTTCTACTGTGTTCCGTATGTTCTGTTACGAGTCACATTTGAACAAGATGCTGTTCGGCCTAATTTTATATTTTCAGAGCGTGAAATAGACATTAGTCAGGTATGACAGGACAGGGCTTGTGGACGGTGTTCGTGTGAGATGTGTTGCGTCGTTATGAGCTTCGAGCGTCGCTTCGTGTCGTGTGCTGAAGTTAGCATACAGTATCAGGCATTTCGAATCAGAAGACAGTTGTTTGTGGCCACGTTTTGGAGTAACAGATCTGCTTTGACGTCCGCGATGTCGTCTTCAGGGAAATGTTATCTTGACTGAGCATCGTCTGCAGTCCTGCCACCTTCTATATTACTTCTTTATGTTTGCGAGATTCGAGGTTTTCACGGTGTCCGCTATGACGATAATGAAGTTTGCTGTATGGTGGTGATGCTGTGTGGTCTGGTGTCAAACTACACGCCGTCATTTAGGGTTCCAGGAGGTTGAGGCTCTCAGATTTCTAGACAATCGGCACATGAAGATGGTAAGGTTGTCAGTCCTACGCACCGGACGCCTTTACCCCCCAGGAAATATTCCTGGTACTCATTTCTGTTGGAGGCTGAGTCGACTCCAGGGCCATAGTGCGACCGAAAGGATTATGGCAATGAAAAATTCCAGTTACGCCATCGGGAATCGAACCCGCGACCTTTCTGCTTGTAGCGCAGTGCCTCAACCGTTTATTGTAGGAACGTAGCATTAATCTTCCTAGGTAATAAAATGGTGAATTGGGCGTTCGAACAGGCCAGTTCATGAAACGACACCCATGCCAAAAGCTCCACAGTTTGGGTCAGGACTGACCAGGATCAGTGTTTTTATACGAGACCTTTCCGATGTCTTGCTAAGTTCAAGCGCGAGGAAAATGTTGTAACCGTGCTGTAGTGTTACCATTAGTGTGATTAGTTTGGTCGATATGGTATACATCTGTACATTTAACATCTAGGAGTGTTTGTATTTGACATTAGGGCACACTTTTTCACCGTTTCTTTGGCCCTTCTGACACGTTATTCCAGATAAAATTTCGTACGGAGGCGCCTATGTATGGAACTTGCATCATTTCACCCTTTTGGCGCCTAGGAATTTGTGGTGGGTCCTAGGTTTCTTAAAAATTTGTGTATTCGATTTCTCTTATGTGTGACATGTCGGGTTCATATTACACCGAGTATAGCCCTTTAAAGCCCAGTGGTTATTTTGCGTACCACTAGACATAACATTCACAAATTCTACGTTCTGCCCACACAGTGTATTTATGTGTTTTGTGTGGATCTCAGAACAAACAGCGATTATTTCACTGTACAACATTAACTGACTGGTTTGTATAACTGAGACGGAGTGTGTTTACTGCGCGGTACGGACTGTATTTATGTGTGTTGTGTGGATCTCAGAACAAACAGCGATTATTTCACTGTACAACATTAACTGACTGGTTTGTATAACTGAGACGGAGTGTGTTTACTGCGCGGTACGAACTGTATTTATGTGTTTTGTGTGGATCTCAGAACAAACAGCGATTATTTCACTGTACAACATTAACTGACTGGTTTGTGTAACTGAGACGGAGTGTGTTTACTGCGCTGTACGGACTGTATTTATGTGTTTTGTGTGGATCTCAAAACAAACAGCGATTATTTCACTGTACAGCATTAACTAATTGGTTTGTATAACTGAGACGGAGTGTGTTTAGTGCGCTGTACGGACTGTATTTATGTGTTTTGTGTGGATCTCAGAACAAACAGCGATTATTTCACTGTACAGCATTAACTGACTGGTTTGTATAACTGAGACGGAGTGTGTTTACTGCGCTGTACGGACTGTATTTATGTGTTTTGTGTGGATCTCAGAACAAACAGCGATTATTTCACTGTACAGCATTAACTGACTGGTTTGTATAACTGAGACGGAGTGTGTTTACTGCGCGGGACGGACTGAATCTTTAAATATAATTCAGATTAATCACAGTCTCTAAAGGGTTAAAGATTACGGCCTTCCGCGATGTGATACCGTTTAGTTTGATAGATACGTAGTAGTGTTTCAGAGGAACGTGCTGCTCCTCTCTTCAGGGTGGAAAATAGGAACGTCCGAAACGTTTGGGTCTACCGTGCTACGTGGCGTAACATCCCGTGAGACCGTAGTCCTTTGTGTGTGTGTCATTTTGATTTAGGGGGAGGTTGGATGTTAGAAGGCCGAGTACCCCACCACGCTCCATTCTCAAAGGAACAAAAAAGAAACCAGGAATGATGGCATCGTAGTTACAAGCTGTATTTCAAGGTTTTCTACTTTCTTCTGGGAAGCTATAATCTTTATAAAGGGACCCATGTCGAGAATATCCCCTCCACGCAAGTTCCACGGTTTTCTAATCTCCCGTAGCTCTTGCGCTTATTTTTTCTCGGCTTCCAAACGGTGCAGGTGATTAGTTTCCGCAGGTGAAGACGTAAAGCAGGTGTCCAGGCCTTGGTGCTTGGGCCTTATTTGAACGTGACGTCGAGAACAAGACAAAGGATTTGCCATGGTAGGCGATGTGGTTGTAAACCATGTTTATTCGCGAGTCGGATCCGGGAAGTTCACATTGATTGAGGGACGGAGAGTCAGTATAGCGACTGCGCTACGGGCTAGACGGTCCGGCGTTTGAATTCCGGTGGTAGGAGCAAGAGATTTTTCAGTTCTCCAAAACGTTCAGACCGTCTCTGGGGCCAACCCAGCCTTCTGGTCAATGGGTGAAGGGGTTCTTTCAAGGGGATTAAGAGGCCGGGGCCTGAAGCTGACCGCTCACCTGTATCTAGTGCCGAAGTTAAGAATGAGTGGAGCTATACCAACTCCTCCTATATTTCAACTTCACCTTTTACCGTTTTTAGTTATTTATTGTAGGATAGCTCAGTCGGTATAATGACTAAACTACGGTCTTGGCGATCGAGGAATCGTAGTTCGATTTTCGGTAGGGCGAGGTATATTTTCTCTTCTCCTAACTGTCCAGGCCGGCTCTGGGGCCCACCCAGCCTCCTGTTCAATGGGTACCGGGATTCTTTCCCAGCGGTGAAGTGGCTGGGGCTTGAGGCTGACCACTTACCCCCATCTAGTGCCAGGGTTGACACGGAATGTTGCAACACGTGTGGTGCATTATGTGCGTTCATGGCTTGCAACTCTCTCTCTCTCTCTCTCTCTCTCTCTCTCTCTCTCTCTCTCTTCCCCCTGTTGTGACAACTGCGAATGGTGAGGTAAGAAATGTTACAAATACGCCTATGATCGAGCCGTGGGCCTTTATCAGAATAATTTGAAGCCAGCCTTTGCTACTCACATCAAACAACTGTGCTCAGTATACCGTCTATCACTGGTTCATTGTGTGATTGATTCTTCGCTGGACCTTTTAAGTGTTGACCTCAGGTCGCTTTAGTTGTACTTCTAGATCTGCTTCGTCTCATCATGAATGACCACAATGAATCTGAGAACTAATGGCATTGATGTGATTGCTGAAATGGCCCCAGTGTTTATACTGAGAGCTGCTGACGCAAGACTCAGACGGTTGATCAGTTCAAGACACTTCGTATTGAGGATTGTGGGTGTGTCCCGGATATATGTAAAGTTGTTATCTCTGCACTCAGATTGACCTACAGTCTGTGCAAGAAACTGATGACAGACCGTTTTACGAACTGGTATCTGCGACTGAACGCAGTGAATTCTTTAGCAAACCTAATTAACAAGCTGTGAAGCGGTACTCTGGCCACGGGGAAAATCAGCATGCACTAGAGACAGAATTGTTAGCTTCACGCTCCGACCGCTTTACGCCCGCAGAAAGGTGTCTCTGTACCGTTGATTGGTCGGATGGATGGACGATAGAGCCTTCCAAAACGCGGAGAAATTATATTCGAATCGGGGATCAAATCCCGGTCGATGGGGCAAGACAGTCTCCTGCTGGGCTGTAACGAATCGTCGTATAACTGCGTTAGTAATGCATTTGTGTAACATTCTGCGTGCGTTTCTGGAGAAGAGGGAAAATGCGACATAGAGGTAGTAGATTTTTTTTTCAAATGGCGCAACAGCCCCCAGTGGGCCCAGGACCTCTACATTATCGAGGCTTTACGACCACACTCAGACACACCACACTCGGTAGGACTCCTCAGGAGTAGTGATCAGCCCGACACAGAGACCTCTACCTGACAACACACAACACTCACAAGAGACAGACATCCATGCCGTAGGCGGGATTCGAACTTAACACCCAGCAAGCGGACGGCCAAAGACCCACGCCCTAGACCGCGCGGTCACTGGGATCGGCTCGTAGTGGAAGATACCTTAGTTAACTGAGACGTCCAAGTTCTGGGGGCGGGGAGCGTCAGTTATGGCATTCCGGGTCCGCATCACTCTAAGGCCATGGTCTTGCATTGGTTACAGTTTGAGATGTCAACGTGACCATTTGACAGACCACATCTAGGGCTGTGATATCTACAGATAAACCTTATGTTGGTCCACTTTTGTACATTACAGCCCCTTGACGAGCGGTGAAATCATAGTGTCACTGAGGTTGGGAAGTTGCATTGGACACTCAGTTTTATACAATACATCGTGCTGCTGTCTCGAGATACCGTAGAATCGGCGAAGGTTGAGGCTGCAGTACCAAGCGAAGGATATGTAACTTTTGATTTCTTTATAATTTCTTCGGCAGTCATTGCCACCTGGCCTCCATGTGAATAATGTGTGGAATGACTTGCTACATTGCTACAGAATAAGGATAGAATTAGTCTGTTAGGCGTAGGCGTTGTATAGAAGTGTAGATTTAAAAGCGGGTGTTGAAGCCTTTGTAAATAGGCATACAATTGCTTTGTGGTTCTTAATCGGTGCAAATCATGTACAGTATTAAGAACAGTGTATGTTTCCATTTTCATTATTGCTGTGCAGCAGGCGACTTTCCGTTTGAGTTATCAGATTGTTTGTTCTTTGACGCCCGCCTGCCTGTCTCAAGATAGTCGATTTCTTGCCTGAAAACCGATCGATCTTGCTGTATCACATTACACAGGCCGATATAACTACAGTACAGGGTTAGACGGGGCACGCGGTAGCGCAGTTGGTTGAGGCTCTGCACTGGCAAGCCGTAAGGTCGCGGGTTCGATTTTTCATTGACATAATCCTTCCAGCCGCACTCAGCCTCTTAACAGAAATGAGTATCAGGAATATTTCCTGGGGTGTAAAGGCGGCCGGTGCGTAGGGCTGTCAACCTCCTGGAACCGTGAAGGCCTGTACAGGGATTGTTTTACGTTGTTTACAGACGCTGCATGTTACTGTGTTGTCTTGTTGCAGTTTCGGTACGGAAACAGGTTGACATTTGACCCGTAACATTGTGTAGACCGCTAGAACCAAATTATAACAAGATGTTAATATTGTACACCTTACGTGCGGTTGATATATATACATCAATACGCTTATTACCAACAAGTTGCACTTGTCCATGAATAGAGAATCACTGCTGCTTTTTTGGTTATTATAGCCACCTGTAGGAAGCACCAAAATATACTAAAAGACATACACAGCGATATCACACAGCTTGGTCAATTGTAAATGGTGAAATGAACAATGCCAGTGTACCATAAAACACCAATATATAGTTAATTTATAGTAACTAACCACCAAGTTATTTTATATTATTATTTTTATTATATTATATTAAATATTATTTATATTTATTATATATATAATATATATAATATTTAAATATATTAAATATTATATATTTATATTAAAACAATGGAAACTTGTCATTACGTTTAATATAAAAAATTCATTGTATTTAATATAAAATAATTGTGTAAATGTAAGAAATTGTGCATTTGTGGGTGAATTGTTATAAATTAGTTATTACCAGTGGCACGGAATGAACAGTGTAAAATGAACCAATATATAGTGTTAGCAGTGTTAAATTATGTCAAAATAATGTTAAAGTTATTATTATTATACACGATTGTTGTTAAAATCGTGTGCATCCAGACATCTTGTAATAGTAAATTCACTTCGAGTTTAGTCGAGTGGTAAGTCAGTATGTCGTCAAACTGTGCACTGTGAAGGACCACCGAGTACACAGGCAGTGTTTTTTTTATCGCCGGATTGCTAGGCGTAATGCGGACGACACAGTTGCTCAGATGGCCCGCACTGCAGCTTGGCGTGTTGAATTAAGATAGCGTATAAGCCAGCGCAAACAGGGAATTTGATAGTTGTATATCACGGCTAAGGTAGGAATAATTCTTGTTATCAACAAATCTTTTTCCTCGCTGAGATGTTGTAACCGTAGAAAGTTTGCGTTTTGGTCTGCATTACGTTTCGTTGTTTAGGCGCGTTTCGCGACTATTAGCTTCGTCATGTCTGTCTTTCCGTCCGCATGGAACAACTCAGCTGCTACTGGACGGATTTTCATGAAATTTGATGTTTGAGTACTTTTCGAAAAATCTGTCGAGAAAATTCAAGTTTCATTAATTTCTTCATTTATGATATCTCGCTGAATTCTTCTAAGAATGAGAAATGTTTCAGACAAAAGTTGTAGAGAAAATCAAAACAGAAATTTTATGTTCAGTAACGTTTTTCCGAAAATCGTGCCGTTTATGAGATAATGAGGAAAAATATGGTAGAGGCGGACAGGCCACAGATGACAATATAATACGGCGCATGCGCTTTGTATGTTGGATGACTAAGGCTACAGACACACACTCAGAATATGTAATAGCTACTGCTTTTCGACAATGGTTACGCGAACGCGCCTCAATGTTACGTTTATACGTACATTGCCTGTCCTGTTATTCTGTGTTCTCGGACGTGTCATTACTGTAGATAAACCAGATAGGCAGTTTAAATAATGGAAGTTTCCTGTATGAAAGGTTGGCCGTTGACTGTCAGTCCCGATTTGCACGACACGTTGTGTATGTTAATTCCCGTCATAATGTAACCGTAGCAAATAATGCGTTGCCGATGCAATCACTTTTCAAGGTCTTAGCTGACATAAATATAGAGTTATAGGCTTGCGTTGCGACGGAGTACTTTAAACGTATGGAAGGAACTGCTGATTGGAACGGTCGTATGGGATTTGCGTAGGATTTTACGATTGAAGTCATCCAAGACGAGCATGTTTCGCAGTTATACCGTTTGTCATCGTATTTAGTCATTTATGACCTTCATACAGTTCCGGCCCGGTGGCAGGTTTTACCTTTGCCTGTTCAGTTTTATGTTTTTGTCATTTGGCTGCTGTTTATTGTTGTACAAGCATCCGGACTTGTTTGTACATGTGTCGTGATGTTTTGACATGTTTGTGATGTGCGTTTTATGTGGGTATTGTAAATGTGCTTGACTTAATTTTAATATAAATGGATGTTGAGTGTGTTGTTGAAGGAAGGATTTACGGAATGGTGACACACTTTACGTTTAATGATCGTTGTGTTTAAAACTGTTGTTGACTAATATACTTTTTGTTGTAATCGTGGCCTTGTGAAAGGCTGATCCCCCAAATAAGGAATCCTACCACGTGTGTGCAGAGAATTCATAATTTGAAATTAATTCTGAGACGCAATAGCAAAAGTTGCCTAATCCGTGGAATACAATTAAATTATTGAAGTAGGGTACTTGATAGAAGCAGTAATTCTTGTAGGGAAGCAGTACAAAAAATAGAGAAAACTACAAATGATTGAAGATGAATGTTCACTTGAGTAAGAGATAAAAACTCCCCCAACTGAGTGCCACGGTGGTGGTGGTGGTGGTGGTGGTGGTGGTGGTGGTAGTAGTAGTAGTAGTAGTAGTAGTAGCAGACTGTGTTATTCATTTTATTCTGCCACTTAACCATCCCAATCAATTCGTCATTTTCGTCATCATATAGTGTCCTTATAATATTCCGGTTGTTAGTCTTCGAAGGCTTTGAAGTGAGGGAGGGAAACTGCACAGTTGGGTCGGATTTGAAAATCATATTGGAAAGAGGTTATTGGTATGGGAAATTAAATTTATGCTTGGATCTACTGTACACTGCCAGTGTGTGCACGAGATTACGAGTTCTAGAAGAATGAAACATTCCAGCAGTATCGGACTATTAGGCAACAGAGGATGTGAATGTAATCTGGTCCAGTGATTGTCTGTGTCTGCAGTAGCACAAGCAGCAGTTCACTGACCGGCACGATTCACTGTCAAGAATTTCGCGTGAAGTACTTACAGATTTTTAAGATTACACATATAGTTATAAAAAATAGCGGGGTAATTCGACAAGGTCCCCAGCTTCAGGCGCAAGTAACGTTAGCGAGTCTAGGCTGATGTGACAAGTCGGGAGAGTGTGCGTACATCAGTGTGTTTCTGCATTCAGAGCGGTGGAGGTGACAGTATTCGTCTGCTTACGTAGTAGCTGCAGTCACGTGACTGAGGTAGGAGGACCATAAGGTTTGTGAGACTCGTGCTGAAGGTTGTCATTCAAATGACGGGGACTTTGTGGATGTAATCCCGCTATACATTATTTTCCTTTCGGCTTGATTATATTTCGCCTTTTTGCCGCTATCTCTTGTTCCACGCACCTTAACCACAGCTGTTGACTTGTATCGTACAGCAGCTGTCTCTTATGTCGGCTTTACCACTGACACAAAAACAGTTAATGTAACTTAACACGAACAGTGCGTGGCCCCGCCCATAGGTCGGTAATGTTGTGTGACCCGCCTTGTTTTGCTTAGCTACTTCAGCCGTGAATTGCAATAAACAAAGCAGCGTAACTGGAGTACTGTCGTCGTATGTCAGGTGACTTCACAGCCATTGGCAGGCAGTCTGAAATTCAGTATACCGATTTGACCCAGCAGGCGTTAGCATCGTTAAATTTTTATCGCCCGGACGAGTTTATCTGTCTCTGTAGCTGACTTAACACTATTACCACGCAGTCATAACTTCAGCACTAAATGGAGGTCAGCTTCACGCCCCAGCTGCGTTACCCCTATAAAAAAGGAACACCCGGTACCCATTGGATTGGCTGGATGGGCCTGATAGCCGGTCCGGACACAGAGGTCATCGATCTTCTGCGATGTTGCGCAGCGTCAGTGGGTAATTTGTAACTGACGTTTCAGCAAAGCGTATGGGTCCCGAAACGTCAGTTATAAACTGCCCGTTGACGCTGCGTAATATCCCAGCAGATTGAAGACCCTAGATACACCGTCGCGAAAGCCTAAAATCATCTCACCCCTGTGAATAAGTTTGTTGCGTGTTTCCAAAGCTCGATCTCAGCTGCTTGGGAAGCCTGGGGTTACGGCGGACCGAAAAGATGCATGTTCTCGCGTGTTCGGGAAATCACGTGGGCTGAAACGACGTTTGTCCTTCGTCTTCGTAACGCACAGTACAGTAAGCCACTGTCATGCGCCCGTGTGTCTTGAGTCCCGTCGCGAAGTACTAATTCCATGCCGCGCATATTTTCGGTTAATGTTTAACTTATGTCTTGAGGCTCTGGAATTCGCCAATCATTCTCCTGTGTAAGCAGCAACGCAGTGAAGGGCATACCCAGGCAAGTTGTACCGGAAGTCAGCACTTGTGATCTACCTTTGCGTTACGATCCCAGACACACAGCCTGCAGACATATGTTAACATTATTAGCACAGAATTGCGTCAGGGGTTAATCAACGGAACTGACCTTACGAACTGTGGGCGGTAGCGATCATTCACTGTCGCTCCGATGTTAACATGACGATTCCTGGTTGTGCTCCAAGTACCATGTGATTAGGTGGAACTGTATGAACATCGCCACAGTCTGCCAGTCTTGAACGCCTGTGGGTAGGAGCCTCCGATACTCACTGGGTGGATTTCACAGTGGGCTCTAGAACCTTCTCTGATATGAAGAGAAGAATCCTAATGTTCCTACTTGAAATCGAACCTCGACCATTAATAATAATAATAATAATAATAACAATAATAACAAATACTATCGTATAGAAAATTCTGTCTTTCAGGAACTGAATCCCAGTTGTTCTTCTCAGACCCACCACTCCATACTGAATTAGCTACACTGGCCCACTTGACGAAATATATGTACAAAAAATAAATTCCGACCCAGTGCAGCGTCACGTGTGTCGTCAGGGCTGCAAATGAGCCCCAGGAATTTTTATGTCAGTTATGAATTGTATGAAAATCTTTCCACGTTAAAAAGTGGTCCGGGTCAGTGACCCGGTTTGACAAGGCAGAAGGTCGCCCATGTGTATGAGCAGGTGGCAGCAAGGTACCGGTACCTTTTGACCGCTGGGTGATGTCCGCCATAAATGGGGCCTGTTCGGAGGTGCGGAATGTGAAGTTGATGGAACCTTTTTGTGTCTTTGCTGTTAGCGAGGCCCGCGTCGTGATGCCGTAACTTTACTTCGTGGAGTTGAGTCGTTTTGGAAGCTAATAGTCGCTCATATAGTCAGAATTTCTTACCGTGATGTGAACCTTTCGAGTTTTATTACTGTATTTCACATGATTACTTATTTATACATAATATATATACATAATATACATTTATACGTAATATACATTATTTATTTCTGTATTTATAAGATTTCCTTTCCCCAAGCCAAATGAACAGAGTCCACGTCGAACATTAGTTTCAGTAACCCCCCCCCCCCACCCCCCGTTGTGGCCTAGGTTTCTTCCCTGCAAATATTTACGAACAGAAATATTGTACTGTCCACAGAGCAGGAGATGATCCCTGATAGGAACGCGATAGATGCGCATGCGCATGATTTAGTGGTGAATGGCGAGTTGCTGCTACCGATCCTGAAGGCATTCATTCGCTCAGTGCACTTGCTGACTACACGCGACTAGGATTGTTTGATGTTTGCAGTCTTTGTGTTTGCAGCACAGTCTGTCGCTTCTACCGATAGCAGTCCAGCAGCCCCCCCGCAACGCGCCAGACAGCCTCCACTTGCGGAGATCATCTCGTGGGCTTTGGACTGTACGCATTGCTGATTTCGTATGCGTGCCATATGCCCTGCCAATACAGTCCTAGGTCTGGTCTCCCTAGTACAGTTAAGAGTATAAACTGTTGACTGCAACCTCTTGTTAAAAAAAAAAAAACCCCCTGCACCCAGTTGGCAAAGATTTCCAGTCTGCGTTTTTCACCGAATATGAGAGACGAAAGCTTTATTCCCACACGGCACTACAGACATAATTATGAAGAATTCGAGTTTTTTGGGGAAGGCGGAGAGGGGGGGGGGGGTTGACGTGTGGTTGTTAGGTTGGTTGCCAGTGTTTCAGAAAAAACGTGCTGTCTGCATCTTCAGGGTACTCTTTACCAGATGACGCCCCAGTACATGCCGGATGGCCGTATTCTTCATACCACCATGATGGCCTTCAATCTCATAGACAGCATTTTTGACGTAAGACGTCTTACATTTCGGTACACATAGGTGGGTCACCTCGGCGCTCGGGTGTCAGACTTTCGCGTTACCTACGTTTCTTCACAGTGCTCCGCGCCTACTTAGACTAGAGCAGTGAACGATACATAGTTTGAAAGGTAAGGAATATGCCTACACGCTAAAAAAAGAATCATCGAAAAATCTTGAAATCTGCCAAAATGGCGGTCATGTCCAAATCACCTACGATTTTCACACTCTCACCATCTAACGTCTTACATTTCGGTACACATAGGTGGGTCACCTCGGCTGTGTTTTCTACAGGTTCACGATGCCGAGACTAACTAACGCACAAAAGCAAGAAAACTACCGAAAACGGAAGAAGGAGGCAGAGGAGGGTTGACAGAGGCCGAAAAAAAATTTCTGAAAAAATACAAACTCCAATACAGTCAACTTCTCTTTCTTTCTTTCTTTCTTCTTTCTTTCTTCTTTTCTTTCTTTCTTTTCTTTCTTTCTTTCTTTCGCCCTTCCCTCACTCAAGCAGCTAAAACATTTTAACGCCCGCAAAAAAAGATCGCCAACATTCAACTTGTCGGCGTGACGTTTTACGTACAATTTGCGGTTCAGTCGTAGCTTGAAACACCGAAGATATTTTTTTTTTATTGTATGAGAGGGCGTGGACTGGATCAATTTTGCCTTAGAATTGACGGGTTGTTTTGAACATGGCAACGAACCTTCGACTTTCATAAAATGCGGAGAATTTCTTTTGACTGCTTATGGAACTGTTAGGTTGTGAAGGAGGTCTGTTCCGTGAGGTTGGTTGTCTTGTATCTAATTCTAGGTGAGTGAGGGAAAGGCAAAGGACTGTGAAGTGAATGGTAGGAAGCATTCCCCGAACTAGATTGTAACTGTAATGTAATTATCTGGCGTCATGCTTATAATGGAGTTAATTCACTTTGCAACTGGTGTGAAGGGCTTGGGCCTTATCGCCCCAGTTTTCCCATCCAAGTTCTGTTCAGCGTTCGCTTGAATGCGCGACACTTGACGCTACATATCATGGGCGTAAAAACAGGTCTGTCATTTTTCGTCACCAAAATATTTCAACAAGACGGAGAGGGGAGGGAGGGGAGATGTGTCGACGCATGTCACACATGAGACACTTGTGACGTTCGTGGTGGTGCTTGTCGGGTTTTCTACGGCTTTGGGGGATTTGTCCGCCGTGTGGTATACCAAAGACCAGACAGCGCTTCGGAAATCGGACCGGCGTCCTTACGCCGGGGTGGGGGGGAATGTACGGCTTTCAGTCCGGTAGGAAGTGCGTTTCTCAATTTCTGGACATATTTTCGTGATCTTTTACACGAGGATGGAAAGATATCCAATTTCCGAAGCTCGCTGCTTTCGGAACGTTAGACGAAAGACGAGTCATGAAGCATGTTACTAACTGCAGTGTCGTGACGAGCCTGTTGTACTTGCTCGTAGTTATGAGGTCATTATTACATTATCGTCGATGTTGTTAGAGTACGTAGACAAATCTTCACCGCACCTCGCCAGTTTGATGCGATATTTCTCATTAACATGTGTGGTATAGCGGCAGTAAACCCGCACTCCTGTTTTATCTACAAGCAGACGTCAGTCGTGTTTCAGCTCGGACCGACCGACGGGCCTGCCATATGAACTGTTCCTCCTGCAGTCGCTGTGATGCACCTGCAGATGTGCAAGTGATGCTGGGGGCAGTCTTGACAGCAGCAGATAGTGTCAGAGAATTTGGTTGTTGTTTTCGTGCTGTGTAATTGGCTACTGGTCGGTTGGGTCACCATCTAAATAATAATAATAATAATACCTCCATAGAGCAGAGTCCTTCCTGATAAACTAACATGTCCTCAGTAGTCAAGAAATTCCCCGCATTTTATGGACTCCAGGCCATACCTTCCCATCGCATAATAATAATAATAATAATAAAGTGGAACCCTGTTGTAACGACATCGGTTTATACGACATCTCGCCTATAGCGAAATATATTCTGTGGTACCAATTAATTCCTCACTGTTAACCATAACATTATACTCCTCGGTTATAACAACACTCGTTTATAACGACACAGAATATTCAATTCCTTTCATGACGTTATAACGAGTTCAACTATAATAATAATAATATAATAAGCGTATTATTATTATTATTAATGGGAGCCAGCATGGCGTAGTCAGTATAGCAGCTATGTACGGGCTGGACTATCCGGGGTTCGAATCCCGCAGGTGAAAGAGGTTTGTATATTCTCAAAATGCCCAGACCGGCTCCGGGACCCACCCAGCGTCTTATTCGGTGGGTAGGGTGGGCTCTTTTTCCCGGACGTGAAGCGGCCAGGAAGTTAGGCCGACCACTTGCCTCCATCTGGTGCCGAGGTAAAGAATGCCTGGAGCTCTACTTCATCTCCCCCCCCCCCATATGCCTTCATGGCGTGCACAGGGACAACTTTACCATTGTTATTATTATTATTATTATATTATTATTATTATTGGTGGTAGTAGTAGTAGTAGTAGTAGTAACTTATTGAGTTTTTAAGTAAGCCTGTTTAAAATATGTACTGGAGATTTATATATTGTGTAGATGCTGTCCCAAACGACTCAATAAAACAGTAGTGTCCCTTGTTTTTGTACAGATTTGGAACTTGATCCCTGCCTTTGAGAGAACGACATAAATGACCGTGTTTGAGAACAAGGCTGAGAAAGATACTGATCCCAGGGCTGAAGTAACAAAGCAGTGAAAATTACACTCTGCGGAGCTTCGTAATATGTACTTTTTGCCAAATACCTTTATTGCTATGAAACGAGGAAGAAGTTTGGGGCATGTAGCACAAGGGGGGGGGGTATGAGAATACATAAAACTATGAAGTACGAGAGATGATGTAGAAGTTGTACGCGCATATAAGAGGTAATATTAGAATGGATCTAACGAGGATAGGAGTGCGAACTTAATTGATCTGGCTGAAGTAGGATTTAACGGTGTGCTTTTGTGAACACGGTGTGGTACTTTTGTTCCCATAGAAGTTAAGAGAAGTTATTGAGCATTCGAAGGACATCTTGCACGGAATCGCATTCCTGCATGTAACTGGCTTGTTGATCGCATGGTGACAGGTTTGTGAGTAATGTGCATCTTGTTTTATATGTTGTAATTTCACTTGAAGACTGAATTCAGAACTGCCAGATTTATTTTCAACACATAAATTCATATCACGTGGGTGTTTAATGCGAACAGTCTCTCCCTATCTTGCGGAAATACTGGTATGTGTTGCTTAAATATCGCGGATAACATTTCGTACTCTGAGGAATTTGCTTTATTGCGCTGTTCGGGCTTCTTACTGAAAGCGTGACAGCCATATTGTGTAATGCATTTACCGTTAAAGTTTCAGATTGCATAATCGAAGTGTAGAAACGTCCCAGTTAAGAGAAAAGTGCGTAACTGCAGAAATCTCCTCCAGAGCGATTGTTTGTTTACTTTCGCTTTGAAGTGCCTTCACGCAACCAAATAGCGGCCAGATGTTGTCTCAGCACTTCCCAGCATCTATGTGTCTGCTGTAACGTAATTGACAGTATCAGTTGTACACATTTTAACGAGTCATTTGAATGGAGAGCCTAAATCTGGCGTGTGTGGATAATTATTCCTCGATGTGCAATATTTGCAATTCGCAGGCTTTTAGAAACAGCTTCTCGTGGCTGTGGGAAGTTTTGAAGAGGGCTAATGGAAACCTTACAGCCATCAGAGCCCGGATGGCTCAGTCGGTATAGCGACTGCGTTACACACCCAGAAAATGGGGTTCCATTGCAGAGAGTAGTAGGAAATGTTTCTGTTCTCCATAGGGTCCGTACCGCCTGTGGGATCCACTCAGCCCTCTATCCAGTTGGGTAGGTGGGTACTGAGGTGCTTTCGGGGAGAGAAGGCGGCCGGGGCCTGAAGCGCGCTACTCACCACCGTCAAGTGCCGACGTTAGAAATTCGTGGAGCTATACCAGCACGCCCCCATACGTCTTAATGGTCTCGTGCTTAGTTACGAACGTGGGGAAACTTTAGCTTTTACAGTTTGACGATACAGAACCATGCAATATAGACGTCTAGTTGTCCCGTACACGCCATGGAGTCACAGAGGGGGAGTGGAGGTACACCTCCGCGCAGTCTCGACCTCGTGTCCTGATAAAGATGAGAGATCAATACGCTCTGGCCGCTTTACCCCCGGGAAGGAACCCCCGGTACTCGATTGGATGAGAGGCTGGATGGGCCCCTGAGCCGGTCTGGACGTGTTTGGAGATAAAAAAAATTTCCTGCAGAAGAATAATTATTAAATCGACCGCATTAAGATGAGTTAAGGCCCGGGTTCGATCCCGGATCATTCAATGTGGGATTTGTGGTGGACAAAGTGGCACTGGGACAGGTTTTTCTCTCGAGTACTTCGGTTTTCCCCTGTCAGTTTAATTCCACCGGTGCTCCATGGCACGGAAAAATGAAAAAAAAATCTTCACCACAGGGTTGCACAATAAGCCTCAAGGCTGTGGTGCGTCCGTAGCATCTGCTGCGGGGCCCTTCACAAAAAAGAAAAAAGAGTTATGTAGGGGAAATGTGTGGGGGACACTTGCAGCAAGCACAGCTGTTCTCTGGCTATCATCTTGCCCTGCATTAATGCTGCTATTACGACGTTAATTGACGTGCGAATGCTACAGTGGGGTGCACCACCAGCCGGCTTTTGTGAACACGGTAATGAACTTGGTGCCACAAAAGTGGCTTCACAAGAAATCACCACGACGTTGGTGATACTCCGTGTTATGGAAAGTTGGTTGTTACATGCAGAACATGTTTAAGCATGAAGTTAGTGGCTGGCTGTTTGTATCCGACATGGAGACGAAACGTGGAAACAACCTAGTTGTTATTTCTGTCTGGTAAAGCTGCCAGGACGTTGCCACATGTGGTGACTTGTTGTGTGTGTGCTGCCTGTGCCTCGATGTTATGTTGAAGTGTTGGAAACAAGTCGCGAGTGCCGTGACGGTCCTAAACGTCTCCACTATCAGTCACACCTGCCGCTCATGATGAAGTACATCGCTAGTCCAGATGTTTATGCTATTTCGAAATTAACGTGTATTGCCCACTTGTGTGATGTGAGCACATATGGCGCTGCCGACGGTTGTTGAAAGTGCTTGTGAAAGGAATCGTTTGATGTTAAACGACGCGGTATCAGGTTTCAGTTACCTGCTGTTGATGGTATTGAAGATGGGTGTGAGATTGGGATAATGATGGGTAACCGAAGAGGACGAAGTTTTGCGTGATTTCAGGCTTCCGCCGCGATGTAGATGAGATGTGCGCTCTTCTGGGATATTACGCAGTTTTGAGTGGTAGTTCTGTACCGACGTTTCGGGACAAATTATCGGTCCCAAGTCAAAAAGTCTCTTGACTTATTGAACCTTGAAGATGGAACCGATATGTTGTCCGGAAACGTCGGTACTCGACGCTGCGTGATATCCCAGAAGAGCGCAGATCTCGTCGTACGTAGCGTCGCTCGCAGCAAATGCAGTACGTGTCTGAAAGGATGGGATAGCTTACTGTGTGCTGCTTTTTTGTTTATTTCAGTTTGTAAACCCAGAATCCTACCAGTTACCACTACTTCTTTCCCACAGTCGCTCTCTTTACCCGTTTTGTCTTGTTTATTTTCTTTCAATTATTGTTTTCTTCGTTATATCTCTCCTTCGTTCTCTCTGTCTGTTTGTTTTGTTGTGGTGGTACAGTACTGTAAGAAACGTCACACATGTGGGCTGTACCATTTGAAACTATAAGCCTGATGTTTATGCGCGGATTATTTAATAAATAGTTTTATCTCACAACGAGCTGTTTCCATTGCATATAGGAACCTATCCTTTTGTTGTTCTGAGAATCTCACGTGCCAAATGCACTGCGCATTGGTTGGCATAGTCGCGAAAGTCGACCGTTAGCTTCGTCGTGTCCGTGTGTTGGACTGTCCGCATGTATCAGCACGGCTCCCACTGGATGGATTTCCGTGAAGTATTTATATGGGAAACGGCTTTGAAGTCGAGAAACGCCAAATTTGTTCGCGTAAAATGTCGGAGTAATTTACATGAAGACCTGAGCGCGTTTTATTGTTGCGGGCGACATTAAACTTACATGAAGACCTGAGCGCGTTTTATTGTTGCGGGCGACATTAAATTTACATGAAGACCTGAGCGCGTTTTATTGTTGCGGGCGACATTAAATTTACATGAAGACCTGAGCGCGTTTTATTGTTGCGGGCGACATTAAATTTACATGAAGACCTGAGCGCGTTTTATTGTTGCGGGCGACATTAAATTTATATGAAGACCTGAGCGCGTTTTATTGTTGCGGGCGACATTAAATTTACATGAAGACCTGAGCGCGTTTTATTGTTGCGGGCGACATTAAATTTACATGAAGACCTGAGCGCGTTTTATTGTTGCGGGCGACATTAAATCGCCATTAAAATCGGTCTCTTCGAGTGAAACGGTATCAGGCTGTTAGGATAGCCGAGAAGGTGTAAACATTACGCGAACGCGCCACAGTGTTACGTTATACGTGCATTGCGTGTCTTGTTTGCCTTTAAGCACGTGGTGCATACTGTGAAGTAAGCATAGTACTCTTAAGTGGTTAAAAAAAATAACTGTTCTGGATGCCTGACGGTCGGTTGTTGTGACAGGTATGTGGCACTTGGGTTATGACACTGTCTAGTCACAAGATAGTTACAAGCGTTTCGGAGGAACCAGCTCCCTCCATCTTGTGTGTTTCACCATTCCAGAAACCTCGGATTTCAACATGTGTGAGATTTGTTGAATTTATGAATTGTGTGAATTTGCTGTTTTAAATTCATACTGTATCCTTACGTAGGGGCACGCGGTGGCGCAGTTGGTTGAGGCACTGCCGGAAGGTCGCGGGTTCGATTCCTGATGGTGTCACTGGAATTTTTCATTGACATAATCCTTCCGGCCCTGAGCTCCACTCAGCCTCTAACAGAAATGAGTGCCAGGAATATATCTTTGGGGTAAAGGCGGCCGGTGCGTAGGGCTGACAACCTTACCATCTTCATGTGCCGATTGTTTAGAAATCTGGGAGCCTCAACCTCCTGGAACCCTCAGGGCCTGTACAGGGTGTGCGTTGCTTTTATCCTTACGTAATTGCTACCTGAACTTGTTACAGGTTTGTCTATAGAGAATCTGGAGGTTTCGTACAAAGGAACAAATTCTGGTATACTCGTTTGACAAAACGCTTTGTAACAAGTTGCTCATTAACAGGGGTGCGCAAATCCCGGGCGCCAGATCGCGCGGGCGACTAAATATTGTTCAGTGGCACCTAACATTTGCGGGTCCTCAGTATGGAACTTGCTTCGTGTCACCCTTATGGCGGCTAGAATTTTGAGATGGCTGCTAGAGTTTTGGAAAATTTGTTTACCCCTGTTATTTAGTGTGTTTAATTAGACTTATCATTGTAGTAGTTCCTTTGTAAATAACCATACCGCATGTGTGTGGCTTTTGACTGAAAGCGGCTGAAACTTCCTGCAGTCTGCCCCGCAAATGGCTTGTTAGTCGACTCTTTTAATAGCTTGATAGGCTGTACGTATCCGGATACTGCTGTCTGAGTCACGCGAACGCTGCTCTGCTGTTCCGATTTGCGTTCAGTTCATTTTTACCGACGGTAAGCATCTCCGATGTTAACATCTGTCCCCGTGACATGATCGAGTGGTTTGCACTCTCGCTACGTATTCGTCACGTCCAGGGTTCGATCCCGGTCTTGAGACTTAGTATCACCACTGAGGTTTTTCGTGATGCGTCATAGCCGTATATTGTAGCCTAATGACGCAGGAACCGGTTGAAGGCGGCGAGGATAGGCTCTCGGTTGGCCGGTGTCCGTACAGCAGATTGGGGCCGGTGGGTGTTTCGTGATCTCATCACCACGTACGTATGGTTGGGAGTGGGCTATAATAGTATGTTGACAATTACACGCTTTATCGATTTCTTCAGCACAAAACATAGTGATTAATGTAGTTCTTTAGCATTGTACTGAGACCAGGCAAAGAAGAAGTCCCGTGGGTCGAACCCCCACCTCCGGGCATTGCCCCCCCCGCCCCATATATATCTACCTCGATTTTTTAAATATCAGCCATCACATGCATTTAAATTGTCACAAATTCACAGTAACATATTAAAAAACACACAACACTCCTACATGTTTCGGACGTCGTTGGTCCATCATCAGGGGGCACAATTGTACAATTGTACAATTAGACCAAACATTACTGTTTTATGCAACGACTGGCGTGCTACAGTTAGACCAAACATTATTGTCTAATTGTACAATTAGACCAAACATTACTGTTTTATGTAACGACTGGCGTGCTACAGTTAGACCAGACATTATTGTCTAATTGTACAATTAGACCAAACATTACTGCTTTATGCAACGACTGGCGTGCTACAGTTAGACCAAACATTATTGTCTAATTGTACAATTAGACCAAACATTACTGCTTTATGCAACGACTGATGTGCTACAATTAGACCAAACATTATTGTCTAATTGTACAATTAGACCAAACATTACTGCTTTACGCAACGACTGATGTGCTACAGTTAGACCAAACGTTGTTGTTTCTGCAACGACTGATGTGCTACAATTAGACCAAACATTATTGTCTAATTGTACAATTAGACCAAACATTACTGCTTTATGCAACGACTGATGTGCTACAATTAGACCAAACATTGTCGTTTCTGCAACGACTGATGTGCTACAATTAGACCAAACATTATTGTCTAATTGTACATTTAGACCAAACATTACTGCTTTATGCAACGACTGATGTGCTACAATTAGACCAAACATTATTGTCTAATTGTACAATTAGACCAAACATTACTGCTTTATGCAACGACTGATGTGCTACAATTAGACCAAACATTATTGTCTAATTGTACAATTAGACCAAACGTTACTGCTCTATGCAACGACTGATGTGCTACAATTAGACCAAACATTGTCTGATTGTACAATTAGACCAAACATTACTGCTTTATGCAACGACTGATGTGCTACAATTAGACCAAACATTACTGCTTTATGCAACGACTGATGTGCTACAATTAGACCAAACATTATTGTCTAATTGTACAATTAGACCAAACATTACTGCTTTATGCAACGACTGATGTGCTACAATTAGACCAAACATTATTGTCTAATTGTACAATTAGACCAAACGTTACTGCTCTATGCAACGACTGATGTGCTACAATTAGACCAAACATTGTCTGATTGTACAATTAGACCAAACATTACTGCTTTATGCAACGACTGATGTGCTACAATTAGACCAAGCATTACTGCTTTATGCAACGACTGATGTGCTCCCTGATGATGGACCAACGAGGTCCGAAACATGTAAGAGTGTAGTGTGTTTTTTAATATATTATTGTGACAATTTAAGTGCATTTGTCGGTTGATATTTAAAAAAATCAAGCTATAATTGCACGGAATGGAAAATACAAAACTACCTCGAATTGTTGGCGTGCTGCCTTTAGGGTACGTTGTCATGTTTGTCTCCAGTGCAGACGTTCTGTCAAGAGTTACAATGGTAGTGACAGCCGCATGATAGTGTCGGTACGCAGCTGGGTGACGCGCTGTAGGACAGAACGGACTAGAGGGAAATAACAGCTGTGGACAGGAAGAGGAGACAATCGAGCAGTCGTAATTCTCACCATACATGGGACTCCTTTCTGTTGCCTCAGTGTACTGCATTAACTTTACCCCCCGAGTGTAGCCAGTGACGTAGAGGCTGAAGCCCCAAACTGACATTGTGCTGGCTGGTCAGGCCTATCGCACCCCTCAGGGGCGGTGGTAGAAGAGTATGGAGCATTGGTGGAGGAACGATAGCAGCGAAAAACTTGCCTGTTGACAGTTATCAGGGGTAATTTGATTTTGTAAAAATAAAAGCACAAATAGACAGCCAACAGTTGACCTACATCGATCTCTAAAAAAAATTTAAATACAGATTCTAAATTATGGAGTGAAAAACAAAAGCTCAGATAGGAAGAGAAATTTGGCTCTGAAGTTAATAATTAATAGGGAACTAGGATCCTAAAAAATTTTCTAAAAAATTCTTAAATGAAAAATTTAAAAAATCTTAACATTTGGGTTTCGCGTCACACTGCTCATGGCTAATGACACGCCTAGGTTACAAAAACCAATTGTAACGTATGTTTTATATTTATACATATGGCATTACTTGTGAAATATCACAAAACTTTTAAACACTTTTTACGTTGGATTTTAAGTTTTTGTATTGTACAGCTGATGATGATCGATTGATTGAGACATGCAGCGTATAAATAATTATTGAATACAGGTTGTATCGGGCGGAACGTGTGGTGTTGTTTCAGTTACCAGGTGTGTCACGCCGGATAAAAGTTTTTGAGACACCCGGTATACAGAACGCGCCTGCTTGTGATTTCCTGTACAGTTGGCAACTATGTTCAAGCCGTGAGGAGACACGAAAACTGTTAGTGACTGTGTGTTCGGGTTGATGTGAAATTGACAGTGGTGCAAAACGGTAATTTGCTTCCGGTACCTCGTATTTGTTGCTGAGTTGAATTGCCTGTCTACCCCGATAATTGTCAGCGGGTGTCGCTGTGTAACCAACGAAATGGCGAGGTCGCGTAGCAACAGTTTGGTGAACAACAAGTAGTTCATTTCGACCGATGCCGGTGGCCGCGCTGTCTAAGTGGTGGGTCTGCGGCCGCTGGCTTGTTTGGATTGCGGGTTCGAATCCCGTTGGGGGCATGGATGTCTGTGTTATGTGAGTGCTGTGTGTTGTGCAGGTAGAGGTCTCTGCGACGGGCCGATCACTCGTCCTGAGGAGTCCAACCGAGTGTGTGTGTGTGTCAGTGAGTATGATCAGTGCAACAATCACCCTCTACACCTACAATGAGTCTGTAGAGGTCAAGATTAAGAAAGAAGGAGGAAAGTAGTAGTTCAATTGTTGCCACGTAATCACCTGCTTTGGTCGGGATGTAACCCCCGTCTCATCAGCCTCATCCACGTGGCGGCCTTACATACACAGATCTGCTGTAATACCGCTGTACACAGAAACATGTATATTATTGTAGAGTTGTGTGGTGTGTGTACGTAGAATTTACCCGGAAGACGGAAGTAGCAGTTTCATACGAAACGGCGGTACTTGTATACCAGACTGTACGGCGTCAGATCTCAGACGACATTAATTTTACTCACACCGCCATGAGAACTCGCAGTAATTATGCTGCACGCTTATAGGCTTTGCAGTACAATTCATAGAACAGTTTTTTTTATAACATATCAATAAAGTCGAACTCGGTTATAACGTCATGGAAGGGACTGAATATTTTGTGTCGTTATAAACGAGTGTTCTTATAACCGAGGAGTATAATGTTATGGTTAGCAGTGAGGAATTAATTGATACCACTGAATATCTGACGCTATAGACGAGGTGTCACATTAACCGATGTCGTTATAACGCTATAGACAAGTTGTCACATCAACCGATGTCGTTATAATCGGGTTCGACCGTATTTTATAAACGACGAATAGGTGACAGGATTAAAGTGGTTTTGTGAAACTGTGTAAAGAAGTACGTTAAAAATTAAGGTAAAGGTAACGTCCCTTTGCTCGTCATGAAAGCATATAAGGGGAGTAGAGGTGTATCTCCAGTCATTTTTAACCTTGGCACTAAACAAAGATGAGTTGACAGCTTCATGCCACGGCCGCTTGGCCTCCGGGGAACGAGACCTCGGCACCCATCGAATAGGAGGCTGGGTGAGCCACAGAGCGGTTATGGAGAAGACGAAGGTCTCTTGCCCCTAACGGGAATCGAACTGCGGATCGTCCGGCCCAGTATGTAAAATAATGCAAGTTGAGTTCACGGACTCATAACACTTAAGATGAAGGCGGTACGTTTATTCTAAACGTCGGGAAGCTATTACCCAACTACACGGAAGAAGAGTTCAGAAGGGCTGTCTCCTCAATACGAAAAGCGGTTTGCGACGAATAAATGAAGTATTTCAGCGCCGTGTCGTTTCGGGTGGGTAAAGCGGCAACCTTCCCGCTACACTTGCCATATCTTTCTCTGCAGGATTATTTCTTTCTTCTCGCTTGTTACACAAGTGACACGAAGGTTAGCTGTTATTATCATCGCTGTACTTACATTTCAATGGACATTTTGGACAAGACACCACAGTGTCTCCTCTGTCTGTCTCTCTCTCTCTCTCTTACACGCGCACTTCAAGAAGCAAGGTTAGCAGCGAATTATCAGCTGCCGTAGCCTTTTATCGAATGAGCTATACAAATTGTATATAACACAAAGTAATAATTTTCGGGAAACATATTTACAAGTTTTATCTCAGTTTTTTACGAGTAATAGAGAGAGAAAGGCACCCATTTCCTCCGTTTCGGTGGTATAGCGGCGCTATACTAGCAGTACCGGAGAATTCGCCACTGCTAGTTGTGTATTCGCTTGTCTTGTACGATCTGCATTAGAAGGATATAAACAGGCATAAACTGCACACTCGACTATGCACGCACACAAATGCTGTCCGCGGAAAAGGAAACGGATGTCGATAAACGTGCAAGAGCAAATAAAACGGGACTCGGAGCGGTGTTATCAGGAACTGAACGAGACTTGTTTATCGCGGTACACCTGCGCTAACCACTGTGTGTTTGGTTAGCAAATAGATGTAGGAGTTGTACCGGTTGTGACAAAATTGTGTAGCACGTCACTGGTGTAGCAATGAACGATTTTAGCAGTTGTGTATGACTGTGCTTTTCAAAATTTTTTCTCGCATATCACTGTCACAATACAAAACATGTACACATACCACTGTCACAATACAAAACATGTACACATACCACTGTCACAATACAAAACATGTACACGTACCACTGTCACAATACAAAACATGTACACGTACCACTATCACAATACAAAACATGTACACGTACCACTGTCACAATACAAAACATGTACACGTACCACTGTGACAATACAAAACATGTACACGTACCACTGTCACAATACAAAACATGTACACGTACCACTGTCACAATACAAAACATGTACACGTACCACTATCACAATACAAAACATGTACACGTACCACTGTCACAATACAAAACATGTACACGTACCACTGTCACAATACAAAACATGTACACGTACACTGTCACAATACAAAACATGTACACGTACCACTGTCACAATACAAAACATGTACACGTACCACTGTCACAATACAAAACATGTACACGTACCACTGTCACAATACAAAACATGTACACGTACCACTGTCACAATACAAAACATGTACACGTACCACTGTCACAATACAAAACATGTACACGTACCACTGTCACAATACAAAACATGTACACGTACCACTGTCACAATAAGAACCACTGTACAACGTAACACATTAGGTACTGCAGATATTAATGCCTACATTCAGAATACTGGTCTTCTGGGATGTTTCGCTGGTTGGCACGTTTGAAGTCTTCAAACGTGCCAACCAGCGAAACAACAACGATGTGGAAACCTCATATTTCGCATTTGCTACTTTTGTAATTTAACGCGATTAGACGACAGAGAAGAGTCTGTGTTTATACTCGAACAATGACATGGTAGTTTGGTATACACTTCATGCTTTCCTCTGCATTCCAACACCTATAACACCATGTTAATGGTCCAGTTAACGTTTCCAAATTTTAATTATTGAAAAAAACATTCCTAAATATCTTCGTGTACCACCAGGCGACCGCGTACCGCCGTTTGAAAAGCACAGTGTGTGTGTCATGTCTGGTAGCATATTGTCATACTACTGGAGGTTCTCAACTTTTGACGCCTCTAAACTGACTACCCACAGAACCTGCCGACCCTTAGGCACAGCATTTGGGCTCAGCGCCGGCTCTGTGTTTTGTGCCGACTCAGACAAACAATCCCCCCCCCCCCCCCCCCCCCCCCCCCCCCCCCCCGGTCTTGTTTTTCACCTACAATTGTCTGCACTTTGCACCAGTTTCATTTTGGATTACTCAAAATTTAGAAAAATAAAAAAGTAATTTATAGTCAGTGGAACAAAATTTCCGGCTGTTACGCTCATTTATTGCCGTCCCCAGACACGGACTTGTTTTTTTTTTTTGTGCCTGGAGCGGGCCCCGTGTCGGATGCCCCTAAGCCCAAAACACCTGATGACATTTTTGGGTTGCAACCTGAGGATGAGAACCATATACTGATACTGCTGTTACTGTTACGGCCGTTGAAGCCAGGAGTTATGATGGGCTAGACATGTAGCTGTGAAAGGAGACGGTGGAAACTTATGCAGAGTAAGAGAGACTTTTTGGTAAACCGACACAAGGATAACATTAAACTGAATATTGTCGTGGTCTGTGGTGTGACGCCGTTTAATCTGCCACATTACACGGCGTCGCATTCCGGAAGACATTACTATGATCACCCCAAACCTCGCAGCATTGAAAGTGTTGATTCAGTAGATTCATGACAGTTGCTTCATTATAAGAATATTGCGTTGGACATCATCCGTTGTATGAGGTATGTTTCATGTACAGGACGTTTCGGAGATAGCCCTGCTGGTATAGCTCAGCTTGTTCATTGCTTGAGATATGTCATGTACAGGATGTTTCTGAAAATTTCCGTGCTAATATAGTTTAGCTTGCCCATTGCCAGAGGTATTTTCGTACACACCACGTTTCGGAAGACAGCTTTAAAACTAGAGACCAGATCGACGATTTAATGGGTGCGACGGAAGAGGTTTTGTAGGAATTTGACGACAGAAACGGAGACTGCTTTCGAAACGTCGTGTGTATGAAGTGTACTTAAGGCGGTGTAACGTACGTCGTAATATTGCTATAATTAAATTGAGGCAGAATTTCCCCCCGAAACGTTGGTATCTAGGTACAAAACTGCTGGTCTGCACATCTTCATATGTATTTAACATTTCAGTCTAAGTCAGGCTTCCTTATGTTTGTAATGCTGAAGACGGTCGGGGCTTTCTACAAATGTGCTTTGTTCCTAACAACCTTTGTCATAGCATGTTCTTGCTGAGAGGGTCATGTTCAGAAGTCAGGCCGTTGTTCGCCCTCGCAGGTGCATCATCCCGAACTGCACAGTGTCCATGCCACACTTGCTACCTGCACAGGAAGACATTCCTGGCATAACCCAGTGTGCCTTCCCGCCGCGCGCATTTCTCGGCGAGGTACCCAAGCGTGCATCGTGTGACAGCGAGTGTTCATTGTTAAATTCACCATTGGTTTCCAGGGTGTTGGGTATGAATCACGACGTACAATGAATTTGGTTGATTCGTAGGTCATATCGCTTACTGAATGCAATAGTGGCACACCTCAAATATTGCCTATTTGGAATTAATAGTACGATTGAGCTCAAAAATATTATTCTTGAGCTCAATCACAATAGTGACAAACCACAAAAATTGCCAATTTGAAAAATAGTACTATTGAGCCCAAAAATATTATTCTTGAGCTCAATGACAATAGTGGCACACCACACAAATTCCCCATTTGGAATTAATAGTACGATTGAGCTCATAAATATTATTCTTGAGCTCAATCGCAATAGCGGCACACCACAAAAATTGCCAATTTGGAATTAATAGTACGATTGATCTCAAAAATATTATTATTGAGCTCAGTCACAATAGTGACACACCACACAAATTCTCCATTTGGAATTAATAGTACGATTGAGCTCAAAAATACTATTTTTGAGCTCAATTGCAATAGTGGCACAGCACAAAAATTGCCCATTTGGAGTTAATCCTACGATTGAGCTAAAAATATTGTGTTTGAGCTCAATCGTAATATCAACTCCAAATGGGCAAGTCTTGAATTGTGCCATTCTTGCATTCAGTGAGCGATATTATGTAGACTGCAGTGGCTGGATGACCATGAACGGTGAGCAGACCGAGGCGAGTCTTGAAGGAGGTGGTCGCGGCCTATTTGAAGGGGCTATAAAGAAATTCGTTGGGAGACGCTAAGAAAAACTACAAAAACTTTCGGTATGGTAGCAGGTAGTCTGACAGAGATTCGAACTGCGTGTCTCATTACCGCTGCGTTAGTCTGCCCTTTACTTTGAACTGAAGGGACTTGGGGTGAGTCGCGGTGAGGCGCGCATTTAAAATTTAATTTTTGAGGGAGGGGAGAGTAATGGGTGATTTCGAAAAATGAGTTTAGAAGGCGTGTATTACAGACAGTCCAAAGTTGACTGTAATGTTGGAGTAAAGTTTGTTCTCTGCTTCACTGGCGGGGGACTTGTGTTGAAGGAGGGGCGTGAGCCCCCCCCCCCCCCCCCCCCCCCGATATATTAGACATGGAGTAAGTGCCCTATTAAAACTATGGGATATTTCCTGTTTTAGCCCTTCTATGCGTGTTTTGGCTATAGAGGGGCATATTGTAACAGAGAGGCTAGACTGACGTCGAACCTAAGCCGCTCTCATAAGGAGGGAGGGAACCACGTATGACAGAGACAGACTTGCCTGACGTCGAACCTAAGCCGCTCTCATAAGGAAGGAGGGAAACACGTGTGACAGACTAGCCTGACGTCGAACCTAAGCGCCTGTCGTAGGGCTACACGGTGGTGGGGATATAACTGGAACGATCAAAATTATGCAGGAAAGTAATGGAACACGGGATTATTGTTTTGAAAATTGCTTTGCAAAGTTACGCCTGTGTCCTTTGTTGGGAATTAAATTCGGTAAAATGTATGACAGTCGTTTAGTGAAGAAGTTGATGTGAGCGTCGGGACATGGCGCCGCCTGTTGGCATCCTGCGTAAAGTAAGGTCTACAAGGTTGGTGTTGAGATGCTTACACTGTCCAAAGAGTGGCGGTTCTTTCAGTTGACACGTTTGCCTTCCCTGTAATCAGACAGTGCGACTGTCACTGCTGTTGGTCACAAAATCTTTCATTTCTAATTACAGTTTTTAGCAACAACCACGCCTCTCCTTGTGCTTCCAGCCATTTAATGGCATGAGAGTAAAATCCCGCAAACCCCCGGCCAAATACGGTTCTGGTGTATCCATGGTTTTCTTCGAACGCTGTTGAGACTACGTTCTTGTGTAGTGTGCCGGCACGATGGCCATCCCCGAATTTGGTGACTGTTCACTTGAATACGAAACCGGGGTTCGGTGTGTGACCGGTGTTACAGGTTGCGTCGATGTTATTCGACGGCTTGTCCAAGGACAGGTGCGACTTTTGACACAATACCGGAGGGCGCTGTAGTTGATGTTTGCTGTGTCTGTTCCCTCTTGTCCGCAAAGTGACCTGGAATGTTACACAGTGCAGTTCCACAACCTGTAGCGGTTCACAGGCGCACAAAACAAGCACATGTATGCAGTATGTAATCCAAATACTTGCACATGCAACTATAAATACAGTCGAACTCTGTTGCAACGTCATGAAAGGGACTGACTATTTTGTGTCGTTATAACCGAGGAGTATAATGTTATGGTTAACAGTGAGGAAATCATTTGCACCACACATCTGACGCTATAGACGAGGTGTCACATAAACCGATGTCGTTATAACCGGGTTCGACTGTATGTTATTTTGTGATGGTCGTCGTGTTTCGGCTTCTACGTGCCATCTTCAGGGAAGTCGTTTACAAAGGCATAGATTTAAAACAAATGCTGCCAAACAAGTTGCATAAATGGAGTTAAAATACAGTGTTATCAATAAAAATGTTTCTAAAAGTGTATAAAATGTAGATTAGTTCCAGGTACGTTTTGAGCAACATTTTAATTGATAAGGGATTGTACCCACGCTGTGCAGACCAACTGCATTCTCTTGAGTAAGGGACAGTACCTTAGTGTCATTCTGTTCACCCTAAATCCCACGTGGAGTGCTCTGGGATGGACCCAGTGGCTAGGTAGTACGGAAGAGACTTCTTGCCGCCTCAGTAGTGGTGCGACCTCTGCTGAAACTTTGTTACACGTGTACAACGTTACCGTGTACCTACGTGTCTGTGGGTGTTGTGTGCATGTAACGTTTTGTAGCGCATAGTGTTGTTTATTAAAGTTACTGTACTTGCTGACGTATAGCATCGTGTTCTCCGACGGACACCGTCGAGGTCGGCGGTAATTGGAAGCACTGCAGCCTAACAGGCGCAAGAAATGCGGTCGTTGCTGCTCCGGTATTTGCCACAGCTGGCCAGTTGAATTTCTGAGTAACTTTGTAATTAACACTTGCTGGATTTCCGGTTTCAAAGTCGCCACAGTCGAGAACTAGACCGTCACGAGTTTGTGTGTCGACGTACATTCGGTCAGCAAAGGTAATGGTCGGCTTCGCGGAAAGACGGGGGTTTGTTCTCCGGCAGGGTTAGGGATTCTTAGGCGCGTTTGCATAGGCGCTAGAAGTGTCTCTTAGCTTCGTCATGTCCGCCCGTCCGAGTGTGTCAGTCAACTGGACTTTTGCTTGAAGGATTTTCGGGAAATACTGGAGACAACGAAAATATGCCGAGAAAATCCACATTTGGTTAAAATCAGACAAAAATATCAGGCACTTTACATGAAGGCCTAAGTATGTTTTATATTGTTGACAGAAGTGCGAAATATATTGTAGCTAGACAACAGTGCAAAATGAACCCATTGTTGCGTTTCCATTCCAAGACTCAACAGGTCGACAGTGACATAACGCAACAATACAAAGGACACTCATTGTTGCGTTTGCATGGCAACGCTTTCAGTATTCGTATTGTTGACGGCAACATTGTACGCGAACGCGCCAAAATGTTACGTTACACGTACATTGCGCATGCGCGCCAAGTGGGAGATCCACACGTTTAGGCACAGGAAGCCCTTTCTATGGCAGCTGGATCATACATAAAGAGGATGGTAGTGCGTGTATCTGCTGGATTTATGTGGCTTGAGGATAGTGAAAAGTTGGGGATGTTGTGAACACGGTAATGAACATTCGAGTTCTGTAAAATGCGGAGAATATCTTAATTACCTGAGGAACTGTTAGCTTCTGACGAAGGACCCTGTTCCATGGGTTTTAGTTTGTCACTCACAGCGGAACACAGTCTCGGTGTCGAACATATGGATAGAGGTATGTTTACCAGGCATATGATCCGGCGTCCGAGGAGAAACCCCCCTGCGCATGCTCTGAGTTGCAAGTGGGATGTTCATAAGCCTTGTCGCTCTGGCGGTATTCAGTCGGTATTACGGTGTCCACCTTTGTCGAAAGAAGGTCCTTTAGTTAGCCGGCATAGCCTAGTGAGTATAGTGACCAGGCTACGGGCTGACCGGTGCGGGGTTCGAATCCCGGTAGCGGCAAGATATCTCTTCTCCAAAACGCCCAGACCAGTTCTGAGGCCCACCCAGCCTGTTATTCAGTGGGTACTGGGGCTCTTTCCGTGGAAGCAAAGAGGCCGGGGAGTGAGACTGATGGCTTACCTCCCGAGGTTAAGAATGAGTGGAGTTATACCTCCACGCCCCTCATGGTCTGTGTAGGGACAACTTTAATTTCTTTGCGTTTACGTAATTCTGTTATTGAGAGCTTTCCGAGTTGCAAGGGTTAGGTGTTTGTGACGAAGTCTGTGTCTTTAAGTTTTCCTTTTGAAACTTCGAAGGACCTGATGCTAGTTTATTGTAGTTGTGGACATTGTTGGGTGAGATGTTCGGAGAAGCAAATATCTGGGGACGGGGGGTAGGGAATGAGAAAAATTTGAAACCGCTGTGTTAGTTACTGAGCAATATTCATATAAACAAATTTCGTAAACTTTTCCTAACTCGTCTTTGTGTAGTTGTGACTAAAGAAAACTTGCTAACGAATGTGACACTAATTCTCTGGCTTCTGTAGTCGTTGCGACACGGAATTGCACGTGGACCGTAATGAAACTGAGAAGAACTTTCACTTGCCTGTCCGCTAATGCAAGAATTATGCTCTGATCCTTAACTGACAGACATACAAAAGGAGATTGGTTTAGGGCAAGGGAATAAATGCCACTTCCCCATTCCTCGCAACAATGCTGATGAAATATTTAGTTCTACACTCACCCATCCACTGAAGTACAAAGTGACGCAAAAAGCCAGGTAACCGGTTGATTGAATTTACAAAAACCGTACCTGTGTGAAACTGGAGTAACTGAGTTGGAAACAGCGTGTGTAGCTGAAGCATACCAGTGTTTACAGTTTAAACCTGAACATTCCCGTTAGTGCGATACATTGTTTTGGTTAGCCGACGTTTGGGGCATTCTGTTCTTAGTCACACCCGCTTATCCATCCAGATTTTGTGTTTCTACGGGCTTGCTTCTGCAGAAATTAAGTCAAACCTAAAGTATTATGTATATTATTAATACGGAGAGGTTTGTTTGCGCCATCATGATCTACTGAACTACCGAACGGATCTTTTCAGGATAAATATTGTTAGAAGGCGTATGATTCGGCACTGATGGCTGTCTCCTTTGTTTTCACAAATTCCTTCTAAAAATGTTTAACAAAAAAAGGCTGACAAAAATTGACAGTTCTGCCTCAAGCGGAGGCCAAGGGAAGCGAACATAGTTCATGTACTTTTCCCTTGGCCTCCGCTTGAGGCAGGACTGTCGATATCAACGTTTTGTTTCCTGTTGTCAACTTTGCTTATGATCCGTTGATCTCCGAAAGAAATTACCCGCCATTAAGTATTTGTAAGTAAAACTCATAATGTTTATTAATATTAAGATGCTGTAATTGTTGTTAATTAAATATTTTACTGTATCTACGTGCGAATTATTCGCACGGGTACAACTGGTTGTACTAATTCACTTAACCGTTGTGTCATAAGTAGCCGTTAGAGGTCAGTGGTTTCTGCACTTGCCACCTGCTTTTACACTCAGAAAGTTCGTGTTATTCCCAGATTCCTCTCACAGTGTTTGTGTGTGTAAACAGTGAATACTCCTTTTCAACATCAAAACGCTCTGTATTTGCTAACACAGTGCGTTTATGAGTTTCGTGCAACTGTTTTACTAAACGTCAGTTAGTTTCCGTAACAACAGCAACCGATTGGCCTTTGTAACGGAGTGTGTGGTGTGAAGTAGCAACTGAATTTGTGTCCGTTATTGAGCTTGACGTTAAGGTTCATTGTTGGAACACCCAGGTCTAGCACTGCCGCAACAAATAACGTACGTCATTAGTCTAAAGCTGCTCACTGTTACGACACAGCGTATTAACAAGTTTCGTATGTTTCGAAATCTTGAGAATTCTGGCGACACGCGAATTTTATCTTTTCTTCTTTCTAGAGTCAATACAGATGCATTATGAGTCGTTATCAAATCGAAATTGCATTCACAAATAAATGAATAGCAGATCAAATTCTGGAATGCCTGTTGTCATTATTTCCAGAATCTGTTGTCTTTCCGTTTTCTACGTAAAAACGTAAAGATTAAAATACGCCTAGCCGTTGTATTACGCCCTAGTTGCGTTTCTGAAAAAGTGGGCGTCAATAAAAAAAAACTGTATTTCCAACAGAAGTAAGGGTTTAGCGTAAGTGAACGCAGCGAGCCAAAGGGCGTTAAACCGACTGATAGAGCGCAAATTAAGTGGTGTAAATTGACAAGGGCGACCTCGGTGGACTAGTGGTTAGCGTGCTCGCCACTGGACCCAAGGTTCGCGGGTTCGATCCCGACCGATAAAAATCCGGAGCACCATTTCCTACGGAGGGGAGGTAAAGCTGTCAGTCCCATGTCGTAGATTTACGGCATGTAAAAGAACCTTCGGACATGAAGAAGAACCAGTAGTGTCCGTAAACTAAATTCAAGCAGCCGTTTCTCACCCAAGTCTCCTGATGTGACTGCCAGATGGCTCTGGCAGTCACATCAGGATCGAGTCGAAAAGCGCGGCCAGTGAGCCGGTCCCTCACTGCCGCAAATGCACAAAGACCTCGTAACCTCGGAAAGAGGAGGCCCAAGCCCATATAGGGCTGTCGAGCCATGGTTATTATTATTATTATTTTTATTATTATTAAATTGACAAGGGGCGTTAAAACAAAAAGGACGGAAACAAATGTGCGTACAACAAGGGCTGGGTATATATAGAACTATATAATCTTACCTGCTGTGTTATGTGCGTGAAACTTCGTCTCTTAACAGAAGCTGCGGGTGTTCGAAAATGGGGCGCTGAGTACGATATACGGCTCAGGCGGTTAGTCTCCGGCCTCTCACCGCGGAGGCCCGGGTTCTATCCCGGGTCAGTCCATGTGGGATTTGTGGTGGACAACGTGGCACGGACAGGTTTTTCCCCGAGTACTTCGGTTTTCCCCTGTCAATTTTATTCCACCGGTGCTCCATTACTTGGAAAAATGAAAATACCTGATCATCTTCATCACAGGGTTGCACAATAAGCCCTAAGGCTGCGGTGCGTCCGTAGCATTTGCTGTGGGGCCCTTCTCCACCCCCCTCCCCCAAAGTATTTAGGAAGTGACAGGAGACTGAAGAGGACTGCCTAATGAGGAGCGTGATGATTGTGCTCTTCGCCAAATACCATCCGGGTGATCCAGCCAAGGAGGATGGGATGGGCGGGGCAAGTGGCACGTATGAGAACAGAAATGCATACAGAGCTTTGGTGGGGAAAACCAGAAGGAAGGCGACCGACTGGAAGATCTAGGCGTAGGTGCGAGTATAATATTAAAATTGATGTTAAAAGAAAGATGAGGTTGAGGACAGGATTTGTCTGGCTCAGAACAGGTGCTAATGGTAAGTGGGCTGTTGTGTGAACACGGTAATGAACCTTCGAATTCCATAAAATACTGGGAATTTCACTAGCTGAGGAACAACTAGCTTCTCAGTTACTCTACTTCGTTCAGTTAGTCTGACGTGTGTGTTTGATATCGTTCTGTTATTATTTAGCATATGCAGACTATTCAGTTGAATATTTGCGTATAATGCGGCACTAAATCTTTGCTCTACTCAAAATCAAAAGAATGACAAAAATCTGTCGACACTTTAAGCAAAATTAGTAAAAATGTGGAGGTGAAAGGAATTTGTTTCAAATTTAGAATAAAGCCTTACCTGTTACAAATGATTTTATCATTAATTTCGACATTTATTATTTAGAGCCCTGTTTTTTTTTTTGTAGAAATAATGCGCGTCTTAGCGACGTAACGAACTCTTGTTCCGCCAGGTCCTTTGTCACGCCCTCTGCTTTGCGTTTTCGTTTATATCGTATTCTTGAGGCAGCCGTTAGAATGCAAAGAGGCCGTCAAAACCCAGCGACAGCAGACAGCATAACTATCAGTGTTTCACATCTGTACACAGCTGTAGCAGCGACTGACAAACACAATTATGCACAGACGATAGGTGTGTCTATCTGCTGAGACGGGTTATTTATGTCCGTTTTAACTTCACCACACATTGCACTGCGCACACTCGACTGCAAACGAATGGCTTCTCATACGTACTGCATTTTTGTTCAAAGGAATGCGAAACATTTGAACGCCATAATGCTGTACAATCGAGGTATTTCAGTTAATTTAGTCAAGCGAAACGAAGACTTACTTCGGCTTGGAATGGACCGGTTCAGTGGCAACTGAATATCGGATATCCCGTTTCGAGTCTTGTAGTTAACCATTTACAGGACAGGCAGTGTACGTGTAAACGTAACATTGAGGCGCGTTCGCGTAACCATTGTTGCCATGGGAAAAGCAATAAATATTACATATTCTGACTGTGTGTGTGTAGCCTTAGTTATCCAGTATACAAAGCGCATGCGCCGTATTATATTGTCATCTGTTGCCTGTCTGGATCTACCATATTTTTCCACATTATCTCATAAACGGCTCGATTTTCGGAAAAAAAAGTTGTTGACCATAAAATGTGTGTTTTCATTGTCTGTACGCCTTTTGTTTGAAATATGTCTCATTCTGAGAAGAATTCAGCGAGATATGATTGTAAATGTGCATAGGTCTTCATGTAAAGTACCCATTATTTTTGTCAGATTTTAATCAAATTTGAATTTTTTTCGACAGATTTTCGAAAAATGCCCAAATATCAATTTTTGTGAAAATCCGTCAACTGGGAGCCGAAGTGTTCCATGCGGACGGACAGACACACAGACAGACATGACGAACCTAATAGTTGCTTTTTCGAAGGTTTGCTAACGCGCCTAAAAACGCAGTCGTTACTGCTATATGTACCGCTTGCTTTAACTTTGAGTGTTTCCAGGGCCGGACTGGGGTGGGCCAGCCGGCAGCTGCCCGGGGCGCCAACCTATGAGGGGCGCTAATAAGTCACTGGAATAATCGGTAAACTCAGGCTTCCACACGCGAAAGAATTTCTCCGAAAATTATCCGCAGTTTGCGCACGCGCCCTCAAAAAGTGTCGCCAGCCTTGTCCTACGCCGAAAAAGTTTAAAGAATATCGGTTTGAAGGGGCGCCAAATTATTAGCCTGCCCGGGGCGCCGACATGTCTCGGGGTGGCCCTGAGTGTTTCGTGTCACGAGGCGATGGTTGTACTGTGGTGCTGAGAAGCTTCTTGTAGTATACCGCTTCGCTCGTGAAACACATGGCTAGTCGCGGCGACACGCTCGTGATTGGTTGCCAGTGCAGAGTAAACTATTTAAGTAAGTTGTAACTAGCCGGCAGTGGGATTAACATTTTACAGTCGTTGAAGACTCTTTAATTTTTTGCGGTACGTTACGGATAATATTTTTATGTGATTTAGTTTGTTTCCTGAACGTGATTGCCTTTCAAGCGATGTCACCTGTGAAACCAGTACATAGAAGTGGCCTTCCAGCACATAGAAGTGACCTTACCAGTGCACATAGAAGTGACCTTCCAGCACTTAGAAAGTGGCCTTCCAGCACATAGAAGTGGCCTCCAGAAAGTTGCCTTGCTTCCATTTCTTTCTCACGTTGTTACCGTCATTTGCTTCTAGACAATATAAAAATGGGCATATTACCTTCGTAACACCGTCGGTTTGGGGGGGGGGGCACGGTGTGAAGGCAGAATTTGGAGATCTATAACCTTGCCTGTTTTGTGTGGGTGTGAATCTTGATGGAGGATGTTACGTCGTGTATTTTGGTGGCTAGGCACCACCGTTTCGGATGAACCTAATGCTTCCATCTTCAGGACGGAAGAGTCACTCTCCGGTCACATTACACGATGTCACTTCCGAGAATGTTTTCCTCATATTGATCTCCGTGAGAATTCGAGGAGAATATTTGAACTGAAGAGGGAGGAAATGAAGGGAGGGGTGTTACCTGGTGATGGGCGTCATGATTTGTACTTAGTCTTCGCCTTGTGTTACTGAGATGATCAAATGAAGGAGGGTGCGATAGGCGTAGCTAGTAGCACGCATGGGAGACAGTAAAAGGCATTCAAAGCTTCTAGGCTAAAAACTTAGGGGAAGGAAACCACTTTGAAGAGCTAGGCATGGGTGAGAGGATAATATTAAAAGGAATCTGTAGGGACTAGTGTCGACAGTGTGGACTGGACCTATGTATCCTTAAACATGTTCCAGTAATGTGCCCTTCGTGAAGCCTGTATTTATATCCGGAATTGTTTAACGGATATAAATGAAAGGTGTCATTCGGGGTGTGCACCAAAAGTTTTCGATGACTTTTTGGTTCATGTCCATCCAGTATAACCCGTTCATCGTATACAAAAACTGTGTCATCATATCTTAGTGTCAATTTTAGACTTTTTGTTTGAATGTTGTGTGTTAAATAGAAGGTGGGCCGCGATAGCTCAGTCGGTATAGCGACTCGTCACTGGCTGGGCGGTCCGGCGATCGAATCCCGGTGGGGGGCGAGATTTTCCGCACCCGTTCAGGCCGGCCCTGGGGCTCACCCAGCCTCCTGTACGATAGGTAACGGCTCTTTCCTAGGGGTAAAGCGGCCGGGGCGTGGTGCTAACCACGCACCCCCTTCTAGCGCCGAGGTTGCGAATGGATTGAAGCTATACCTCCGCCTCCCCCTGTGTCTGCATAGGCGTGTCATGACGTGACCTTTTGTGTTTCATAGAAATACAGATAAGGAAATAACGAAGGGTAGTGTCCGGTGTAGACGTTCTGCGATTGAGTTACGATTGAGTCCTGACGTTAGCAGGAGAGTTTTACTCGCAGTAGAATGGCAGTAAAGACAGTGAGTGATGGCACATGGGACAGAATTCGTTTGACAGTCCGTGGAGCTAGGTGGGGTATCCTGCTGCAAATTCCTTTCGAATCTTGTTTTGATAAATATGTCTGTTAGAATGCCAACGGACCGAATTCTTGCTTAATTAACTATGTGCAGCCGACTTTATTCTGCTGCCCAGAGACATTCATTTTGTTTTTATAAAAGCCAAGTATTTGTCCCTGCCGCCTCATGCATTTGCAGCGCATTTCGCTAACATCGTTTCAAGTTCATGAACTCCCATGTGTGCCCTTGTCTTTCGCGAGGTCTTATCATGCCGTTGTACAAGTAAAATCTAATCTGGTTCTGGCATCTTTGCCACACCGTCCGCAGATACCAAACGCCGAATTTTTATCTCCGGTCTAGACCAGTGATTATCAAAGTCTGGTCCGCGAAACTCTGTGGGTCCCCGAGATTTTGTTTTCCAATCATAAGGTAGAAGGGGGAACATAATCATGTCATGAATATTTTTATTATATTTCAGACTCTGTTTATTTGGAATAATAGTATAACGCAGTGTAGATTCTGCACAGTAGAACAGAGGGTTTTTTGGAGTTTGCATGATTTTAATTTTGTCTTCATGACTGCCAGGAAGATCACAGTTTTTTGTAAAAATTTTTTGGCATTGATTTAATGACTTTTTAAGGGTTTAAGTATTTATTGTTTGTGAACTTAATATTTATCCTGTGAGTTGTGCCTTTGGGGCACCGCGAGTGGAGATAATTTTGCGGAGAGGGACTACCGGTTATGGGGGGATTTTACGGGGTTCACGGTACCTGACAGTTTGAGATACGTTAGTGTACGTGAAATGACACTTTCCGGATCACGTTTTCAAAATAAATAGTTTCGTCTGACCTATGTGCTACATTGATTTCTTTGTTTCTTTAATAACGGTTAATCAACTGGATAGTTTAGTTACCCTGAAATGGGAAGGTGTTTGATGACTACAGAATGGTGTAGGAAAGAGCGTTCGCTGCATATCTTAAGTTACTGTGACTTATATTAGAGTCGAACTCGGTTATAACGTCATGAAAGGGACTGAATATTTTGTGTCGTTATAAACGAGTGTTGTTATAAACCGAGGGGTATAATGTTATGGTTAACAGTGAGGGATTAATTGGTATCACACGATATCTGACGCTATAGACGAGGTGCCGCATAAAGCGATGTCGTTATAACCGGGCTCTACTGTGCTTGAAAAATGACAGAAACGATGCAAAGCCTGTCAGAATGACTGGTTTCCGGCGAGAGTTTTGAACCTGGGACGATCACTTTGTCGTGTAATTATTAGGATGGAATACTTCGTGGGTGTTATTTATAGCGGATGTAATCATACGCGTAACTTGGCTAATAACGTTGAGGGGGGGGGGGGGGGGTCGACCATACCTCTATTCCGCGCCCCGTAAAACGCAGGTTTTGCTTTTTTTTTTCTGTATTTACAGCACCCAAATATTCGTTTAGAACACAGTTCTGTTTTTATATTTGCTGCTCTTCAACTCAGTAGAAGATCGGGGGGGGGGGGGGGGAACTAGTCTTAGGTAGAGAAAATATTGGAGGGGCATTTGCCCCCCCCCCATTGCACCCCCCAATTTAAGCCTATGGACGTAATGAATGTGTTTCTTAAAACGTCGAACCGTTTCTTAAAATTCATTTCAGGCTTCCGCCGCGATGTCGATGAAATCTGCGGTCTTCTGGGGTATTACGCGGCGTCGTGTGGTAATTGTTTACCGACGCCCCGAAACGTCGGTAAACAATTACCACATGCCGCCGCGCAATACCGCAGAAGACCGCAGATTTCGTTTCTTAAAGATTTACAGGTGTGTTTCGTATGACGTCATTGAACTTGAGTCATGCGGGCGGGGACGTGACGAGTGAGTCACCTGGAATGAGTCCCGTTGCTTCCTCGTAATGACGTTTCGTATCCGTGTGAGATGAAACCTTTCAGTCACTGACGTAGATCCTTTCGGAGGAAGATCTGCTACAGAGTGAACAGTACTTGCTAGTGCCACAGTGTTGAAGGTGGTGGGATGCTGCAGCAGGCGACGATGGCGGACCGTACGTGTCTGGCCAAACACAATACTCAGCATCACGTCCACGCACATGCATGAATAATGAAATGCGCTAAACCAAGTAGGCTTCGATTGTTGACCTCTGTTTTGTAGCAGTTCGTTGACTATGGAGAGAAAATTTATAGGCACTAAAATAATCAGTAACAAGCTTGGAAACGGGCAGTACACGTATTTTGCTTTTGGAAATCGGCCAGTTGGAAGACCGAGGAGGCGAGGGGAGACAATATTAAGTTACATCTTTGGAAGAAGATACTTAATGAGCATTTTATGTTCCCTAGCTTTTTCCCTCCCCGAAAATGGTTCCGTTTATGAGATAATGTGTAAAAATATTATACAGCCAGACTGGCCACAGATGACAATATAATACGGCGCATGCGCATTGCATGCTTTAACTAAGGCTACACACAGGATATGTAATACTGCTTTCCCACGGCAACAGTGGTTACGCGAACGCGCCGCAGTGTTACGTTACACGCACATTGCCTGTCTTAGTTTAAATTTTGTGAACTGAAGTCGACAGCTGTCTCACGATTTGACACCTGACCTCATTTCGTTGAGCGTGATACATGAGTGACGTAATATGTATAATGTTACGTTTGAAAGCATTGTCATCTATCTGATCATGGTAGCTGTACCACTCATACATATTTACATAGGCAGTGCCTTTCATATCTACATCCAGACTGTTATGGCCTCGAAATGATTTTATACACCACCCTTATTGTAATGAGTTAAGTCCTTGAAGACAGAGACAAAGCACTTGGTTTGATGCTGCCTTGGAGTCTTCTGAGAGGTGGACGCGCAGATGTAGCAGGGCAAAAGAACTGTCAACCGAATGGCAGTGTTTACCGTTCATAACTTGGGTATCAAAACTTCCTGCCATTTTGTAGAACTGCTGAGTGAGTCTGAATGGATTATATAAATGACACAACTAAGCCGCTTGTTAGGGCTGTGCCATGGCTCAGGCGGTTAGTCGCCGGCCTCTCACCGCGGAGGCCCGGGTTCGATCCCGGGCCAGTCCATGTGAGATTTGTGGTGGACAAAGTGGCACTGGGACAGGTTTTTCTCTTGAGTTGTCGGTTGGTTCGATCCCGGGTCAGTCCATGTGGAGTTTGTGGTGGACAAAGTGGCACTGGGACAGGTTTTTCTCTGAGTTGTCGGTTGGTTCGATCCCGGGTCAGTCCATGTGGAGTTTGTGGTGGACAAAGTGGCACTGGGACAGGTTTTTCTCCGAGTTGTCGGTTTTCCCTTGTCAATTTCATTCCACCGGCGCTCCATTACTTGTAAAACTCGGTAAAAAAACTGCTCATCTTCATCATAGGGTTGCACAAGAAGCCTTAAGGCTGTGGTGCGTCCGTAGTATTGCTGCGGGGCCCTTCACCACGGGGGGGGGGGGAGTTTGCTTGTAAAGTGGTCAAGACTTGAAAAATGGCATCACCAGTTGATAAAGTCTAGCTGCTTTTTTGCGAGCTGTCGAGCGGCCCGTTGCGTAGGGCTGACAAATTACCACCTTCATGTGCCTCTACTCTCTGGAACCCTAAGGGCCTGTCCAGGCCTGTAGAGTGATAGCTTTACGTAGCATTATGCTGTTATGAATTTAATTATGAATTGTACTCGTTTTCTTTGATACGTTTCGAGTTTTGCTGCGTGCCGCTTACAAGTAAGACAGGTCCGTAAGGGCTGTCCCGAAGGGCCAAGAATCCTGCATGACAAATCTCGAGACTGCGAGCCCCCCAAATTTCCGCCACAACCAGAACTTCGCGGCGATAGAAATGAGTCAGATTTTTTGGGAGCCACTTTCCTTTTCGTCATCTCCCTGCGGTGTTAGTCACTTCAGTTTAAGGAGTTTCCGGCAGTCATTTATCCGCTTGCACCTGGTGTAATTATGTCGCAGCCTGCAAATTCACAGAAGTGCCAAGCTGTATGTCATCCACCAGTGGTGTACTTATGGTTTTTTTTTTTGGCGCAGGGCAAGTAATCGTACATCGTACTGGCCGCCTCTTAACAAATTGGTAAATGGAAAAATAAATTTATTGAATTTTCTTTTATTTGACTCATGGGCCGGGGTAGCGTAGTTGGTGTAGCGACTGGCTACGGGCTGGACGGTCTGGGGATCGAATCCCGGTGGGGCGAGATTTTCCGCACCCATCCAAATCGCTGCTGAGGCCCATCCAGCCTCCTGTACAATGGGTACCGGGTTTTTTTTTTGCCCGGGGGGTAAAGCGGCCGGGGCGTGGCATTGAGCATCCACCCCCATCTAGCGGCGAGGTTAAAGAACGAGTAGAACTATACATCCGCTCCCCCTCTGGGCCTTCATGGCGTGTTCTAGGGTGAACTTTTATTTGGCTCGGTAATTTAAAATTTGTTGGGCGCAGAGATTTGTTTTTTATTTTAGATATCAATTTTGCCGCGTGTTAGACTCTTGCTGCACGTGGCTGCCACACCCCCCCCCTAACTCCAGCTACGTCCCAGTCATCCCTGAATTTTCCACACTTCTCATGTTCTGTTCAAGATGGCAGAAGATTGACCTTGTTAATGATGACCCTCCTCGTATCGGTGGGACCTTGCACGAATGGACGCCGAAACGGTTATACGGAGGTACTGTATTTGTATTAAGGGCTTTTCGTGATACTGGATTCCGTCTCATCGAAACTATTCAGCAACCTGAGCGGTTCATAAATAAAGGCCTTCGCCATTTCGTAATAACTCCGCCACTCATGAAGGTCCTTCACCGTCACACCTCCACGCCCTCAGTATGTCTTGTCAGCGAGGTATTTAGGCTCTCTCAGTCCGTACTTTTTAAAATGTATGCAATAAGATGAGATTTGAGGTTTGTACGTCGGTAAAAGTTAAGGTTGTGGTCTTTTGGGTTAAGATGACCTTGTAGTTTGCGAGGTGGTGACCAACGTTTTCTCGAATAAACTGCTACTTGCTTCACACTGCCCTGAAGGTGGAGGCAGAAAGTTCCTCAGAAACACTGGTAAGCAACTAAGAAACTGCACGTTGTCACGCATAGGGCCATGAGATTCGTGTATTGGTAAAGAGGAAATGACGTGATCATGATCCCCGGCAAGTTCCAGCTAGGGCTCACAATACCGGTCAAAACTTAATACCGGTATTTCGGTATTTTCAATTTATGAAACCTGGATTAACACAGGTATTAATAAATAGCGTTATTCAAAAAACAAACATTTTTCTCGCTAAATTTTGATGACAGGTGCAATGACATAAGGGAAAAACAAGTAATTACTTGAATTTAAGTTTTAAATCAAACTTCTATTACGATAATAAATACAATTCCGGGAAAGGTAGTCGGTTGGTTGTTGCATCTTATCTTGGTGATAAGTATGTCATGGCTCGCCATCACACATTGTTGTTTTAAAACTGCCTCGCTAACAGAAAAATATTTTTTTTATTTTTGTAGTACAACAATCTCTGAAATTCATTAACATGCAATATCTATTATTTCTTTTGCGTGCTGTGAAGTGTCTAGTAAACCAGATCTGAGTTTCATGACGTGTTCATGTCCGTTATATTTGTATTGTGTATAACAATCCCTCAGTTGCAAATTCAGTAATATTAATGATTTATTGTTGTCGATTTTGTAACCTTTATGTGAATAATTCATAAACAATTATTTTTAAATTAGTACCGGAAAAAAGAGGGATCACGGTATTGTAAGCCACCTTCCGTCTTCCAACTGTCCAAGATCCATCCACTTATCCTCAGCTCATCCGCGGGCTTCCTAAAGTAGCCGCTTTCCAAGGTCTTTGCCGCACAGTAAAGTATGACCACAGTTCTTGCATTACAGAGCCACCTCGCGTGCCTTCCAGTAATAATAATTATAAATTAAGTAGAAGTAACAACAATGCGTCTAATATAAGAGACAGTAATTGAGATAAATGATTCGCAACAATAGGCTGTATATTATTGCAGTTTTTGTTTTTGTAGCCCAAATTATATCTGCTATTAATGAAAATAAGCAGCTTTAGTATGCTCCGACCAAGGCCAAACGTTGTGTTTTTTGTGAAAACGCTGTAGTCCGTGTGTGATAGACGGAATGGCGAGGTCGCATACCACACGTGTTGTTGAATGAACTGCTCGCCATGGACGGGTTATGGTCATATGTTGTTACAAATAGGGGCGGGCCAACCGGGCAGCTGCCCGGGGCGCCAACCTATAAGGGGCGCTAAGACATCACTGGAATAATCGGAAATATGGTGCTGGTAAACTCAGGTTTCCACACGCGAAGTAATTTTTTCCGAAAATTGTCTGCAATTTGGCCACGCACCCTCAAGAAAGTTCCTCAGCCCCGTCGAGGGCCGAGAAAGTTGTAAAAATATCTGTTTCAAGGGACGCCAAATTATTAGCCTGCCCGGAGTGCTGACATAACCCAGGCCGGCCCTGGTTACGAAACATACAGTGGAAGCCTTCAGGTCATCATACAGAACTCGACGGCGTTCTGTGGCGTGGAAGACTGCGATGGACCGTGGCAATTGTGAGCTCATCGCAACACGTTTCTTTGTTTTTTGCCGTCACTAATGTTAACTGCCAGTGGTTTTGTGGTGCGGCAGGCGTAGAACGCAAGCCCTCGGCTAGCAAATAATAGTAACAGTAATAATATCATTAAACTTAACATATTAATAATTGCCAGCCGTAAGTGAAACACGATGCCAATACGTGTGCAAGTTTTGCACTGCGTATTGCGTGTCATCCGAAAACATTTCTGTTGTTTATTTTAATTTCCTTCTTTTCTCTCTCTTTTTGTGAAGGGCCCCGCAGCAGATGCTACGGACGCACCGCAGCCTTGAGGCTTGTTGTGCAACCCTTGTGATAAAGATGAAGAGAAAGATAATAAGATTTTTTTCATTTTTCCAAGTAATGGAGCACCGGTGGAATGAAATTGACAAGGGAAAACCGAAGTACTCGGGGGGAAAACCTGTCCCAGTGCCACTTTGTCCACCACAAATCCAACATGGACTGACCCGGGATCGAACCCGGGCCTCCGTGGTAAGAGGCCGGCGACTAACCGCCTGAGCCATGGCACGGCCATTTCTCATAAGCTTAATGAATTCAGAATGAGTGAAAAACAGGAGGACCGTCCTGTTTGATTTTGAATACGTGTTCCGCAGTAGGGATGCAAAAACTGTCGCAGTTCGGTGGCGTAATGTTAACACGAGTCTTGTTCATTAACCCTTTAACCTTTTAAAGACGTGGACCTGAAGCTTATTTAAACATTCAGTTCGTACCGCGCAGTAAACACACTCCGTCTCGGTTATAAAAACCAGTCAGTTAATGCTTGATCCAGAAGTAATCACTCTTTGTTCTAAGAACCATAAAAATCACAAATGCGCTGTGTGAGCAGAATGTAGAATTGTTTACATGTTAAACATGGTGGTACATAAAACAACCGCTAGGCTTTCAAAGGTTAATGGACAGTAGCAGTCATATATGCAGCCTGTTTCAAAGTCAGAGTGCTGTCTGAAACCGTAAAGGTTAAAATACGCAGAACTGTATGAGTGCCAAAGCTGGTTTCTCGCATGAACGAAGAACGTAGGCCGCGGTGTTTTAGAATAGGTTGCTGAGGAAGATGCTTGAACTTATGAGAGAGGAAGTAACAGGAGGCTGGAGGAAATAGCTATTAATCGGGTGACCAAATCAAGGTGGATGAGATAGTCGTGATATTTGACACGTACAGGAGGGAAGAGAAATGTGTACATGGATTTGGTGGGGGACCCTGAAGGAAATAGACCGTGTTAAGACCAGTGCGTAGGTGGGAAGGTACAGTGAAAGTATAGTCCACCGACAGGGAGATGATCCCTGTTAGGAATTCGACAGATGCGCATGCGCAAGACTTTGTGGCGGAAGACGAGTTGCTACTACCCATCCTGAAAGCATTCGCGCGGTGCATTAGCTCACTACACGCTACACGAAATGATGTTTGCTGTCTGTGTGTATTAGCAGAACTGTCACTGACACCAATAGCAGTTTTGTAGTCTCCCTTATCGTCAAATTACCGCACCGCGCCTGACAGTGAGGATCATCTCCAGGTCATTCATCTGTGCTGTATGTTCACAGCAGGTGGCTGGCGAGTTTTTCTGCACAAGATGTAAATTGGTGGAGGTAGCATGGGTATGGTGAAGTGATGAGTAGGTCATTTAACGATGGAACTTTGAACATGTTACGTAGATTGGATTGGGATCGGCAGGTAATTAAGAATGGATAATATGAAACGGTTTGAGGTTGTGAGGTTACGAACTTGTTGGGGCTGTATATATTAGGGGTCATTGATGATTTGTTTTCTCTTGTTTATGGTACGTTAGAGGTTAGTTCCAGCGTTAAATCACAAGTGAAAAACTATGAAAACCTGTTGGCTTGCGTCCGGATTTCAACATCGCGCGTTTAACTCGTGAGTTCAGGCGTCTTTCATATTCGTCGTGTGTTGAGCGTCTGCAGGTCGTCGCTTCCGATTGATAGATGCCGGAGTTGTTACTGAAGACAGCGTCCCACTTCCAGACCGACGTAAAGACGTTCCTCTACTTAACAGACGGGTGTGGAAGTGGGTCACCGCGCACGGTAGGTGTCAACCGGTCTGCCTACCTTCTGGTGTTCGTTGTTAAATGATTATTGCTACCGTAACGGCCGAGAGGTAAAGAGCGACATGTAATGCATTCGTGAAAGTGTAGCCAGACGATGTGGCGTCGGATTGTTCTACAGACATGAAAACTGAAGGCGGAAAGATCTGAAGAGCTACTTCCGTAAAGGGAACGGAAGTTCTTTACGGTAGAATCTCGATGTTCGTGATTGATTCCTTTTCTCCTCCCCTCCTTTTCTCCTCCTTTTTCACTTCTCCTTTTTTCTCAATTTTCTTTTCTTCTCCCCCTCATTTTCTCCTCCTCCCCCTAATTTTTTCCTCCTCCTTTTTCACTTCCTTCTCCTTTTATTTTCTGCTCCATTTTCTTTTCTTCTCCCCCTCATTTTGTCCTTTTCTTCTCCCCCTCATTTTCTCCTCCTTTTTCACTTCCTCCACCTCCTTCTATTTTCTCCATTTTATGTTCTCCGTCTCCCCCTCCTTTTCTTCTCCTTTCTCCTCCTCCTTTTCCACTTCCTCCTCTTATTTTCTCCTCCATTTTATTTTCTTCTCCTTCTCCCCCTCCTTTGCTTCTCGTCCTCCACCTCCTTTTCCGTCGTCGTCGTCATAAAGAAGAGCAGTGTTCGACGTTGCTGCCTGTGTACCTGCAAGTTGCGCACCGTGCCATGTTACACGTTTTCAACACGATAACTTCTGCCAATTTTTAGCATTTCACGGCATCACAGCAAACGTCCAGCATAAGAAGATCCCGCCACGTCGCAACCTTGCATCTCTTGTCTTCTGTCTGCATGTCTTGGCTCGACAAACCGTCGCTTAACCCGTCGTGTTTGCGTCTGAAGACACGTGAGGTCTCTATTGGTACCGCGGGCGAAGTGATGTAGATCAAGATGTTTGGGGGGAGGGTCATTGCTCCTCTGTTGCGTGACAGAAATTAACAAAGAAGACGTATAATTAGTTAGACTAGGCCCCCGTGCGAGAATGTTCCACACAGCTGGTCTGAAGAGGCCGCCATGCCACTTGACAACCGAACTTGATGCAGGAAGACGTGTACGAAGTACGTACCGATTAACGTCTACAACTAAAAGTAAGGTAAAGCAATCCTTATACAGGCCTGGACAGACCATTAGGGCTCCAGGAGGTTGAGGCTTCCAGATTTCCAGACAGTCGGCACATGATGGTGGTAAGGTCAGTCCTACGCGCCAGCCGCCTTAACCCCCCCCCCTTCCCAGGAGATACCCCTGGTACCCATTTCTGTTAGAGGCTGAGTCAACCCCCCCCCCCCCCCCCCCCAGGCCATAGTGGGCCGGAAAGATTGTGCCAATGAAAAATTCCAATGCCACCTTCAATTCTTTAACCAACGAATGCACCTTTTATTTTCAGACTTCTATCCACCCTACATATGTTTCGACCGTATTTTGGTCATAATAAGGGGTATACCGATATAGTCACTTCACTGTTCACTCATTCATTAGGTATTAACGTAGAACATTATGCTGTTTACAATAATTGGCAGTCACCAATAGCTAAAAACACAATCACACCGTCGGAATCGAACCCGCGACCTTCCGGCATGTAGCGCAGTGCCTCAACCAACTGCGCCACCGCGTGGCCCCACGACGAAGAGTGCATTGGTATGTTTTCCGCTCTGTAGCTGTTTTAAGGGCACAGACCGCCACTTTTTGCAGCGTACACTGTAATTTGCTCGTTTATTTTTAGAATTTGTTACATTGCATAGTGATTGGCCGCAGATACGTACGTTTGTGCAGTGTTCAGTCGGTTTTCTGGAGCAGATGTGCAATACAGTTGCCAATTGTTCTGCATACTGGCCAGGAATTGTTAAGACTAAGTGGAAGTGCCGTCCCCTGTTAGACGAATTAAGTGTGTTCTGATTATACGAGTACTGTACTTCTGAAAGTGTGTGTTCGGTCAACACTTCTTTTGACTAAACAGCTGTTACATGATGGCACACTTCGTTCATTTGATTAAGGTTATGCTCGGCACCTCTGGTATAAATTCCAATTACCAAATGTTCGTGACCCCTCAGACACATTTCCACTTCGGTTTTCCTGAAGCACAATAACTTAGTTATGTGTGTGTAAACGTTTTCGCCAATCCGACTGGCCGCGCGGTCTAAGGCGAGGGTCTACAGCCGCTCGCTTGCTGGGATTGTGGGTTCGAATCTTGACGGGGGCATGGATGTTTGTCTGTTGTGAGTGTTGTGTGTTGTCAGGTAGAGCTCTCTGTGTCGGGCTGATCACTCGTCCAGAGGAGTCCTACCGATTGTGATGTGTATGAATGTGATCGTGAAGCCTCGATTATGAGGAGGCCCTGGCCCACTAGGGGTTGTTGCGCCATGGGGGGGGGGGGGTAGACGTTTTCACTAGTATCACTGTTTCTAAATACTGTAAAGCCGATGCCGGTAGCCGCGCGGTCTAAGGCGTAGGTCTGCGGCCGCTCGATTGCTGGGATTGCGGGTTGGAATCTTGCTGAGGACATGGATGTTCGTCGCTTGTGTTTGTTGTGTGTTGTGCAGGTAGCGGCCTCTGCGACGAGCTGATCACTGGTTCAGGGGAGTCATACCGAGTGTGGTGTGTCTGAGTATGATGGTGAAGCCTCAATAATGAGGAGGCCCTGGCCCACTAGTGGCTGTTGCGTCAAGAAAAACTGCTGTATATAGTCATCCGTTCGGGTATAATGAAAACATCGTGGCGTTTACATGCAGGTCGTATTGTTGAAATGACGGTGTATTTCATTGTATCGCGAGCATTGCGGGTATGCGGAAGTGTTTGTTATTGAAGCAACTGAAAATAACGCCGTGTTCGTTCACGCGTATTAAACAAGGCCTATGTCTTTGATTGAATTTAATGTACGGAACTGTTCCAGTACCTGCCATCGCCGTGTTTTTGTTCCGGTACAAAGATTTTAAACATACCGTAATTTTTGGTGGAAAAGCCTAAATGGTCTGCCCTGAGATAGTCTAGCGAGTAACTTTTGGATTGGTATGCGGTTCGAGTACTTGTTGCGGAAAGAGAATCTGTCACTTCTTGCGGGAAAATTCTGGGAGATTCCCCAAAAAGAATCCATGGCGACTTTCACATCCCATTCCACCCCCCCCCCCCCCCCCCCCCGAATTCCTGATTAATGGTTGCCCTAAAATGTAGCGTTCTACGCTAATTTGTTATAGCTATGTAAATAACCAACCAAACTCTACCTCTATTAGCTCTTTAAGTACTAAAATTAACCGACTATGTTTAAAGGTTCAGTTCGTACCGCGCAGTAAACACACTCCGTCTCAGTTATACAAACCAGTCAGTTAATGTTGTACAGTGAAATAATCGCTGTTTGTTCTGAGATCCACACAAAACACATAAATACAGTCCGTACCGCGCAGTAAACACACTCCGTCTCAGTTACACAAACCAGTCAGTTAATGTTGTACAGTGAAATAATCGCTGTTTGTTCTGAGATCCACCCAAAACACATAAATACAGTCCGTACCGCGCAGTAAACACACTCCGTCTCAGTTATACAAACCAGTCAGTTAATGTTGTACAGTGAAATAATCGCTGTTTGTTCTGAGAGCCACACAAAACACATAAATACAGTCCGTACCGCGCAGTAAACACACTGTCTCAGTTACACAAACCAGTCAGTTAATGTTGTACAGTGAAATAATCGCTGTTTGTTCTGAGATCCACACAAAACACATAAATACAGTCCGTACCGCGCGCAGTAAACACTCTATCTCAGTTATACAAACCAGTCAGTTAATGTTGTACAGTGAAATAATCGCTGTTCGTTCTGAGATCCACACAAAACACATAAATACAGCTCGTACCGCGCAGTAAACACACTCCGTCTCAGTTATACAAACCAGTCAGTTAATGTTGTACAGTGAAATAATCGCTGTTTGTTCTGAGATCCACACAAAACACATAAATACAGTCCGTACCGCGCAGTAAACACTCCGTCTCAGTTATACAAACCAGTCAGTTAATGCTGTACAGTGAAATAATCGCTGTTTGTTCTCAGATCCACACAAAACACATAAATACACTGTGTGGGAAGAACGTAGAATTTGTGAATGTTAAACCTGGTTATACATGTTTATAACCACGAGTAGGCTTTAAAGTATTAAATAGGTTACGGCTGTTTCGTAGCTGTTTATAAACCCCTTCTCCACGGATCTTTGTTTGTATGTATAATGCAGGGAACATCTGTACAAACCGAAAGCAAATATTTTTATTGTATGTGTATATCGGTTTCTAAGTGGAGCCATATTTGTGTTCTTGTTAGAAAAGTTGTTACTTATTGTTATAAAATGTTTTTTTTTTTCAACGGCTCGACAGCCCCTTGGGGGCCATAGGTCGCCTCATTTTTCGAGGCTTCACGATCACACTCAGACACATCACACGCGGTAGGACTCCTCTGGACCAGTGATCAGCCCGTCACAGAGATCTCTACCTGACAACACAAAATACTCACAAGAGACAGACATCCATGCCCTCGGCGGGGTTCGAATCCACAATCCCAGTAAGCGAACGGTCGCAGACCCACGCCTTAGACCGACGGCCACTTATAATAGTGCGGTGAGGGTTGAGCGTAAGGTCTGAGATCCTGAATAGCAGTAGACAGTCTGAGACCGTTTCCTGAACGAAGATGCCCCGTGCATTATGTCCACGAGGACGTTACAATTTTTTTGAGTTGGGGGGGGGGGAGCATTTTGCACATTTGTAGGCCGCTTTGAAATCTCGATGATAATTTGGGAAACGTGACGGTCCAAACAATCCATGCGCTTCAGCACTTATGCCGATCTTGCAGAAATAACCACCAGTGTGAGGTGCCGGACAGTCTGAGGAATGTTATGCAGGTCATGTGCATGTTGGTTACGTGGTTACAGAGTTTACCTTTCGAATAGGGCAGAACGAAGCGTGTGACACTTTCTGCACACACAGAGATGCCACTCTGTTACTGTCGTCCCGATAGGATTTTAATTGAGATCTGCTCTCCTCTGGGATATTACGCAGCGTCGAGTGGTGATCTTTACCGACGTTTCGGGACAACGTATCGATCCCATCTTCAAGGGTCAAGAACTCCAAGAGCGCAGATGTCATCAAGATTGCGGCGGAAGCCTGAAAAATCACGGACAGGATTTTAATTTTTGACAGTTTCCTTCCGGTAGTACCTTCCTGCCAGCCCAAGGAGGCCTGGCCTTGGCCACTTTTCATTTAGCTACGTACATTTCGACGGTTCCCAGTGGGACAAATTAGAAACCGAGGAGCACCGTGGTGTAAGACGCGCTGTCGAGGCGGTGTTTTTCCCAGTCCTTCCAGCAGGGCCGAAAAAGCTGGTTGTATTTCATATTTTGTGTTGAGGACCGGATTAAGGGGCGAGCCAGGCGGGCAACTGCCCGGGCGCGGAGACGTCACTGGAATAATCGGAAATACGGTGCAAGAAAACTCAGCTTTGCACATGCGAATTTCTCCGCAAATTATCCGCAGTTTGGGCACGCGCCTCCGTTAAGGCACGCCAGCCCTGTTCTAGGCCGAAAAAGTTTAAGTAATGTCGGTTTGAAGAGGCGCCAAATATTAGCCTGCCCGGGACGACCACATATCTCTGGCCGGGCCTGTTTGTGTTCATCGTACACTATTTTGTATGTATGGTGTATCAGCAATGTCACTTTACGATTACGCACGATTTAGAATCTTTTTTTTGGGGGGGGGGGGGTGTCCGGAAGTATCTTAACACGGGTCCTGCCTTCCGGACGAAAGCCGATTCGTCTTAAGGCACCTACGTTAACGATCGTCTCTTTCACGTCTTTGTGGTACTGCAAATACTCATTTGATGCTGTGTGAGGTCTGACATACAGTCGCATCACAGTTCTGTACCAGGCATGTTATCACCAGTCTTTGGTGAAAGGGGCGGAACACTTTTCGTCATCTCTGCCAAGCCTGGTCACCATCGCTGGAAGTAATTTGCCTTTAGTCCTTCCTTTAATTGTTACGTTGCTCGGAATGTCACAGTGATTCAAAATGAGGTCCTTCGGAAGATGTTTCGGGAATGTGAAACTCTCACACGGAAACAAAGTACGATGGATCTTCAAACACTGGTGTTTGTTTTTTGTACAAATATGTCTTATCTGAATTGATGGGCCTGTTTCTGAATGCGCGTTCTCGCGACTTAACTCACGTGTAAGGACAAAGATTTGGCCTTTTTCAACAAACTCACCACCATAAATATTCGTAAACTTGAAGATAGATTGTTTGATTTGGGTGAAAGAGTTTGTAGCGGGTAATTGCATTGATTTGAAGAAGAAGAAAAAAGACACCACGTGTTTGACTTCAGTTCTGTTATTCATCTCGTTTTCAGTCATGGAGGCTTTCAATTTTCGTGGTCTTATGGAGGCACTGCTTGTCTTTATCCTGGAGAGGCAGATAAGAAAACGAAAAACGTCAGGATAACTGGAGGACCTCAAACGTTTAACCAACCTGTTCCATTTTTAGTGAACTTCTTTCGTGGTTATCCTTTCAGACATCCGTACAAAGAATATTGCGGTCACCAGTCTCTCTCACCACATTTGCCCCGAAGCAAACTGTTCGTTATAAATTGGTTATAAGCAACGAACTGAAGTAAACCCACTGGCCATTGTGCAAGTCCCGAGAGGAAGTCCTATTGTGAGTTCCAAGGTTTCCTACGTGTTTGCTCGAGGCCATTTCTCACTGCATGTTTCTCTTCATATTCTTTCACATTTTATTTGACTTTTGCGAATACTTCAGCGTGTATAGAGTAGGTTTCAGTTTACGTTGTGAGAGATGCAATGTGTGTCAAGTGCAGTCCCCCCCCCCCCCCCCCCCCTCTCCTAAGTAGCTTCCAGGTCAGGCTCGTTTGCCCTCGTTCCTCTGTCTTAGTGTTAGAAAAGTCAAGCCCGTTGGCAGTTGCTGGCTCAGCTCTGGTCGCTGTTGTCCACTCGTGTGTCATTCTTCGTCGCTAGCCGTTGACCGACTGACTGTATTTCTTTTGAGACTTGTATGGCGTTTCTGTGGTGAGCATTATTGTTACCTATTACGAAACTAAACTCTGTGTGCAAGTATATGTTCGCAGTTAACTCTGGAGCACCATGCTGTGGTGTTTTGTGTGGCATTTATGAAGATGATGGCCGTGGAAGTTCGAAAGCAGTTAATACAGTCAGTTCTGCTATAACGCGATAGTTGTGTTATTGCGAGAGCTCTCTTTAAACAGAAAATCGCGCAGTAGAAATAATAGGTGCTGAAATCGCGTAATAGCCAACACGCGTATGCGAAAGTTCGCGTTATACAGCGTTCACCCTATTCATCGATCGCGTTATAGGCAATTCGCGTTAACGAAAGACGTGTAATTGCAGAAGTGACTGTATAAGCAAACTGCAGGATCAGTCTTTGTGCTATATATATCCCCGTGAGTTTGATTTGTCAGTCCCGTTTGCATTGTATGCGATACAGGGGCACGATACGGCCAGCGAAGCGCAGTAATTGTAATGTACAAACAGACGAAGGTGCGATGCTAGATTTCAGATTCTCGCCGTGGTGTTGGCGAGGACTGGAGTCTTCTCGGATGTGAACGCCGTGTCCCCCCGGAATATGGTTATAATAGGTGACTGTTTAGCCGTCGATATTCCTGAATTCAGTCTTCAGATGAAGCTCCATTTTTGAATTATGTAGTTCGTGGAGAAAAACAATAAACTGTGTTACTTTTCGGAGGCGTGAACATTTTAATGAAGGCAAAGAACTGCGAACATTGCGTTCTGTTTTGTAATTTATTTCATTATTTTGATTTGTCGAGGCGTGTGGCATGAGTTCGTTTTATCAGCCACAAAAGTTGCCTGTATGAGGAGTCATTAACAAAGGACAGGTTGAGTTTTTCGCTGTTTTGAGATGTTGGTAGTTGGTTACCGACGTTTCGAGACGACCTATCTGTCCCGTCTTAAAGGGCCAAGCTGTCCAAGAAAATCTTGGACTGATAGATCCATGAAGGTGTATGTTGTTATGTTTCTTTGAAAACATATTTATATGTGTACGTTGATATTGTTAAATTTATCGGTCATACATTTTTTTTCCTATGGGCCTGGGCCGCCTCGTTTCGTCGAGGTTTCACGATCACACACATTAGACACACCACACTCGGTAGGACTCCTCTGGACGAGGGACCAGCTCGACGCAGAGACCTCTACCTGACAACACACAACACTCACAAGAGACAGACATCCATGCCCCCAGCGGGATTTTTTTTTCCTTTCTGTCCGGGGTTTTTTTTTCCTTTGATCCATTTTTGTACTGTTTAAATCCTTTCGTCCTTCATGTCACTTTACCATATTATCGTCCTTACAACAAACACAACACAAACATCCATGCCCCCGGTGGGATTCGAACCCACGATCCCAGTAAGCGAGCGGCCGAAGACCCACGCCTTAGACCGCACGACCACTGGGATCGGCTTATCGGTCATACATAACCTCAAAACTTCAGGCAGACGCTGCGTTGTATAATTTCTGACTTACAAACAGTATTTAACGCACAATTTATGGGTTTATTCGTAATCTGTGTACCAAATTTCGTATTCCTATATAGAAGCATTAATATTAAATATCACGATTTCACATTGTAACTTTCCTTAATTATGCATGATGTATATGGCGAGAAAAAAAAAATCGGCAACGGCACAGGAACGTGACGTCACCACACGGAAGTGATGATTGCGTCACGCCTCAAATTTCAATCTGCGTACGTGGCGCCGTAACATGCTATTGCAATAAAGTACGCAGCTGTAGGTATTAAATCTTATGACTCTATTTTTGCCATACTTATCCGTCATGTAGAATGCGTCAAACCGTAAAGTTTCATCCGGTCGAGTGCTGTAATTTATCGTATGGCATTCTTACTGTGTGTATGTATGTATAATTATCCGACATGCACACCGGATCTCATTTCCGCCATATTTGATCATCTGTGGCGGGTATGGCTTGTACCATATTTTTAGTAATAATTAACTAGCAAACGCCACGATTTTCGAAAAAAATGGCAAAATGTGTTTCGGTTTTCTGTACAACTTTCATCTGAAACGTTTCGGCCATCCAGGAAGACGCAGCGAGATATCATGAACGTACTTCGATCATTATATAAAGCGCCTGACGTCATCATAAGCGTACTTAGGTCGTAAAGTGCCTTATATTGTCATGAACGTACTTACGTGTACATGTGAAGTGCCTGGTATTTTTGTCCGATTTAAACCAAACATGAATTTTCTTGAGACGTTTTAATAAAAGCTCCCAATATAAGATTTTACGAAAATCTGTCCAGTGAGAAAGTTCTTCCATGTGGACGGACAGACATGCGAAGGTCATAGTCGCACTTCGCAAGTTTGCGAACGCCCCTAAAAACTGATTGGTCAGATATTGTGAATAGGCATGCATACCACGCCAGAATTTTGTAGTTTGTTGGGGACGAGATAAATATTGAAAATATATTTTAAGTGCTTATATTTTTCCTGTTTTCAGATACGTCATATGAGAAGGCTTGTAGAAGAGGCAGTGCTCCAGCCACCCCCGTTCTGGGCACTCGTGGTCTCGAGCTCACACCCTCCAGGATAGTGGTAAGTGTCAGTAGTGGCGAAATTCTGATTGTGAATCTGGCTACATAATTTGTACAGAACATCATTAAAGTTAAGCTTCATGGAGCAGCAGAGTCCTTCTTGACAAGCTAACAGGTCGTCAGCTAGTCAAGAAATTCCCCGCGTTTTATGGAACCCGAAGGCTCATTACCGCACTCACAAGAGCCCGTTATTGAAGTTAAGGTTGGTGATAATTCAGTCTGTTAACAAATCCACGTCTTACGAGATGCTATGCCTTGTTGACTGGTAGATACTTACACTTTAAAGGATTGTGGCATCTCCTTCTTCCAGCTCATGCACTCGAGTAACACTGTGTGCAATGTCACCACCGTCATTGGCTTGCCACCCCAATCACCTTTTCACAGCCCCCACCATCGATAACTGAAATTCAAATTCCTGGATAACCACTGTGATATTTTGTAGATCACCTTACGTAACTGGGCAGGAAACTTGTTCAAAAATCGAAACTCCGTGCCTTTCGTTGATATGTTTGCGTCTCACTTGAACACACCATTTCTCAGGAACATGTAAGTTGTGTTTCTCCCAGCTAAACTGTAACAGCCATTGTCTACATATTGAAGTGACACTGTAGAGAGCAGTTGCCATGTAGATGGTGGACTGCAGCATGTGTAAAGTTAGATGAACTGTCTGCTATGTACTCCATAGCACTTCTCTTCTAGGGTGGAGTTTCATTGCTTTGATATGAATGTCATTTGTTACAATTAATATTAGAATGGCATTAATATGGTGGTGATAACACGTATTTCAGTTTACCGCTATGAAAGATGCCTTTGGTCACATTCACTAAGAGTTGGCTGATTGACACTGGGAACCAAATTAATTGTCTGGAACTGTATATTACCTGTACCATGCATTTCAGTAATTAATTAATTATTTATTCCAACAAATGCACTACACTATTTTAGTGTTTTCTTGTCCCTACATATGTTTTGGCACTATAAGTGCCGAAACATATGTAGGGACAAGAAAACACTAAAATAGTGTAGTGAATTTGCTGGAATAAATAATTAATTGTCGGGAACTCGTAACTGATTGATGGAAAGAAAGTTTAGGGAATTGATGTACACGTGCTTCCCGACTTAACGACACATTATACTTCAAACTACTCATACTTACGATAGTGAAACAGTTGGTGAGTCTCATGATTGGCCTGTGCAGTGCCCGTGTATACAGAGTTAGTGTGTCTGGTATATGGTATTTCGGACCTAGACGACATTGACTTACAATCTAGTTGGCAGACTAGAACCCTGTTGTAATTCAGGGAGTGTCTGTTCTCTGTTTGCCTGGTGTAGTTTTTGATTAACTGTTTAAAGCCTAGCGGTTACTTTACGAAGCATCAGATTTAATATTAAAAAATTCTACATGGTGCTTACATTATGTTTATGTGTTTTGTACGGATCTCAGAACAAATAGCAACTTTTGCCTTGTAACAACATTAACAAATTGGTTTTGTTTAACTGAGGTGGAGAGTGTTTAGTGTGCGGTACGCTCTGAGACCTTATATGAAACAGACATCTTTCGTCCTTAAAGTGTAGATAATTAGGCCATAACGTTTGCAGCCACCTTACTCAGATCAGTGCAGTAAAATATCAGAAGCTAGTATGACAGCATTGGGGTGTCATATTTTCTTAATGCCTACAAGTAATTGTGATGCTGTTTTATATATGTGGTGTCAGAATGTGGTCTGAATATGGCGAATGAACATGTTGCTGTCAGCTGTGAAACGTAAAAGGTGTGGCTGGCTTTAGGATTTGTTGAGGCATCTTATGATTTATCTGCCATCACCAGTCATGACAGATTTTCATATTGAAATGAACGTAAAATATGGAGTAATGAATTCCATTTGAATGTTTGCAAGTTTGTGAACCTTTTGTAGTTATAGTTTAAAAGATTCAGGCCCCAGCACCTGTAATGTGTGCACGTGATCCCACACATACAGATGAATATATATAAAATTTCAAGACAAAGGAAAATTTGTATCAACAAGCATATAGCCAAGATGGGGCTCAGAGTTAATTACATTATACATCCTGCTGTTTTCATTTTTGTTTGACTGTTGCTTTCAAATTATGTATAATAATTTGCCTTGAAGATGCCTAGAGTGAGGTTGATAAATTGTTTGACATTGGAGTGACTGGGAGCCCCCATTTTCTCTTATCTGTGATAATTCTGGAAAAATATCTGGCAGTGAAATCTGAAGTCTGTAGTTATCTGTAGATCAGTTTATTTTATAAGACTAGAAAGAGTGTTAAATTAACATGAAGGTGTTGTCACGACTAATGGTTGTTCTATCGTAAGTGACAATGCAATATGCATGTGTGTTAGAACGCACATAGTGGGTTGAACCCCTCTGAAAGCTTTAATCTTAAGTTTATACAGAAGTAGAATAATGAAGACAAAGGGGTTGTATATCAAGTAATGTGCCACTTTTGACATCACAATTTATAGGGCACATTTTTGTCACAGCATGAATTTCAGGTCCAGAACTTAATGAATGTTTTTATACATCATCGTCTCATAAGATTAATTTATGGTGTTTGAAGTAAATGGGGTTTTATTGACTTTTTTCAGAACTTCTTCTCGAAGCGATCTTTCAGATCGAACCCACTGAAAAGGACCAAAAGTGTTACAAAATTGGAAAGAAAGCGAGTTCTTGACAGTGACGGGTAAGTATATACAGTTTGAAGGCTGTGGCATTGCGTATGCAAGAGGGTTGGCAGGAAATTCCCACGTGATTGTTTTGAAGACAACAGTAGTCCTTGAAAAGCATGATGTTTCATTGTAATTTTCTGTAATTAGGGTGTAATAGTGTGTAGCAAATGTGTATTGCGTAACTGTTAATGAGTAAAGGGTTTCAGGAAACGTGAAACTAGTTTTGTATCTCTAGAGCTGACAGAAGCTGTTCTGAGCTTGTTCATGTGCTGTTGTCTTGTGTTCTTTTATGTTTTCATAGATATGTAATAGTTAAATGGACATGACAGTCCCATGCAGAGAATATGTTGTGTTTGAAAAGTCACAAGAACTCCAAGTGGTTTGTGTATTGCATTATAAGTGAACGTTTATCCCACTGTGTTGGTATTTAAATTTTAGTGCATAGTTTATGATAAACGTGAGTTTTATTTGAACAAAAAAGATAAAATTATAGTAAATGGCGTTTTGTGGAAAATAAAATGGAAATTATGCAGAGTGTCTTAAAAATGCAGTAAATATTTTTGTTCCTTAAATACGTAAATGAATTTTACGGTTTTTAAGGCATTTTAAAGGTTAAATGTGGAATTTTTAAAGAATATTTGAATATTCTGTTTTAACATATCATTGTGACATGTTTGAGTAATAGTGATGTTATGTGTTGATTCTGATGTGAATCTGTCCCATGTTTTCCTGGAGGAAATATTTTAAATCCTGCGGAATATGTTCATGAATGCATGTGATGAATCGATTGGTTATATAAAAAATTCTGAAATAGAGTAGTATTCAATTAATAAAACCAATGAATGCACTATTTTGACCACTTTTATTATGGCCTATGTCCCCTCACCCTACACGTGTTTCAGAACCTTAGGGGACATAGGCCATAATAAAAGTGGTCAAAATAGTGCATTCGTTGGTTTTATTAATTGATTAAGAAATGCACGGTGGTAATACTGTGAAATTTAAAGTAGTATTATCGTCTGTAACTGCAGGATATAGCACATCTATTTGAGGCTAGCCAGATGACCAATAAATATTGCTACATAATGCATGAAGTGTAAAATTTCTTATGCCAGTACCCTCCTAGAGATCAGGATTTGCATGCAGGCATTCCACTTTTATTTTCAGAATCTGGCGAGTCTCAGTGGCCTAAGCTGTAACCTTTATTTATTTCTAGCCTTGACTGTTGTCACAATAGGTACTGGTATAAGCAAGCCAGCTATCTTGCATCTAAGAGGCACTGTCTAAATATTTATGTGAACACCAACTGTGGGAAGATACATACACGTGGTATATTTTTCAGTGTTCCGGTACCTCCACGGCTCCGTACATCACGGTCTCATGAGTCTTTGCTCTCTGGTCAAAGTATAATGCAGACACTGGACTTGGGGGCAGGGGGCGTGGAGATCAAGCCCTTGCACCCGTCTGTCCTGGGCCGTGAACACTGTTTCCAAGTTACACATCCTGCTGGCAGCCCACGTTACTTCTCTTGTCGGTCAGCAGACGAGCGAGACAAGTGGGTTCACAGGTCAGTATTGGGGCTCATTTATGTGATGGCACTTCAAGGTTCAAGGTAGAGTTCAGTGACATGGATTTGATTCCCAGCAAGGACAGGAGAATTTTTCTGTTCTCAAAAATGTCTATACCAGCTCTGGGGCCCACCCACCCTCCTCTCCATTGAGTACTGAGGTTCTTTCCCGGGAGTAAAGCAGCTGGGTCATGAAGCTAAGCACTCATCTTTATCTAGTGCTCAAGTTAAGAATGAGTGGAGCTATTTCTCTTCTTGCCCTGTATGCCTGTGGTGTGCACATGGACAAGTTTACATTTGCCTTTTACATAGTGAGACAGATGTCCTTGTTGTATGTGAGTTTATTGTCCAAACACTGAGTGCCAATATGAAGTATGATCTGTCACTAAACTACCTGTGTCACTTTCGTGAAGCATTACTTGTGGTTGCTAGTTGTGTTTGAAGCTGTTTTGTGATGTAAAGTTTGATATGAAGTTTATCGTGACTGGGATCTGAAGAGGGAACATTTACCTGAAATAAATGAGGAAAATATGCCACAAGCTTCGTTCAGGATAGGCAGGACCATAGCCGAGATTGATGGGGGTGTGTGTGGAATTTACATCAGACCACTGCAGTGATATGCTGAGTAATGTTTCTTAGAGGATTGACATTATGTTTCATGTTCTGTTACATGTATCAGCAGGTGTTAATAAATCCTAATGCATCCGTATTATCCGTGATTTTGCAGTTTGCGTAAGTCTGTTCAACCAGATCAGGAACATATGCGACGCACCGAAAATTCCCTCAAGATATGGATTCTGGAGGCCAAAGGAATTGCAAACAAGAAGAGGTATGTTATAAATATTGATCTAATTAATGAACATACATGGCACCACAGATCAGATTATGTGAACCCCTTATTTAAAGTTATATTTTTTCCTGAGAAAACATCCCTTACATTGTTTCTTTCCAGACATCTGTATGACTTGACCAATCGACATGTAGTTGAGACTTTTATACATTGCAGTAATTTGTTTACAGATATTTCTGTGATCTGTGTCTCGACAAAACGCTGTATGCCCGTACGTCATCCAAGCAGAAGGGGGACATGTGTTTTTGGGGAGAACATTTTGATTTCCACAACCTGCCTCTAGTGAATGTTATTAATGTGAATTTGTACCGTGAAGCTGATCGCAAGAAGAAACGTGACAAAAATGTTTTAGTCGGTAAGTGTGTACATGCTAACTGTTGAAAGATTCACCTACCTGTATTTGAAGAGGAAAATCTAAGAAGTAAAGAAGCACCCATTATATGTGTTTAGGTAGCAGTTCTCAAGACAAATTACCATCACATCATTAATTAACATTTGGTTTTGTGGATATTCCAAATTTTTAAGTACCGGTAGTTTTAGTTCATTGTGTACGAGAGTAAATTTTTTCAGTGTGTGCAGAAAAAATGAAACATCATAAATCTTGTTATTTCAATTTTGTTTGTTGTTTTAAATGTTCCTAATAGCTGCATGTGACACACTGCCATAAAGTAAAGTTTTCCCCTCTGATGTAATTTTTTTTTTTTGTGGCTGACAAATGGATATTTGCTGAGCTGTATAAGTGGTGCTTGTATAGCTGTTGCTGGTTTTCTTATGATCTATACAGGTAGCCCTCTATTTACGCCGGGGATGCGTTCCTGGACGAACCGGCGTAATCGGAATCGGCGTAAATTGAAACGATTTTATAATGTAAATCAGTGGGAAGTCAATGACATGCGTTTGTGGCACCCAAACATTGACGAGTAATATAATGGCATTGCATTTGAAACTCTGAAATAACGTAAATATAATAATTCGTTGGTCCTCGTGATTGACTGTAATTCTTTCGCGTGATTGATGTGTACAGTCATCTCTTCTTTTACATGATACTGTAGTTGCATTCCTGGAAGGCGCCAACCTATAGAAAATCGCGTAATAAAAATAACCCCGGGACCTCCACAGAGATTAAATTTGTCCGTTGATAGATTAAAGCGCTGGGAATTAAATCACATAAGAGCAAACTCGCATATGCAAAAGTTTACATTTTACAAGCAGCTTTTATCGATTAATCGATCTCATTAGAGCAAATTCGCGTTAATGAAACATATGTAATTGCAGAGATGACTGTATTTATATTATTATTATTATTATTATTATTATTATTATTTACTGCAATTGGGTTTTCACCCAGTGGCAGTAGATTATATTATAATTTTTATTCAAAATCAGCCATGTAAGAATTACTATTTAGTATAAGAAGCAGTACGAGAAAAATTGTAAAACGTTATAAATAATAGTAAAATATATAATTCTTTTTCACTTTTTGACCTCCTGGTTTCAAAATTGGCGTTATTCTTAATCAGCACAAATTGGACCGGCGCAAATCGAGGGCTACCTGTAGTTTCTTTGGGGAAATAGTAGTGAAGACTGGGCCTTGCCACTTCTCCATGCCTCTCCAAATTCACCAGTTTTATACCCGCCCATAATTCTGCTTTCTTGTGGCAAAAATGCTTACAGAATTTGATTATTGCCTGCCTGATAAATGGGCACCCAGAAGTCTCAGATGGAAATCAGACTGTGATGTTGAGTGGACTTTCGGAACTAGGTTTATGTGGATATGGATTAGTTTGTGCTGACTCCAGGTAGCGAACTGAAGTGTGCTGTTGTTTTGGTAATATCATAATGTGAGTTTTTCTGCAGGATTGTTAGCTACATACTAATCATGTCATTGTTTATACAATATGAAGGAAACTACAGCCTCTTGCTCTGTTTTTGTAGGCAGTGTCAGTATACCAGTACATGAGGTGACATCACGGTACCTGACAGAGAAGTGGTATCCTGTTCTGTCAGAAAAGGGAATAGCAAAAGACCCACCTTCTCTGCGGGTGAAATGTCGTTTCCAGTCAGTAGACATCCTGCCAGTACAGGTGTATCAAGAATTTCTGCAGGTAAGATGAACTGCTACCAGCATCTTGATTCTGTCCCGTGGGACTGTTATGTTATGGTTTTAGTCTTCATCTGTAATTGCACACATTGGTTTGTGGTTTAGTAATTATGATTCTGTAATATGTAAATCAGAAGGCGATAAAATTCAGAACATGTATCAAAATGTGGGCCCATTATTAGATGTGCATAATGCTTCCCCCCCCCCCCCCCCCCCCCCCCCCCCCCACACACACACACACACACACACACACACACACACACACACACACACACACAAACTTTTGCACTTCCTCCTGGAGGTTCTGTGAGAAGATGGTACTTTTTTCTGGCATGTGAAGCCATCTGGTCTGGGAGCTATTTGCAGATGTGGTTGGGGAGCATTTTGCCTCTATTTTTTTTTGGAGCAGTAGGTTTTCCCAAAATGGCGTTAAATATTTAACAGACTACATGGCACCATGTCATAAAGTAAAGTAATCCTGATATTCAGCACTGTGATAATGTGAACGCTTGCTTATTTCTGTTAATTTTATGTTGGATATTGATGTTTGCTTTATGTAGAATGTTTCCATTCACTTTAAAACTTCTGAAGTTGCAGATATTATATTATTGTAACCTCAAAACATGAGTGGCCGGAGGAAAAGGCCGTCATATTTTACTTTCAGGGTAGCTATAAGTTTGGTTATCCCTTTAGTAGTAGTTCTGCCAGTTTGTAATTTCATGAAATTCATGTGCATCTTATTGTGTACAGTTCCTGAAAGTGGAGTACAAGCCATTGTGTGAAGCGTTGGAGCCAGCAATAACCGTGAAAGCAAAGGAGGACATCGCAACAGCAATGGTGCACATCATGCAGAGGGAGGGCATGGCTCAGCAGTTTCTTGCTGACATTGTAATGATAGATATTGACAGGATAGGTGAGTAACGGAAACCAAGGGAGTGTTACGCCAGTATAATTTGTTTGCAATGTTTCAGTTTGGCGCAGAATATATTCAGGATAGGCTTTGTGTGTATGGTTTCAAAACTTGTATTGGTTTGTGTAGTTTCCCACAACAGTATTTTTTTTTATCTTAAGGCAGCACTCCTGTTTACTGTTGCTTGATTTAAGTTTTTCCCTTCATGTTCAATTTCAAGGTCCCAAGTCAGTAATTCCCATTTAATATTTTTCTCAGTTTATTGCTCAGATCCACTGCCTCCATAATACACCTTAAGTGGAGGTTTCACTGTGTATTAGGATATTTAAATTAAGTATGGAATAGGTGGGTCGACCTCGGTGGACTAGTGGTTAGCGTGCTCGCCACTGGACCCAAGGTTCGCGGGTTCGATCCCGACCTAGGTCGATGGATTTTTAAGGGTGATAAAAATCCGGAGCACCACTTCCTTCGGAGGGGAAGTAAAGCCGTCGGTCCCATGTCGTAGATTTACGGCATGTAAAAGAACCTTACGGGCATGAATAGAAAATGTTTTGTAAGCTAAATTCAAAGCCTCCATTTCTCACTGCCTGCCAGATGGTTCTGGCGGACACATCAGGATCGATAGAACAACAGCGCGGCCAGTTGGCCAGTCACCAACTGCCAAGAATGCGCACGACTTAGTAACCTCGGAAAGAGGAGGCCCAAGCCCATATAGGGCTGTTGAGCCATGGTTAAATTTTAAAAAAATGGAATAGATGGGGCATTCAATGTTTGGGGGCAATAATGCACATTAAATAAAATATGAACTTTCTTTTAAAAACCTCACTAGAAAAGTAACACTTGGAAGGAGGAGGAGGAAGAGGAGGCATAGATTGTAGGATAATATTAAAGGGGATCCTTCTTAATATATTGTGAAGGTGGGAATAAAATGAAGTATCAAGTTCAGGATAGTTTGCAATGGTGAACGTGTGTCCATGGTGATGTGTGTTCCGGTTGCAAGTCAAGATTATATTTTTAGCCATGTTAAGTAGCTGTTGGCTGTTCAAGGAGGGTGCTGTTCTGTGAAGCCAGTTGATGCCATGGCTAAGTTCAGGTTTTTAGTTATTGAAACATAAGATTTTGAGGATGTGGTTTAATCATTGTGTTTCTGCTTTGAACTATGTGCAGATGATGAACGCCTGACATTCAGGGGCAACTCCTTAGCAACAAAGGCGATGGAGGCGTACCTGAAATTGACAGGTGATCGCTACCTGCAGGAAACTCTTGGTGAACTCGTGAGTTGTGTGCTTAGCTCGGGACAAGACTGTGAAGTCGATCCGTTGAAGGTGGCGAGTGTGGCTGCCCTGCGCAAGCAGCAGGACAACCTGAGGGCTGCTGTGGAACTGGCATGGTCACGCATCTCAAAGTCTCACCAGAATTTCCCTGTGTGAGTAATTCCCCATATTGGTGTGAACATAGTGGGCAGAAGAGCATTTAGGAAATAGTTCTGTGATTTTTATCTCATTATATTGGGTGTTACCATTTCCTGTATTGAGCATTTGATGAGCATTTTAGAGCACATGGAAATGAAAATAGATCGTGAAGAGCAATGTATGTACATGTACATTCTGTTACTTTACTTTGGTGCGTAGGACGTGTGATTCATGTTAGGATGTCTGTAACATGTTTTCATCCCTGAAAATTCAGTGAACATATTTATTGTTTGTTTGTTTTGTTTGTTTGTTTAAGGTTTATTTAGTGACACTAAATAACGTAGACTGTAGATCATATAATGGTAGGATGAACAGTGAATTTGTAAGATTGTGTGCAAATGATCATTGCCAAATTTTGGATCTGATCCTCAAATTTGCCTGGAGAGACTGGGTAAAACCACAAAAAGACCCAAGTCAGGATAGTCTATCCTGGCAGGGGTTTGAACCAGGCACTTCCAAACGCACAAGTCAGACCTGTTATTGCTCAAGCCACCTTCTCACGGTAGGCCACAAAGGCAGGACCGTTACTTCTGAAGCAGTGGATGAATTCACATTGCAATTCTGGTGTGCATGAAAATAGCTCCCTTCCCAAATTTGTTGAATGAAATTGCAGTCAGTGTAGATCATTTCTATTAGCTGTGAAATTGGGCACTACCAGTGCAGGACAAAGACATGTTTGATAAGGTTTGTTGTTTGGCTGAAGATAATATCTACAGATATGTAAAGCAAATTGTATTCATTGTGTCTTTTGACTTGACAGTATTCATGTACTTCACTTCCCAATGACATATTTGTGTTATTAAATTTTCATTAAAAGAATTGTGGCACTGTGTGTGCAGAACATAAAAGTGATTACCTTTTAGGTACATCTTCACCTCATTGTGGCCATTTTGAAAATTTTATTTGTGTTTGAGGCTACCAAGAATAAACAGTAAACACATTTATTTCTACCTTTCCAAAGATATAAAGGTAAAGGTAAAGTTCACCCTAAAACAGGCCATGAAGGCCCAGAGAGGGAGTAGAGGTATAGCTCTACTATTTCTTTAACCTCGGCACTAGATGGGGGTGGGTGGTCAATGCCATGCCCCGGTACCCATTGTACAGGAGGCTGCCAAAGATATTAAAGAAACACAAAATGTATATAAAATGCACAGAAATGAGGAATTACACAAAGTTGTGTCTTCAGGATGGAGACACATTATTTGTGGCTGATATTACAGCATTCTGCATATGCAGCTTGAGGAAGCTGGCTGTAATGAGGTAATTGCATTGTGTGGATTGCAGGGAGCTGCGTGAATGTTTCCACATATTCAGAGAGCGTCTTGCAGCCATGGGACGTGAAGACATCAGTGATAATCTAATCTCAGCATCTATATTCTTGCGCTTTCTGTGTCCAGCCATTCTGTCACCTAGCCTCTTCAACATCACACATGGTAAGTGATCTGCTCTGGCACACAGATGTAGCTACTACTTTGCATTGTTCATAGAGTCCTGTTGCGTCATTTGCAAGGAATGCTTAATATGGATGTTATGTATTCTGCCACCTGCTGTCTAACTCCATGGAGCAGAGTCCTTCTTGAGAAGCTAACAGGTCGTCAGCTAGTCAAGAAATTCCCCGCGTTTTATGGAACCATAAGGTTCATTACCGCATTCACAAGAGCCCGCCACCTGTCCCTATCCTGAGCCATATCAATCCAGTCCATGCCCCCCCCATCCCACTTCTTGAAGATCCGTTTTAATATTATCCTCCCATCTATGCCATCTATGTAGCAATTCATCTATTCAGGGCATCCTGTCATGTTTTTTTTCAAGCAATTTAAAGTAGAATTTTTATTGTATGTGCTGGACATGGGCATTTAATCCACCTAAGTCATTGATGTAAGAGCCTTATTGTGCAGGTACATCTTGCAGTTAACAAAATTTTCTCATTTTGGCCACCAGCCTACTGAACTAACACCACAGAATTACCCGCTTGCTATTCTTAGTGTAATATGTGGGCTATGGGAACATGATCATTGCACTTACATGGGTCCTATCTCTTTAAAGCTACGCCACTAGCCTTACGTTAGAGAAACTGACCTTCACAATCCCACAGTTCGAGAAACCGTGTTAGTTTATGCCACTCTTCATTATTATTTCATTTGAACTACAGTTTGCTAATCGTAATGTTGCAGAATATCCAAATGAGAAGGCTGCACGTAATCTCACTCTTGTGGCCAAGACATTGCAGACATTGGCCAACTTCACACGATTTCAAGGAAAGGAGAACTTCATGGAATTCATGAACGACTTTCTGGAACGAGAAGCTCCATCGATGAAGAGCTTCTTGCAACACATCTCTGTGAGTAGTGCACTTTGCTAGGCTTGACTTTAGTGGAATGAAAGATTGTGCGTATGTTTGCATGTGCATGTCCAGTAATAATGTGATGGGTAATTGATGTGGTAGATAACACTCGTGATAAATCCTTTAAACACTGTTTTTCTATACTGTAGTTACAGAAATTCATGAATTACTGAGTAATCCTGAAAAAAAAAATGAAGTGAGAGCAGTTTAACCTTACGCTTCCGTGCGTATCATATATGACCCAGAAGGTATTTAAATCCCCCACGCTACTTTGCTGCCTACGCCCTGATTCAGGTAGGCAAAGTGTATATCTGCAATCTCTTCCACCTTAGAGGATATTTTTGACCTGCTTCACGTTCCGACCACTTTACCCCAGGATAGATCGCACGTAGTAACATTGAAGAGCCTTTATCGATCTGCTCTGGAAGCATAAGGAAGTTACGTAACTTGTTTTGCACTGCATAGGTGTTGGTTTGCTTTCAGTCGAATGAAAACGACCGCTTGGTGAAAGAGCGACTCACTTGTACGAGTTTTATATCATATGGCTGAGCTAGACATAGGCGTAGTGATTCACACAAGTTTCCTACTGTGTAGTTAGCTTTAGTGAGGAAAAAAAACAAACAAACTTTACACGGACGACGTGAAAGTGCGATTCACACACAGACTTGTAGTTCAGATGCTACAGCTCAATGCGTATGGTTCATGAATATAAAATTTTTCTAATGTGTAGTTAGCTCCAGAGAAAATGAAAGCAAAATAAACTGGACTAGTCATAAGGACCCTTGTGCTATCGCAGGCAGAGGGTTCTATTTCGCTGAGAAGAAATATTACGTCAACCATCCTGACAGAAGGATTTCGTGTGCAAAAATGTACTATAACTCTACTGTCATTATTCCAATAAAAACGCCAAACAAATCCTTTTATATTATTTTTAAGCGCTATTTGTCTGAAAATTAAAACGTTCAATTGTTTCTTGAATGCGAGAATTTCTCTTTGTCTTCTGATATTTCATTTTAGGTTCAAAAATAGGTTTAGTATGTCTGTGATGTTGGAGACTGTTTCAGGATATACTTCTGTTTTGCTATAAGCGGTGTGGAATGTTCTTGCAATCAGTGACGCCATAAAACCTTCCAATGTTTAGACTGCTAGCTGAGGCTAGAGTTACGTTTGTGCATGCTTCAGATAAATAAACTGTGTTCATTGAGTAGGAGAGACGAGATATCAGTAAGGATACAAGCTGACATTTTATAAAGCGCTTGCTAAACGCCTGTTTCATAACAGAGATGTCTCGAACAGCCCCAAATATGACGACATAAACTGCAAATTCATACAAATAAGGAACATTATTGTGTGTATTTAGGCAGTAAGGATACAAGCTGACTTTATAAATCGCACTGCTAAAAGCGTGTTTCATAATAGATGTCGATAACAGCCCCAAATAAGACGACATAAACTGCAAATTCACAAGAATACGGAACTTTATTGTGTGTATATAAGGAGCAAGGATACAAGCTGAATTTATAAAGCGCTCTGCTAAAAGCCTGTTTCATTTTCTACAAAATGGAAGCAATTCCATTATTTTATCTCTTCTAGATCAAATAATATTAATTTTTTTAACGAAATGCGCAAAAATTTAAAGGGCCAACGCGGGGACCGCAGACCTGCTACGCAGGGCTTGTGCAGTAAAGTAGGCCAATTATCTCGATTTAAAGGGCAACTCGAGAAAATAACTCCGTACGCTAAAGGTTAAAGTATAAATATTTGCAGGGATTCCCTCACATAGAGAGGTCTTCAAAAAATGCCTATGGGGTCCCCCGTTTGTCCCCCTAAGAGGGGTCTTAAAATTATATCTAAAAGCCCAGAAGTGTATGCTTGCTGGTACAGTAAGTTGCCTGGTACCACATATTAAAATGTGCATATATATGGCATAATGGTAAAAGTTGGTGTTAATCAATTTATCCCCACCCAAGAAGAGCTCATCTGATGCAACCCTTCATATATGAAAAGTTTTCAGCATAAGACAAGGGTAGAATTATTTTATTCAATACAAATTATGCTTTTGTACTGTTGCCTGAGTAACTGTATTGATAATGTAAACATCTTGACTACGTGATATTTACTTAATGTTATTTAAGAGACTCCTTGATTTATTAGATGCTATAGAAATAAAATAAGGCCACATTTTTTATTTAGGATAAATGTAACTTTATCGCCCCTTTGCAGCTGTATTTCAAGTTTCAGTTATTACTTGAACACACAGAAATTTGAATGGTGGTGATACAGCATAGTTTTTGTGATGTAATGCATTCATAAGAATGATTTTTCTTATTGTAATCTCTTGCATGTTTCTGTAAGCAAAGATTCTTTTTATTAGAAGTACTGTAGTTGGTTACATGTCTCACCAGAACTTGTGTCTGTGAAAATTGTGACCAGCACAAGGTATATTCCAAAGGATTTAAGAGAAACCTGTCATTAATTTAGTAACAAACAGAGAAATTATGCAGAATTTGTTGTTTAATCCTGGTTTTTTTAATCATATAATCCCCTTACAGACAACTTAAAACACTGTAATCATGTGTATAATAAGATACCCTTCCACCTTCACTTTATGTAATTGTTTGATGATGGCACACAAGTTGTGATGGAATGTAACCGGTCATATACTTGTTTGGTGACAGAAATAGCTGGTATACCTCTACAGTGGGGCACGCGGTGGGGCAGTTGGTTGAGGTACCGCGCTACAAGCCGGAAGGTCACGGGTTCGATTCCCGATGGTGTCAATGGAATTTTTCATTGACATCCTTTTGGTCGCACTATGGCCCTGGGGTTGACTCAGCCTCTAACAGAAATGAGTATCAGGAATATTTCCTGGTGGTAAAGGTGGCCGGTGCGTAGGGCTGACAACCTTACCACCTTCATGTGCCGATTGTCTAGAAATCTGGGAGTCTCAACCTCCTGGAACCCTAAGGGCCTGTCGAGGCCTGTAATGGGATTATTTTACCTTTTAGCTTTTTTACACCTCTACAATGATAAACAGTACATTGGCATGCTACAGTTCAAACTGTGTTTGTGTTTGTAGACACGTGTACAGCGTGACTTTCCATCTCCACACTGCCTAGAGTTTGATGGCTACATTGATCTCGGCAAGCAGTTAAGTCTCTTGGCTTCCCTGCTGTATGAATGTGTGGGCAAACTCGGACCTGGACATAATGGAGAATTCCAGCGGCTCACACGGGCCCTTGATAGAGTGAGACTGGCACAGAGTCAGCCGGCAGGATTGATCCGTCAGCACAGTTCGCCCCCTTTGCCTGGCACTGTACCGTCACCGGGACAGTGTGAATCAGGCAACAGGAATTCGGAACCAGCAGTACTGCAGGCCCTCCAGAAGAACATATTCAGGTATTAATCATACACGCATATTGAAAATGTATGCTATTTCTTTTGTATTAGTTTTCATATACCTGAGAGGTTCTAATGGTGGCGTTGAAAGATTAAAGTTTTGGGAACCTGATGTAGACTTGATACTTAATGACTAGCACATCAACAGAACAACATTGAATTGCACATATTTGGTATGGCCTTGAACTACGCCATTCTGAAAGAACAGGTTGTTTCAAAATTTAGTACTGGCACATGACTAAAATTAATTTGTAATTAATTTAGGTTTCATTTCATCCATCATTATTGAAAGGCAGAAATGGATTTTGGGAAAAGCCTCATTAAATATACGCAAGGGTAAAACATTTTTCAAAATTAAGTTGTTAGCACCGATAAGAAGTATGCTTAAAGTCATGCAAATTATTTTATTTAGCATGTTACTTTCAACAAAATGTAGGTTGATAATACCAAATTAGGACTGCACTGCTCATCAGTAGATGCTGTACTGTGATGCTTGACCAATAAAAGATGAACATCGTACTCTTGTTAGTTGATGGCGGTGCTTTTTAAAGAATGGGATGTGAATGCATTATAACTTTGTTTGCAGGTTTAATGACCCCACAGTCTGCAATGGCAGTGTTCCGGGTCAGTTTTACAATGGACAGCAGCAACCTCAATATAATAATAATCGTCATTATCATCATCCTACCAGTGAGATGAGTGGCTCCATGATTGGTACAAGCTCAGGCCACATTTCACGTTCACCAGTTGTACCCCGAGCATCGACTCTGCCTCGTAATGCATTCCTGCCCAAACTGACAATGACATCGGCCAATCATGGTGATGAATGCTGTGATCCACCCCCAGCCTATCGTAGCCCCAGCCCAGCTCCACACCAGTGTGGCATTCATTGTCTCCAACCTGGCAGCCTGCAGCAACGGAGTGGACGCTCCTCTTCCATCGCTAATGGTCTAAATGGAAACATTGCGTCCGTTAATGTGAATGGGAACTTGGATGAGCTGTCTGATCTGTTGCGGTATGCAGATGATGAGGCTCTGTCAGAACACAATACCAATAAGGGCAGTCAGATATCAATTTCACAACTGTCCAATGTTGCGTCATCTGGGTATCAAAGTTTCGCCTACAGTCAGAGTTCGAGTCCTGTGGATCTTACCATTGCAAACAACAACAACAATTCTGCACAAGTGAACAATGCTGTAAATAACAACAATAATGTCAGTGTAGTAGCATCAGCCCCACTAGCTTTCACCAATCCAGTATATCACATGGAATTGCAGCAACAGATGGTAGCCTTGAACGGACATCGCCATATGCGTCGGCGTCATTCTTGCAGTTCATCTTCAGAGGAAAATGGTGGTGGTGGAACGTTGGAAAGGGCAGGTGGAGTGGATGCTTCTCCTTCACCTTCAACACCCACACCTCCACTGGTTCACAAGTTCTCGCCAGGGTCACGAGCTCCACGTACAAACCCACAGTGTGCCCAGAGGAGCAACTGGCGTGGCACGAATGGGCAGGCTACTGCTGTGTTACAGACTCACCTTCATACGTATTCCAACAATCCAGGTAATCTCCGAATTGTGATACAACATCTGACAATTGAACACTGTCATTCTAGTTTACAGCAGGTTGAATCACGGGTAACATTAATTTTCACTGGGTGAGACATACTTAAAATTATCTTACGTTGAAATGGGTTTTGCTGTTTGAGGAATAACTTGGGTAACCAACTCCTGGGGATGGGGACAATCTTGAGCATGGGACAGTTATTTATTTGGTCAAGAAATTGTACAAAATCTGATGGTTTATTATTATACCCATACAATTTTATCATTGGGCTTCGTCCTGAGTCTTCTAAATCTAGTTCACATTTCGAGTCAGTTTTCATAGTGTCATTTTGTCTATGATGGCTCAAGATTTGTCATTCTAAATGTCTTGTGTTTTCACATGCTACATGTCTCCCCATCCCATCCTTTATTTAATAATCTCAGTAATATTTTGGTTGAAAAGTATAAATTATGGAGCTTGTCATTTTGTAGTTTTGTTCTTCTCACAATAACTTGTCTTATGGCTGTGCGATCTAAGTATTTTGCTCTCAGACACCCTGTTTGTGTCTAATGTACACCAGTTTAAACACACAAGCTTTAGTAGTCGCTAGTAAGGAGATTGGTTTAGAAGTAAATGCTGAGAAAACTAAGTACATGGTCATGTCTCGCAATCAGAATGCAGGACAAAATCACAATATAAAGTTAGATAATAAATCCTTTGAAAAGGTGAACAGTTCAGATATTTGGGAACAACCCTAATGAATCGAAATTCCATTCAGGAAGAAATTAAGAGCAGTTTGAAGTCGGGGAGTGCTTGTTATCATTCGGTGCAGGATCTTCTGTCTTCCAGTTTGCTATCCAAAAATACAAAGCTTAAGATGTACAGAACTATAATTTTGCCTGTTGTTTTGTATGGGTGTGAGACTTGGTCTCTCACACTGACGGAGGAACATAGGCTGAGGGTGTTCGAGAGTAGGGTGCTGAGGCCTAAGAGGGACGAGGTAACAGGGGAGTGGAGAAGACTACATAACGAGGAACTTAAATGATCTGTGCTCATCACCAAATATTATTTGGGTGATCAAATCAAGAAGAATGAGGTGGGCGGGGCATGTAGCATGTATGGGGGAGGGGATAGGTGCGTACAGGATTTTGGTGGGGAGACATGAGGGAATGAGACCACTTGGAAGACCCAGGCATAAATGGGAGGATGATATTACAATGGATCTTCAAGAAGTGGGATGGGGGGCATGGACTGGATTGATATGGCTCAGGATAGGGACAGGTGGCAGGCTCTTGTGAATGCGGTAATGAACCTTCGGGTTCCATAAAACGCGGGGAATATCTTGACTGGCTGAGGACTTGTTAGCTTCTCAAGAAGGACTCTGCTCCATGGAGTTAATTTAGTTAGTTAGTTAGTTAGTTAGCTAGCTAGCAAGTACAGAAGTTTCTCTTCCATGTAAGGGGTATATGATAAGTAATATTTATCTCCATGGAGCAGAGTCCTTCAGAAGCTAGTAGCTGCTCAGCATGGTTAAGAAGTTGCCTACCTTTTAAGGAATTAAAGTGGTTTAGTACCATGTTTTGGTAAGCTTTGCCACAGGACCCCCATCCTGAACCAGATAAATTCAGTCCACATCTTCGAAACATTTCTTTAGCGTCAGTATCAGTAATATCCCCCATTCATCTGTAGGTCTTGCAAATGGACTGTACCCTTCAGATTTTCTAATTATTGAGTCATATTAACCACTGCAGTAGATTCAGCATCACTAAATAACACACAAACTGACCTTGAAAGTATGTCACATGTTCATATGTGTTACTGCTGTACAAGTCTGCATTTTAATTTTAATATTGAGTACTTAGTCTCATTACGTTGATGACACACCCGACCAGCTCAAAGTATTTTTGCTGCCCAAGGTGTAGCTGTGGCCTGCTGCCTCCATGACCAGCTTCATCTCCTGTGGCCGCACACATACAGTATAAAATAACCTTAACAATAGACCTTTTTTTGTCAAATTTTGTTAAGTGCAGTTTTCACAATACTTAATTAATATATGCATATGAAAACTTTTTTTCAGATCAGCCTATTTCTGCATACTGTACGAAACTTAGGCGGCGGCTGTCTCTTGACTCGACTCGTGATCTTTCAGACTCGTCTGATGACTATAGCTGTCATGAGCAGCGCAGTAAGGTTCGAAGCCCCAGGAATATCGACCAGGTATGTGCCCTCTCCTCCTCCATTTTCTTTTTCTTCTTCTTTCTCTTTGTCTCCTTATCCTCTCCCTCCTCCTCTTCTTCTCCTCCTCCATCATCATCATCATCATCATTGTCATTGTCATCATCATTTTTCATTAACCCTGCTCTTGCAAGTCTGATTGAGAACTGTTTGGGAATAAAGGATTCATGCTCCCCTTGCACCTGTGCCAGCAGGTATTTGCCACGTTTATTAATGCACGTACTAAAAGGGGACAAGCAGAGTAATCAGTCAGGCAGTTCAGCAAAACATTTTTTTCTTGCTGTTGATAATTTAAATGCAAATCTGCCACGTGTAAAATTCAGATATTTAAAACCTGTTTCTTAGCTGTAGTCATATTCTGAAAGCAGATTTACACATGACATCCATAAATGTGAGTGAGATAAACTGAAGAAGGTGATAGAAATCCTGTGATAAATGGGCAATGTTTTGTATTTTCTGAAGAACTATCTGTGGCATAGCTGTTGTAAAATGAGTGTTTTTAAAGAGAAACTTCCATTGTAATGATAAAGAACACAGGCACCATCACTTTCTTAATCTTACTAGATTATTTTAGTGTTACAAAGTTGGGGTGGGGTGGGGGTATCATTGAGGTGAATGTAAGAGAAAATCTGCTTTTCTTACAGTATGAACAAGAGATTGAACGACTGCAAAAGGATATAGAACATTTGAAACTGAAGTTGGAACAGGCAGAAAAGCAGCACGACCGACAACAGCGAGGATCAGGCACGGACTCACCAGATATTGATTCCAGTGAGCAGGATTCAACACATGATCTGAGGGACCCACCATCTCCTGGCCAAGGAGATACAAACATGAAGAACATCATTGCCAGGTTAGTATTAGCAGTATTAACCCTTAGCTGCCGAACGTCGCCTATAGGCGACGCCCTTTAAATGTGCCACGAAGCCGAACGTCGCCTATAGTCGTCGCTAACAGTGTGTCGAATTTGGAAGCATTTTTTTCACCCCTATCGCAGGTACTGCGAAAGATTTATACTGGGTAGGTCTGGTGAATGTCATGGCTTCCTTGTGGAGTGAGAATTACTCCTCCTCCATCCCTCTAACCCCCTCCATAAGCCAGTTATAGATGTCAACAAATTTCAACTGCGTAATTCTCTGGCGTGACTAAGAACGTTTCAAAACACAGCATGCTTTTGTTTATGTCTGGAACTGGAGTGTAGTGTAGCTAGAATTAAAAGAGTGGACTATGATACGAGTACTGATTGACGAGCTGAAAGGTTGTCAGTGGCGAACTGTAACGCGTAATTTTCAGATGAAATTATTACACAAAAACTGGAGATATCCGCGAAAATCCATGTTTACAGCTACAGGGGGCTCACAGACGTGTCACTTGTAGTTCTGGGGCACTCTTTAGGCGTTGTGGGGCAGTAATGTGCAACACACAGACGTCAAATATAATAAAAACGTCGTGGGCACCCTTGAATACTATGATGTTTACCCAGCATTGACATTGTGGCTTTAGATCTGTTTGCTCTCACCATACAAGTAGCCGATATATTCGTCGCATTAGGTTTCTACAGCTGCCCAGTAACACACAACAGTCTTTGTGAAGTGGCACCCAGACTTTTTGACGACTTAGAGAGACGTAAAATAAATTCATGCCGGGCAGTACGACCAAACAGGAATGACATGCCCCCTGACTTTGGACCGAAAAAAATGAAACTGAAAAGGGGCGACGTAAGGGTGAGGACCAGGGGAAATTTGACAGCGTTAGTTTGGAAGGACAGTTTGGAAGGACAGACGAGACGTTTACATGCTGACTAACATGGACCCGCCACCGGCAGAAGGAAATTTGTGTGATGACAACAACCACCCTTTGAAGCCTCACATCGTGGCACGGTATAACCGGCACATGGGTTACGTCGACAATTCTGATCGTATGGCCAACAGCTATTCGATGAGTCGACGTAATTTCAAGTGGACCATGAAACTGTTTTTCCACCTTCTGGATGTAACAGTACTCAACAGTTGGATTCTGTTATCTTCATGTGGGGCTAAATATGCCCACCGAGATTTCAGACTTCTCCTGGTGAGGAATTTGATTGAAGAAGCTGGAAGAAGCCAAGATCCCCCCCCCCCATTTGGTTGGAAGGCCAAGTGCGGCTGCAACAGACGTTATGAGAGATAATCTGTTGTTATGAGACTAGGCAGCCGTCATCACAAACATTGGCCAGAAAAATCAAACAAAATATGCTGACGTGTTTGTTCAGCGCGTGGCGTCAGAAAGGGAACCACATATAAGTGCGCCAAATGTAATGTCGGCCTGTGCGTGGTGCCTTGTTTCGCGGACTTTCACACAAAAGTGAACGTGTAAAACACCAAAATTATCTATTGTGATAGAATAGTGATCCAAGGTGCCACGGATCGTCTGCAGCAGACAGAAATATGCGAGTAATAAAATATTTACACTCGATTTATATAATGCATGCAATTCACATGCCTAAATTTATTATAAAAATATGTGAACATTTTTTCCCGAATTAATCAATTCATAAACACACTACGAAATTTTATTTCCTCAAATTTGATGCAAAAGTGTATGAGATATGATTTTTTTTGTAAGAGTAAGCGTTAAGAATAGAAATCCATATTTAAAAACCTCGGCAGGGCGCTGTTGCGCGGGGCATTTAAATCCGGCGTTAAAGGGTTAATACAGGATTGATACATTGATACACCCACCCTCTAGCCTGATCTCTTATATGTTCACTTTCCATCCCATCCCTGAACCCTACTCTGCTATACCGTTCAGGCAGCTACTTCCATCTGTCATCCTGGTCTGTGTGTCCAGTTTCCATCCTTCACCATTGTCTTCCCCAAACCGAACCTCAGACATGTCACCCTTGAAGATTGCACCATTGAAAGAAAACCTCTGGAGAACCTCATCTGCAATCTTCTTGACCACTCCCCTTCTTCTTACTGTGGTTACTGCCCTCTTCCCAACTCTCTTGTGCTCAGTATTCCCCAATCTACTGATCACACACTGCTGTTCTTTGTAACGTGTTCCTTCCCTCTCTGAAATATTGTCTGCTGCCTGTTGTCATCCTGACTCCACTTTTCTGGCCTACCCTGTCCGTACACCCATCCTCTGTCACCTGATGTTCCGTCTGTCTACCCGTTCTCTGTCACCTGATGTTCTCTCTGTCTACCCTACAGATCCTCTGCCCAGTTCCTGTTCCCCACACCATTCTCCCACCCTGCTGGTAAACTTCCTACCCTTACACAACGACCTGTTTTGTGTCCACACTGTAGTGACCACGGTTACCACATTACTAGTCAGCTGTTGATGCAAGGGTGAAGAGCCAAGCTGTTAAGAGGGCACTTGCCACACACACGCCATCAGGCATTTTGTAACTATTTAAAAAACGTCCACAATGACAAGCTTTGAATGTAGTCTGAGCAGAGTACATATTTTTGAAAGAGGTGTAACACTGTGTGGCTGATAGTGGCTTGCCTAGCAGCAACCACACTGTGCTGACTGCAGCTGTGCAAATCAGGGACCTCGGCTACCCAGCAGTCTGGTTACTGTTATGCCTTTACTGCAGTCCTCTTCCCCTTCCCAGGCGTACTATGTGGGTGAGTCAGAAAGTGTCTGGAAAGATGTTTTTGAATTTCTTATGTTGACTATACTGCTCATTGTGCGTACAGAAACTTGTGGTCTGTTGGGCTAGGTGTGTTGAAAATGAAGGCATGTATGTAGATCTCTCCTACTCTCTAATTATATTCCTGTCCACCATTCTTCACAGTCGATACCACCTTCTTCCCTCATGCTGATATACTGATGTACACCCTTTCCATTCCAGCACACCTTGTCCTTTGCTGCTGTCACCTTACAGTCCCTGGCCTGTTGTGTTTTCCACACGTACATGCACTCATTCTCATCGTCTGGTCTAGCCTGTGTTCTTTATTCCCTTGATCCATGGTCAACCTGCTGTCCCATATTTACATCCTCTTGCTTACTGTGTCTTCCTCTTCGTTTGCTACCTTACCTGTCCTGGTGGGCCGGGATAGCGTAGTCGATATAGTGACTCGCTACGGGCGGGACGGTTCGCGGATCGAATCCCAGTTGGGGCGAGACTTTTTGCAGCCGTCCAGACCGGCCCTGGGGCCCACCCAACCTCCTATACAATGGGTACCGGGTCTCTTTCCCGGGGGTAAAGCGGCCGGGGCATGGCATTGACCACCCACTCTCATCTAGTGCTGGGGTTAAAGAAAGAGTAGAGCTATACCTCTTACCTGTCCTGTTCCCATCCCCATTCCCTCAAACCTAGATGTGGAGGTGAGGTTAGGACAAGAGGTGATTGTTTGAAGAGAAGTGGCAGTGAAGGTTGTGTAATGGTTATCAGAGGCAAAGGAGAGTACATTCATAGGTGAAGGAAGTAAGAGGGTTATAAGGTTCATACATGGGGTCCTGTGGGTTGTAGGGAGTAGATAAGATTAAGATGTATGAGTTGGGGATTTCTGTATGTGGACACATCTGTGTGAATGTGACTTCGTGTCAGTGACTAAACCATTTCTTGGGTTTTCACTAAATTTTGTATGGAGGTTCTTAAAAAAAATTGTTGAGCAAATGTGTGTTTTGTGTATATGGACCTAGTGGAAGCCATGCCTTATGTAGGGGCATCAGTGAATTTCTGTCTAAGTGTTCCATGAAAAATAGCTTAGTGAAAGCCTTCAATTACTTAAGGGCATAAATGAATGTGTCTTAACTTTCCACATTTATTACGCAATGTTGCTGAAATCTGCTGTAAGAGATGTGCATTTGTGAGTTTTGTGAACATCTGGGTAAGGAATGCTGTACTTGTCCTGTGGGAATAAATTAAATTATGTATATGCATGCACAATGAAACTGTATGGCATTTTGACAGTAAAGAATGCCTTGGTAAAGTCTGTGTACCATCACAAATTATACCATTTCAGTCTTGTCATATAATTTAGATTAGGTTTGAAGTCAGTAACTTGATGGATTGAATTTTAGGTTAATCTCTGTTGAGGAAGAGCTTCGCCGTGAACAGCAAAAGATGTCTGATGCATTGTCACACAAGCAGAGGGTCATAGAGGCACAAGAACATAAGATTGCTGCATTAGACGCCGCAAATAATCGCCTCATGTCAGCTTTGACCACCCTGAAGGATCGATACGCACTACAGCAAGGAAAGAATGGGGCTCGTCTGTTGGCAGAACTGAGTGAACTGAAGAGTTCATCATGTTGAGATGCCCAGTCTGCAATCCTGTTAGTCATATCTCTCTGTACAGGAGGGCATGTATGAGGGAATCAAATGCAGTGTACCTGGAACTTGCATGTCTCATTGACGGTCACCTAAAGCTGACATTTTGGTATCGCAGTATGTCTGTCAAGTTAGTAGATTCATGATGAATGCTGAGCAGCTTTCTGTGTGACCAGAGTGCAATAATAAGTTTTAATGTTTGTTTTCAAGGCTTCGATAATTTACAGAAGAAAACTTCATAAGAAAGCCTGTGAGATGAAGGATTATAAAGTATTCCAGTAATGTTTTGGCTAAACTTGCCGAAGTAATGTCACAGCTTTCTGAACCTTGAGCATATTGTTCTTTCCCCGTGTAATTTGTCAGTACTCTGAAGCTACAATAATCAGCACCATGTATACACCTTTATTAGTATGTCCAACTCTGTACCTACTGGCTGGTCATTTGACTTAGTGTACATTTATATGCAATGAATGGTATCTGTGAGATTGAATTCACTCAATGGCTGATAATTAACAGAATCATAATTGGGCTCAGTACTTTCTGTAGTCTTACTTTCAGCTGTAGGGCATACAGCAACCAGAAAGTGCTACTTTATTGCTTCCTCATTTTTCAACAGCTGTTGGATGGTGCTCCACTTCCTGTTTCGAAGTATGGAGGGAAGTCGTGAATCTTGACATAAATGGGAGTATTTGACCTATCTGCTATGCAGATGTAGTGTACACTCACTACCTGGTTAGTCATGTTACACATCACTTTATTGTCTAATTAAATGTTACATGAGAATATACAAATTATGTATATTAATCACACAATTTGGAAATCTTGGCAATGCCCATATTAATAAGTACACTGCCTTGATGTAGCTGTGTGGCCAGAGATTTGAACTTCATTCAGCAGAGGATTATATACAAGATTCACTGTAAATTATAAATGGCTGTAATAGTCGTTTAATTATCACATTATGTGGACACACAATATTGTGGGCTTGTATTTTCTTATGTGGTTGCAGCAATCTGGCAGTTAACTCTATAACATGGTAGTCAACTCTGTAACATTTGTTTGCATTTATTGAAAAGAAAACTGGTGGCATTCAGTATTCCATAGTGAAAATAAAACTGTTTGGTGGTATGAAAAATTTTTTCTGAAAGTAATGGATTACAGATAAGTGTGGTAAAATTCACGTTACATTTATCAGTCATGTCTTTACTGTGTAGCAGTTCGTGGTTTTAAATCAAGTATTGCATGTGTTTGATTCTGCACTCTGTTCTGTACTCGTTTGCATTTCTTTGTATGTGTTGCTTTAGAGATACAGTTAAAAATGGTTGTGGTCATTGCTGTTACTAATGCAGTCAAGACCAACTGTGTAGTAAGGGAGCAGTTAGCTGCTTTAGTATTATTGTTCTGTGTGTATTTTGTAGCTTTCCCATTACCAAAGATTAGTTGTTTGGCACCAGAAATGCCAAGTTGTTTCCGTATGTGTGGAAGATTATGGACTGTGTCGTCTGTGAGGTATGTACAACTGAAGATACACAATATACGTGTACATACAAGCCATATCAGTGTAGGGTGACAGAATAATTTATGTTTATACTTCTGTTAAATGTTTCTTTCCGTAGAAAGGCCATTTAACTTTTGTGTAGAAATGAAAACAGTGGTTGTTTCAGATAGTATTGTGCAACTTTAATTAAAGACAAACTGCAACTTGCCATGGTTGAGATGAAGTATTTTAATATAGCGCTTCTTACTGTAAATTGTAATTGTTTATGTGTGGTACATAAGTAATGTATATCCCTCCTTTTTTAATGTAAATTTGAATGTAGTTATAGGTGATAATGTACACAGTATTTATCACATTACAGAAGTAAATAAGATGATCACTTAGTACATTTTTTAACTATGAACCAGCATCTGTGTTCAGGTATTATTGTTAAGGTACAGAAAACTAATCAAACTCTGAACAGTTGTAGTACTAATATATAAATGCATTATAATGTACATCACACGTAATATATTGAACAACGCACAAAACCAAACCATTCCCTTTAAATGGTCCTCAAATTCATGGGTGAAAAATGTATGACAGGGTTGAACGCGCACAATTTCACTGCCTACCCCTGGTGAAGAAAAGGAGGGATGGCAGTTTTTTCCAAATTCAAGTGGTAAGTATACATACAGTTTTTACACAGATTCAGGTGGTAAATGTAATGACCATATCTGTGCTCTTCTTGAGAAGGTAAGTCTACTAGCACAACATCTTTGAATTTATCAATTTTGCTCCCACTGGATATATTTTCACGTAATTTGATATCGGAGACTTACAAAAATCTGCAGGAAATGGCGAGTTTGGTTGAGATTGGAAAAAGAATATCAAGACACTCCACATGAAGATATAAGTATGTTTTATTGTTGACAGCAACATAAGAATTGCTATAAAATCAGTCTCTTCGAGTCGCACTGTTTTAAGTGTTTGAGATAGCAGAGAAGGTATTAGCGGCAAGGTTGTTCAGATCCTGGGCAACTGAATTTTGTGTGAGGGGTGCGTAATCTGTGAGTCCTCAGTGTGGAACTTTATTTAAGTCGCCCTCTTGGCTCGTAGAATTCTGAGGTGGGTCCTAGAGTTTTGAAACATTTCTGTACCTTGCCTCCATTTTTCTTACCATTATGCCAGCAGCTCTGCCTGCTGTACTGTGCAGTGACTCTCACTGGCTGTCTACCCCATAGCCATACCTGTATAACGCGTATTTTCTGGCACTGCTTTCAAGAAGATGTGGATCTTCATCAACATCACTGTGGGAACCTCGTATCTCTCAGTATACTACCATCACTTCTGGTGATCACACCAAATAGTACAATACAGTAGAATATCTTTAATCCAGAAGCTAAAACTCTGGAAATCTTGATGCCTTGGCATTCAAGGAAAATATTTCCAAAAAGTCCGTTTCACCACATAACCTCCAGCATGTGTAATGATCCTGTGATTTGCTCTTTTGTTATCTGGACCTTATTGAGACCCATGTGGCTATTATGATGGCATCCAAAGATTAAAAGAATGAATAAACAAGATGCTGCTGGCAAGAGGAAGCACTTGCCATAAACAGTTCCTCAGGAACATGACATAATTAGGAGATCTGATACTGGCGAAAGCCACAGTGTGATTATTGCAGCATACAATATTGGATTGTCAATTGTCTATGATACAAAGAAACAGGAGGACCAAGTGCCATCTTGCATGACATCAAGCAAAAGTGTGAAAGGTCTTAGAAAATGATAGGCATTGAAACAGCCTCAGTAGTGTCATTGGAAAGTGATGTGTGAGTTGTTTACAGCTATGCACCCTGAAATAAGTACCTGAAGGAGATGTACAAGTGTTATACTCCTCCGATTAGTTGGGCAGCTTAAATATAGGAGCATTAACAGCAAATTACCTGTAGGAACTTATGTCGGTAACAGGGCTGTTCTATAATCCAGAATATTTGACAATCCAGCACCTGTCCAGTTCTGTGGGAGTCAGATTAAAGGAATTTTACTGTATGTGTTATAATATATAGCACATACAATTTGGTGTACCTACTAAACACTTATTAACCAACAGTTGCTGCTGTTGGTTAATAAGTGTTTATTAATACCACAATGCATGGTGAACAAAGAGTAAGTTGGTGTACCTACATTTGTCCATTTAAATAGGGATTCATCCAATCACAGCAATGTTTAAGTGAGAATTTTAGGGTGAATGTAGCAAAGTAGAGTCCAATGATACTTTGGCCATGTGTGTGTTTACAAGTTTTAGATTTGAAGGGAAATGAGTGGCCAGGTAATAAACGAGTAGCAGCAGCGACTTTTATGATGTGATGATGTCATACTGCTTTACAATGATTCTAAGCATAAGCAGGTTATGGTAATGGCAATAGTGCTTGCGTTAGTGAAAGATTTGTGGGGCGATATGAACAATTGATGAATACAGAGGGAAATATTTACAGGAGTACGTAATCAAAATCATGTACAACCACCCGGACACATATCGCAATTGTTGTCAGAGCTGCCAATTACAAACATGCTGTTCACGCGTTATAAATACCCGGCAATTTTCACTATCTCATGTCAGTTTTAATTTTTTGGAAAGGCGCTATGTCCATAGTTAACTTTGGTGAGCATAGTTCATACATTACGTGAAATAAGCATTTGGAAGCAATTGGTACTACTGAGTACGACGCTTCGGTAATTTTGTGTATTCATTGCTGTATAATCCTCATGGATTTTATACAACAGCAAATAAGCGTGAAGGCATTACAGGCCAGTTAACTTACCGGGGAATTAATTTCTTTCATCATTGGAATGCAGAGCCACGGGCAGCAACCATTATCGTATCAGTGTACCACAGATTATCTAGTATGCAGTGTACTACTACATTATTGTAGTAATCGTGGCATGTACTAAAACATTCACCTAATCCACTGTGGGTTTGTTACATTCTACGTGATTATTGCGCGACCCGTATGCTCTGTGTGTGTGGTAATCTGTGGTCTGTCGTACTGTTTTTGCGGCAATATGGCAGCAGAGAGGTTGGAGTTGAGTGTGATATATATTTTACGGTTGTTCGTACTTAGTGAATAAAGTAATTCGTAATTGCATGAACGTGCGATAAGAAAGTGAAAAAAGATCTGGGATTCAACATGAAGCAAAATAAAAAGGTGATTTTATAGTTTTAATTTATAACGAACCATTGACGCGTTTTGTAAACATTCACTACAAGTACCCACGTGTAAAGGTAAAGGTGAATTTTTCCCTGTCAGTGCCATGGAGGCGTATAGGGGGAGTAGACGTATAGCTCTGCTCATTCTTAACCTCCCCGCTACTTGAAGGTGAGCATCACGCCACGGCCGATTTACTCCGGGAAGGAACCCCCGTACCTACTGAATAGGAGGCTCGGTGGTCCGCAGAGCCGGTATGGACGTTTTATAGATGTGAAAAATGTCTTCCCTCTGGCGGGATTCGAACACAGGATTAACTAGCCCGTAGCGTAATCGCCATACTGCCTCCATAAGTACGTGTTGTTCAACTTATATTTTTTTCAAGATTCGAGTTTTGTGGGATGTTAACGCCGTGTCGATTGGTTAATAGTTACCGATGTTTGAAAGGATCGTAATGCTGTCATTCTCAGGGTCAAGCAGTGCAAGAAGCGTGGACTCTCTGACACTGACGGTCAGGGCAGTATGATGCTTTGAAACATCGATAACAATTTGCAGCTGTGAGAGACTCCAGTCTGTAGTATATTTCTTTGCCTATTTAACAGCAACAGCAACGCTGTTTGAACTGAGCAAGTCATATGCTGTTCAACATTGTGTTCATTGGCATAACATACCAGTCTTTTATATGTTACATTAATGGAGCAATATTAGACAATAAAGTATTTTGGCTAATCATCAGAATACTGTCACATTTACGTAAAACGTAGCAACTAGTGGACCACAGGGAGAAGTATGATTGTTTGTCCTGAACTATGAAGACACTTGTTGTGGGTGATATTTGGTTTAGCTGAGTTAGTTGTCTTTAGGTTACGTTAAGTTGGTGCTTTGGTTAGAATATCAGTATTGTACAACAAATTTCACACAAATATAAGATAGGGACCCTACATATTAATATTTTGATTTGTAACCTTTTACAAATCGTCATTTACTGGCACCTTGGAATACTATTATTCCACTACCCAAAATTATTGATTTAAATGGAAATGGTAATGTAAGTATAATATGTATTCTGGTGGCGCTCTTCAGTATTCTTGGTGTCTTATACAGATCATACCATTCTAGATCAGGGTTACCAGCAATGAGAATAGCCATAAAGTAGCATGTAGTGTCTACTGCTTTTGTATTGAATTTGATTTTTGTGTGTATTGCAATATGTTAACAGTTTACATTGTCAGAAGAAAATTTTGATGAAGTTGATGGGAATAAAGGAAATGAAGATGCACAATTTAATAATTTGGAAGAGGCAGATGGGGATGATGATGAGGAAGGTAATATAAGCGATAGTGACGACGACGATGATGGTGATGATGATGATGATGATGATAGAGAAGACGAGGAAGAAGGGGTTGAAAGTGATGGCTGCAGTGGAACGGAGGAGGAAAAGGAACCACTCAAGAGGAAATATGCTGAGGTGAGTATGAAATGTGAGGTTTTGTGGTAGTGAATATCTGTTATCTTCATTGTGGAAGAATGACTCACTTTTCTACAAGAAGATGGAGGCAGGAGGTTTCTCCGAAACGTTGGTGGTTATCTGCCACTTTACATGGTGTCATATTCCAGAAGAATGTAGTCTTAATATTCAGGTGAGTTGAATTCAGCGACAAAAATATATGTATTAGATTAAATTATGCAAAAACAGGTTACACACATGCTCATGTGTCAGTCGTATTTGTTAGGAATAAAAACATATGCTGGGGGTTTTAGAGTTTGTTTGGCACTTTTCGTATGTAAAGTTCAAATGTTTGGAAATAACACTAGCAAATCAAAATTGTATGTATGAAGAAATTAAGGGGAGGTCAAGTCTGGGGAATGCTTGCTACCATTCAGCCCAGAATGTTTTGTCTTCGCATCTGCTATTGAATGAAATAAAGATTAGAATATACTGAACTATAATTTTGCAAATTGTTTTATATGGGTGCGATATTTGGTCTCATGTTAAGGGAAGAATATTAGTATTGGCTGAGGGTGTTTGAGAACAGGGTGATGAGGAAGATGTTCAGGCATAAGATGGAGGAATTAATAACAGTCTGGAGGTAACTGCGTAATGAAGAGCTTCGTGAATTGTTCTCCAGACTAAGTATTTTGAGAGATTACATCAAGGAGGATGAGATGGCCAGGGTATGAGGCATGTATGAGAGAAATGAAATGCATACGGGGCTTTGGTGGGGAAATCTGAAGGAAAGAAACTGCTTGGAAGACCTAGGAATAGATGGGAGAATAACACTAAAGTGGGTCTTAAGTACTGTACAAGGGATGGAAGGGCATGTACTGGAAGCATATGGCTCAGGATAGGGAGACAGTAGTGAACCTTCAGGCTTAATATAATGTTGGGAATTTTTTGACCAGCTGAGAAAATATTTCCGTCTAAAGAAGGACTCTGCTCTGTAGAGTTAGTTGGTTCTTAGCATTGTTCTGTATATGTGAAATGCAAAGAAAATTTTTTGTAGGTATTTTGAGGTAATTATAATGTTTTGAAGTTTCAGAGAAAATATAATACCCTCAAGTCTTTAAATTTTGTCTTACATTTGTGATGGACTGTGTGGCTTGTATGTGATGCTAAATAAATTTTTTAATCAATAATGCTAAATATCTGAAGTGATCACATATCACAGGAGTACACAGTTAGTGGTCCAAAAATCCCTTTTTAGGCATGTTCCCAAAATTGTGAAAAGTGACTATTAATTTCGTCATTCCTGTCCATCTGTCTGTTTGAATGGAACAACTGGGCTTCCACTGGACGGATTTTCGTATTTGATATTTGGGGATATTTGAGGATTTTTTGGAAATGTGTTGAGAAAATTCAAGTTCGGTTAAAATCTGACAAGAATAACGGGTACTTCATATGAATACCTGTGTACATTTATGATAGTATCTCACTGGATTCTTCTTAGAATGAGAAATGTTTCAGACAAAAGTTGTAGAGAAAATCATAACACACATATTTTGTTCAGTAACTTGTTCCGAAAATTGTGTGGTTATGAGATAATTTGGAAGAATATGGTAGAGCCAGACAGGCCGCAGATGACAATGTAATATGGTGCAGAAAAGATGTGATTTGCATGCTGGGTAACTAAGGGAAGGATACAGACACACGCACATAATATTTAATATTTATTGCTTTTCCACCTCAAAATGGTTATGTGAACGTGCCTCAATGTTACGCTATACTTGTCTGTGCATTGCCTGTGTTGTGAACATTCATAAAGCATTTGAAGTTGTATATACCGTGCATGATTAAGATATTATTTTCTTACATACCAACAATGTTGCACAAACAATATTAGTTAAATACATAGTTAAGTACGTAGGCCAAACAGGTAGGAATATGAAACAACGTTACACTGAGCACATTCGATACATCAAAAACAATGAATCTAAATCGGCATACGCCTTACACAACCTAAATCACAGACACGAATGGGGCCCAATAGAAGAGACCATGAAACTCCTACATACATGCAAGAAAGGTAAAAAGATGAACACCCTGGAGCATTTCTACATACAAAAATTCCATGAAGAAGGCATCCTGATGCCCGAACAATATGCAGGAGAGAAGAACCGACTATTCACAATCATCATCCAAACTAAACCCAATGAACATGAACACAAGGATAACAACACACTGACAACGGACTCACCAACCAAGGGCTAAATACCGACCAGAAAATAGCACAAGATACGGACTACAGGAAAAACCGACTACCCAAACGCACCATCCATCCACAAATTATAACACAAGGAACATCCCGTCTGGCTAATATAAAAGGATATGATTACAAGGGCCATGGAAATCTATAAAAACAGCTCACAAAACCTGGACCATCTCCGGGTGCACAGCGGGTGCGACGACTTCAAATCCCACAACATGCAAAACATGTAAGCAACATAGTCCCATAATGCAAGACATATAAAGGTACAACTCCTAACAGACTCTGGCACAAAAACAACATCCAGATGGCAGTGACAAGATGGCGGAAGACAAGCACACGAAACTACGAGCCTTCTTGTATGAAACTTAACCAACATGGACCGAAGTAAACTCCACAGGACTGCAGAATATACTTCCCACACAGGACCACACTTCATCTGCTCTGACACCGACCACCAACATCTCGCCACAACGTTATAACAAACAACAGACCAAACCGTAACATTCATCAGTGTGTATAGTGTGACAATGTCTAGATCCACGGTTGCAAAGAAACCCAGATACTTGTTCTAACCAACATTGTGAGTGTGAAAATAGTGGACACTTTAGAATAGTAACCCCTGAAGATGGCTCAGGCAGAGCCGAAACATATGTAGGGTTGACAATTTAACTAATATTGTTTGTGTAACATTGTTGGTATGTAAGAAAATAATTCATAAGCAATCTTTTCTCTCACATTCTTTGGATTCTGTCACATTTACAGTTCTTTCTTAGATAATACAACATCTCTCTTATCATTGCCTTGAGTTTGGCACCTGTGACTATTTCCTGGTGGATGTAGGCTTTTGATGCAGTAAGGATGTGCTCAGGGAAACAATAAAAGTGACACCGTGTTTTAATACAGTATTTCTTGCCAACATTTCCTACTTTGTATTTTACTATTACTTAGTGTCAGTAGGTTTGATAACAGAAGTGTGTAACACATAAGAGTAGACAAAGTAAAGGTAGTATTTAGTTCATTAATTCGTAAGAGAGGCAATTGATGTGGTATTGTAAAATGTGAAATATATTTTGGTGAGATATGAAATTCTCATGATTAAGGACATTAAGATAACTGTTGACCTTTGTTTTAATTCTACATTCGCTCTAAAATGGAAGTAACAGATTTTTCTGTATCATAGGTACCTATCTGCTACAGTGCGTGGCAGCACATCCTGCAAGACTCGTCATAAAACAAATTTTATGATACTTTGAGAGTGAAATTAAAAGAAAATTTTATAATCCATTACCTAAGCAATATGCATTAAAGGCATATTGAGTATGTATAAGTAAAACTATGCATTTATAACCAGGTACCATACATCAAAATGAATTTTCAGGTTACATGAACATGGGAGAAAGAACTCCCCATACCCATTTCATAGGAAGCCAGGTGGTCTGTAGACCTGGTCTGATTGTGAGAAAAAGAGAAGTTCCTGACCTTGCGGAGGATTAAATCGTAGTTTTACAGCCCATAGTCACTGAGCTGTAATAGATGTTAAGTATATAAAATGTGTATGATAATCTTGTTATTAAACTTACACATATATTGGACGTTTTCCATCATTTCACGTTTGTTAAAAGAGGAACAGTGTTTCAGAAGCCAGCTGTGCATCTTTCATCAGTAAACAGTATGAAATACTGTGTTTTTTAACCACAACAAGGTGATAAGAATGTTTACTGTATGTGTGTCTGTTTTTGATTTGTTTGTAATTTAAATTTCTAGGATGAAAATGATGGTACAAAGAAAAAGCGAAAGGTTAAGTCAGTGGATGCTAGTTTGTATAAACCTCCAACCGTGAAGGAGTTGAATCAACTTAAAGAGACCGAGAGCTTGTTCCACTCAAATCTGTTTAGGTTACAGGTATGTTACATTTCGTGAATTGTAAGGTTTTTTTTTTTTTTGACTTAAAGATGGTGAAAATTGTCATCAATGACAGTTGCTGAGTTTGTCCAGTGTTACCTTTCTTTTTTTATAATTTGAAAGATGTCTAATTTGTTGTTTGTTAAAATCACAACAACACATTCTTCATTGCAGAAGTTTGTTAACATTTTTTATGTCTTGTGTCATTTGCCTTCATTTGATAATTAACCATTTTGTATTTGTGTGTTATACCAAACCGGGTGGCAGAGCAGAAATGTGTCTGATCTGTGTTTGGTCGGTAAGTGGTCTGAGTCTTGAGGATTCTGTTTTCTGGGATATGCTGCTGCATCCGTGGTAATAAGATCCCGATGTTTGGATACAATGTAGTTTCTTCGTCTGCGAGGATCAGGACGTTCTTGGACATTTCAATGCTTGTAGATGAGCACACTGCATTGCCTTGGAAACCAACGCGGTGCCACATCCCAGAAGCACGGAATCCTCCGCTACACTACAGTAAAAACGTTAAAACTCATATTGTTTTTGTTCTTTGTAGCCCTGCTTATAGTGACAGTTTCCATTGTTTCCTCCTATCGTTTCCTGTTTGTTATTGTTTTTTATTTCATTGTATCTACAACTTATTGGCGCCATAATAGAGACAACTCTTGGGTTCACCAGATCAGATGTAAACATCTGCCATAAAAGTTTTATTACCACCAGTTTGAATGTAAATAATTTAATTGAACTACTTTGGTGTAATTAATTAATACATCAACTAACATATGCACTTAATAAAATAAATTCAAGAACAAGTATAAAACTCCTACATGTTTTGGCACTGGGTTGCCATCATCAGGGATTTATTCAGAACAAAAGAGTGCCAGCCCAATACGCTAATGTAGGTATTTTGTCGCCCTTATTGGAATGATTAAAATATTAAAATACACAAAGTTAATAAGTATAGAATTACAATGTTGTGGTATTAAAAGTGAGCTGTTCCAGGTATAAGTTCACAGTTGTTTACACTCTGTATGGAGCATGCATACGAATATCTGTCTCGATCTTAATGCGATCCGACGGGAACTCGTCCTTGTGGAGCGTGTGAAGTGTGTCGTGTTGGGCGGTGTGGTATATGAATGTATTTTATTACGTGTGTATGTTGGTGATGAATTAATTGTAAGAATATGCATGGTATGAGTAAAATAAAATTTACTTTGTTGTAATTTCTAATGTAATTTAATCCATTGTATTTGTTTTACTGTTCTGTTACTTTAGATACAGGAAATGTTGAAGGAAGTCAGTATAAGGGCTAAGTACAGAACTCTTTTTCATAAGTGGATGGATGATGTTAAAAAGGCTCTCGAAAACACTGCTGAATCACAAGAAAGTGAAGTAAGTAGACTCTTTCTGTAATAGTGACTTTTTAAAGTGATCTTTTCATTATGGCCGTTTATCCAGTGCTTAGCACCAAACCACATTTAAGGTGTGGGGAGTTGACATTCTGTACAATGTTCTTACCAAACAAGGTGCATAGCATTTGTATTTGTGAGGTACCTGGTTTCAGTTTTATTTCCCTCTTATTTTCCTCAGATAGGATAGTATTTTGAAGTGGACTGTTATTCATTCTTGTATGCAATTCATAATCATCTTTCCATCTTATTCATCACTTTATAATGTGTGCAATTCAAACAGCATAATTAAATCTAAGACTCGGTTAATAATCAGTTCATGCATTGCTGTAAATTTTCAAGTTTTCATGGTGGGTTTTGCTAGGGTTTCCATTTGTCCCATTTTTACCGGAACTGTCCTGTTTTTAAAAGAAATTTCCCCATGTCACAAGAACTTTCTTTTTTGGTATGCCAAAAAGTCCCACTTCTTGATTTGGTAGGTTTCTCATTTGCATCACTCCAGTAATGCAATTTGTCTTTATCCTACACTGATGGTTAGCAAGTTCAGTGTTTGTTATGTTTGGTTCATATGTGTGTTGGTGGAAGTTGATCAGGCATTTGCTTGGTATGGTTGGCAATGTTGTGAAATTATAGCATGTAAGGGGTGATAAACAGGAAATATTGTGAGTCGTCCACAGACAACGTGCCACTGATTGTGTGTTATATATAGTCTGCCTTCCTAATACCATTTAATATTGCTTTGTAAATGTGCAACTTTATTTTTGGATCTGTTTAGTGTTGAGCAAAATATAATGAATACACATTTGCAAAAGTGTCTTATGTAGCAGTCCTAAAGCACTTTCGTATGTATGAGTGCCAGCACGTCTGTGGCAAATCTGATTTTTAAAATGTGTCCCCCTTTTTTTTCCAGATGTCCCACGTTTTTAGTACAGATTCCTGTAAATGTCCTAGTTTTCGTTAAAAGTACGAGTATTATGGGAGCTCATGTCTCAAACAGAATGCAGGACAAAATTACAACATATCAGGTCAAATAGTTAGGAACAACCCTAACAAATAAAAATTCCATTCATGAAGAAATTAAGAGCAGATTGAAGTCGGAATGCTTGCTATCATTGGTGTAGAATCTTTTGTCTTTCAGTTTGCAATCAAGAAATATGAAGATTAAGATAATACAGAACTATAATTTTTGTTTTGTATGGGTGTAAATCTTGGTTTGTCACACTGAAGGAGGAATATAGGCTGAGGGTATTCTAGAATAAGGTGCTGAGGAAGATATTTGGGCCTAAGAGGAACGAGGTAACAAGGGATTGGAGAAGACTACATAACAAGGAGCTTTATGACTTGTACTCCTCACCAAATATTACTTGGGTGATCAAATCAAGAAGAATGAGATGGGTGGGGCATGTGGCACTTATGGAGACAGGAGAGGTGCATACAGGTGGGGAGATCTGGGGGAAAGAGACCACTTGGAAGAACCAGGTTTAGATGGGAGGATAATATTAAAATGGATCTTCAAGTAGTGGGCTGAGGATAGGGACAGGTGGCGGGCTTTCGTGAATGCAGTATTGAACCTTCAGGTTGCATAAAATTCGGGGAATTTTTTGACTAGCTGAAAATCTGTTACCTTCTCAGGAAGGACTTTGCTCCATGTAGCTAGTTAGTTAGTATTATGGGAGCATAGGTTTTGCTCAAATGATGGTCTTTCAGGTTTTTCACTGTACACAGTGTAATGGTTTGTACTGCATGGCATAAAAACATGGAAAACCATAATTTGAGTTGTTGCATTGTTAACAATTGCAGTGGGTACAAATGAGTTTGTCATCTTCATGATTGTCTCCTGTAATGCTGTGAGGGATCTCTAGTGCTCACTGAAAAGGAAGCTGTCATTCTGCATATGTTTGTGAGAGAAGGATTCCAACGCCTTGCCAGGAATTATCTCTACTCAATCAGTCCTCAGTTTATCACTTGTGGCAATTGTTTTGTGGATCAGGATATTCGTATTTGTTTTGCCTATCGGGAAATGATGCCAATTTAAATGGTACATGGGTACTGGTGTACTGTGCTGCCTCCATCTTCAAGGTGGAAGATGGAGGCAGCACAGTGCTCTCTAACATTGGTACTGATTACCAAACAACACAATATCACTCCCAGAAGGCACTGTTTTTTTTTCTAGTCACAGCATCAGAACCTTATATCTCACAATAATATTTGTTGTTTTCAGATGACAGATCACACATGGCTGAAGGAATTGAATTTGAAAATCCCCATACCCCACCTACCTCCATTAACAGGAGTCATCAGATTTGAAAAACCAACATCAGTTTCTGTGATAGGATCATTTGGGGCAGGCTGTTGTCTTGGGCCTGATATCAAGATTGACGTGAAAGTTGAAATGCCACAGGTAATGACTATGTCATGTCGCCCTGGTGGACTAGTGGTTAGCGTGCTCGCCACTGGACCCAAGGTTCGCGGGTTCGATCCCGACCGAGGGCGATGGATTTTTAAGGGTGATAAAAATCCGGAGCACCATTTCCTTCGGAGGGGAAGTAAAGCCGTCGGTCCCATGTCGTAGATTTACGGCATGTAAAAGAACCTTTGGGCATGAATAGAACCAGTCATGTCCGTAAACAAAATTCAAAGTGGCCATTTCTCACCCAAGTCTCCTGACTGCCTGCCAGATGGCTCTGGCAGTCTCATCAGGATTGAGCAAAAACTTGTGGGGGCGGTGAGCCGGTCACTCACTACAGAATGCACACTTACCGACTAGGAAAACCTTCGAGATGAAATCCCAAAAAGAAGGAGGCTTTGGCCCACCTCGGGCTGTAACGCCATGGAAGAAGAAGAAGAATGACTATGTCATAGCGGTACACAAAACTTCACTGAGAGTGTCTTAACCCTTGCACTGTTACTGTGGGTTGTCTAGTGTGTTCACTTTAGAGTCCTAAAGGTGTCACCCTTTTTCTCTGCTTTAAAGAAAAATACACCTGTGGATTTAAGGCTTCATGGATTTTATGGCATGTCAACTGGTAATTAGTTACATTTCAGGGGAACATAATGCCTCCATCTTCAGGGTCAAGCAGTCTTTGAACTCATTCTCACTCTTCTGGGACTCCTTCATCCTGAAGGTGGAGGTACTACACCTGTCTGTATGTTTATAGATGTAAGAAGGTGTAGCCAAGATCACAATCACAAAATAACTTACCTGGTAGTGCATGACAAACTGCCAGAGTAACTGTTTTTGGATTTTAATGTAATCTACCCTCCTTTTGTATAAGTCCAGAGAAATGTACAACTATCAGGTTTAAGGACATACAAAATCTAGTTTCAACTTTTAATCATATTTACCATGAATAATCTTAGCATGTTACATAAATAATAATCTTGTGTACATGCCTGAAGATGACGTAATTCTGTTGAAACATATAGTGCACATATACTTTGCAATTATATTATCAATAAAGTAACCTTGATTTCAGGCTTCTGCCGCAATGTTGATGAAATCTGCGGTCGTCTGGGGTATTACACGGCGTCGTGTGGTAATTGTTTACCGTTTCGGGACAATGTATTGATCCCATCTTCACGGGTCAAGAGTCCGTGAAGATGGGACCGATACATTGTCCCGAAACGTTGGTAAACAATTACCACACAACACCGCGTAGTACCCCAGAAGACCGCAGATTTCATCAAGAAAGTAGTTTAGTCTGAAACATGTAGGACTGATTAAAAAGTACAGCAAGATGCAGAAGCATTTAGTTACAGCCATTTGATTTAGTCCAAGCATGCTCTTTGGGTGTGTGTGTGTGTGTGAATTCAAAGCTTGGCTCCTTTAGTATCAGGTTATTTAAGTTTATTTAAATCATAAGTCCTGGTGGGTTAAAGAATGGATTGTGTTTTACCTATTGCAATTTACTCAGAAACTGAAGAGGCAGTAATATTTCCAGATTTGCTTTGACATGAAGGACTACCTGAATCATAAGTACCATGTGAAACGAGCATTATACCTAGCCTACATTGCTGGAAAACTGCAGGAAAGTGGGCTGGTGGAGGAAGTGCACTTTTCACAAAGCTGTGGAAATCCTTTGAAGCCAGTCCTAGAAGTGAAGCCCAAGGAAAAGCTGGGTAAACGTGTTCTGATTGTGGTGCACTTGTCACCTCCTGCTGATGCCTTCAAACTCACACGTTTCTCCCCAGAAAAGAATAATGTACGCCCAAATTGGTATTTTAAAGAGAATGGCAGAGTGGAAGAAGGTAAGAAAGATGTTTTATAAGAAGTAGGTTCTGAAGAAATTTAAAATAATCAAATTTGATTTCTTGATGGCACTAATTGATATTGTGCAGACTGCAGGCATGTCACTAGTCGGTTATACCTTAGCCCTTTAAGATCTATTAATGTTCACACATGAACCAGAATTTCTGTTTTCAGGGGTGTATGTATGCATTGAGAAGTCTGTAAACTTGTCACATTCTCAGAAGGGGTGTGCCTGGTTGTGATAAAAATGTCATGCAGCATGGATGATATGTAAACAGTCTGGCAGTATCAGCTGAAAGGTTTTCCCCTGACACAAAAATAGCATAAGAAAATACAGTTGAACCCAGTTATAACGACTTTGGTTTATATGACACCTCGTCTATAGCATCAGATATTCTGTGGTACCAATTAATTCCTCAGTGTTAACCATAACCTTGCACTCCTCAGTTAGAACAACACTCGTCATAATGACACAAAATATTCAGTCCCTTTCATGACGTTATAACCGAGAGTGACTGTATGTCCTAAACTGTTATTTCCATATGGTTTTTTTTAGCTGTAATTTTAAGACCACGTATTGAAATCTTCTTAAAAATACAGTAGCCAGAGAAACATCTTGCGTGTCGGAATAAAGTTATCGGTATGGACTGATACTTTGCTGAGGCTTTTGCTTTTTCTTGGCATTCTAGATTTATTTATTTCTGCTATTGCAGCTCAGGCACAACATAATAGCAAAAGAATCAACTTCAAAAGATAGATTGTTATGGCTCACCAATTATGTTGAACTTAGCTTCTTTGAATAAGATTTTCCATCTCCTCTGTGCCATAAGTGATCCACTGATACTGCCGGAAGTCCAAAAGCTGGCTTGTAAATCCTGAAAGGGAGACCAGTTGCCAGCCAAATTTTTCAGTCACCACTCTGTTCTAGGTGGTCACATTTTTGACCCCTGATTGAAACTAATTCTTTTCTTCTTATGTCTGCCTCTCAAGTTTGTTTGTTATGACAATTCTGTGTCTAGCCTGTGATGTTGAACTAACTCACAAAAACATCAAATGTTTTAGGGTGAATAGAATCAAGTTGAGACTGGAAACTGTAATGTAGACTGAACTGTGACAGTTTGAATGGGGACTTGTTAATCCGTGTACTTGTAAGCAAAGTCTCAGTGTTTCTGACAGTATATGTTAAAATAAACATGACTTATTTTGGACGCTGTCCATTGACATGACTCTCTTTCAACAGAACATTTTGGAAATAAGATCTGTTTCTGTAATGTTTATAGATTCCCATGTAATTTTGCTCCATGGAAAGAGTTATTCTTAATTGCTGGGCCATGTTCACAGACCTCTGGTGATGGAAACATCCAGTTACTGAAATTTTGTACTTGGAACAATCCAGGACATTGGACATTGTCCAAAATATTAGTCATATTTGTTGTTTACTTTTAGTTTCATCACTGCTGTGTTTTTGGCATGAATTTCAGAGTCACTGTCGCCAACACCACATTACAATTCGAGTATTTTGCAAGATCTTGTCATGGATGCAAATGAGGAATATCGTGCTACCGTTCTGGAAAGTCATCCAAATCTGAAAGATGGAATTTTACTTCTGAAGGTCTGGTTGAAACAAAGAGGACTAGACCAAGTAAGCAGTTTAAATTTGTTTTTCTGCTTTTGGGTGGCATTTATTGATGGCACATAGCTTGTTTGTAGATAGTGTTCTGATTACTGTGTATTGCGATGAAGATATGAACATGAATGAAATAATCTCTGCCACCTCATTTGTTGTCATTGTAAGATTATAATATTGTTTATAAAATGAAGTGTGTGTTTGGTTGTCTGTATATTCAGTTACAAGCTTGGGATTGTTGAGTTGTGTTTCAGAATTGTCAGAATTACCAAGTGCTACCAAAATTTGTAAACATGCTTGTTTACCTCCAGAAAGGGAAAGAAACTTGAAAGAAGAAAAAGTATAACACTGTGTGTGATATGTGTTACTGTACCCTGTTACTTGTGTGTACTATATTAGGGTTTCCTTTTCATATACTCAGTTTTCTTTACTAGCCACAATGTCTCTGTGATTGTGATTACTTTCAAGATGTCTTTCTTGTTTGCCTGGAGAAACTGAGGGGAGCCATAAGAACATAATCAGAAACATTTTGTTTTGGTTTATATTTACTAAAATACAATGAAAATAACGCGTGGCAATTCAGTATGGTGTACCCGTAATGTAATTAGGAATGCAGCAGTAAATTTGTGTGTGCAGTGCCATGGTTAGTGACGAATGCAAAATTACATATATGTATGATTTCAGGCTTCTGCCTTGGTGTAAGTCAGATCTTTGCCCTTGTGGGATGTTACGCAGCGTAGATTGATAGTTAGTCACCGACATTTCGGGACATCCTATTGGTCCCATCGTCAAGGGTCAAGCAATCTGTTGGTTTATACATCGTCATGTTCGTCTTCTTGTGAATTGATCTTGACATAGTGAGGAAAAGAAGCTGGTTACTTGTTTTTATTACAACTGAACTTTATTTAGTGTAGGTAAAGGGAGCTCCATATTGAAAAATCTTAGGTCCTGTTGAACTGAATTATAAAACAGAACACCTGTGAAGAACTCCTGTGTAATAAAGGACAAAAAATTGTAGATCCTCTGAAAGAAATTTCCCACACTTAATGGTGATGTGATATCTGTTGCAGGGTTACGGCTGTTTTAGTGGCTACATCATGTCTATGTATGTTCTGTACCTGCTGCAGTGCCGTCGCATTAACGGTGTCATGAGCAGCTATCAGGTTGCGAGAAACACTTGGAATAATCTAGGTGGGTTTGCAGTATGATATTTTGTAAATGTCACCTGCCACCATGATTTTTACATTTTTGTTCCAAGCTACTTTCATTTTTTATACTCTGTCGAAGGCCATGTGACGAGACATACATAGTTTATGTACCCCTGCGCACTGTTGACACTGATGAGCCATGTGTTGCCCACAAGCCATAGTGTATATGTTTCTTTAGAGATCAGACGCAGTAAGTCGATACAAGGCACTGGCATCAAAGCATATCCAAGCATTACAGAGCAGACTGTGGCATGAGGTGGGGAGTATGCAGCAGATACTGTGATTGTCGTAGCAGTGAAGGTGTTATTTTGCTCAAGTGAACTTGAGAACAGCAACTAAATGAAGTGTTACAGAAATCTCAAGTTTTGCCTTCTTTTTTTGTTTGATGTTCTAATAATTTGTTGGGCAAACATACAGATGCTATAATAGGAATGGAAGTTCTACACTGATGATGAGGTAGATCAAGAAGTAAGCATGGAGACAAGAAATATGTTATGTCTGATCACTAGGGTGCAGGACAAAGTTGGATATAGACAGGCTAATAGATTCTTCAACAATATTGTAGTGTCAAAGGTTTGGAAACGTGACAAATTGAAATTACATTTATGTAGAAAGTAAGAGAAGATTATGAGGAACTTTGTAATAGCATCACCACCCACATTGTTGTCACCGCCGCTGTGTTGTTGTTGTTGTTGTTTTTTGCTGCTGCTGCTGTTTTTGTTATTGTTTGTGCAGCAGCTGCTGCTGCTGCTGCTGTTATTGCAGCTGCTGGTGTTGTTTTGTGAATCATTTGTTTATTTTGTCATTTAATCCACAGATCAACAACGTACAAGTGACTATTTATTAGATGTGTATATTTTGTGGAAACTAACCTGTAAAGTCATAGAATTATAGGACGAAGAACAGTTGTTTTTGTTTTATTTATTCTTCTGGTCTTGAATTAAGACAGAAAGCATGTTTAGAAGGGAAGTATAAAATGCTTGCAACAGGAGGATGTTCTTCTTGTTCTTCTTCTTCCTCCTCCTTTTCTTCCACCTTTTTTCCTCCTTATTATTCCTCTTCTTCCTATTTGTCTTCCTTATTCCTCTTCTTCTCCTCTTCCTCCTCCTCTTCCTTGTCCTCAAGCACTACGGTGCTTTGTGGACCTTTGCTTCCAATACAGTCTTCCTCCATTCCCGATGGTCTTTGACCATTGCGTGCCCGTTTTTTGTTGCCCAAATTGTCATCCTAAACATCCGTCCGGTTGTGAATTTGATTGCATTGTTTTCTCAACAGGCTTGTTTTTTTTGTGATTCAAATGTCAACTTGATGCCCAACCTACAACCTGGAGGACCAGGGCGTCTCTGTCTTTGTTTGTAACCTCACTCTTGACCTATCCAGCCTGGGAGACCTTGCCAGTAGCTATGCTATCTCTGGCATAGCTCTTGAGATCATTGGATCACACAAGCCCCACAGCCATGACAAGGCAGGGACACCATCGGGTGGAAAACAGGAGGATATTGCTGCCTTTAAATTAACTACCGTGGATAGCTTATCCTGCACATTTTATATACACCGTATTAACTCCGTCAGTAGGGAAGTTTACGTGTAAGATTTGAGGTACAGTGGTGTTGCTGAAGATTAAAGTGCCTTCATTTTCACAGTCAGGGCATCCAAAAAGGCTGCTTGGCCCTGAAGATGAAGTCACCACAATTGTTCAAAATGTTTGTAGGTGTTTACCAGTTGATGTATTGTAATGACCCAGAGGACTTAAGATTTTGTTTGCAGCAAATAGTAACTGGACCACAGATGGCATCAGTCTAGCACAGTCATTGCGCCAGCAGTCAACTTTCAATTTCCATCAGCATTATGAAGTTGTGTTTATTGATGTGACTGGTTCCTGCAATTTTTGTGCCAACATGACAAAGGAGACTTTCTTTTGGGTATGTTTTCTGTTGTGTGATCTTATCTATGATAAACACAGTCTTCACCTTTTGTCGATGGGGTTGGACATTTAAATTTAGTGCACCCTTCTGTAAAACGTGAATATTATTTAAACGAAAGAAGATAAAATTATAAAATGCATAGCATTTTGTGGGAAATAACACAGAGATTATGCACCATGTCTTAAAAATGTAGTACATATCCTTATTGTGTAAATATATAAAATGGCTCTCTTGGGGTGCAATCCTACATGCGTCATGTATAGAACAGCAGTAACGAAGGGGTTAATGTTGTTGTAGGTACAGGAGCTTGGCTTAGGAGTAAAAATACTGTTGCAGTTTGGGAGGAGTCTGATGGAACTCATGCTGAACAGAATTATGTGGAGATCTCCTGTGCAAAAATTCACCCAAATCAGTCAGGAAATGTGGAAGTATGGGTGGAAATTCATTCACAACCTTAATTGGATTATGATTGTCACTGAGCTGATGCTTGCCACATGACTTTTTTTTACCGAATTTCACATAAAGTTTTTGATTGGTTTAGTTGCTGATACTAGGTCACAGACAGATGGCTGGATCGTGGTCTTCACATATGGCATTCCTTTATTGCACGTCACAAAGATGTGTAAATAGTGTCAGAGTGGCATGTCCAATTGTAAGATGGTCTTGCCCAAATTTCATGAACCTTAGTTAATTAATGTTTATTTGCAGTCCATAGTTATATAAGGGACATACATACATGGCTTGCTGTTAGTATTCTGAAGAAGACACACTCTTTCCTATGAATCCTGTCAATTGATGTTGGTCTTTTTGTTAGCAGGTAAAACACGAATGTGGCTTGGCAATGAAGTGTTTGGATAATCCAAATATTAATAGTTTTCAAGCCCTGTTCATGACTTCCATGCCTTTCTGCCGCCAGTTTGACCATATCGTGAGGTATGCTGTATGACATTTGAAATTGAAATTGTATTATAACCATAATTCCTGAATTGTACAAGATACAGTTTATGAAGTACCCATCTTTATTCATAAAGCATAGCTTTTAACTTTGAATTATTTTTATCTGACTGTAACAAGTGGGACATTCAGAACACAGATGGAGTAAGTCCAGAAATGTTAGCTTTGAGTTATGTAATGTCAGCATATAAACAGAGTTACTTGTTGCTTCAGTGGCACTGCAAAGTGATGCATTGTACAGGCTGCCAGTTGAACTATGAACTGCCTCCACCATTGCTCTGGCAAAATGCCACAATGAAAAATATATTAGGCCTATATTCAGATCTTCAGTAGTTTATTCACTACATTACTTGTATTATGAATTCAAAGTGCAGGTTTCGTAGGTGTGAACGTGTGTCACCTATAGGTAATGTGGATTGTCATAAGCATTGATCTGATTATTGCATTGTAAGTAGTGGGAGTATATTTCCATATCGGTCACTATTTCGTAAGTTTGTTCTCTGAATTGTTGTTTTTGTGAACTCATGATCGTCATTTGGTTGACTGCTGCTATGTGATGGTATTTTCATTGTAAAAGTTTCATCATGTAAGAATGGTCAGTTACCTATCTGTTATAATAGAGGTCTCTGGTCCATTATAAACTCCTTGATTACTTTACACTAATGATTACAGATCTGTTCATGATATCCTATGTGTTACACTGACAGTTACGGAGTTCCTTGCGTTATTCTAAATGTGAGACTTGTGATCGCATAGTTGCTTACAGTATTCTAAATATTACACTAGTGGTCACAAAGTTGCTTGCAGTATCGTCAATATTACATTAATCATCTCAGAGTTACTTGTGATATCCTAAATATTACACTAATGATCTCAGAGTTGCTTGTGTTATTCTAAATATTGCCCTAGTGACTGCAGTTAGTTGTGATATCCTCAATTATACAAGTATTTTAATGAGCACTTTATTTTGAAACACATGTAATTTATGTCCTGGCCATAATATGCCTGCGGACTGTCCATCCCACCATGCCATGTTCGTGATGGTACTACCATAATGTGGGATTTACATACTTTATGCTAAAGGAACTGCAGGAACACACTATTGATTGTTATTTTAATTTTGTCCCAGGGTACAGGATTTGTCCATGATTCGAAAGATAGTAAAACGGTATAGTCCTCGAACACAGAAGTTGGATTATACGTGTCACAGGTATCCTCAGGCACTGAGTCTAATTCTAGAAGTACTGACGAAAGGCTTGGGCCAACGAGTGGCGCACATTGGCATTATGTTACCCAGTACTCAACGCTGGTCACTGACAGAGGTTCCACCTCCTTCAGATCAACCACTAACACTGGGTTTTGCCTTGAATCCTGAGTTTGCTTTTAGTGTTCTGGACAAGGGACCAGGGGCAAATCTGCCAGAGGTACGTACTTGTCTTTCAGCTTATACTTTTTACTTTTGTATTCCAGTTTCTATTTTTCTAAGTCATTCTCAGCATTCTCCATTCTGGCCCTGATGCTTGAACTTTTCCACCTGCGCTCAATATGGTATGTCAGTATGTGATAACTTTCAGGTTCTTCTGTTGTTTTGTAAATTTTTAATGTGTGTAGATATTACTGTTTTCTGATGTATCTGTCGAAGTTACCCAAATGAAACGCGTTGTTAATGTCATCATGAACTATACATGTGATTTTATTTCTGCCTTTTCCATTTAGTCCTTATTGATGTGATATTTTGCTGCATTTTTGTTGTCCTGTCTTGTTTAACTCAATGTAGAATTTTCTCTTTCGTGAGGTTTTCCTTTGGCATTCAAATCCACTGTTCCCAGGAGAGAAAGGTAATTCTTACTGCAGCAGAGGTGGAGGTATTATGTCCTGAGAAATATTTTATGTTAATATGGACTCAGATCTCAGTCTAATCATAGAAAAATGGACTTGCAGTTGTAGTTTTGTCTTTATGTACAGTAATGGCCTGAAGATGACCACCTCATGGTTGAAACATGAAGCCATGTAACTTGTCTAATAAAACACAATACATAGTTGTGTTGGTGGTAAGTAATAATTACCGTGCTCAGTACATTTACCATTATATACTGTTATAATAGCAAACTGAGTTACAGTAGTTAAAAGTGTGCTGGAATTCATGTTGCAGTGTACATATACATACGTCATCGGTTCCAGTCTGTCTTTTGAACTTATGTGTGACAAAAACCCCAGGCATAGATGGGAGAATGATATTAAAATGGATCTTCAAGAAGTGGGATGGGAGGGCGTGGACTGGATTGATATGGCTCAGGATAGGGACAGGTGGTGGGCTGTTGTGAGTGCGGTAATGAACCTTCGGGTTCCATAAAACGTGGGGAATTTCTTGACTAGCTGATGACCTGTTAGCTTCTCAAGAAGGACTCTGCTCCATGGAGTTAGTGAGTGAGTGAGTTAGTTAGTGTGAAAAAACTGCATTTACCTCATGGATGATAAATGAGATTCTTACTAACAAGACAGGTTTGTAGTTGGTTAAAGGGGAGTAACAGATAATGCTTGATAGCAATATGGAACAGATGACACAGATGAACATACTTACCTGAGTAGCCGATAACATGGAAGGTAAGACGACAAGCGTGGATTGAGTTAGAAGAGTTTCCTTAGAAGAAATCATAGCAAAATAAGCACGAGAAAAAGAAATGGTGGTGGTAGTGGTTATTATTATTATGATTGTGATAATGATGAACAGGAAATGTAGTACCTTTTATATGACTGTATTTGCATACCAATCATTGGTGTCTGTGTTTCTTAAGGCTTTTGAATTCCGAAAATTCTGGGGCAAGAAGTCGGAAGTGCGGCGGTTTCAAGATGGAAGCATTTCAGAGGCTGTTGTGTGGTGCAGTACTTCAGCAACATTGGCTCAGAAACGAATGATTTGCCACCTGATAGTCAGTTACCTTCTGAATGAAAAGTTCGACATTCCCATTGAAAATGGAGTCATATATGTGGCAGATCAACTGGATTCCTTACTAGGCCGTCACACGGTAAGGCTTGACAACATATCTTTGCATTATGGCATTATAAAGGAGAAATCAGAATGTGGAATGACAAAGACACAGAAGCAGCACATTTGTTTGTTTTCTTTTCTTATTATTCCCCTCTTCCTCCATCTGTCTTCATCTTTTTCTTTTCATCTGCCACAGTTCTCTTCATATTCTCTTTCTTGTATTCATTCTGCATCTTCTTGCACTTATTATCTCTGCATATTGTCCTTATTTTCATTCTACACTTTGTCTTCTCCTTTTCTCTTTCCATCTTCCCCACTTTCTTCTCCATTTTCTGTACGAGCTTCCAGCTTGCAGTGCAGTGCCTCAACCACCTGCGCCACCATGTACCCCATTTAGCTGCTGGAGGAGAAATATTTGTAATAGTGGTGTTCTGCTTGTAGAACCTTCTGTAGTGCGTGAGACACTGTCACAGATGATATTATGTAACATAATTCACGTGATGTTTCTGTTTTTGTGCCCAGCTGCTGCCAGCTGATTTTGACTGTGGGACAGGTGAAGAAGCGGCGTTGAGAGTTATTGGTGCTTTAGATAGTCTTGGGAAACAATTGCGGCAGTTAGAAGACATTCCTCTGGAAGTGAGTGCAGTTCAAGGAACGTCATCAGTATTCCGCTACTGTGATGTGTTCCCCCCTCTTTCATCCTCGTGTAGAATACATAAACAGCTAGAGGCAGAAGGAAAGAGCTACTTGCTGCAAATGGAAAGTGCTGGAATTGTAGCCCCTCGCTGGGTCTCTCCTGCCGAAGGTAGGTTATAAATTGAGTTCCAGTTTTTTTTTTTTTTCTGTATTTCCCACATTTTAAAGTTGTCCTTCATGTAGAATTCATATTACTTGTCTGATTGAGGAACTCAAATTTATCACCATATCACTGCTATCATCCCAAGAATTACAATCTGGCTTGGATTTTATGACACAGAATCTTCCTGCTGTTTAGTTATCATATCGAGACCATTGTTTTGGGAAGCAATTTGGACTTGTTCTTCTTTTTCACTGTTTTATCTCCTGTTTAATATGAAGATTTTTCTTGTAATTATATTATGATGAAAAATAATAATTGTAATCAACTATAATATCTTGTTGATTGCACTCCTCCTGGTCCATTCTCTCATTCCATTCTATATTTGGTTCTGATGACATTTTGTCAATCTTGCAGCGCCAGATTTTCCAAAGAGAGAGTGCTACGAGACTTATTAGATTGTTTCAACGAGCTAAAAATGTTAATGAAATTTGATAGGCCTTAATTCTTCAACAGCTGTTATGCAACTGGGATTGAGTGGAAAGTGGCCAGATGATTTATGTGCTGTTCGGAGGATCAAAGCTGCATTCTACATTAAGGTAGCAGAGAGCCTGTCCAAACAATTTCACCTTACAGTTCAGCCATTTCCAGATCGTGTTCATGTCTTGAAGGTAAGTTTGTGCCAGAAGTGTAAGGGAGTCATTACAGAAACTGTACCCTATTAATCAGTGTATCATTCACTTTTGAAAACTGTACAGAGGAAAGTTTGCCTGTTGCTGGCATGTTTATGAAATGATAAAAGGCCCTATCCACGTATGGTGCAATAATTTGTCACCTTTCAGCTGTTTGACAGAAAAGTTTGTGTTTCCTCTCGTGATAATTAAACAGGCAATAAAGTTTCTGTGTTTGTGTCTGTATTCACTATCCTATTTACTTCTGCCATTTATATTATTGACACTAAGTGCATCACAAAGAAAATATTTTGTTGAAGTATATTGAAGTGATTTGTCAGTCACAACAAAAGTGATATTTTACAATTCTGCAATAATAATTCATTTATCCAGTATATATTCAAGATAATAAAACTTCAAACCCATCCATCTACCCTACAAAACCTTCAAAAAGAAATGTTATACATCATAATTGAGCACCATACGTAATATAAACTTAAATTGATGAAGATAGAACTCCAAACACGTGCAAAACCTCCTACTTCAAGATTTATTTCTATAACATACCCTTACATATTGCTACTGTTTAATGTAAGAATGGGATCTCTTTAGTTTTATAGTGCTTTATTTTGATAATTTCCTCCCAAGTATAATTTATACATAGTGTGTCTTACCTGAAGATGGTCAAGCTGGCCGAAACATATCGTAAAGTACACTAAATCTCTGAGAACAATAAAAATGTTTTAGTTGTGACTGACGGATTGTGCCAGTATAATTCATGTGTTATCACAACGGGATGTTAGAGTAAAGGTTAAATATTTTGTTGTGTCTGGTGTTAAGTCATTGGCTAATTTTATTTGTTCCACAGCTGAAAGTCATATCTAAGATACGTACAGAACTTCTTTGCACTTTGTATTCTGTTTTTCAGTTTTCACGTAACCACTATAAGCAATAGAAAAAGGATGAGATGTCCTACTCTTATAAATATTTTATGTGCATGATAGTTGGGTCATGTAGTTTGACAGAAAGTTCATAGCTGGAACAAACTGTGGCTTTGGGAGATGAACTGTCCAAGCATTTGAACATATATCAATGTGCAAGATATATTATGTATCTTACAAACCAAAGGGTTAAGTCAGGTAAAATGGAAGGGAAGAGTTGTGTTAGAAATCTTTTCTTAGGCAGTTGGTGTCACGTGAGATTCAAGGTTCTCGTGGCAATGGCTGTTTGCATATATACCATACTGCATGACACCTTATCTGAGAAGTCAGTAATTCTCAGGTCCGCATTCTGTGTTGTGATAAAATGTGATGATTTTGTGTGCAGGAAATGCAGATGAGTTGCAGGAACACTATTAATAACTGACTTGTTCCACATTCATCATGCAGCTGTTAGTTGTCAAATAAAGAAGCTGCATGATGGCTAGTCATAGCAGGGAAAAGGCTTGGTGTTCCTTAGATACAGAGAACACTGGATGTTCACTGCCTTGCATTGCAAATGCAATCTCATAACCTTCCAGACCAGCCTTTTGTCCGAATTAATTAGATTTTCCCACCACTTATTTCATGAAGTTTAGAATTGCCAGTAGGGGTAAGAACACTCATTTAATATAGTGGCTAGGCTTTGGGCAGGATGACCATGACTCAGTGCCTGGCAGGGGTGGGTATTTTTCTGAATTCTGGTGTTCTGTAATGTTTCACTGTGTAGCCGGTAATGTGACACATCCTGATGTTCTGAAGGAGCATAGCACCATCTTCAAGGGTTGGTAGGTATTTTTCTCTTTAGCTACACAATTTTGTACAGCGTACCCAGCGTCCTTTCCAGCCTTTTACGTGGGGGTGAAGCAGCTAGTCATGATGCTTATCACTTGTTTCCACCTAGTGCTAATTTTAAGGCTACCTCCATTCACCTGTACATTAAGCACAAGGATAAGACCTTATGGTGTGGTGCTTAATAAAGCGCAGGGACAGATTTGTGTTTTACGGAATTATCGTCAGAGTCAGAAATGTAATCAGTTCATTATATGACCCTAACCTATGTATGAACCTTTCGCCAAGAACGGCTGCACTGCATTCTTCAAATGTACCATGCTTGTAACTGACAGTTCATGTGTAAGATGTAATTAGCAGAACAGAAAAGGAAGCATTCAAACTCTTTTAACTGGTTCCAATTAAAAATAATATGAATTTTCACATGGCAAGCGAGTAAATGCTGTTGCCTCTTGCTGTTCTTTGCGTTTACATGATCCAGCTTGCTGTGATGTTGTGGTATATTCTGAGGGTTAATGGCCATTAAAATGTCTGAGAAAAGTGAAAAGTGACGAAGACATATCAATTGTTTGTGACTTACGAACTCTAACTTATGAACAGGTCTTTGGCACATAATTCATTTTGTAAGTCAAGGACTTACTGTGTTCAGTATTGATATGTACTTATATTCAGGAAATCTAGCTTATGGTCTCTGGAAGTATGACTTTGCCCGAGAGGCATCTGATTGGAGAAATCTAGGCCTCTGTGAACATTGCCATGTCCATTGAAATACACGACACTGGAATTGGAGAGCCCTAAGTTCGTAGGCATTACATATGGCAGTGTGTGTTGAGGCTGAGCATTATCTGATGTTCATTGCAAGTGTGCTGTCTGCTTATAGGATGGATTTGTGTTTCGCCTGCATGTGGCACACCCACGTGAAATATCTCTTCTTAAAGAGATCATCACCCCAGAGGGAGTCACCAAGTACAGAGATACAGAAGAGTCACTCGCATTGGAAAAGAGCATTGTTCATCTTCCAAAACTCACCAGTTCATTGCATGGGTCAGTTGTGTAGCACATTTTAATGAACTGACATTCCTTGTATGTATTAACCTTCTTTGTATGAATTTGGACATTTAAATTTAGCATACCATTTATGTAAAATGTGAATATTTTATGAACCTAAAATGATAACATTATGAAATACACGGAATTTTGTGGATTAAACAATGGAGATTGTGCAGCATGTCTCAAAAAAATTCAGTTAGCTATTTTTTGACTAAAAATGTATAAAATGTGGTCACTGAGGGGTAGCGGTACACCCGTCCTGTGTATAGGATGCACGGTTGTTAAAGGCTAAAACTTGATGCTAAATCATACACAGCCTGCTCATCTTCAGAACTTTCTTGCCTTAGCTCAAACTTGAGAAGTATGGTACACATATTGGAATGTGAGTACTTATTACATATCTGACTGTTATATTTTGTTTGTGACAGCTTGCACCAACAGTACTCATCGTATGGTCCATCGTGTTGCCTTGCAAAGCGTTGGATGTCAGCACAATTGTTGGATCCATACCATTTTCCAGAAATGTGTGTTGAGTTATTAGTTGCATCCCTGTACCTGAAGCCTGAGCCTTATCAACCACCAAACCAGCCGCAGCTTGGGTTCTTTCGGTTTCTCCACCTTTTGGCTCACACCAACTGGAATACTGAGCCTGTCATTCTCAACCTAAATTCTGAGATGACAAGTGAGTATTTTCTCGGTGTTGGATCTGTCATGTTGGTGTGTTTATCATCAGTGTATATAACTACTGGTTTGCATTCTATGGTGGAATAGATATTTATCAGAAAACATATGTAATCACACAAGTAAAACGTTTTAACACTTTGAAGTGCAAATTTCAGGTAACAAGTATTAAAAAATTCAGTTCCTACCCCACAGGAAACATAATGGGTTACAAAGACAGAGTGTTTAATGCCACAGAGGGGAATAGTCATTTATTGTGTGAATCGTGAGGAACACATCAGTATGCTGTGTGTGTAGAACATAGAATTTTGAATCTTAAAGTAGCTGATACATAGAGTAACAACTGGACATTAAAGAGTTGAAGATAATGGTTGTAAGATGGTAATAAAATTACCATGTATTTACAGCTGTCTATTTTAAATAAATTTGGCGTATTAGTTTCTTCTCAGCTCATTTCCTGCTTAGCAGTATTAATTATGCTTTAAGAGTTTGTGTTATGGTATCTGTATTTCATAAATATTTTACTCCTTTTCAGATTCATAAAAGAGGCTCAGTCAGTATGCAAGGCAGTATTTTTTATGAATCTGTAACCATGCTGGATGCTCTTCGTGTGCTTCTGTAGAAACGTGGCATGGAAGTGGTGGCTGTGGATGTGAAACTTGATTGTTAGAGGGTTAATGACTGGTTCTCTCTCTCCCTGTTTGGATGAAACACATTGCTATGTACTGAGGTCCTCATTTCAGTATAGTTAACTGATTTTCTTTTGCAGGAGAAGATATTCTAGAAATTGAAACATGGTTCCACAATCATCGTGCTTCATTGCCTTCTTTGTTTCGTGTCAACACCATATGATAGGAAGAATTCCATTTGGACAAAAGAAGCTCCGTCTTTACAGATTCTTATTCGTGTGGCCATGCTTGCTGGGGAGGCTGTCAGAGTTATAGAGGGTCTGCTGTTCTCTGCCATGAAATCAGACTGGAAGGTACATCAGTTCCTGTATCATAATTATGAAGGATTATTTGCAAGAACTAACTGCTAAATCTGGCAAATGCAGCATACCTCAGAACCTTAATATCCATAATGTGTCAATATGCTGTTTCTGATTCCAGCATAATTCTCTTCGTTTGAGCAGTGGATTCTTGTGTGGTAGTTGTTTCATTACAAAACGTTTCCTAAAAGCAGAGTTATAATTCTTAAAATATGGAATTAGATAAAGTCAGTACTTATCTGAGATATTTCTTTGTTTTGTTGCAGCAAATCTTTCGGCCACCTCTAGAGGCGTATGATGTTCTTATACATTTGCTCCCGAAGATGAATTCTCGTTGGTATGAAGCAGTGGATCTGACATGCAAAGAACAAAATCGTCGGCTTAAAGCTTACCACAGAGAGCCAGGAGAAAAGATTCCAATTACAGGGTTCAACCCTATTGATTGCTTTCTAGCAGAACTAAGGGTAAGCACATTGAGACCCTAAAAGACATCACATTTAAACCATTGACTTACCCTTCCGTCATGGGGATGGAATTTTTAACACATGCTAAAAATCACCCAGTTGTCTCTGAGATTGACATTGCAGAGCTCTAGTTTATTGGCTGTAACTGCTAAATGATTTCACTGACTGCCAAGGGATGGTGGGCCGGGATAGCGTAGTCGGTGTAGCGATTCGCTACAGGCTGGACGGTCTGGGGATTGAATCCCGGTGGGGGCGAGATTTTCCGCAGCCGTCCAGACCGGCCCTGGGGTCCACCCAGCCTCGTATACAATTGGTACCAGGTCTCTTTCCCAGGGTTAAAGCGGCCGGGTCGTGGAGTTGACCACCCACCCTCATCTAGTGCCAGGGTTGAAGAAAGAGTGGAGCTATACCTCTACTCCCCCTCTGGGCCTTCATGGCCTGTTATAGGGTGAACTTTACTGCCAAGGGATGGCATACAGTGCAGTTATCAGTCATTAGGCTTTCATTTTGGTTCTAACACAGTGCGTTTTGTTGTGCCAAGAAGTCAACAACATGCATGGCAAATGAGAGGTCACCTTAAGAAAATGGAAAAAAATGGTAATTCACAAGAAAACTTGAAAAGTAGTTGGTGTAATTTTTTTGTGTTCGGAATATTGGAAATGAAGTCCTTTACATGTTGTAAACAGAGCAGTTCACTGTTTTATGGGCTGTTATGTCGTTCCCGAAAGGAAATTTCATAAATTAGAAACACAGTGAAGATGTACATGTTAATATATTTTATGATTAATGGTGACATTGCCAGACATTTCCTTCATTCAGAAGAGCAGTATATATGTAGTTTATGAGTGGAACAAAATACAAAACCGGGGTAGCACTTGTGGTGCATTGACTAAGCTACAAGCTGGACAACTGAGGAATTGGGGTTCAGTTCCTAACTGGGGCAAGAGACTTATTTCTTCTCCAAAGCATCCAGAGTGGTTCTGGGGCCCACCAAACCTCCTACTCAATGGGTAATGGTGTCTCTTTCCTGGAGATAAAGAAGCCATTGGCATGAAGCTGACCAGTCATGTCCATTTAGTGCCAAGGTTAAGAATGCCTAGAGCTGTACCTCCGCTCCCCCATATGCCTTTGTGGCATACACAGGGATAACTTAGCTTTACCTTTACTAAATACAATATTTTACAATATCTTATTCCCTGTTGTTTCCTTCCCATGGTTTATTCTGTCTGTACCTCTTTCCTAAATATAAAATTTGTTGTTAGTGACATACACTGGAATCTGCTTCATTGTTTTTTGTCCTCAAGATTTTTCGTACTTTTCTGTTACTCTGAGTAACTAAATGTCCTAATTTTTCTTCATATAGGCTTTTCCTCATTTTAGTATTCATATCACTCTGTATCAGGTGCCACAATTATGTACTCTCAAACAAGATACATTGTCCTTCCGAGAAATACTAAATGGGGATTTTACTGTAATGGGAAATTTACATACCCAGCACAGATAAGTTGTAAGCATCTTTACTTGCAAACAAATGAGATGTGTGGAATGGATTCCTAAGAAGTGAATATGGGTATCTCAGCGTATTGAAAGATATGATATGCTGTGTTGAAATATTGTCATGTTCTGTGTTCCTTTGCAGGAGAACTACGGTGATTGTGCACTGTTTTTCTATGACATTTATGGAGGCAATGTCATTGCTGTACTTTGGAAACCACAAGCGTTATTGCCAAAGGGTTTTAAAGTAAGTAAACATACTTTTGACTCAGCATGTTTTCGCCACCAGAACTGCTTCTGAAATCCTGCATTAACCTTTAAAGACCTGCATTCACATACGCAAATGCACGTAAGAAAACACCCTTAGAAATTCATTTTATATATTTAGGCAGCAAGAAAATATTACTGCGTTTTTAAGACATGCTGCATAATATCTGTTTTATTTTCCACAAAATGCCATGTATTTCATAATTTTATCTTTTTCTGTTCATATAATACGTTTTTCGTAAACCATGTGCTAAAATTTACATAGGATAAAGGTTAAAGTAACCCAAACTTGAGGAAACTAATATTAATTAGAAATCAAGAAAAATCCCATTGGTTTTTGTCTTGATTTCTGTTATAAACAGCACAACGAAATTACATCCTTTAAAATAATATTAATGACATTTTCAGAACATGACAGAAGTTACAGTACTTGTATGTATTTCAGTTTGAAACTCTTAGAATATGGCATATGCCAAGAATAAGTAGTTCAGTCTTGTATATAAATGATGATAAAATTTAACCAGAGTAAAAAAGTCATCATTTTGTTGTACAGTTTATTTATGTTCAGCTGTGTTATAATCCTTCTGCTCAGCTTTTGGAAAAGAGTATTAACAAAGTACAATGTTCTGTAATGAGGTACCATGCTGTTTGGTAGATGGAGACCCGTGTACCAAACATATGTTCATCCTGCGGTCTGTCTTACGACAGGTCCGTAGCCTCTTCCAAAGCGAGTTCTCTACAGTGTGCGATCTAGTGCTTCCTTTTTCAATTTCCAGGATCTTGTCTTTTCCTTAAGGTCATCCAGTAGCTGCTTACAGCTTTGCCCTCGTCTTCCCGTCATTTCTGTCCTTCCTTCTAACTTTCCTTCAATCACGTGTTTTAGAAGGCAATTCCTACGCAAGATGTGACCAATCCAGTTAGCCTTTCTTCTTTTTATTGTCTGTACGATATTCCTCTCCTCCTTGACTCTATGTAATACTTCTTCATTTCTCACACGAACGGTTCAACTGATCTTCTCCAACATCACATTTCAAAAATTTCCAGGTATTTCTGATCTACTTTCCGAATTGTACCAAACATACATCCCAGAAATGAGCTATCATAATTTTCACCACTATGAGAACCTCAGTTCTCACTATTGCAAAGCTGAAAACTGTTACAACCAGGTTATGCATGCACATTTGTAAGCAGTTCAATAAAAATCATGGCACTTAATAAGTAAGCTGAGAGATCCTTGACATTTCTTCTTTTAATTTTAGGTGTCACATGTAAATTGTCACAAACCCTCTAAAGATGGTTCCAAAATTGAGTTAAATGTTGATGCCATACTAGAAGATTTCTATGTCTTGGGAAAGGGCATTGTTTCAACAATTGATGTGAAATCTGGCAGTGCAGCTTGAAGATACAATGCTGAATGAGGTGAGAACATAACGGTAACAGGATTGAAATGTCTGTCTTCTTATGAATACACTTGCTTGTCTTGGATTATAATTATGAACAGATGCAGTTGATGATGACACCTTTATTTTTGGTTTATCCATATGTTCAGATATTCACGTCAGTGTGTCTGCATTAATGTGTTGGGGGGACATGAGTTTTATTTTCAAAATAGAACAGAAAATTAGTGAAAAACTGCATGTGTCTTAAAATTTTGTTACTTGGAACAACAGATAATGCCAAGGTTTCATTTTACTTTTGTTCTGAACTCCATAATTTGATCATGAGTACTGGTTGTCTAATCACTACCAGCATAAAAAATGTAGTATTTTGTATGCCTTTTAAACATCACAGAACAGTTTATGTAGCGCATTGTTGAGATGACAGTGCTGGAGGGGGTGGTGGAAAGCGTAAGGAAAAGGGAAGGGGAAAGTCCCTTTGCTTAATTAAGCAACATTACTTGTAGGCATATGGGGGAGTGGGAGGAGAGTTCCATGCATTCATGACTTTGGCACCAGATGGAGGTAATAGGTCAGTTCCATGTCCCAGCTGCTTCACTCAAAGGTAAGGAGCCCCTGGAATGCTGTAGACAGGAGATTGTGTGGCCACATGCTTGGTCTGGACATGATAGCGAAGAAGATCAATGCACTGACTGTGAATCGAACTCTGATTCTTTTGTCATCCAGCCCATAACCTGGTCACTGTATTGACTGAAGTACACTGGGTCATGTGAAGAATGAGAAGCCATGTCGAAGTTGAGTCGAAAACAATGTTTTGGAGACGTGCTATGTCTGGAGATCTCTGAAACTTAAACACAGCTGTTCACATGAGAAGTTCTAATACTTTATTTTCTGTGACGTGAATGAAAGATATTATTCAGTGTGCCTGATCACAGTGATAGTGATGAAGTTAAAGGGTTTCAGGTGGCAGTTGTAATCAGTACAGAACTTGTTATGTTATGTAAGAGAGGATATTGGACATTGAAACACAATGAACATACATGAAAAAGGTGAGTAGGAAGGAGAGAGAAAATGTAAGAGTTCCTAGGAAAGAGAAAATAAAGATGAAAATGGTAAATCAAAAAGGCTTCTTCTAGGTGTGGAGTTATTTTTGGTATCTTTACAGATGGAGTCACTTGACATGAAATGTAATGGCCACCACTATGACAATTCAAATCTGACAAAATTCGTGGACATCAGGTGGAGACAGTTTAAAGCCCTGCTTGCATAACAACACTGTTTATAGATATTAATATATTTTATACCTCTGTGATTGAAATGTTATCCCTATGTACAAAGATTAAAATAATTTTGTCTGTAAAAAGGTAAAGTTTTCATGCCATGAAAACGTATAGGAGCAGAGTTGTAGCTCCACTCATTTTAACCTTGGTACAAGCTGGAGGTGAGTGGTCAACTTCATGCTCTGGCCACCTTTATGCCTGAGAAAGAACCCTGGTACCAACTGAAAAGGAGGTTGGGTGGGCCTCATAGCTGGTATGGATGTTTTGGAGTAGAGAAAAATGAATTATGCCTTTTCAGATTTGAACCCTGAAAGCACACAGCCTAGTCACTACATTGGCTGAAATTTTACCTGTAGTTAGAAATTTAAATTTTAAAATGTAGTAAGTGGATAATGTCCAGAAATTGCCATAACAGCATAGAACACCATTATGACTTATAACCAGATTTTACTGTTTTATGTGGGTGTGAAACTTAATCCTGTCATATTAATAGAGGTAAGAGCACCAATGAGAATGTATTGAAAACAGGGTGCTGAGGGTATTTGGACCTTAAGAGGGGTGACATATCAGCAGGCCAGACACAATTGCATAATGCGGAGTTTCATGATATGTACCCTTCACGAAATTTTATCAGGATGATCAAATCTGGCTGTGCCATGGCCCAGGCATTCATTTGCCAGCCTCTCAATGCAGTGGCTCTGGTTTGATTGCACGCTACTCCACTTGGGATTTTTGGTGGACAGAGTGCCACTGAAGCAGGTTTTTCTCTGAGTACTTTGCTTTTACCCTGCCATTCAACCAATGCTTCATACTCATTCATTCATCTACCACCAGCACTTATAATACTAGCAATGGACAATATAATCATCATTAAATATATCAGTAACACACTTAAAAACATAAAGTCCAGGGTAAATAGATACCAGGGCATGTAGCACACACAGGAGTGATGAGAAATTCATAAAAAATTTGGCTAGAAAACCTGAAGGGATGACTGACAGTCTAGGTTCTGCTGGGACGGTACGAGTGGAAGGTTCTTGTAAAGAGAGTAATGAAGCTTTGAGTTCTGCTAAAGGTAGGAAACGTTTTGACTGTGCTCCATTAAGAGTATCAAACACATGGTCTTCAAATACATTTCTCTTCAGACTTCACAAAGTACTGACTGATGCAAGTATTAGTTATAAATACCTATATACAGTGCCTTCTAAAATATCCTGTAATTTAGTGTATTATGCCAGTAATGACTTGTATGCATGCCATCTTCATATATTTGCTGTTGTAAAAGGGTTCTAAATTGATTAGATTTGCTGGCTCACACGTGCTCATGACAATGATTTAAAAAAAAATATGTGCATGTATTTTGAATAAAGAAATAGCCTCTAGTGTTTTTTGTTCAGTATGTTGACTGTTTTTGGGCATTCCATTTCAAAATGCTCTTCTGTAAACTGATAAAAATATAAAAAAAATTGATATTTTTCTAAACTGTGCATCTCTTACATGCATTTTGTTGAATAATGTGCTTAAAAGCATTCATGTTCATCATGAAACAGCGATGGACATGTTTCAACTTCATATGTGTGTTTGCATACTTGTATAGGAATCAGAGCTAGTGTACAGGGTGATCCATTTGGGTATGGTTGAAATTAAAATTCTGTGTAAACAGAGCCGTAAGTGGTACATTACACCACGTGTATGTTGTGTGTTCAGACTTGGGAGTTACATAATACTCATGTACATGTGTGACTTGTGATTCATGGTAAAAGTCACAGATCTCAGTGAACTCCTGCAAGCAAAGTCTAACAGTGGTGGGTGTGGTCACACTGGACCCATTGATCGGCCTCCAAATTTCCTTGATGTAACCATGCCTAATTTATCTTTGTGAAGGTTTTTGAAGGGAAGAACTTTGGCTGAGGGTGTTTGTGAATAGGGTATTGAAAGATATCTGGATGTAAGAAGTAGGAAGTAACAGGGGACTGGAGAAAAAAAGCATAATTTGGAGCTTTACAATTTCTACTCCTTGCCAAGTAATATGAGGGAAATCGGGCAAAGGATAATGAGCTGATGGGGCATGTGGCACCTATGGGCTAGAGGAGAGGTGCATATAGGGTTTTGGTGGGGAAACCTGTAAGAGACCACTTGGAGGCTCTAGGAGTAGGTGGAAGGATAATATTAAAATGGATTCTAAAGAAGGATAATTTTAAACCGGTGTTAAAATAGGATGGGAGAGCATAAATTGGAATAATCTGGCTCAGGAGAGGGACAAGAACCGAGCTATTGTGGACACGGCTATGAACCATGTTTCATAAAACCGTGGAATTTCTTGACTGGCTGAGGAACTGTTGGTACCTCAAGAGGCATTCTGCTGCACGGAGTTATAAGGTTCGTGAAGAATGATGGGTATGATAAACCTGCCATGCACATTGATGACCTTAGGGCATACATCGCCGCAGCTTTAATGCAAATGCTCCTCATTTGCACCGTTGTGAATGATTTTAATTCATTATAGATGTTGGTATTGAGTTTGGTATCCCCATGAAACTAGTAAGGCTAGTAAAAATGTGTCTAAATGAAACGTATAGCAGAGTCCAGGCAGGCAAAATTTGTCTGACACATTTCCTATTAAGAATGGTTTGAAACAAGGAGATGCTTTATCGCCATTGCTTTTCAACTTTGCTCTGGAATATGCCATTAGGAGGGTTCAGGCAAACCGGGAGGGCTTGGAATTAAACTACACATCAGCTTCTAGTTTATGCTGATGATGTTAATATATTGGGTGGAAGTGTACATGCTAGAAAGAAAACCACAGAAGCTTTTGTAGTCGCTAGTAAGAAGATTGGTCTAGAAGTAAATGCTGAGAAAACTAAGTACATGATCATGTCTCAAGATCAGAATGCAGGACAAAATCACAACATGAAGATAGATAATAAATCGTTTGAAAGGGTGGAACAGTTAAAATATTTGGGAACAGCCCTAATGAATCAAAATTCCATTCAGGAAGAAATTAAGAGCAGATTGAAGTTGGGGGGATTGCTTGTTATCATTCGGTGCAGGATCTTCTGTCTTCCAGTTTGCTATCCAAAAATAAAAAGATTAAGATATAGAGAACTATAATTTCGCCTGTTCGAGAATAGGGCGCTGAGGAGGATATTTGGGTCTAAGAGGGACGAGGTAACAGGGGAGTGGAGAAGACTACATAACAAGGAACTTAAATGATCTGTACTCATCACCAAAAATTATTCGGGTGATCAAATCAAGAAGAATGAGGTGGGCGGGGCATGTAGCACGTATGAGGGAGGGGAGAGGTGCAGGATTTTGGTGGGGAGAAATGAGGGCATGAGACCACTTGGAAGACCCAGGCGTAGATGGGAGGATAATATTAAAATGGAACTTCAAGAAGTGGGATGGGAGGGCGTGGACTAGCTCAGGATAGGGACAGGTGGCGGGCTCTTGTGAATGCGGTAATGAACCTTCGGGTTCCATAATACGCGGAGAATTTCTTGACTAGCTGACGACCTGTTAGCTTCTCAAGAAGGACTCTGCTCCATGGAGTTAGTAGATCTTGGTAGCAGAGCTCACGGATGTATAGCCCATGATTATCTGTGACGAGCCACAGATTAGAACAGTCTCAAGGGAGCCATCTTTTGTACTGCTTAATCGTACAGTGTGCATGCGGGAAAGTGGTTGTGTGTTTCTGTGGGGTGCAAAGTTAAGAATTACGATATTCTGTGCCGTTTACAATGGCAGAAACGTATAACGAAGTTTCCACACAACGTTTGCAGGTAAGGAAGAACTGGCGTGTCCTATTATTGTTTACAAGCAGCTGGCCCTCATGTGCTGCAGTTGTCAAATGCATTCTTTGCTAGTTCACGTTGTACTGTAGAACTACATTAATGGATGTATCAGTCACTGTACACGTAATCGTAATTATTAGTTTCATTATAAGACATGTTCATTTACACCCTTAAATTGGAGACCCTTGAAGTGGACCACATTTTTTTCGTACGCGTTGTCGTCAATTTGATAACACAAACTTCCTGTACGCGACACGTTAAGTGTATAGCACCACTAGATGTACGTGGGGCGTCAGCCTCACACGCCTGCCGCTTTACCCCTGAGACCCCAGTATCCGCTGGGTGGGGACCAGAACCGGTTTGAACAGTTTGGAGAAGCGACAAACACTTTGCTTCTGCCAGGAATCATACAAAATAGGGGTTATATTTATCATATCCCACAAGGAAATTGTAAATTGTAATTACGCAGTGTAGATCTATGCAATAAATTTTGTGCAAACTTTTCGAAACCGAATATCTGGAAACGACAAGGAATAATATAAAGGAAACTTCTGATGGTATTGGGGGGAAAAAATTTCTGGAAACGCGTATATTTTTGTGTACGGAAATTGACATAATCGAATCTACTTTCCAAAGCGTTGAAGATAAAGATACTCGGGAGAAAGGTAGTAATGTCAAATTGTATTGGCATAAGACGTGGCCCTTTCTTTTGACGGTACAACAAATTTCAAGGATGTATAACAGCAGTACTCAGGCTTTGATAGAATGAGATCAGCCCATGTAAACATTCGTGCCGACTCAGTATTAGTGAGCATGTCTGCGTCCTGTTCAACGCTGTATAATTTCTGGGGACGAAACGTCTTGCTTATTAGTAATAGTGTAAAAATACATAATTGTACTCGACGCAAATTAATGAATTCATCAGGCACTTAGAATACTTTATCGCGTGCGACTTCCCTTGCAGTTATCACTTGATGGTATAGTTGTTAGGCACATTCGCAAAACATTTGAGACTTAGCTTCGTCCATCTGCCTCCTCCATGGAAGAACTTGTCCTTTAGGTCACTGGTATTCAACCTTTTTTGTTCGCGACCCCCCACATATAATTTCACTTCAACTTTGTACCCCCAAAGTTGTTGGTGCATAATTCAAGTTATACATAGTCTATAATCTACATCTAAAATAAGTTAAATAAATTACATCCAAAATAATGTATTAAATAATAAGTTTTAAATGAGAAAAAGGAGAATCAAGCTGTTAAATAACAAATATATTATTGCCTATCATATAAAAATTAATAAAGGAACAAAGGTATTTTAGCAAAGTAAAATTATATGCACTATGTGGAATGAAATGAAACTAGCCGCCCAGATAAGAATTGCATAAAGGAGAGAGAGAGAGAGTAAATGGCGCTCCCAAATCCCATGTCCTTACGTCCGGTCGCTTGTGGCTAACCTTAAATTTGGCTTGATTATTCAGTGTTTATCATGAAATAATATATATATTTTTTTTAATTTTACGTACCCCCAAAGATGTCTTCGCGTACCCCCGGGGGTACGCGTACCCCAGGTTGAATACCACTGCTCTAGGTAAAAGATAAAAACAAAACCTGGACAGGCCCTGATTGTCTCCAGGAGGTTCCCAGATTTCCATACAAGGTATGGTAAGGTCAGCCCTACACACCGGCCGCCTTTACCCCCCAAGAAATATTTCTGGTACTCATTTCTGTTAGAGGTTGAGTCAACCCCAGGCCCATAGTGCGGCTGGAAGGATTAAGCAATGAAAAATTCCAATGACCCCATCGGGAATCGAACCCGCGACCTTCCGGCTTGTAGCGCAGTGCGTCAACCAACTGCGTCACCGCGTGGGAACTTGTCCTCTACCACAGGAATTGTTATGAAAGTTTATATGGGGGATTAACTAAGAGCTGTAGTCGAAAATCAGTTTTGGTTAAAATCTGACAAAAATTACACACTTCACATGAAGGCCTGCGTAAATTTATGATAAAATCTTGCTGTATTCTTCTTGTGAATGCGGTAATGAACCTTCGGGTTCCATAAAACGCGGGGAATTTCTTGACTAGCTGACGACCTGTTAGCTTCTCAAGAAGGACTTTTCTCCATGGAGTTAGTCAGTTAGTATTCTTCTTGGATTGAACAGTCTTCGGAAAATAGTTTTCAAGAGTGTCTACTTGATGTCAAATACATTTTTTTTGCCTGAGTCATGCCTTTTGCAAGAAACGTGACCGAACCAGAAGGCAAAGAGAAGGTTTATCTGAGTTTAACATGGTGCCACACAGATGCCGCTTGCATGCCGTATACTTGAGGCAAAAATACACACAGTCTCACCTGCACTCAGATGTACGAAAACCGAGAAATTACGCAACAAACCAACTGTCATTACGATCTGTTTGGCCGCATTGTACATATCAAGTAGGCCATCAACGAGCGAACAGTCTTTTGTTTCCTGTAGTGTATCCATTCGGTAAATGTTAGTACAATATATAGGGGTAAATGCATGAAGGGTTGACCTCGGTGGACTAGTGGTTAGCGTGCTCGCCACTGGACCCAAGGTTCGCGGGTTCGATCCCGACCGAGGATTTTTAAGGGTGATAAAAATTCGGAGGGGAAGTAAAGCCGTCGGTCCCATGTCGTAGATTTACGGCATGTAAAAGAACCTTACGGGCATGAATAAAAAACGTTGCGTAAGCTAAATTGCCTCCATTTCTCACCCAAGTCTCCTGACTGCCCGCCAGATGGCTCTGGCGGACACATCAGAATCGATAGAACAGCAGCGCGGCCAGTTGTCCAGTCACCAACTGCCACGAATGCGCACGACTTAGTAACCTCGGAAAGAGGAGGCCTGAGCCCATATAGGGCTGTTGAGCCATGGTTATTGTTATATATATAAATGTATGAAGGATGTGTGAGTTGCTCTGAAAGTCATTTCCTTCCCCAACGGCTACGTAGAAGTGTTAACTATGACAGTTCAAAGCGGACAAACCAGGATGCGGAGATTCGAACGCGCCTCAGTACATTTCCTATTTTATTTAGTTTTGACTTCCTACTGCAGTGTTGCTCATCTGCCATACGTAGAAGTAGACTGTTTCCAGGAAAAGGGGGGAAAATTGAAGCTAGAGGGATAATTAATGAGAGAAGGGAAAACTACCCTGTTTTTATTTCCGTGTTCGGGGCATCAATAAATGCTGTATTCCTTGGCCTGTGTAAGCCATATTGTGCCACTGGACCATCACACTGCCTAATACTAGAATGTAATGGTGAGTGCCGCACTTGTGTTGTTTCTGAAGTTTGTGCATTAAAATCTAGACTTCTGTTGCGAATTTAAGTATTTTATAAGCCCTTCCAAATCTAAAGCTGTTTGCCATTCTAAACATGATAAACAGACATGTTTAAGAACTACTTTCTCCTAATGATATAACTGTCGCAATATGAGTAAGTTAAAAGATATAGTCTAACAAAACTACATTTATTAAAAACAATATTTTGCTTTTCAGGAAGTTACATGTTTCAACTCTAATGGGTTTTCATCAGGCTTTGTATAAAATATGTAAAAGGAATTATTAAATAGTATTACAATTTCATTTCTTGGCGTTTTGTAAAATTATATAGGATCGAAACATGTAGTTTATTGAAAAACAAAAATATTTTAAAATAAATATAATTATGTTGGACGTTACCTTTTAATTTGTTGATATCTTAGAAATCGCAACAGGATGTCGCGTGTCAAGTTTAACCATATAAAGTGGTTTGTGTAGTCAAGATATGTTTGCAAATTTGGAAAATGATAATAGTTACTTAAATAGCTATGTAGTATGTTGTCTGTAGTGACACTTCATATGGAGCACCCTCGCAAACCATCGTCGATTCGCTAACTAGCTCCGTGTTTTCCTTTTCATATCACTGTCGATAAGCCACTCAACAAATCGCCAACACGGGCACACGAATATGTCGACAAACTGGCCCTACTGCACCGGCATCCGGTTCACACAATCATATACTATACTTCTAAAACGTATTTCAGTATCAATTTCACACCTACGTATTTCCTCTTCAGATTTCCTGGTAAAATAAAGTAGTTCTCCCTAGAACAGGCCACGAAGGCCCAGAGGGGGTTAGAGGTATAGCTCTACTCTTATTTAACCCTGGACACTAGATGGGGTGGGTGGTCAACTACACGCCCCGGCCGCTTTACCCCCGGGAAAGAGACCCGGTACCCATTGTACAGGAGGCTGGGTGGGCCCCAGGGCCTGGTAAAAATTTTATTTGCATTTCTGTTATTCCCCCTACGTGCAGCACGTTAAGCCCATCCAACCTCCTCACTTTGTTTATCCAAATAATAAACTTGGGCCTTGGGAGCTCCTTCTCCGTGGGTCAAGCAGGAAGGACGTGAAGCTCGCCACTCACCCCATTTAGAGCTGTGGTTAAGCATGAGTGGAGCTATACCTCCACTCCGTCTTATGTTTTCATGGTAAGAGTCACTCATTCCAAGACGTAATAACTAGTTTTCATGTGTTGGTAACCCTGCACACTTGTTACAAAATCATATGCGTAGTAACACTGTCTACTTCCAGATGCAGCAGAGTGGTTGTGTACATTTACATAGCCATTGATCCCTTTTTGTTCGTGACGAAGCCATCACGAAATATTCCCTGTGTGAACCTGTATCTATAGTTGGGCAATAGTTTTGTTCAGAATCGCGTGTGAACGAATTTAGAGAAAAACATCCGGATTTATTACTACAATATACATCAAAACTATAGGTTAGTAGCCCATTTTTCGTGAAAGAGGTAACGTTCATGATAAAAAAAAGTATTGTACGCCAGTCATTGCTAACGGAAGAAAAACTTGGTGTTAACGTTTATTGGTTTATAGGTAATTTTATCCTTGTACACGCCATGAAGGCATGTAGGAGGAGTAGAGGTATAGCTCCACTTGTTCTTAACCTTGTCTGTGTATGTGAGTGGGTTAACTTCACGCCCAGGTCGTTGTACTTCGGTTAAGGAAACCCCGGTACCCACTTCAATTCGTACAGACATATGCCTATATTTCTTTTCAAAGTCGGTTCTTGCTATAGAACGTAAAAAGTCGTCTGTTACAGTATTTGTGCCTCGTTTAGAACTCGGCCCTCTACCACCCAAATCAGTTCCACGTCAGTTCGTGCCGATCTTCACCTCAGTCCTCAATGCCAGCTCCTGTTCAGCAGGACAGACCTTCTTGTGCCACTGTATTTGAACTGTTGGTGAAAGCAACCTTTTGCTACTCTTATAAACTGTTCTTCAACTCGTGCAGGCAGATCTCACTCGTTAATAGCGGTGCGTCTTCAGCAATGACAGTCTTTTGTTACTACATCATTTGTGATTTCCTGTGAAATCAGCCATGGTATCTACATTTCAGCACGTACAAGGAGATTCATATCTTTTTTATCAACACCAATATGCGCATGTAGACACTAACACGACTTTTGCATTAATTAATCTTGTGCAGGGCATGCATGCTGTTAATAAATTGGGATTAGGCAGAATTGAGGCCTTGTGCAGGGAATGCATGCTGTTAATAATTGGTATTAGGCAAATTGAGCCTGTGCAGGGAATGCATGCTGTTATTAATTGGATTAGGCAGAATTGAGTCCTTGTGCAGGGAATGCATGCGTTAATAATTGGGATTAGGCATAATTGAGGCATTGCGCAGGGAATGCATGCGTTAATAATTGGGATTAGGCAAATTGAGGCCTTCTGCAGGGAATGCATGCGTTAATAATTGGAAATAGGCATAATTGAGGTCTTGTGCAGGGAATGCATGCTGTTAATAATTGGGATTAAAACAGAATTGAGGTCTTGTTAGCAGGAATGCATGCTTTAAATAATTGGGATTAGGCATGAGATTGAGGCCTTGTGCAGGGAATGCATGCCGTTAATAATTGGAATATAGAGCAGAATTGAGGTGCTTGTGCAGGGAATGCATGCTGTTAATAATTGGGATTAGGCAGAATTGAGGCCTTGGCAGGGAATGCATGCCGTTAATAATTGGAATAAGCAGAATTGAGGCTCTTGTGCAGGGAATGCATGCTGTTAATAATTGGGATTAGGCAGAATTGAGGCCTTGTGCAGGGAATGCATGCTGTTAATAATTGGGAATTAGGCAGAATTGAGGCCTTGTGCAGGGAATGCATGCTGTTAATAATTGGGATTAGGCAGAATTGAGGCCTTGTGCAGGGAATGCATGCTTAATAATTGGGATTAGCAGAATTGAGGCCTTGTGCAGGAATGCATGCGTTAATAATTGGGATAGGCAGAATTGAGGCCTTGTGCAGGGAATGCATGCTGTTAATAATTGGGATTAGGCAGAATTGAGGCCTTGGCAGGGAATGCATGCCGTTAATAATTGGAAATAGCAGAATTGAGGCTTGTGCAGGGAATGCATGCTATAATAATTGGGATTAGGCAGATTGAGGCCTTGCGCAGGGAATGCATGCCGTTAATAATTGGGATTAGGCAGAATTGAGGCCTTGTGCAGGGAATGCATGCTGTTAATAATTGGGATTAGGCAGAATTGAGGCCTTGTGCAGGGAATGCATGCCGTTAATAATTGAATATAGCAGAATTGAGGCCTTGTGCAGGAATGCATGCCGTTAATAATTGGGATTAGGCATAATTGAGGCCTTGTGCAGGGAATGCATGCTGTTAATAATTGGGATTAGGCGAATTGAGGCCTTGTGCAGGGAATGCATGCGTTAAAATGGGATTAGGCATAATTGAGGCTTGTAGCAGAATGCATGCGTAATAACTGGATAGCTAATGAGCCTATCAGTGTGCCCGTCTATACATTTTACACTTGGTTCATTCCCAACACTTCTGTCTTACTGTTAGACGGAGCAACAAGGGCCTGGTTTCGTTTCTATTTTATAGGGATGACCGTGCGGACACCATTGCACGGATACGAACCTCTTGGGAGAAAAGGGAAGGCGAGTTGTGTAGCCAGCTGCAGACATTTATGCGCAGCGTGTTACATCAGCACGAAACAAATTAGAAAATTAAAAAACATAATTTTCCCAGACTAGGAAGTGTGGTAAGATTATGAACTAATAAAACTGCCGCAAAACACATTATTTATTGTATAACAATACCCTGCTAACAATAGGTCTGCTGTCGACAGGCTTTGTTATAGAGTAAATATATTTGGGCCGAAACATGTAGCTTAATGTTAATATGGCTATACAATAAATATAGTCGTGGCCGATCCCAGTGGCCGCGCGGCCTAAGGCGTGGACCTGCGGCCGCTCGCTTGCTGGGGTTGTGGGTTCGAATCCCGCCGGGGCATGGATGTCTGTCTGTTGTGAGTGTTGTGTGTTGTCAGGTAGAGGTCTCTGCGACGGGCTGATCACTCGTCCAGAGGAGTCCTACCGAGTGTGGTGTGTCTGAGTGTGATCGTGAAGCCTCGATATTGAGGAGGCCCTGGCCCACTAGGGGCTGTCGAACCATAGGAAAAAAAAAAAAAGAAGAAATGTAGTCGTGTTTGAAGGTAGTTTTATTCGTTAATTGTTTGCACAACGCAACGCAATATCTTCCATTAAAATATACATTCCCGGAATTTTTCTCTCCGAAATACGAACCCAGGACGTACAAAAGAAGAAGCCGGAATTTACAAACCGAATACGAAAACAAGGGCTTACTGTATATACGGTACAGTTACGTGCATTTCTTCTAACGCTTTCTGCCTTTTGTATTTTCGCCGTGTCTCTGTGTTACGAACACAGAGACACGGCGAGTATTGTCTGCCTTCAGCAAATTAATTCCTCCCCCGGGTGTATCATATAGTGTAGGGCCGAGAAGGCTAATTGCAGTAGCAACATTTAGTTGTTAATTATCGCGCGTAGGTCACAGGTCGTTAGGGTCAAGTGTTAGTCAAGTCAGAGGAAAAACAGTTTCACAAAATGTGTTAGGGCAGATGCTTTTGAAACGGACCGCTGTTTGCTTGTGTTTCCTTCGTTTGTTTAAAACACTTCCGATGGCTCAGATTATGCGTGTACTCTCATATGATAAGGCAGTTATAAAATAATGAACTAGAAGGCATGTGGAAGGAAGCAGTCTTTTCCTAACTGAATGTGTAACCTGCATCAGAATACCCTGTCTCCGGCCCTAGATCAGAACCATGGAACTTCCGGATATGAATGTCAATCAGTCACATGTGACGTGCATAATACACATTTAATATGCAGTGATCCAATTTTACGTACACAGAAGACAAGAAAGTATACGAACTATATTAAGCCATCAATATCTGCCTCGGTGCATTGTACGGGCCTTTAATACTTCACATGCTGTCGGCCTCGGTGCACGGTACGGCTATTGCCTTAAAGGGTACTATGAATTTAAAACCCCTCCGTCCTGCGCAGTAATTGAAATTTAAGCTTCTGCGTAATTGAGGGCTTATCTTTCCATTATTTACGTCAGTCTGTGTGCAGATTGTAACTACGAAGGACGAATTAGAAGCGCGGCGATCAGTTGTGAGCGTAATATTCAAAAGTACAATGTTCTGACTTCAGCAATTATGCCAGATGTAACAGAGTGCTGCAGTGCAGACACTGTAATGATATCGTAACGAGACACTACTTATAAACGTAACATTGAGGCACGTTCGCGTAACCATTATTGTCGTGGAAAAGCAATAAGCGATATACTCGTATTATCATAAATGTACATAGGTCTTCATGTAAATGCCCGTTATTGTTGTCAGATTTCAGTGAAACTTTAATTTTCTCGAAGATTTTCGAAAAAAAAATACTCGAATGTCATATTTCATGAAAATCCGTCCAGGGGGAGCCGAGTTGTTCCATGCGGACGGACAGACGGACGTGACGGAGCTAATAGTTGCTTTCGCAATGTTTGCTAACGTGCCTAAAAAGTATTAACATAAAATATATGAATATGTTTATGATGTACCATCGTTCAAATTTCCAGTTATTAACTAGTCCACCCCATCGAAAGGAAAGCTGAATTTAACACGACTTCTTGACTTCTTAACAACACTTTGTCAGTTGTAAAATATATATAACATCGCAGCTGTGATGTAAGTTCATGAAAGCAGCTCATTCACTTCAGTTTAATGTCGAGGTTATGAATTCGTGGAGCTCTGCTTGCGTTCCCCCCCATTCATCTTACGTTAGAGGCGTGGACCTTAAATTACAGGGACAACCTTACCTGTTACAAAGCGGCGTCTTTAATAATTCAGGTCTCTTGAGGGACAGAAACGCTGGTACTGGAATGAAGAGGTTTGTAGGTTAGGAGGCGGGACGTCGGTGCTGGGTGTTTCGGAAGACAGACGGATCGATCTGGAACATTATAAGCATGCGCGTCTCCCTTGGCATGGAAATTTGGTAGTTGGGGTTATTCGAGGGGTAGCAGTGGGTTTTAGGTGATGAGAAACCAGTAGTTGTATGTATGTGTGTGTGGCCTAGAGGGTGAGGGAAGTACATGTGTAGAGTATGATTCCATAATTTTCCGTCTGTACCTAGTGGCGCTACAGTCAATAAGCACTGAACAGTTGAGGTCGATTTCTGTCGACGGTTGACACAGAAGGGACACACAGTTCGGGGGTTCTGCTGGGCTTGGCGATTGTCGCCAAGGAAGGAGTGCGGGCAATGACGTATTCTAAATTGTACTTAAGTTTAAGAATAATGTGAGGATCAGAGATGTATTTCGGCTGTTGTGACAGTTATGTGTGTGTAAACTGTATGCAGTGTGGTGACTATTGTTGGTAATGATGTTAAACTGGGCTGCAGTGTCAGAATGGGCAGCACTGCCTTCGGAGTGAGTATGCATTTCTTTGTGATGCATTGTAGTTCAGTTATGGGTAAAATGGCGTTTCAAGTTACCATTTTCACACTTTAAAATCCCAATGATTTTTTTTGACACCATTTACTTAGAACTGCCTTACTTTCTGTAATTAATATTTATATATCCGTCTCGGGTTAGTAGATAACAAGGAGTTCCGGGCGAAAACGAAACATCTCATATTCCTAATGCATAAAATTTCAGTACCACAAACTAAAATTAATGAATGTAACGTCGATCAAAACTCTATTTATATGGTTAATTTAATATTTTGTGCTACATGTTTCGGCCTTTTGGCCATCATGAGGTATTGAAATCACGCAATGAAACTGAAGTTGTAATTAACCTTCCTCACAGTGTTTTATGATGTGATATACCGGATTATGGTCAAAAGGCCGAAACATGTAGTACGAAGCATTAAATAACCATATAAATAGAGCTTTGATCGACGGTATATTCCTTGATTTTGAATTCATATTCGTCACAACGGGATGTACAAACCAAAGTTCCAGTCATACGCATCTTGTGTTGATGTTCCATAAGTCTGTAATCGAAAGATACGCAATTTGACTAGTGTTTGTGCGCGCTGGGCTGGTCTGCAGTTTGTCACATGATTAAATATTACTATGTTCATTATTCATTTCAATGTCTGCAGTTGGAAGTGCGTTGCAGGTTACAGTCATCAGCGTTTTATAACCGTGATACACTTTTGGGAAGAATTCATTGCATAAGGATAGAACTTGTTCACGTAAAAATTGGCGGATATCACCTGAAATGTTCGCACTTTCGCCATGTTTTACTTGTTCAAACACTAACAATATTTCATGCACAATATATAGCAACGTTCATAATCTGTCATCATCCTATACTCAGTATTTACAAATCTAAAGATCTCTTGCCGATCCCAGTGGCCGTGCGGTCTAAGGCGTGGGTCTGCGGCCGCCCACTTACTAGGATTGTGGTTTCGAATCCCGCCTAGGGCATGGATGCCTGTCTCTTGTGAGTGTTGTGTGTTGTCAGGTCTCTGCGACGGGCTGGTCCTTTCGTCCAGATGAGTCCTACCGAATGTGGTGTCTAAAAAAAATGTGATCGTGAACCCTCGAAAAATGAGGCGGCCTAGGCCCCCAAGGGGCTCTCGAGCCATTGAAAAAAAAAGTCATATCACAGCCAGATTGAAAGCTTCATTAATTTTTTTTACATTCCTACCATGATGTTGAGTTACATACTTTAATGTGGTTACGTAAGCCGTTTCTCGACAATGACTTAGGGCACCATACATCAGTTCAAGGCCTGCATTAGATGGAACTGACATCGCAGCAACTCACAATTTCGTGGGAATTCTACTATTGATCATTCATTCATTCATTCATTCATTCATTCTACAGTCTGTCTTACGACAGGTCCGTAGCCTCTTCCAAAGCGAGTTCTCCACAGGGTGCGATCCAGTGCTTCCTCTTTCAATTTCCAGTATCTTCTCTTTTCCTTAACGCCATCCAGTAGCTGCTTACGCCTTCTTCCTCGTCCTCCCGCCATTTCTATCCTTCCTTCTAACTTTCCTTCAATCACGTGTTTTAGAAGGCAGTTTCTACGCAAGATGTGTCCAATCCAGTTAGCCTTTCTTCTTTTTATTGTATGTAGGATATTCCTCTCCTCCTTGACTCTGTGTAATACTTCTTCATTTCTCACACGATCGGTCCAACTGATCTCCATTCTTCTCCAGCACCACATTTCAAAACTTTCCCGATACTTCTGATCTACTTTCCGAAGTGTCCACGTTTCAGCACCATACAAAGCAATGCTTCAAATGTAGCACTTTACTAGCTTCTTGCTTAAATTTAAGTCCAGTTTGCTGGTGAAAAGAGTCTTCTTCTTGTTGAATGCTGCTTTTGCCATACAATTCTGGATTTAATTCACGTACACACCTTGCATAATTTGTTATCATGCTACCCAAATAATTGAAATATTCCACATTCTCCAATTGTTTTTTATCTATTATAATTTTCATTGGGGATGGTTGCCTTGAGATTCTCATTACCTTAGTTTTTTCCACATTCATTTTCATTCCATAGCGTCTTCCAATTTCAATTAGTCTATCAATCATGCCCTGTATCACCTTTTCTTCCCTAGCCAGTAGCACAAGATCATCTGCATATTTCACAGTGCAAATTACTTGTCCTCCTATTTTGAAGTCTCCAAACCCTTCAAGAGCTTCCTTGGTAAGGTACTCGCTGTATAAGTTGAACAGAATCGGCGACAAACAGCAACCTTATATTATATTGTAGGGAATTAAAATGTACAACTACGGAGTGACCTCCAATTGCACAACATTTATGTCAAACAACCCCCCCCCCCCCATCTTTAGTGCCGTGCTAACCATCGACATATACACAGGCCACCTCCGAGACACTGGACTCCATATCGCTGCATCTCTGCATCAGTATTACACTGAACAGTTTACATCTCACTTCTACTACATGCTGTACAAGGTATCGTGATACATTTACTTACAACGTTAGGTGTTGTTTTATACACCGGTACGTGATGTACTATTATATACTCCCTGGTGATGATCCCTTAGGAACTGAAACACGTTGGAGTCTATTATTTTAATATAAATAATAGTAGTGGGTATATTGTACGCCAATCCCAGTGGCCGTGCGGTCTAAGGCGTGGGTCTGCGGCCGCTCGCTTACTAGGATCGTGGGTTCGAATCCTACCGGGGGCATGGATGTCTGTCTCTTGTGAGTGTTGTGTGATGTCAGGTAGAGGTCTTTGCGACGGGTTGGTCACTCGTCCAGAGGAGTCCTACCGAGTGTGGTGTGTCTAAAAATTGTGTCATCGTGAAGCCTCGAAAAAATGAGGCGGCCTAGGCCCCCAAGGGGCTGTCGAGCCATTGAAAAAAAAAAGTATATTGTACGTTTAGTTTGCAGTTCAAAATATTAGTTTTATATGAAGATCATGAAATTTGGTCACTTTTTAAAAAAATGAAGTCTCATAGTAAATAGAGTTTGACATCTTTTTTCTTTCAATGGCAGTATTTTACTTGGAATTTTTTTTCCCTTTGTTACTAATGGTGATCAGAACACGCTTCATTGGATGGGACTGTATGTATACCTCGATCTATGTATAACTGTATGTATACCTCGATCTATGTATAACTCTGTGTATACCTCGATCGCTGATGTCTGAAATAAACAATCCACAGAATTTCTGCAATGTAAGGCGTGTAAGTTTATTTGATGCACATTCAGATTTGTAGAGATTAGCCATGTCTGTCTTGTCCACGAATGACAGCTGCAGGTTGGCTGAACCGGTTGTTAATTTAATTTTATATTCGGGAGTTTACCTAAAATGTGTTGACCGTCTCAGACTTTGGTAAAAACGTACAAAAAATAATGGTCACGTTACACGAATACTTTGTACGTTCGTGCGGACATCTCGTTTGTAACTCGCTAAATACGTATCGAAGTAAAAAAAAATGTCTGAAATGGAACTGGTAGAGAAATGTGAAAACACACTTCATATGACAAGAAATGCAGATATACTCCGCCTAAACACAACTTTATTTTACAGATAAAACCAACCAGCTACATGTTTCGGCTAATGACCGTAGCCGTCACCAGGCTGATCACAAAAATGTAAAAAGAAATATTTACAGCTGCATTGGTGGTTAGAAATATTGAATCTTACAAATGTAGTGTTGTATAATATACATGACATATAAATTGCGCAGCTTCGGGAATAAGTCTACGAAGTTTGTAAAAATTGTCACTTTGTATAATTTATGAAATTTAAATGAACACATTTCTACAATTAAATTTCATAAATAATACAAATACTCAATTTTTATACACTTCATAAATCATTATTCCTGAAGCTGCGCAATTTGTATGTTTTGTATATTATACAACACTACATTTGCAAGGTTCGAGATCTCTATAACCACCAATGCAGCTGTAAATATTCGAGATCTATAACCACCAATGCAGCTGTAAATATTCGAGATCTCTAACCACCAATGCAGCTGTAAATATTCGAGATCTCTAACCACCAATGCAGCTGTAAATATTCGAGATCTCTAACCACCAATGCAGCTGTAAATATTCGAGATCTCTAACCACCAATGCAGCTGTAAATATTCGAGATCTATAACCACCAATGCAGCTGTAAATATTCAAGACCTCTAACCACCAATGCAGCTGTAAATATTCGAGATCTCTAACCACCAATGCAGCTGTAAATGTTCGAGATCTCTAACCACCAATGCAGCTGTAAATATTTGAGATCTCTAACCACCAATGCAGCTGTAAATATTCGAGATCTCTAACCACCAATGCAGCTGTAAATATTCGAGATCTTTAACCACCAATGCAGCTGTAAATATTGGAGATCTCTAACCACCAATGCAGCTGTAAATATTGTAGATCTCTAACCACCAATGCAGCTGTAAATATTCGAGATCTCTAACCACCAATACAGCTGTAAATATTCGAGATCTCTAACCACCAATGCAGCTGTAAATATTCGAGATCTCTAACCACCAATGCAGCTGTAAATATTCGAGATCTCTAACCACCAATGCAGCTGTAAATATTCGAGATCTCTAACCACCAGTGCAGCTGTAAATGTTTCCGTTTTATATGTTTGAGATCGGCCTGATGATGGCCACCATCATTAGCCGAAACATGTAGCTGGTTTTATCTGTAAAATAAAGTTGTGTTTAGACTTAGTATATCTGCATTTGTTGTGCCATTTTAACACAACGGGGATGAATCAGCTTAAGACACGTCATGTGAGTGTAACATTTTCGTAATTCCTACTGTTGTCGAGCTAATGTAAGAGGTTAAAGCTGACGCATCGGGATGTTTAGTACATTTCCTAACGAGTATTGAATGCAGACGCTATGAGATTCCACAGTGCATAAAGGGATTAGAGTTCAGTCAATACCCCAGACAGAAACCTTTCATGGCGGCTATGTGAGGAACGTATAACATCTGACATGCTTATATTTACCAGTACGAGGGAGCCGAAAAGTATCAGGGCGCCCCTCTGGCTTTATAGCATAAAACTAAGTGACCTTCAAACAGAAAATATTTATGGGGTTTCAACTGGACTATTCTAAAATCTACTGTTTGCATGGAAGGTAAAATGTGAAGTTGTCCCTTTGCACGACATGAACGCGTATGGGAGAGGAGGTATAGCTCCAGTCATTAACCTAGGCACTGGATGGGGTACGTGGTTAGCTTCACGCCTTGGCCGCTTTAATCCTGCGAAAAAATTTCCGGCGCCCACTGAATAGGAGGCCCTGTGGAACCCAGAGCAGGTGTAGGCTTTTTGTAAAAGAGAAAATTTCTTGCTCCTGGCAGGGATCGAATCATGGTATTGAGACCATTGTCTTAGGCGTTGTACCGATTACGCTGTCCCGGCTTTATCCAGAAGGAAAGTCATAATTATAATGGAGGAAATTTGTTGCTATGTTACCCTTAGTATGCCCTCAGAGATACGCAGCTTTTTTTTTACAGATACGAATATCCCCCAGTAACGAATTTTGAACACTTTCGCATTCCTGCGGCGTGTCTGTTAGAATCGCTTCGTCCGTCTGTCCATCCTTCTATTTGCATGAAACAACTCGAGAACCACTGGAAGGGTTTTCATGAATTTTGGAATTTGAGGGTTTTAATATGTTTTATACATGTTTTTTTAGTTTTTGGTTTAAGTCGGTCAAAATTGACGGACACTTTGCATCAAAACACGCATGTCTTTGGAGCGACAATTTTTCTGCCAGAAGTCTCAGGTACAAGCATAACACACATTGTAGGTACATTAAACTATATACGTAGGTCTTGCAGGTTTCCAGACAATTCAACGAAAGTTAGGGTAATGCCCCATACTTGGTAAGCTGTATGTAAGTACAGGCATACACAAAAGAATGGTGCGGTTTTAATAGTGTTCACTATTAAAACCGCACCATTCTTTTGTGTATGCCCTATATTTCCTATATTTAAGAATGGTTTTCCGAACCTACACGAAGATAACCGAAATCTCTTATTGTTGATATTAAACGAAGCTCTTTCATACCAGAATTTGTAGGTTTATATGTCTGTCTGTCTACCTGATACAGTTCGCTTAGTTGAGTGATTGAGTCACCCCCTGGCTCGATTGTTATCAGTAATAACTGATATTAATCGGAACATCGATTACTACCGATTGTTACAGTTTTTCGGTGGAGTAGCGCGTAAATATGATGGCAGCCTTTCGTATGACGTCACGCGGATAATATATGTATATTTAATTAAAATATAAGTCTGCCATAAGCTGCACTCTGTTACTATTTAAACTGTATCTTAATTTTAGTCGTCTTATGTTTAGGTCATACATGTCTGTCTGTCCATGACACTTTTCTCTACAATTCTCACATTGGGATCTTTCACTCACTACATGCATAAGGTGTCAAACAGTTCCTATTGCAGCCTTGCGGTTACATAGTAAAGCCTACTTTAATACGTAACGTAAACTGACTTATCCCTGTATACCTGGCACAGAATTTTATTGCAGTTCGATATGGGAGGCTGTCAGTAACTTTTATTTTATTAACTACGTTCTTAAGTGATAATGAACTTTTGCATGCAAAATTTGGATAACGAAATTTCTCATTTCATTCCTTTCTTATTTGGGGCAACAGATGTTTTCAAAGTTACGTCTTTTAGCATCGCCACGTCTCTTTTTTTTCTACTTCCCTTCTGTCTATCCAGAACAGCCGAAGATGTTTTCAAGAAATTTGGTATAATAAAATATAATATACCATAAATAATATTTAATAACATTTGTTGGCTTCGACCTCGGTGGACTAGTGGTTAGCGTGCTCGCCACTGGACCCAAGGTTCGCGGGTTCGATCCCGACCGAGGTCGATGGATTATTAAGGGTGATAAAAATCCGGAGCACCACAAATGCGCAGACCACGTAACCTCGGAAAGAGGAGGCCCAAGTTCATATAGGGCTGTCGAGCCATGGTTATTATTATTATTATTATTATTATTATTATTATAACATTTGTTGGTACATTCCCATTTTCGGTCGGACAAACAACCGGATATGTGTGTCAATAACTATGTGTCAGTACTGCGTGTCGTCGTAACAGAAGTGTTTTGGGTTTGAGAACGGGGTGCGAGCCTAAGAGGGAGGGGGCACCAGGGGACCACAGAAAATTGCGTAATGGTGAACTTCGTGATTTATACTGCTCAAAATATATCATTTGGGTGACAAAATCGTGGAGAATGAGACGGGCGGGGCATGTTGCATGTATGGGGGAGAGGAAAAGTACATACAGAGTTTTGGTAGGGAAACCTGAAGGAAAGGGACACCTCGGAATATCTGGACGCAGATGGGAGGATAATATTAGAATGAATCTTAAGTAAATAGGATTATATTGCTTTCTCTGAATTCGCCTGAATCAGAACAGGGACAAGTTACTTGCTGTTATGAACATAATAAAAACTACTCTAATGCTGTCCATACCGTGTATGTGTATGTGCGTATGTTTAACGCACTTCAGCATACTGCGTCAACATGTCGCGTTTCAAGTAATAATGTTCGTAATGGATATTTTAACACATGTGCTTGTGTGTTTAAGTGTTAAATGTGTTCCCCACCTGAAGATGGTGTACCAGTGCACCGAAACATGTTGGTGTTTGTGTAAAGTGATTGCATATTATGTTTTAACACTGTGTACGAGTTGGTGATAATATGTATTATTTTAAACATAATGAACATTCATGTTGCTTAAGATGCGTAGAATTTCTTGAGTATGTGATCACATCTTGGCTTCTTAAGAAGGACTCTTCTCCATGGAGTTAGTTGGTTAATTTGTTACTTTTTAACCAATAAAAGTGATAGAAAATAAAATTGTAGACACACGCACATATGTTGTGTATTTCTTTGATATTTGTCGCTAGTCGTATGGTGTCCGAGTTGAAGAGAAGGGAGAAAACACCCCAAGTTTATAACGCTATGCGCAAAACACCCCACGTTTATAACGCTATGCGCAAAACACCCCACGTTTATAACGCTATGCGCAAAACACCCCTAGTTTATAACGCTATGCGCAAAACACCCCACGTTTATAACACTATGCGCAAAACACCCCACGTTTATAACGCTATGCGCAAAACACCCCACGTTTATAACGCTGTGCGCAAATTGCCTGTTTTTTTTCCTTTCACAATGATAGGCTTCAACAGCTGTGCTATTAATTTGAGGGTTTTTTAATATTTCGAACACGTGTTGTGATTTATCTTTGCTGTCAAATTGATCGATAAGCCGAAACATATGTAGGGTTTTTATGTAATATTTTAAAGAATATTTTAGTGTTCTTTAAATAAATAAGTGCATTTGGTTGGTGTAAAACAGTATTAACGGGTTGAGACTGTTTGAGAACAGCATGCTGAGGAAAATATTTGGGCCCAGAAAATAAGAACCAACAGTAGGACTGATAAAACTGCATGATGATGGGCTTCCAAATGTTATTAGGGCATGCAAATCAGTGAGGTGGGAACGAATCGGCTGACGGATGGGAAAAATTTCATTTTATGCACATTTTGCGCACAACATAAAGAACGCAGATTTCTTGATAATTCGATTCATTTCAGTGTGTTGACTTTAATGCCAATATCATAGGGCCAATTATGAAACCAGAACAAATATGTTGTAGATAAAAGAAGCAGCAATCCCATTACAGGCCTGGACAGGCCCTTAAAGTTCCAGGGGGTTGAGGCTCCCAGATTTCTAGACAGCCGGCACATGAAGGTGGTAAGGTTGTCAGCTCTACGCACCGGCCGCCTTTACCCCCCAGGAAATATTCCTGGTACTCATTTCTGTTGGAGGCTGAGTCGACCCCAGGGCCATAGTGCGACCGAAACGATTATGTCAATGAAAAATTCTAATGACACCATCGGGAATCGAACCCGCGACCTTCCGGTTTGTTTGTTGTAGATATATAAGTACAAATAAACAGGTACAGTGTACCTACATAAACAGAAACAGGGTGTGGTGTGAATGGTGACTCAACGTCGTATTGTAAAGTATTGTCAGATTCCAGTACACAATAACAAAATATTATATAATAATTACAATAATTACAATTACGCTGTTTTATTTTAATGATGTTTTTATCTGGGCATTGTGTCGAATGGTGGAATTTGTAATTGAGGAAGTGAACGGAGTTTGAAAGCTGTCTGATTGTGACCCATTTGGAAGTAGGCCTGCTGTTCAGTAATTTTCTATGAGGGACAGAGGAGCCGCAGTGTCTGCCGATATTTCGAACCTGGACCTCCCAAATACGAGGCAGGAACACACACACACGCAACTCGTTGGGTCTCCGTTTGCGAATTTGGGGCAATTACTGCAGTGTTTATATTCATCTGTAACGTAGCAACTCGTTGCGTCACGCTACCGGACGAATCGAAACAGCGACAGGCTGTGACGTCATTGTTACGTAAGCCACTGGTGTTGAATGACGCGTTACATTGTCGTTTTCGGAGTTTTGTGTCTGTTGATTAGCAAATGTCATTAAACGAGGCACACGGGAGTAGGGGTGGCGCGACCACAATGTATTTGCAGAGTTAAATGGTGACTATAGCTCTGGGCCGGTTTAAGGCTGTCGTAATGTATGCGGTTGGGTAGGACCCACCACCATTCTGTGGGTTCCAAAAAGGCTGGTTGCAGTATATTTAATATTTTGTGCCTAACATATTTTGTACGTAAATTGTTACATTGCACTATCTGTTTTGTCAGTTCAGGCCTACTCGGAGGTAGGGCACCCAAATTTATTTTTGCATTGGGCGCAGGAATGTCTTCAGAAGAAGGTATTGTAGCGGTCAGCACTCTTCATTTGAAAGTGCATTCGGTTGTTACGGTCGGTCAGGTTTGTCCACTTGTGAAATGATTTCTGTGCACGCGAGTTTCAACGCAAATGTAACAGTGATTTTAAGGGCCTTTCCTTTTTCTTAACTAACTAACTAACTAACTAAGTAACGATGTAACTGACTGACTCCATGGAGCAGAATCCTTTCTGAAAAGCTAACAGGTCGTCAGCTAGTCAAAAAATTCCCCGCATTTTATGGAACCTGAAGGTTCATTACCGCATTCACAACAGCCCGCCACCTGTCCCTACCCTGAGCCATATCAATCCAGTCCATGCCCTCCCATCCCACTTCTTGAAGATCCATTTTAATATTATCCTCCCATCTATGCCTAGATCTTCCAAGTGGTCTCCTTCCCTCATGTTTCCCCACCAAAACCCTGTGTGCATGATGACCTCTCTGAATCACAGTTTCTCATTATGTTTTATATTATAAATTACTTCCTTAATCAACCATTTTTTTATTTTTCGGACTCTTGTAATTTATGTAAAGGTAAAGCAATCCCATTACAGGCCTGGACAGGCCCTTAGGGTTCCAGGAGGTTAGGCTCCCAGATTTGTAGACAATCGGCACATGAAGGTGGTAAGGTTGTCAGCCCAACGCACCGGCCGCCTCTACCCCCCAGGAAATACTACTGGTACTCATTTCTGTTAAGAGGCTGAGTCGACCCCAGGGACATAGTGCGACCGAAAGGATTATGTCAATGAAAAATTTCAACGACACCATCGGCAGTCGAACCCGCGACCTTCCGGCTTGTAGCGCAGTGCCTCAACCAACTGCGCCACCGCGTGCCGCACGTAATTTATGTAAGAGGGCGATTTACATAAAACAGCTGTCTGATAGTATTTTTTTATGTCCTAACACTGAGCGATTTTAAAAATAGACTGGATGGTTAGAAAACTCAAATGTTTTGGGGTGTTACGCCATGTCGAATGATAAATAGTTACTGACGTTTGGAAGGTACTACAAACTTTCGAAACCTGTCTTAACTGTTTACCAATTGACACTGTGGAACATCACAGAAGACCTGAAATCTTCAGCAATACCGCTGTGAGAACTTCAAATCTCGTAAATGCGGATCTACGACCGCACATGGGGGGAGATGGAAACAAGATAGGCAATGTACGTATAACGTAATATTGAGGCGCGTTCGCGTAACATTTTTGCCGCGGAAAAGCACTAATTATTACATATTCTGAATGTGTATCTGTAGCCTTGGTTATCCAACATTCAAAGCGCATGCGCCGTATTATATTGTCAACTGTGGCCTGTCTGGCTGTACCATATTTTCCACATTATCTCATAAACGGCACGATTTTCGGGAAAGTGTGTTTGAACGTAAAATGTGTTTTTTGATTTTCTCTACAAATTTTATCTGAATCATTACTCATTCTAAGAAGAAGTCAGCGAGATATTTTAAAATGTACATAGTCTTCACGTACAGTGCCCGTTATTCTTGTCAGATCTTAATGAAACTTGAATTTTCTCTACAGATTTTCGAAAAATCCTCAAATATCAAATTTCATGGAAATCCGTCCAGTGGGAACCGAGGAGTTCCATGAGCGCAGACAGAGAGAGACAGACATGACGAAGCGAATAGTCGCTTTTCGCAATTTTGCGAACGCGCTTAAAAACTTGACGCTTCCATGTTACATGCACGTGTGTGTGTGTTCATATACCTAAGATTACACGTGTTACATATCAGCCAAAGAATGACGACAGGTGTTCAGTACCGGTGCACTATCTACGGAACTGTAACTGATTTAATAAGCCAACTGTGGCTTCGCCTCCACATGCTTATGAGCAATAGGATTGGTATATGGCTTCATCTTTGAGACAAGGTCACGACTATCGGTAGGGCCAACCAGGGGACCGGCACTCGGTGTGAGTTCCTCCGCGGGCGTGGCGGACAACAGGACCATTTCGTTTTCTCACACCTCACTCGATGTTAGAAGACACGTAGTCCCATCCCCTTGCGTCCACTCAATAGTCATTAACGTGTTCGCCGTCCATAGTCGACCGGCACCACAGCTGCTTGGCAACGCGAGGGCGCCCCGACTGTCAGGACTGAGCCCGTTGCTGCCGTCCAGCAGTGTTCGTCGCCGCATAGGTCCATAACAACGGGCAGGGGACCGCGGTAGAGCCGTGACGACGTGATACCGGGTGGAAGGATGACCCGGTCTTCAGAATCTCCTACACTACGGTATTCAAACCCTTCACTACCTAAGTTTTTGGCGAATTTGGAGCCACACGCGGCTTCAGACCGGCGATGAACGACCGCTTCGCTGATGTTTTTGTCACGCGGGACCCCGCTGAGACGCAACCGGCTGTCAGGTGTTTTAGGGGAGGCGCTAAACTTTACGACAGTAGAGGGTCCTATTTGGATGCTCGCCGTGGCAACTCCCCTGCTCGATACATTCGCCTACCGTGCACTGCCAGTGCTTGGACGAAGCAGCACCGACCGAGGGTCGCGCATAGATTCCTCCGGACTTCTTCAGCCCGTCTGCGCTGGGTACCGAAATTTCGAAAGGACGTTTTCGATAATAATTTTTAAGGATAAATTTTTATGAGCGTAAGAAATATCTCTAGTGAATTTTTCGTAAACAAATTCTTCGAAAGCAATTTTTTTGAGCGAAATTATTTCGAATTGTGAAATGTCTTATTCTTCACAAAACATTTCCAGAAATACTCATTTTAAAATCCGGTGTATTGTATCAACAACGAATATGAATAATTGTTACTTTCCCTTTGTTTAAAAATTTTAACATTGTGGAATACAAAGAGAAGGTAAGGCTGTGCTGCCAAAAATGAGTAAAAGAGAAGTGCTTATATCAACGCTGCGTGTGATACCGTTGTAGAAATGTAAGCTTTAGAATGCATGTCATCGAGAAATGGCCAGTTTACTTAAAACAACGTTTTCAAATCTGTCTCTCTCTGTCCGTCCGCATGAAACAATTCTGCTCCCACTGAACGAATTTTCATGAAACTTGATATTTGAATATTTTTCGAAAATCTGTCGAGAAAATCCAACGTTTATTAAAATCTGACAAGAATAACGGGTACTTTACGTGAAGACCTATGTACGTTAATGATAATATCTGGTTGTATTCTTAGAATGAGAAATGTTACAGACAAATTTGTAGAGAACATCAAAACTCGCATTTTGTCTTCAATAATGTGGCAAAATATGATAGAGGCAGACAGGCAACAGATGGCAATATAATACGGCGCATGCGCTTTGCATGCTGGATAACTATGGCTACAAACACACACTCAGAATATGTAATACTTATTGCTTTTTCACGGCAACAGCGGTTACGCGAATGCGCCTCAATTTTACATTATAAGTACATTGCCTGTCTTGTTTAAATTTCAACAGTTTAGAGTGTTATCTTTACAGAAGACATCCCGTTGTGTTTTAAGAATTAAATAATAAAGACAGTCTTTAGTTAACAAAGTTATCTTATTATAAAAACAATGTGGGCCTTTATAGAATGCTACAAGTTTCGACCCCTAAGGGTCATTATCACGCACGAATAAATAAAAAGGCAGTTAAATATCTTGAATTGTCATTTCTATGAAAGATATAAAGTTTTAAGAAAGAGGTCTGTGTCTTAGAGATAAAAATTAAAGTTATTTGACTGTCTTATTTATTCGTGCCTGTTGATGGACCTTAGGATTCGAAACGTGCAGAGTTTTATGTTTTTATAATAGAAGATAGTTATGTTGACTAAAAATTGTCTGTATTATTTAACTTAGAGAGTTTTTAGTTGGATTTCACACATTCGTTAATTGCAAATGCACTTCGGTACCACAACAAAATACAATAGTAAACAATTTTCACTCTTGTTCCAAGTTAATAGCTTATCTCATGTGCAGTATCTCGTACATAATTAAAAGCGATTATATTTCGAAGCCACAAATTACAATACAGAATCAGTGGCGCCATTAGGTATTGGCGCCGTAGGCTACAGCGTACGTCGCTTTTAGGCCGGGTTCTCACGGGGCGTGAACTACGCGCGTAAATCACACTGGCGTGCTCACTCGTGTTGCCTCCACGCTTGGTGGAAAGCGTGAGCTGTTCACACGGACAAAATGTTTCAGTACAATCGTGACCATGGACGGGACAGTTGCTGAGGGCTGTGCCGTAGTTGTGTTCTGTGTTTTGTGTAAGTTTAGCACATAAAATCCCGATCTCTGGCTTGCTGCTTGCTGCTTGCTGACAGTATGAACTTCTCAAGTTTTTGAACTTCTCAAGTTTTTGAACTTCACTAACATTTCTGCAGGTCCGAATCCAGATATGTGTAAAGCGGCTGATATTCGTTTTGCTGCCGCCGCCGCCCTTAAATCTCGATCACGATACTCCTCCAAAGTGGCATTATACAGAACAGGTTCATTTTGATATAAATCCAAGAAACGTAACGTTTCGTTGTCACTGAGTCTTAGCACACGTTAGAACATCTTTTACGTCACGAACGCCAGTGCCACGACTGACAATCAAACATGGTTTGATCCTGCCATGACAGGATCGTGGACTGCTGACGTCACACGCAAGGTCCACGACTCCGCGTTCACACGGGTAGTGGCCCACGAAAGTGTGATTCACGCGCGTAGTTCACGCCCCGTGAGAACCCGGCCTTAGTGGGTAATGCCGGCCTTGAAGGGCTCCAGTTTTCTTGATCAAATCACGCTGAAACACATGAGCATCATTTAAATATGAGATAACTTACTTCAACATCACGATTTATGATCTTCAGTCCTTGCATTAGAAGCATGGTATCACAATGGTGGATTTTTCACGTCCGATTAACCGCATTTATACGAGCATATGCTCGAGTCAGGGCGTCATAGTAACGTACAATACCTGTTTCGATCGGGCCTGCTTCATAAATTATTTCTGTCTATTCTGTCGGCTGAATAGAGAAATTTGCTACCGAAGCCAGCATAGTATATTTCGTGACCAAGTTACTACGTACAAAGGGATTGCTGCAAACCGGCCTAGACGGACTGATCTTATTATTTGTCGAAAAATTTCCGTCTCAGATATTCAGCATGGTGTACAACTTAATGTCTTAACTTCCTGTCGCTATTTTAGAAGTAATTCCCAGCCAGAAATGTGATACAATCACGATTGGTTTATAGATTTACAGCTTCGTAAACCTTGGCACAGGGAAGGCAGTATTTTGCTGATTGGTGTAAATGAAATTACATTTACGCTCGCACGGTGAAACCTCTCATGTTAGAAAATAAAGAACGCCTTGGTAAGCCCCGTGTGCTACGTCATAAGGTGTATTATTTGCAGTCTTGTTTCTGTCGGGACATGAAAGAAATGCGCAGGCCCAGCCTTCGAACCTGGCATATGTAAACACATTTGGCAATGCATGCGTGGCGTGCAAGACTCCTTTCATTTACCTTTTACTAATACAATCGAACCCGGTTATAACGACATCAGTTTATACGACACCTCGCCTATAACGTCAGATGTTCTGCGTGCCAATTGATTCCTCACTGTTAACCATAACATTATACTGCTCGGTTATAACAACACTCGTTTATAACGACACGACAAAAATTTGTAATGTGTAATTTATCCCAACAAGGGATTGAAACGTGTCGGACTGATTCACAGCGATTGTATTGTAAATACAAAAAAACGTATAATAAGAGTGCATCTGTTGGTCAAATGTTGTGTGTACAAAATATTCAGTTCGTTTCGTGACGTTATAACCGAGTTCAACTGTAATTTTCGGGTATAAACAGGCTATTCGTAATCCCCACATAAACGGTATGATTGGGACACTGAGAGGCCAGCATATCTTCTATAAACTCGTTACTGAATTCCCGCTTCAGGGAAAAAGCTAACCCTCTGAAGAGTATCAAGTTTTGTTTTCTCGGGGAGGGAGAAGTTAGATATGGAAACACCTCAGGGAATTCAGTTGCATTTCGTAGTGAGTGTTGGATTTGTTATGAGCTCTTTCTCTTGAAAACTTCCTTATCTCTTTCCTTAAGTTGCCGAGAATACAATAAAATACCCGTAGGACTTGTATACCTCTTATTTTCTGTTTCAAAATATTTCTGAGTTACATCGCTCCAGGAGGTAGTGTCATATATAAAAATACGATGACGTCTGTTTGCGACGTCATGATCTACTGAACTACCGAACGCATCCTTTCAAGATACACATTTTTAGGAAGCTTATAATGTGGCATTGATGGCAATCTCCTTTGTTTTCATTAATTTTTTCTCAAAAAAGTAATTTTAACACAAAAGCTAACTTTAAAAAGTGATAGTGCTGCATCTACTAGAATCCATGGTAATTAAATGAAATATGTTAGCTTCCTTTCGCCTTCAGTGGTAGCAGCAGAAGCACTGCATAGCAGCGAACGTTGTTGGCTGTAAAAAAAACTATCCTTACACCCAGGACTCATTTATATCCATCAGATCCTACCCTTCCTTTCCAGCTGTACAAGAGATGCTTTCCTATCAAAATCGCTTTTGTTATGACAGCCAATAAGGTTGAAAGGAAGATGCTTCAATATTTTGGAATGTTTTAATATTATTATTAATATTAATATTATAACTAACTCCATGGAGCAGAGTCCTTCTTGAGAAGCTAACAGGTCCTCAGCTAGTCAAGAAACTCCCCGCATTTTATGGAACCCGAAGGTTCATTACCGCACTCACAAGAGCCCGCCACCTGTCCCTATCAATATTAATATTTATATTATATATAATATTATATTATATATAATATTAAACCGGTAGCCTTATTACGTGTCGCAATTGTATGTGTTGGTTGTGACAGTACTACTGATAAGAGTAAAATATACCTTTTTAATATTATAATTAACGTAAAATATGTGAAATGTGTTACAATATGTCTACCATCACCTGTCTCCCCCCCCCATATGGCCAGCTCTGTGTGGAAGTTTCCCGATCCTCATTCATTTGACAACGTCGCTGTTGCAATTATTGAATGGCGTCGACAACGTATAGGAAATGATAGATTGGTAACATCAAACGATGTATATCGAAAAACGCTTAAAATTTTAAATATATAAATAAATTTTTGTTGATTAAATATTTTATTATTTCTACGTGCGAATTATTGGCACGAGTACAACTAGTTTCTACTCAATATCTAGAGCTGTTCTGTTACTTGAAGGCCGCACACTAAATACTGCAGCTCTGCTTTGTCGATTGTGTTCAATCGTCGACTCTGTAGACAAACAAGTACGTACAACTGTTGTCCGCTGGCTAGAACAGGTAGCATGAAGTCTGTACTTACACGTAATTTAGAGAACGCAGGGCCTTTACCGTCTCGACACTGTACCTCAGTAGCCACTTAGGTAACCGTAAGCGTGGCGGTATTATACGTGTAGAGAAGAATAAGCAATTTGCGGTCTCAAGCGTGATCCTGTATTGATGGTCTTGGAAGTTTGCGTTAAAGGTAAATTTGTCCCTGTCCGCACCATGAAGGCATATAGGGGGAGTAGAGGTATAGCCCCGCTCATTCTTTATGTCGGTACTAGAGGAACATGAGTGGACACCTTCACTCTCCAGCCGCTTTACCCTCAGGAAAGAACGTGGTGCCCACTCAGAGGCTGTGTGGGCCGCAAAGCCGGTCTGGACGGTTTTGGAAAAGAGGAAAGCTGTTGTCTGTGCCGGGTTCGAACCCCGGACCTTCCAGCCCTTAGCGTAGTCAGTGTACCGACTAGGCTGTTAACCGCTTCAAATATCAAATAATTGGATTTTGGTCTTTTTCCGTGGTGAGTGAATAACATAGATTGAAGATTTTTGAGAACAGGGATTCTTAGGGGAATATTTGGATATGACACGGTCAGCTTCTTCACAACAAAACTGATATTCGACCAGAATGCGGAGAAAGGTAAGTGGCCAATGACGAGGTGAACAAAGAGACGGCAGGTTTTCGGAGCACAAGGCGGACTTGCAATGTAAAACAGTGGTCTGCTGTCAGCTGATGGAGCACAAGGCGGACTTGCAATGTAAAACAGTGGTCTGCTGTCAGCTGATGGAGCACAAGGGGACTTGCAATGTAAAACAGTGGTCTGCTGTCAGCTGATGGAGCACAAGGCGGACTTGCAATGTAAAACAGTGGTCTGCTGTCAACTGATGGAGCACAAGGCGGACTTGCAATGTAAAACAGTGGTCTGCTGTCAGCTGATGGAGCACAAGGGGACTTGCAATGTAAAACAGTGGTCTGCTGTCAGCTGATGGAGCACAAGGCGGACTTGCAATGTAAAACAGTGGTCTGCTGTCAACTGATGGAGCACAAGGCGGACTTGCAATGTAAAACAGTGGTCTGCTGTCAGCTGATGGAGCACAAGGCGGACTTGCAATGTAAAACAGTGGTCTGCTGTCAACTGATGGAGCACAAGGCGGACTTGCAATGTAAAACAGTGGTCTGCTGTCAGCTGATGGAGAACAAGGCGGACTTGCAATGTAAAACAGTGGTCTGCTGTCAGCTGATGGAGCACAAGGCGGACTTGCAATGTAAAACAGTGGTCTGCTGTCAACTGATGGAGCACAAGGCGGACTTGCAATGTAAAACAGTGGTCTGCTGTCAACTGATGGAGAACAAGGCGGACTTGCAATGTAAAACAGTGGTCTGCTGTCAACTGATGGAGCACAAGGCGGACTTGCAATGTAAAACAGTGGTCTGCTGTCAGCTGATGGAGCACAAGGCGGACTTCCAACCCTACACAGATGGTTGTTGCTTTCCGCATGAGACAACTTTGACGCTCTGACACAACAGCAGGGACCCCGACGTCTCTGCCTAAAGCTCGATCAAGTGACAGATATAGATGTAAGAAAGCGTCAGTATTTGTGAAACTATGTGCGTGTCAGGCTGCGGATGGATATAAGGGGTCTATTGGCTAAGTTGATAAGAAGTGGAGGAAATTTTGAGTTGCAGGAAGGTAATTATGTGCAGTATAGTACTCGACGCCGATCCCAGTGGCCGCGCGGTCTAAGGAGTGGGTCTGCGGCCGCTCGCTTACTAGGATTGTGGGTTCAAATCCCGCCGGGGAAATGGATGTCTCTCTCTTGTGAGTGTTGTGTGTTGTCAGGTAGAGGTCTCTGCGACGGGCTGGTCACTCGTCCAGAAGAGTCCTACCGAGTGTGGTGTGTCTAAAAGTGTGTGATCGTGAAGCTTCGGTAATGATGAGGTCTTGGCCCACTGGGGGCTGTTGCGCCATGGGGGAGAAATCTAGTACTCGAAGGAAGTCTGAGTAGCGTAGTCGGTTTAGTGACTAGGTTACGGCCTGGACGGTCCGGAGTTCGAATCCCGGTAGGGGCAAGGAATTTTATCTTCTCCATTAACGTCAGACCGGCTCTGGTGCCCAGCCAATCCCCTATTCAATGGTTACCGGGGTTCTTTTCCGGGGGTAAAGCGACCAGGGCTTATTTCCAACTAGTGCCGTGGCGAAAAACGAGTGGAATTATACCTCTACTCTCCCTGTTTTGCCTTCAGGTTTAACGGATGAAGACGTTACCTCGAAACGTCGGGATGCGATTACCCATTGTCGCATCCCCGAAGAACTGAGTCCTCAATTATACCGCTGCGAAAACATCAGAATTTCCATACTCCTTGGAAAATGAGTCGCCGATATTTGCAAGAAATATAGTTTTACTCTTTGTATGGAACTGACACGTTTATTGCTGGTTTCAAAACAGGCTACCATTGAGCCTTACATTTAGTCAGTTGAATTCATTGTACACTCTCTTCCCAGTTTCTTCAACACCATTTCGTAACGGTTTCATCATGCTCTTGTGTTTTGCAGGTTCCTTCACATCCACATCACCCCCAGCTTCAGCATGGGATCCAAAAGTGATGGCCTATAACTTATATGTGAAAGTAATCCAGGCTGGGAAAACTCTGAAGGGTGTATCTCAGCAGAACTGTCGCAATGTCTTTGCGTCGACAACATCAACACTTGGACTGTGGCTAACACGTAACAAATGACAGTTGCAGGCAGCACAAAGACCCTGAAAGTGTAAAATGACTGGTGACGCCATGTAAATTCAAATTAGAGGGATCTTAGACGCTTCGTGATGCGGGTAGGCTTCTTCAACGAAAGTTTTGGAATACTCATGAAGGATATAATTTCATTTAATTTGAAATGGTCTCAATTAAGCGTACGGGACTTCCATTAGGGAAAGTGATAAATGCTATAGTAATGTGCGCGCTTAGTTTCTGCATGTGATTGTAATGAGCCGACGTCCTTTTTGATCTAGTGCCTCATAAAAGTTTATGAAGACGACGCTGATATTTGAGTGACGTCATCGTCAGTATGCCGGGTGGACGCCGAGGTCTTGTTGCTCCACAAAACACATTTCTGGAGAACATCATACGTCGCTCCAGCTCACAGCGTAAGTACAGTTTGCATGTCTGCAAATCATATGGTAGTTCAACATTAAATGCATTTTGTGAGATTTGAAGACTTTGCAGTGCTGACTATGAAGGTGACTGACTTCTGAGATGTGACGCCGTGAATTCTGGTAGATATGTACCGAGATTTGAGAGGAAACCACTGCCTTCATAATTGGCAAAGTTTAAACTCTTCTACTGTGATAACGAAGTCATGTCTGAAACTTTGGCGCGTAACTACCAGAATAGACGGCGTTAGGTCCCAAGGGAAAAGAATACTCATACATTAGTTCCACGTGTCTTATTTCTGTATATCATCGCACAGCTCTTTAATGTAGGCTACTTATTCTCTCCTGCGGTCCACAATTTACTGATACTGACTGAAGAGTTTGCAGTTGACCTTGACAGTTCCTTTTACCCCAGTTAAAAATACATTGGACCGAAGTGCAGATAATACAGATCATACAGTTACTTTTCTGTAGTGTTCTGTGTGTTTAGAGCTGTTCATAAATTTGACTTTAGGCTTGTTATAAACGAAACACCTAACAAATGGCAACCATTGGAAAGACGGTAATGCAGTGATAGATACTGTGTTTTTTTTGACAGAATCTATATGTTTTCGTGTTTTCCACCGGCCGTCATCGCGAGTATTAAGGGACTCTACCCATGCTGTGCAGGTCAGCTGCATTCTCTTGAGTAAGGAACAGTACCTGATTTGCCTGAAATTTCTTTCCGGCTGCTCCTTACGCTGTTTTGAACGGCTTCTTACCACGATTGGTGCTCAGTCCAAACAAATTCACAAAGATAACTGCTGTTTTGTCTCGGGTACGTTAATCGATGACTGCCTTCGGGTCGGTCCATGACCGTTCAGAAAACGCGTAGGATACATGTTTTTGGAGTCAAGAAACCCAATAGACTTTAAGCAGCGAAGATGTGGTCGTGTACGATTTGAAAATTCATGTAACTTTGTTATGGAAAAATATTTATCTGCCTGAAGTGTAACGTGGCAGGCATAGGGTGTAGTAAAACAATTGTACCTTTTGAAATATTTAAACCTTATCACAAAACTCATCCTTCTGGAGTTCTTCAAGCTTTTTCTTGTGAACCTTATAGAAGGTTTCTGGAAGTATAAGTGGGCTATATAACATAGCAATGCTTTACAAAGTGTGTAATCATATGCGTCAGCTGCTTTTGAATGTGCTGGAACGTGTCTGCCAATGCAGTGTGCAGGTGTGTGCCAATCCTCTTGCTTTGATAGGTTCAGGACGAAACTCTTCCAGGACTTAAAGTGAACTTTAAAATATCGACTGGTTCACAGCAACTAATTATTTGTGTGTTCTTATGTATGCAGTGAAATGCCTCCACGGATGATCACATTTCAGTCCGAAGTACACTTTATTGTGGTGTTTAGCGTAATAGCGTAGTATTCAGAGTGTTGTATGGTAGTGGTTAGCGGAATAGCGTAGAAATTAGAGCGTCCGATTGTAGTGGTTAGCGTAATAACGTAGTATTCAGAGCGTCGTATGGTAGTGGTGAGCGTAATATCATAGTATTCAGAGCGTCATATGGTAGTGGTTAGCGTAATAGCGTAGTATTCAGAGCGTCCGATTGTAGTGGTTTGCGTAATAGTATAGTATTCAGAGCGTCGTATGGTAGTGGTTAGCGTAATAGCGTAGTATTCAGAGCGTCCGATTGTAGTGGTGAGCGTAATATCATAGTATGGTAGTGGTTAGGTTACTGGCATAATATTTAGAATGCCCCACGTTTGATGCCACCCTTCTGTATTAGTCATACGAGGCAAGAAAAATAGCAACTGCGTATTTTTAACTGCCAACGTATTACCTGGACACAGTACAGAAGTAAAGTGCAGATAAGGCTGTGTGTATCAAGTGCATGTCAGGAAATAGAATACTGTGTGAAGTACCAATCTTTGCCACAAAACTGTAGCGAATCATCTCGGGAACTTAAACGTTTGTATGAAAATTTGGGGTACGACTCCGTGTCAAATATTTTAATCTAATATTTTAGCAGTACATCGAATTGTCATGGGCACGCGCAGTTGGTTGAGGCACTGCGCTACAAACCGGAACGTCGTGGGTTCGATTCCCGATGGTGTGATTGGAATTTTTCATTGACATAATCGTTTCGGTCGCACTATGGCCCTGAGGTCGACTCAGTCTCTAACAGAAATGAGTACCAGGAATATTTCCTGGGGGGGTAAAGGCGGCCGGTGCGTAGTGCTGACAACCTTACCACCTTCATGTGCCGATTGTCTAGAAATCTGGGAGCCTCAACCTCCTGGAACCCTAAGGGCCTGTTCAGGTCTGTAGTGGGATTGCTTTATCTTTTACATCGGAATTGTCATACAGCAATGGTAACAGCTCAAAAATTTAAATTGAAAAAGCAGAAACTGCATGTTCATATTTTCGGTACTTAGTGGTAGGAGTTAATTCTTTTATTACTGTCATGCAACAAAAAAAAAAGTTGAAAAGCACTGCGCTGGCACATTACGATCTATCGTACAATAGCTGAATGGTAACATGATCGTAACTTGTCTGCTGTGACTTTCCCAGAACCATCATAACCAACGCTGTCAAGGTACAGAAGTGACATGCTATTGTTTGTTTGAATAACAGACGTAGGGACACTTTGATGTCCTCTTTAACTGCGAGTACTACGCATGACAGTGCTGTTCCTCATCACGGAATGTCATAGACATTAACATTACAGCCCGGTATCTCTGGTGCAGTTAAAATTATTTATTGAATGCAGAAGTTTGTGTTGCATGTTTGCGCAGTCGCAGTATTGCTTACGTCATTATTGACTTGTTTGTATTCATCGCTAACGGAGCAGGTAGGCCTTCCCTCATGTTTGATTGATAGGCATGTAACTGAAGGTGTATTTGGATAGTACAGCGAAGAGAGATATGTGGCCAACAGAAACCCACGTGTTTGTCTCCGTGGAAAGTGAGAACTTGACAGCATTTATGATCCTCCTTCTAATGAAAACACTCGTGCATCAGAACTATAATTTTTTTTTTCATTGGCTCGACAGCCCCTTGGGGGCCTATGCCGCCTTATTTTTCGAGGCTTCACGATCACACACTTTAGACACCACATTCGGCAGGACTCCTCTGGACGAGGGACCAGCCCGTCGCAGTGACCTCTACCTGACAACACACAACATTCACAAGAGAGAGACATCCATGCCCTAGGCGGGATTCGAACCCACAATCCCAGTAAGCGAGCGGCCGCAGACCCACGCCTTAGACCGCGCGGCCACTGGGATCGGCGTTAAAATTATATACTTAACTTACATAGTTATACTTATATAGCGACAGAAAAAAATTGCGAACCGCTGCATTAAGCTAGAGAAAAGATTTTGTGAACAGAGTGTAATTTTTTTTCCAATACTTATATAGCGACAGAAAAAAAAACGCGAACCGCTGCATTAAGCTAGAGAAAAAAATTTGTGAACAGACTGTAATTTTTTTTCTGATGGCGAAACAGCCCCTTGGGGGCCTAGGCCGCCTCATTTTTCGAGGCTTCACGATCACACACTTTAGACACACCACAGTCGGTAGGACTCCTCTGGACGAGGGACCAGCCCGTCGCAGAGACCTCTACCTGACAACACACAACATTCACAAGAGACACACATCCATGCCCCCGGTGGGATTCGAACCCACAATCCCAGTAAGCGAGCGGCCGCAGACCCACGCCTTAGACCGCACGGCTACTGGGATCGGCCCCAGAACTATAATAGAGGATGAAATTAAAATATTAGAAGTTCTGGCACTTTATTTCAAAATCCCATTTAAATGTCCCAAGTACTTCGATCGTGCAGATTGGCGTAGTGGAAAAGTTAGGGCACATCTCTGTGGTAGGTACAAGTCTGCATTGTCCCGTGGCTCATATGAGCCGATTACAGCCATGACGTACCTGTAATTTTGCATAACGACCTTCAATGCGAATCTCACATGATTCGCAGTCCCTCTACTTGTCACGTGATTATAGCTGCTACGTATAAAGAAGCAAAGTCTTGTGCTAGCAGATTGCAGGAACTCCCGACTCGTAACGTAAACCCAGGCTGTCTCACCAAACGCCAGGGACTTTATGAAAACAATCGTACTATATAGCTCATAACGTTCGGGTTTGGGCGTGGTTCAAATGGCAGCAATCAAACGATATATACAACATTTTGGACATTCCGGGGACGTTCATTTTTTGAAAAGAAAAGGTTATTTGCACTTGCTTTCATCTTGTCTTCGTGACATCTCCTGCTCTGTGCCACAGAGAGATACAGACAGGAGGGAGGGAAATTTTATTGGAATTCCGTCCCCTGCTTTGCACTTTTTAATATTTAAGGGTTTTTATTTGAATTATCAAGAATCGTAAGACCCAAAAATTTATAAATTATAGTTGTCTTAGTATAAAAAGGCGTCTCACACAGGTAAACGATGTTAATGATCTTAAGGAATGTCCAAATTATGCTTATTAGAATTACGTCGTTTTAAGAGGAACGTAGTATTTCTTTGATTTCAGGCTTCCGCCGCGATGTTGATGAAATCTGTGGTCTTCTGGGTAATTACACGGCGTCGTGTGGTAATTATTTACCGACGTTTCGGGACAACGTATCGGTCCCATCTTCACGGGTCAAGATTCCGAGTAGTATTTCTTAGCTCCGTAGCTTCTCAGAGCCCTTGACAACCGATCAGCCCCCTTTTTGTTTAGTTATATCCATTCCGATCTTCTACCCACGGATAATTAAGGGTTTAGAAAGCCATATTTTTATACAAGTCCGTAAAGGAGGAACCTCTTGGAATAACAAGAGATAAATGAGAGAATAATGTTTTAATACGTATTGAAGAATTAGAATGTGAAGTTGTGGGCTGAATTCTTACGGCTCGGGATAAAGACCAGTGACAGGCTTTTGTTAACACGTTAATGAACCTTGTTCTATAAAAGGTAGAAAATTTCCTTTTGACAGACAAAGACCTATTTCTTACATACACATACATTTCGCAAACTTATATATTATGTAATTTTATTTTGCAAATACTCGTATAAGACCCAGTACGTGGTAATTAAAACTAAGTTATTTATCGAACATGTATTGGCCTAGTTACTTGCCTACATTTCTTTGTGTGGTTTGTTGTGAATATAGAAGCCTTTTTTGTATGGTGAAGGGCCCCGCAGCAGATGCTACGGACGCACCGCAGCCTTCAGGCTTATTGTGCAACCCTGTGAGGAAGATGATTAGTTTTTTTTTACGTTTTTACGTGTAATGGAGCACCAGTGGAATGAAATTGACAGGGGAAAACCAAAATACTCGGAGAAAAACCTGTCTCAGTGCCACTTTGTCCACCACAAATTCCACATAGACTGACCCCGGGATCGAACCCGGGCCTCCGCGGTGAGAGGCCGGCGACTAACCGCCTGAGCCATGGCACGGCGTACCATATAGAAGCCTTACATTGGAATACTTTTGCGCTATACAAGTTGCCTGTCGTTACCCCACGCTCATACAGTAGTATCAGACTGCACACCCATCTAGTGAAAGACACTGATATAGCCTGATACTTTCAAATTAATTTTTTCTTCTTCCTTACTGTAAGGACAAGGCTGTAACTTGTTCTTAATTCAAAGGAACGTTTATAGCGGCTAGTCCTGTCTTATCGGTTACTAAGGAAGTGCAAGTTATGGGAGTCTGTGATTGTACGTATATTCTTGTTAAGTTGATAGCTGTATTCTTCGCGAATATGATTAGGATATTTGAAAAGTTTAGGTAGCATGATAACAAAGGATGCGAGATGTACACGTGGAATTGAATCCAGGATTGCCATGGAAATAGCAGCATTCAACAAGAAGACACTTTTTACCAGCAAATTGGACTTAAATTTACGGAAGAAACTAGTAAAGTGCTATATTTGGAGCACAACTTTTTATGGTGCTGAAACGTGGACACTTCGGAGAGTAGATCAGAAATACCTGGAAAGTTTTGAAATATGGTGCTGGAGAAGAATGGAGAAGATCAGTTGGACCGATCGTGTGAGAAATGAAGAAGTATTACACAGAGTCAAGGCGGAGAGGAGTATCGTACATACAATAAAAAGAAGAAAGGCTAACTGGATTGGTCACATCTTGCACAGGAACTGCCTTCTAAAACACGTTATTGAAGGATAGAAGTGACGAGAAGACGAGGAAGAAGATGTAAGCAGCTACTGGATTACCTTAAGGAAAAAAGAAGATACTGGAAATTGAAATAGGAAGCACTAGATCGCACCCTATGGAGAACTCGCTTTGGAAGAGACTACGGACCTGTCGTAAGACAGACTGCAGAATGAATGAATTATTAGGATAATGAAGTGATGGAGGATGTGATAGGCGGGGAATGTTGCAACATTGGGAGAGATATGAAAACATACAAAATGTTAGTCTATAAACCTGAAGGGACAAGACAACTTGAGAAGAATGCTCAGTTAGGATAGGATAAAACTAAAACAGATTCAAGTAATAGGATATGAACATGTGGACCGGGTTAATGTGGCCGAGGATAGGGAACAACGGTAGGCTGTTGTGAACACGGTAATGAACCTTAGAGTTATACAAAAGGCGGCAAGTTTCTTGACCAGATTAACGACGCACTTATATATATTTGTTATTCATTTCGCGCTGAACGGCTTGCAATGTAAGGATAACATTCAGCAGGGTGTAAGGCACGTAACTGGACAAGTAGCATGCTGTGTTGTTTATATACAGCTGACCAAGAACTGAAAATATGCGAGATTTTTGGTTTTCGCAGCGGGCTGGATGAGTCGTCCTTTTCTGGGGTATGTCGCTGCGTCGCTGAGTGTTTTCGTCTTGGAACTTCAGATCTTTTACGCTGAGACCACTACGTCTTCTCGAAACGTCGGGACCCAAGTAACCAATAACGCGGCTTTGTGTCGCAGAATAACGGGAGCTCAAGAATGTAAATTGTTAGCAATATATTGAAAGTTCGTTCATCTAGCTGGCTGAATTGAGCTGAAATCTTTTTTCTTTTTTTTGAGTTAGTTAAATATTGTGTGTGTTATCTCTTATACACAAACTGCATCGTAACTTCATTTTCCAAGTTTCTACCAAAGATGTCCGATTGTGGGTGCGCAACGGTGTTGACGTGGTAAGGGTGGAACTGTTAAAATACTTGGGAACAACTCTAAAAAATCGAAATTGAATTTACAAAGAAATTAAGAGTAGATTGGACTCAGGGAATGCTTGTTATCATTCGGTGCACAATCTTCTGTCTTCCAGTTTGCTATTCAAAAATACAAAGTTTAAGATATACAGAACTATAATTTTGCCTGTTGTTTTGTATGGGTGTGAGACTTGGTCTCTCACACTGAGGAAGGAATATAGGCTGAGAGTGTTTGAGAATAGGGTGCTGAGGAGGATATTTGGGCCTAAGAGGGATGAGGTAACAGGGGAGTGGAGAAGACTACGTAACGAGGAACTTTATTATCTGTACTCCTCACCAAATATTCCGGTGATCAAATCAAGAAGAATGAGATTGTCGGGGCATGTAGCACGTATGGGCGAGGGGAGTGGTGCATACAGGATATTGGTGGGGAGACCTGAGGGAAGGAGACCACTTGGAAGACCCAGGCGTAGATGGGAGGATAATATTAAAATTTATCTTCAAGAAGTGGGATGGGGGCATGGACTGGATTGATATGGCTCAGGATAGGGACAGGTGGCGGGCTGTTTTGAATGCGGTAATGAACCTTCGGGTTTCATAAAATGCGGGGAATTTGTTGACTAGTTAACTGAGGATCTGTTAGCTTCTCAGGAAGGACTCTGCTTCATGGAGTTAATTATGTAGTTTCAGTGGTAAAAATAAGTTGTAGTGGAGGAAAGTGTATTGGGATTTTCGAAACACCCAGTAGGCCTACTTCTCCCTACAAATCAATAGCGTTGCTGTATGGCGTTTCCAGTTGAATCCCAGCGGTCTGTGCCCACTCATAACAAACGCAGTAGTTACGTTTAGACTTATGTGAGAATTGCGCACTGAAGTTCTGCCACACACCGTGCACCTAGAAATTCCAGGCTTATCTCTTGCACATGAACGCAATTCTTGCAACTCGACTCCGGCCGGCAGGAGTAGTTTTCCTTGTCATCTGAAGCTGCAGCGAGCAACTCGCACTGGTCAAAACCGAGCATTGAGGTGGTGGAGGAGGGTGGGATTTTGGAAAACCTGCTTTAAGCACAGGTCACTGTAAATTAAACGCAATGTCACGAAGTTACACTTATTTATACGCTACATTTCTCAGGTTATGTGTAGGCTTAATACTTTTATTCAATATATTTTCCATAATCAGCAGAGGAACGATTGGTGCGAGAGGAAGCCTGTGATGCTGGGGAGGGGGTGGGGACAGGACACGAAACATCAAAATTCCCCTGGCCGGCAGCGAATATCATAGTGCTGATTTCGTGCTGCACTATGTTCCTGGTTCTCGATTAATAATTTCCCAACTTTTTAGCGATGAAATTACCGAAACTTCGGCATTCGTCGTCTGCGGAGACGGCTGCCGCTGCTGACGACGACAGTATTGTGAATGCCTTGTCTAGCATTTCGCATTCTTCCCTTCCTTTCTTCATCTTCTTCTTTGGTGGGACAGGCGTTGGAGGAGAAGCAATGAACTGATTTCTTTCTTCAACGGGGTCTCCTTCCTCTGGCATGGGTTAAAACACAGCATGCAATGCATACATACATACCCTTTCCTGTGCCACGGCTCTTCCCTATTCTTCCTTTTTCTCTTCTAAAAGAAGAAAGTAAACTGGTCATCTTCTTTTTACACTCTTCGGGAACTGTCCCCATCGCTGTGGCTATCTCCTCCCAAGCGTCATGCTTGTGTAATTTGTTATAATATTGGGATGATTCGGATCCCACAGAACAGACATGTTTTCGTATAGCTCAATAAAGCCCAAAGTATTCTCTTCCGTCCACTACATTGTAGCTCCGCACACTGACTGTGAAACAGAACAGTGGACAAGTGCCAGTATCAGCTCGACGTGAAGATCGCAGCGAGCACAGAAACACGTCCGAACTTGCTCTAGCGGCGTAACGTAACACCTTGTGAAGCGCGCTGGAAAACCGACAGCAGGGTGGATCAGCCCGCGCAGCGAACCGAACAGAGCGAACGTTTACTGCAACACCGTCCGGACCTGCGAATGTCTGTTACGTTACGCTGTTACGTTGCGGCAGAATGTACAAGTCTGGACGCGGCCTAAGGAATGCGTGAAGTGTATGTGTAATACTACCGAAGTACATGCTGCAGAGTCCTTCTTTCAGAAGCCAACAGGTCCTCAGCTAGTCAAGAAATTCCCCGTATTCTACGGAACCCGAAGGTTCATTACCGCATTCACAAGAGCCCGCCACCTGCCCCTATCCTGAGCCAGATCAATCCAGTCCATGCCCTTTGACAAGTATTTTGTAACGTCGTAAGTTTTTACGGTGAGGAGTTGTTAGCACCTCGCCCAAACCCGAAGTTGGAGTACCACCCCTTTTCGGCTGTCCGCCACTGCTTATTCAATATATTCGCAGATGCTCTCCACATTAAAGGCCGTTCCTACATCTGCAACCTGACAACGCGCCATGCTGTGGTGACAGGGACCGACTTATTATGGAAGTGTATGTCAGTTAAACACAAGTTCCTTTTCCGGAAACTTCTGTTGGATATAAGTACGTACCTTTCAGCATAGTTTGTACCCCAATGGCAGACTAGCTGATAGCACGAGCCAGTCTTCAGAATCCGATAGTTACCGGCCGGGATAGCTCAGTCGGTATAGCGACTCCTACGGGCTGGAAGGTCCGGGGATCGAATACGAGTGTGGGAGAGATTTTCCGCAGCCGTCCAGACCGGCCCTGGGGCCCACCCAGCCTCCTATACAATGGGTACCGGGTCTCTTTCCCGGGGGTAAAGCGGCCGGGGTGTGTAGTTGACCACCCACCCTCATCTAGTGCCAGGGTTAAAGAAAGAGTAGAGCTATACCTTTACTCACCCTCTGGGCCTTCATGGCTTGTTTTAGGAAGAACGTTACACATTTCGTCTTCAATTTATCCGCATTTTTGGACCCCGGAAGTACATTAATACGTCCACAAGAGCTCAACACTATCTTCCACCGTTATCGAAATTCTCACAACGTATTTGTTTAAGATTCATTTTAATATTTTCTTAAAATGATCCCTTAGTGTCAGTTTTTTCAGAAAAAAATTTGTATGTATTTGACGTTTATTCTATATCCAGAGCATTTCGTGGAACACTGCAAGCGCCAGTTTAGAAGCTGTCAGTGGGTAGAAACCGAGCTGAGAAATTACGAATTCTGCTTAAGTCACTGTTTTAATGGAACTGAAATTTACAACGTTACGGTGACCCGAGTGGTTGTTTGTGCAAAAGCTGTCGGACACACCTGTCATGTGTTGAAAGTTATGGAAATGAACATGTTTTTTTTAACAGACTTTACTTTGATTTACTGTTATTGATTATTTACATACTTTATTGTTCTTCTCAGTATCAGAGTTAGCAAATTGAATACAAGATTGAAATTTGATAAATTTTTATTTTTTCCTTTTGGTTTACTCATTTTAATTAAGTACTGTTAAAGAGCTACAGTAGTGCAGTAGACGTTAGCCTATGTTAAGGCTTCGGGTGTTTGGAACGGCACAACGATATAGTAGGCGGACTGTAGTAAACTGAGGATATAACAGACCGTGGATAGAAGCCAAGTCTATGCAGCCGAGACCTTACTAACCGTACAATCACAAGTCAGTTTTGTGTCCCCCATAAGTGGGGGGAAAGGATCTATTTCTTCTTCCATGGCGTTACAGCCCGGGGTGGGCCAGAACCTCCTTCTTTTTGGGATTTCATCCCGAAGGTTTGCTGGTCGGTAAGTGTGCATTCTGTAGTGAGTGACCGGCTCACTGCCCGCACAAGTTTTTGCTCAATCCTGATGAGACTGCCAGAGCCATCTGGCAGGCAGTCAGGAGACTTGGGTGAGAAATGGCCGCTTGAATTTTGCTTACGGACACTACTAGTTCTATTCATGCCCGAAGGTTCTTTTACATGCCGTAAATCTACGACATGGGACCGACGGCTTTACTTCCCCTCCGAAGGAGGGGAAGTAAACCCTTAAAAATCCATCGCCCTCGGTCGGGATCGAACCCGCAAACCTTGGATCCAGTGGCGAGCACGCTAACCACTAGTCCACGGGGAAAGGATGTTACCAGCCAAAACTTGGGATTTGTTTAAGTCGGTTAGTCAACGGAAGCAGTTTTGAACAAGTTATGGCTGCTGTGAAATTTCGAAATTCGTTTCAACAGAACCTGTCCGACGAATCCTGTAAAAATAAAGGAAAAATTTCTCCGGTATGGATATCCTACAGAAAATTACTGATTTTAATTGTTACTGTAACGTATGGGGATGAATCACCTCAAAAATTTTAATTTTTGTTTAGGAAGCTAGTCGCAGTGTGCGACTGTTTTCTATGCCGCACGAACCCATCGCTCGGGTAAAACGCAAAGAAAGGTTATTACCAGGACACGGGGAATACCAAGAGTGAAAACCCAAATTAGCGTCGCTGCTAGGATTCCGGAAAACGTAAACCAGTCGCTCGATGAATTCGCAATATTCCGTCCATCCGCCCTTCCCTTCCTGATTTCTTCCTTCAGGCTCTGTACTTCGGAAACTAAACACCATAGAGAAAAACTGTAAAAAAAGTAGTTATTCGTAGTGGAGAAACAAGTCATAAAAGTTTTTTTTTCTCATGGCTCGACAGCCCTTGTGGGCTTAGGTCTCCTCTTTGAGCTTCCACGATCACACTCAGACACGCCACTCTCTGTAGAACTCCTCTGGACGAGTGATCGGCTCGTCGCAGAAACCTCTACCTGACAACACACAACACTGACAATAGACAGACATCCATGCCCCCAGAGGGATTCGAACCCGCAATCTCAGGAAGCGAGCCGCCGTAGACACACGCCTTAGACCGCGCGGCCACCAGGATCGGCCAGTCGTACAAGTTACTGATATTTATATTCCGAAATTTAGGCACCGGGTGCCCCCCCCCCCCTAAAAAAATGAAACTCGGACTTTATTATTGGCTCGAGCAAATCTAGCCTCTTTAGTGATTTAAGACGAAACCCCTTTTTGATTTAAAAAAAAAGGAACTACAGCCTTTGTGGAATAGAAGAAAACCCCACTCTTGAAATCGCAAACTAGAGCCGTTGCTAGGAAGATTGTGGCACGAATAACAAGCAGGAGTTTTCGTAGTGTACAGGAAACATCGCAATATGAGAGGAAGGTACTCTGCCCCAGTTGAATGCTCTCCTAGGAGACCAGTCTTTTATATAAGCACGTGACTAGGAAATATAGCTTTACTGTGCTGGTATTTGTGCACTAACGCTGGGAAGTCCCTGCAGAGACTCAATGAAAGCCGGAAATGACCCCCAACCAAACTATGTAGGAGAGTCCTTTCCGTACCGTACAATTGTGTCATTCCCCACGTATCTTCTCAGAGGGTCTGGATTAACTCATCCGGGTTGCGGTCAACACCCGGAACGTGAAGACTGAAGTGAGGTATCCGACCCACTTTCGGTTTTACAGGCTCTGATGTAATTACTTAGAGCAGTGGCTGCAGGCACATCTGCTGCGACCACAACGTAAATTTCAATGGAATTTCTCAACAAACCACAGAACGTTCCAAAAAACTATGTTCTCTGGATTTTAATCCAAATAGATTCCGTGCCCACGCCATGAAGGCATGTAGGAGAACATTTATAGCTCCACTTGTTCATAACCTCAACACTAGATGGAGGTGGTGGTTAACTTAACGCCACGGCCGCCTTACCCCTTGGAAAGAACGCTGGTACCCAGTGAATAGAAGGCTGGGTGATCCCGAGAGCCAGTCTGAATGTTTTTGGAGAAGAGAAAAGTGTTTTGCCCCCACTGGGATTCAAACCCCAGACCGTCTAGCCCGTAGTGTCGTAACTAAACCGGCTACACTACCCCGGCTACCTCGATTGAAATAGTTTGCTGTTCAAAACTGGGTTATTTCCGAAAGGTACAAGTGAAAAAATATAACATCAATGCGCGTTTTTAGGTTTTGGCAGCTGTGTGGATGAGGTGTCTATTATTCTGGTATATGACGCTGCGTCACTGGGTATTTTGTTCCCGACGTTTCGAGAGAACGCAGTTGTCTTCTCTTCAGGGGTCGAAATGTCGGAGCCCAACTTACTGGCCTGTCAGGTAAATTGCTTTTCATTGCTGGGTTATAAAGCTACACTATCTAAACGAAACATAACAGCACAAGTTTCACACATCAGGGTAGTACACTTAATGAATTTTGCCCCGAACTCTTATTTTTTTTCTTGCAGGTGTGACTTGCAGGTGTGTAGAAACAAATGACTGTGTAGGTCTATCCTGTTTTTGCCATTACAATAGCGTCAGCTGTCAGGTCTCGTGAACCTGCAATGTGACTCCGAATACGTGGAACCATGTGTCATGTATGGCCGTCGTGTGTGTTCCGTGAACATAGAAGGGCGGCAGTCAGATTCAGTCTGCATAGCCTGGTCCAAATTGCAATCACGAACGTCTGAAATAAGAAAAATATTTACAGGTTTGGAAGACGTGTGTTGGTTTATATTACACGCAGCAGCATTGTTTCAAAAATGAAATGATTCATCATACTACTCTATCTACATCTGGTGGCAGACTTTCGTGCTAGCAGTAGTAGTGTCATCTCGCGGTCGTTCTGGAAACTGTTTAATCGCATCACGTAGATAGGCCTGTAGTTAAAGCTATAGTGTTGAAATATGTAATTTATTTATTATGTTTACAATACATTCATTTGTTTACATTTGTTTAGGTGAATAATCCGTGAATTTTTTTTTTGAGGATTTTGGTCGACCACTCCGCGCTAAATCATATTATTTTTTTTTATTTTCCACTTTTGTGATTAGTCATTACCAACTTACGATCGTGCAGGGTAAGCCGCATACCGCATAATCCACGCATAGATAATCGAGAGTACACTGTATATGTAAATCGGAATTTAATGTGAAGGACATATTTAAGGCTAGTTTGTGTTCACCTTTATACCATTTCAGGTATCTCAGTTTCTCCTTGTGTTCTTAAATATTTTCCGAAATTTTCGTAACTTTTATACGGGCAATACTTGTAAAACTTAAGCCACGAAACAACATTAACTTACACAGACGAGACAGATTGAGGGAATTTGTGAACTACAGGACAAATGTGCCGCTGTAAATCTGGGATCGTTGTTTTTTTTCCTGAAATCTCTGTGCAGGCAGATCATTATTGGCGCATATCGATTCCACTTTCAGGTATTCGTAACTTCAAAATCTATCCTGAATTTTGTATGTCCAAAAGCCTTGTTTGTCGAAGATGAAATAAAAGGAAAAATTATTTGAGTCTCTGATAACAATTTCGTGTATCGGAAGTTTTAGACAACTCTTATAGACACATGTGTACACAGAGAAGGCTGGAGTCGTCAATCCTAACAGGAAACAGGGCTACTATGTTCTAAATGTGGGCTATATACAGGATGTTTCAGGAGGTATCTGCCGTACTTCGGGAGAACTTTCCTTAGGTTAAATTACAGCGATGTAACCAAAAACACCTATATCCGAATTTGAACAGTTACGGAGATAATGGCGAGAGAATCAGCAGAGAGTGAAAGCTGTTATACACTTATTGATAACCAAATACATATTAAAACGAGGAGGAATTGTGGTTCTTGTTATGTTAACACCTGCACTTAACACATAATTAATATCCGAGTGACATAACTCTAATTAAGCGAGAAAATTTCTCACTAGTTTTATAGAAATCGTCCTTAGGGTTTCAAGTACTTTACATAGCACACTCGCCTCCGTATAGCTTGGCTTAGCTATCTGCTCAAGAACGAATCTCCGCAGTGTACAGATAACACATCATGTTAAACAGGTACAGTACGTGGAACCGCAAGAAGACCATGTTTGGTTATATCGTTGTAAATTAACCTAAGGCACGTTCTCCCTAAGTACGGCGCATTCCTCCTGAAACATTATATATATATATATATATATATATATATATATGCGAAACTGCAACTAGAACCTTATGTGGAACTCAATAGGTGTCTTGTAAAGCATTTAATTTTACCTTCCGTATGACATGTAGCCTCTAAAACAGTTACAGAACTCTGTGATTTCATACAGACGTATTACTTTATTCCCACATTTAAGATACCGCGCAACGTGTGTTATGTTACCGCAATTATAATAGTCATATAATTACTGCGTCCATCAAAACAGTGATTGTCTGCAGACTAGGTGATGAAATTCGACTCCCAGTATGGGGCCCATGTTTCTTTCTCTTCACCATTACGTCCAGAATGATTTGGAGCTCAGGTAGGTTCATGATGATTGGATTCGAAGGGGGGGGGGCTGATTCTTAGAGCGTAAAGCGGCCGAAGCGTGAAGATGGCCAGCTACAGTTAAGGGACCCATCTTCCTGACTCTCTAAGGAAAGCGAGCCAGACTTCTCTAAGTCACATATCTCCTATATTTCCTCGGCTTCTGCAGTCGCAGAGCTGAGTCCCGGATTGTACAACATGACGTAGTGTGTTAGATGCTTTTTGTATCTCTCACAATGCCAGCTTCATTCCATTCAAATTCAATTGAACAAGAAAACTTACGGATGCTGACGTGCACTGTTATCGCCCTCCCTCATCTCCTATTGGTCCCGTGGTGGGGGAAGTCTAGCGTCCTTCCCGCTCTCCCTCTCATACCTTCCACAAACCCCGGCCGAGGTCACCGACCTGGCTAGCCCTTACTCGAGTTAGGCTATCTGTAAATAGCTTGCAAACAATGATAAAACAGGTCAGTGTCAAATTGGGGGCTAAAAATAGGTTGTGTGCGTAGTCAGGTGTGCTGTTTTCTTTATAATGTCTTATTTAACGTGGCTGCCAATCGCTAAGTTTATACAGCGATGATGGCAAGTGAATGGCATTTGAATAGTGACGCTTAAAACATGTCTGATTGCCACTAAATACTACACTTGGTACATGGCGTGTCTTTTCTCTGTTCTCGAATCCATTTGACGTTGTGTGATTATAGTCAACAGGAACTGGTATTGTTCAGTGACTTGGTCACAGAAGAGTTTCTGTTGTTCAGTAACTTGGACATAGAAAAGTTGCTGTTGTTCAGTAACTTGGACATAGAAGAGTTGCTGTTGTTCAGTAACTTGGACATAGAAGAGTTGCTGTTGTTCAGTAACTTGGACATAGAAGAATTGCTGTTGTTCAGTAACTTGGACATAGAAAAGTTGCTGTTGTTCAGTAGCTTGGACATAGAAGAGTTGCTGTTGTTCAGTAACTTGGACATAGAAAAGTTGCTGTTGTTCAGTAACTTGGACATAGAAAAGTTGCTGTTATTCAGTAACTTGGACATAGAAGAGTTGCTGTTGTTCAGTAACTTGGACATAGAAGAATTGCTGTTGTTCAGTAACTTGGACATAGAAGAGTTGCTGTTGTTCAGTAACTTGGACATAGAAGAATTGCTGTTGTTCAGTAACTTGGACATAGAAAAGTTGCTGTTGTTCAGTAGCTTGGACATAGAAGAGTTGCTGTTGTTCAGTAACTTGGACATAGAAAAGTTGCTGTTGTTCAGTAACTTGGACATAGAAAAGTTGCTGTTATTCAGTAACTTGGACATAGAAGAGTTGCTGTTGTTCAGTAACTTGGACATAGAAGAATTGCTGTTGTTCAGTAACTTGGACATAGAAAAGTTGCTGTTGTTCAGTAACTTGGATATAGAAGAATTGCTGTTGTTCAGTAACTTGGACATAGAAAAGTTGCTGTTGTTCAGTAACTTGGACATAGAAAAGTTGCTGTTGTTCAGTAACTTGGATATAGAAGAATTGCTGTTGTTCAGTAACTTGGACATAGAAAAGTTGCTGTTGTTCAGTAACTTGGATATAGAAGAATTGCTGTTGTTCAGTAACTTGGACATAGAAAAGTTGCTGTTGTTCAGTAACTTGGACATAGAAGAATTGCTGTTGTTCAGTAACTTGGACATAGAAGAGTTGCTGTTGTTCAGTAACTTGGACATAGAAGAATTGCTGTTGTTCAGTAACTTGGACATAGAAAAGTTGCTGTTGTTCAGTAGCTTGGACATAGAAGAGTTGCTGTTGTTCAGTAACTTGGACATAGAAAAGTTGCTGTTGTTCAGTAACTTGGACATAGAAAAGTTGCTGTTATTCAGTAACTTGGACATAGAAGAGTTGCTGTTGTTCAGTAACTTGGACATAGAAGAATTGCTGTTGTTCAGTAACTTGGACATAGAAAAGTTGCTGTTGTTCAGTAACTTGGATATAGAAGAATTGCTGTTGTTCAGTAACTTGGACATAGAAAAGTTGCTGTTGTTCAGTAACTTGGACATAGAAAAGTTGCTGTTGTTCAGTAACTTGGATATAGAAGAATTGCTGTTGTTCAGTAACTTGGACATAGAAAAGTTGCTGTTGTTCAGTAACTTGGATATAGAAGAATTGCTGTTGTTCAGTAACTTGGACATAGAAAAGTTGCTGTTGTTCAGTAACTTGGACATAGAAGAATTGCTGTTGTTCAGTAACTTGGACATAGAAGAGTTGCTGTTGTTCAGTAACTTGGACATAGAAGAATTGCTGTTGTTCAGTAACTTGGACATAGAAAAGTTGCTGTTGTTCAGTAGCTTGGACATAGAAGAGTTGCTGTTGTTCAGTAACTTGGACATAGAAAAGTTGCTGTTGTTCAGTAACTTGGACATAGAAAAGTTGCTGTTATTCAGTAACTTGGACATAGAAGAGTTGCTGTTGTTCAGTAACTTGGACATAGAAGAATTGCTGTTGTTCAGTAACTTGGACATAGAAAAGTTGCTGTTGTTCAGTAACTTGGATATAGAAGAATTGCTGTTGTTCAGTAACTTGGACATAGAAAAGTTGCTGTTGTTCAGTAACTTGGACATAGAAAAGTTGCTGTTGTTCAGTAACTTGGATATAGAAGAATTGCTGTTGTTCAGTAACTTGGACATAGAAAAGTTGCTGTTGTTCAGTAACTTGGATATAGAAGAATTGCTGTTGTTCAGTAACTTGGACATAGAAAAGTTGCTGTTGTTCAGTAACTTGGATATAGAAAAGTTGCTGTTGTTCAGTAACTTGGATATAGAAAAGTTGCTGTTGTTCAGCCTCTTTGGCACAGAAGGGTTGCTGCTGTCTGTTAAGTTTGACACAGAATAATTGTTATTTTTCAGCAGAATTTTGTAAAGTACGTTACTTGGGTCTGTGGAAATAATTTGATGCACTTCTGTGACATTTTCCAATGTACATGATAAAAATTTATTATCGCCAACCCTTATTCATTAATATATGCTCAATTATGTTATCGTGAAGGAGATGCCACGAAGAATTTATTGTAGCGCGTGCATTTCTGTGCGTATGCCATCAGCAGTATTCCCCTGCGTAAAATTATTTTGAAATCAGCTTCAACTGCACAAAATTACGCTTTTTGTGCGTTGTTATCCTTAATGTTTTTTGTACATAAAGTACTTAAAATTTAATATAAATTTGGCATAACAATTTAAACTGAAAATAGTGATTAAGCATCTACATGTATTTATTTGTGTGGTTTTATTCAGGGCTTCAAACTTAGATGTCCCTTTGCCTTCCCTTCCACTGTCCATTATTTGTTTCGTTGTTTTTTTTGAAAAACAGTTGCTCACTGTGAATGTTAGCTTCGTCATGTCTGTCTGTCTGCCTGTCTATCCCTTCTTCCGTCTGTCCGTACATCTCTCCATCTTCGTGGAAAAACGTGGCTCTCTTTGCACGGATGTCTGTCAAATTTTATTTTGGAGATTTCCTAAAATCTGTACAGAAAATTCAGTTTTGGTTAAAATCACGCAAAAATAACAAACACTGTCTACCAAGACCTATATAAATTTATAACAATATTTCGCTGAATTCTTCTTCGGCTGGGAAAAATTTCAGATAAAATCTTAGATGAAAACAACACACACACATTTCATGTCGAACACATTTTTGTCCGATAATTGTGCGTTAAGCCGATCCCAGTGGCCGCGCGGTCTAAGGCGTGGGTCAGCGGCCGCTCGCTTGCTGGGATTGTGGGTTCGAATCCCACCGGGTGCATGGATGTCTGTCTCTTGTGAGTGTTGTGTGTTGTCAGGTAGAGGTCTCTGCGACGAGCTGGTCCCTCATCCAGAGGAGTCCTACCGAGTGTGGTGTGTCTGAGTGTGATCGTGAAGCCTCGAACAATGAGGCGGCCTAGGCCTCCAAGGGGCTGTCGAGCCATTGGGGGGGGGGGGGGGAAATGTGCGGTCTAGGAGATAATTACAAAAATACATGCCATCCGGACAGGACATAGATTATGTAATACAGTAAGGCGCAAAAAGGATGCCATTTGTATCCGGTTAGTTAAGGCACAGATGGAAATATACAGTTGTAATATTAATACTTGCCGATCCCAGTGGCCGTGCGGTCTAAGGCGTGGGTCTTTGGCCGCTCGCTTGCTAGGATCGTGGGTTCGAATCCCACCGGGGGCATGGATGTCTGTCTCTTGTGAGTGTTGTGTGATGTCAGGTAGAGGTCTCTGCAACGAGCTGGTCCCTCGTCCAGAGGAGTCCTACCGACTGCGGTGTGTCTCAAAAGTGTGTGACCATGAAACCTCGACGAAACGAGGATGCCCAGGCCCATATAGGGCTGTCGAGCCATACAAAAAAAAAAAAATATGAAATTTGATATGTAGATGGAACATGAATATGTCTATAATTGTGTACGAAATATTGTTTAAAAGTCAGAAGTAACAACTTTCTTTTTCCAGTGGCGCAACAGCCCAATTTGGGCCCTAGGCCGTTTCATTGTTTAGGTTTCTAGATCACGCACAGTTAGACACACACACACACACACACTCGGTAGGACTTCTCTGAACGAGTGATCAGCTCGTCGCAGAGGCCGCTACCTACACAACACAACAAACACAAGAGAAGAACATCCATGCCCTCAGCGAGATTCGAAGCCGCAACCCCATCAATCGAGCAGCTGCAGAGTTACCCCTTAGACCGCACAGCCACCGGAATCGGCAACAAATTATTTAGACGTTGATTTCAGGCTTCCGCCGCGATGTTGATGTAATCTGCGGTCTTTTGGGTGATTACACGGCGTCGTGTGGTAATTATTTACCGACGTTTCGGGGCAACGTGTCGGTCCCATCTTCACGACACGTTGTCCCGAAACGTCGGTAAATAATTACCACACGACGCCGTGTAATTACCCAAAAGACCACAGATTACAATTATTTAGACGGATGAAAGAGTGGGATTATATATGTTATAGCCGACAAATTGAATATAAATTCAATGTAGACATATGAAAGTTCTTCAATGAAATGTAGTATCATACCTTAATAATACTGTGCAGTTATATACAGCAAAATAAGTTCGGCCCCGATTTATGAAATGGTATGACCATCTCAGAAGGGTTCGCGATGCAAAGATACGACGTCGTGTAAATGTTACGTCATACTTCCTTTCTTTTATCTTTTAGTATCCGGACAGAAAAGCTAAAAATAAGCTAAGTTCCGTAACAGTGATCTGCCAATAGCTGTATGGACGGTCATGTACCAACAGGCATAAGCCTAGCGAGAGGAGCTCAAGGCATTGATTTAAATCATACGAAACCCTAGTCTACCATGAGGCCAGCCGTCCTGGCGCCGCGTACATGCGCAGCGGGGCGAACCGTCCTTGTCTGCTTTTCATACTTGGATATGGTTAGCAAACAAAACCTAATGTAAGGTTGAGAGATATTGTGCGGGCTGGCATGAGGTCACCGCTGCGGCCACACAGTGGTCTTCACTTCAGTCGTGAAGACAGGAAATGCCTCCAGAAGCTCCAAAATTCTCCCAGTCGGGAGTCAAATGCGAACGAGAACCTCAGAGCTTACAAACGCCTTCTTGGTTTGTCTAATAACGCTGTGCTAACTATAAAATCTATATAACCGCACAGAAGAACAGTGCAGTGATTATAGACACTGGTTTAAGAAAGAATCGATCTTAAGTAGGTAAATATCGATATCTCCCTGGCGAGATTTAACCCCTTGTTTTCCAGTCTCAAGTACACTCGTTGACTAGAGCGAGAGCCTGGAGCATATTCATCTTCAAAATTATGTAGTTTGTTCTTCCTATGAACCCTGTATTATTATATATATACTAATATGGTAATATGTGTTTGCGACATCATGATCTAATGAACTAACGAACGGATCTTTTGAACATACACATTTTTAGGAGCGGTTGGTTGAGGCACTGCGTTACAAGTCGGAAGGTCGCGGGTTCGATTCCCGGTGGTGTCATTGGAATTTTTCATTGACATAATCCTTCCGGTCGCACTATGGCCCTGGGGTCGACTCAGCCTCTAATATAAATGAGTACCAGGAATATTTCCTGGGGGGAAAAGGCGGCCGGTGCGTATGGCTGACAACCTTACCACCTTCATGTGCCGATTGTCTAGAAATCTGGGAGCCTCAACCTCCTGGAACCCTCCAGGCTTGTAATGGGATTGCTTTACCTTTTTATGATTCGGCAGTGATGGCATTCTCCTTTGTTTTCATTAATTCCTTCTCAAAAAATTTTTTTTTAAACGAAAGTCTAACGTTGAAAATTGATAACGCTGCCTTTAACGGAAGCCATGGGAAGTACGTGAACTGTGTTAGCTTCCCTTGACCTCTGGTGGTGGCAGCAAATGATGGTAAGGGGCTTGAAAGAGCACTGCATAGTAGCGGTTGTTACTGGCCTTAGAAATCTATCCTTATGGCCGTGCCATGGCTCAGGCGGTTAGTCGCCGGCCTCTCACCACGGAGGCCCGGGGTTCGGTCCCAGGTCAAGTCCTGTGAGATTTGTGGTGGACAAAGTGACACTGGGACAGGTTTTTCTCCGAGTTGTCGGTTTTCCCCTGTCGATTTCATTCCACTGGTGCTCCATTAATTGTAAAAATTGGTAAAAAAGACTGCTCATCTTCATCATCATTGAGGTTGCACAAAAAGCCTTAAGGCTGTGGTGCGAAGGCCCTTCATCCAGAAAAAAGAAATCTATCCTTATAGCCAAGACTGTTCATGTTCGTCAGATCCTGCCATTCCCTTCAAACTGTGCAGAAGACGATTTCCGATGAAAATTGCATTTGCTATGACAGTCAGTAAGGCTCATGAGCAGACGCTTAAACGTGTTGGAATATATCCAACATCGCCTGCTTTACCCCGTGGCCAGCTCTGTGTGGCATTTTCCTGATCCTGCTCATTTGACAACGTCGCTGTTGCAATTATTGAAGGGCGTCGACAACGTATAGGAAATAATAGATTTGTAACATCATATATTTCATATCGAGAAGTGCTTTAAAGTTTCAGATATATAAATAAATCTTAGTTGAATAAATATTTTATTTTTTTACGTGCGAATTATTCAAATAGAATGATGTGGGCGGGGCTTGTAGCACGTATGGGGGAGGGGAGAGGCGCATACAGGATTTTGGTGGGGAGACCTGAGGGAAGGAGACCAGTTGGAATCCCCAGGCGTAGATGGCGGATAATATTAATATGGATCTTCAAGAAGTGGGATGGGGGGCATGGACTGGATTGATATGGCTCAGGACAGGGACAGTTGGCGGGCTCTTGTGAGTGCGGTAATGAACCTTCGGGTTCCATAAAATGCGGGGAATTTTGTGACTAGCTGAGGACCTCTTAGCTTCTCGAGAAGGACTCTGCTACATGGAGTTAGTTATGGTACAACTAGTGTAGTATTAATGTCTTCAGAAGCTGCTGCAAATCGAGGCCTACAGTTAGGGAACATTTTTAATACAGTTATGCCCACACGTTCCAGAGAATCTCACCAGAATGATGAGAAAAATAGATGATAATTGCTCTCTGACGTATTCCCCTGAGTTCTTTAGTTACGAAATTATACGCCACGTGTATGTGGTATACTAGAGGTCGGAAAGCTTTTGAGCCTGCAAGCCGCATTCCACTTTTAACTTCATAAAGCGGGCCGCTTGCGTAGGGTAATGACGACATAAATGGGAGCGTTTTTAGAAAGAAATGAGAGGCGACGAGGCTGCACAAATGTGCACACACTCGCACATTTACATCACATTTGTTAAAATTATACATATATATTTTTTCCAATGGCTCGACAGCCCTTAGGGGGCCTAGGCCTCCTCATTTTTCGAGGTTTCGCGATCACACACTTTAGACACACCACACTCGGTAGGACTCCTCTGGACGAGTGACCAGCTCGTCGCAACCTGACAACACACACCACTCACAAGAGACAGAAATTCATGCCCCCCCCCCCCCGGCGGGATTCGAACCCAAAATCCCAGCAAGCGAAACCCACTCCTTAGACCGCACGGCCACTGGGATCGGCGTTAAAATTATATACTTAACTTATATAGTGTTTTAGAAAGGGATTACAAATATCTCAAACTTATCACGTATGCCACGAGTAGAGATAGTTTTCAAATTCGGCAATGTGTGAGTCAGGCCGTGATTGTTCTGCTCTATTTATGCCAGTATCGACAAAACACTGCAACTTGCTGCTCATAGCTTCGTTCATCCCAGACGTTTACATTTTTATTCTTATTCGATAAGGCTGTGATCATCGTTTACGGTCCGTAACGACATTTAAGTAATGGAACATAATTTTAAAATCTTAACCTCGCTGCCATCCATGATTACATATTCTTATTTATTTATTATTTATTTGTGCTTAAATGGAGCCGAAATAGCGTAGTCGGTATAGAGACTAGGGTACGAGCTGGATGATCCGAGTTTCGAATACGTGCAGGGGCAAGGAGTTTTTATCTTCTCAAAAATGTCCAGACCGGCTCTGGGGCCCACCTAGCGTCATGTTCAAAGAGTACCGGGGTTTTCTGCCGGGGGTAAAGTGTCCGGAGCGTGAAATTGACCAGTGACCTCAATCCAGTACTGAGCTTACGAATGAATGGAGCTATTCCTCCAGTCTTCTTATATGTCTTCGTGGCGTCAACAGGGACAATTTTAACGTTGTGTTCAATGACTGTATCAGTTGCCAAAGTTATATGGCCTTACATTAAGGGTCAGTTGGTAATGAATGGAAGAAGACGTGTGAGGTAACTGTCGTGGCCTATTTGAGGGCATTATTCCGGAATTTTTTGTCTGGAGGAAGAGAGGAAACCTACTGGTTCACCCATGTCATTTGGTATGTGCAGAAGCTGCGTGAGACGCAGATCGCTCTCATGTTGAGGAAGCCAGACTTGGTCCTCTTGGCGTGTGTGCTTGTGTGCGCTTTTGCGATATATGCTCGTGTGTACGCGTGCAAGCGTGTTCAATCATGTACATTTGTGTGTGCGTGTGTATGTGTGTGTTTCTTTGTCCGTGTGTGTTCTGTGCAACGGGGCGAAATTGGTTTGTTTGCGTCGTTGCACATGAAGAGCAGTTGTTGATTAATTAATTACTTTGTGAGTCCACTTGCCCATTTGCCCACTGAACAATACGACTGTAACCCAGTTTACCTTGCTTGTTGGTAAATTATTTTTAAAAGCCCTTCCAGGAATTAATTTGTGAAGTTATTGTCTGCACTGTTCTGGTTTAATTTATTGGGAGAATTTAAAATTAAAGGGACAGTTTGTACCTAAATGTTGTAATATTAAACCTGGCCTTTGCGCTACAAGTGATGCTTCATTTGAGTAACTAACTGACTGACTGATGACTGACTGACTGATCGACCGACCGACCAACCAACCAACCGACTGACAGACCGACCAACTGACCAACCAACCAACCGACTGACAGACCGACCAACTGACCAACCAACCAACCGACTGACCGACCAACCAACCGACCGACCGACCAACAAACCAACCAACCAATTCTGAGTTCTGTATAGCTTGAATCATGACGAGAGTTTTTGAAGTCGAGATATTTATGGGTCCTTAGGCGAAATTGGGGAGAGTAACGTATTAGAACAGTAGATGGACTCAATCGTCGTGTATTGGTCGTGACGAGTGTTTAGGTAAAGTTCACCCTAGAACAGGCCATGAAGGCCCAGAGGAGGAGAGGTGTAGCTCTACTCTTTCTTTAACCTCGGCTCCAGATGGGGTTGGGTGGAGAGCGCCACTCTTCGGCAACCCCGTACCAATTTTACTGGAAGCTGGTTGGGCCCCAGGGCCGGTCTGAACAGACGCGGAAAATATCTCCCCCACCGGGATTCAATCCCCGGACCGTCCAGCCCGTAGCTAGTCGCAATACCGACTGAGCTATCCCGGCATCTATACTGGAGGTATCACGTTATGTACATTAGAATTAGAATGATTACTGGATTTTTGTTAAATGTTTTTGCATTGACTATAGCGATAAGATAGCGGTGTTTGCTGAATGAGTGTTATCATCCATTCTGCCTTGTAGTCTACTTGCCCCAGTGATCCCGCTGCGTTGTGTTGATTCTAAAGGCTATTTGGTATTCAGCGAGGCGAAAGCCCAACTTTGGTCCATTAATAATGCAAATATTTTCCTACAGTTTTTCAATTAAAATACCAAAACTATTCATGTGGTCTGAATATTAATTTTTATGAACCTACATTCTGTTCATAACGCGGAATATTAAATGTTACAAAAAGAAATAACTTATCGCTAAAGAATATTCACAGTTTGCATTGCTGGAGACTTCACAGCCTTGCTCTGCCATCTGGAGACACAAAATACTGTAGTGATTCACTTCCGCTGTTAATGTAAGTTTACTGATCAATTTGTGTTACAAATTAAATTGTCGACGTATATATCTGCGTGGTACACGTGGATGCCTGGATTTTGTACTTCAAGGGTAATTGTTATAATTTGAATTATTGTCAATACAATTTTTAGTTTAAATGTTATTAACAACATGACCATATAAAGCTGTAGTCTTCGTATAATTTGCATGAGGATGATCCGATTGGATCTGTGTGCGTACAGGACTGCTTACAATAAAATAATATATATGGTTCGAGTTGTAGTGTGATTTTTGTAAATATTAGCTTTATTATTTTAATTCAATGGTAGGGATGGAAGTATCAGCTTTGAATATAAAATTTTATTGAACTTAATTAAATAATTCGGGAGATGGTAAGTTATATGAGCAGTGACGGATGTTACCTCTACAGGGTGACAACAGTAAAACAAGACACACATAAATCAGTAAGCGTCCATCTTCAGAGGGTTAACAGTGGCTGTGGTGGGATCATTCAGCGTGGTGTTTCTACTGTGGAAAGTTAGTTTTATATTAAAGAGGAAAAGAAAATAACACAGAATTTCTGTTACATTATTTATTTCAACTACAGTCTAAATTCATTGTAGTGCCACCCTTATTTAGTGTTCATGAAAATCTAGGAACTCAGCACGTAGTAAAAACTTCAGGTCTATATTTTTGTCTCGAAATACTAAATTAAAAATTTAGAAAACTTTAATAAGACACATTCTAACCTACGGGGCAGAAGCGGTCCAGGCTTCAGAAGAAATGAATGCTCTTAAGAGCATTCGAAAGCAGATTGAAAGAAACATTATTGGTCCCATGAAAGAAGAAAGCTGCAGAATAAGAGCAAATAACGAGATACAGAATGTATTACAAGGGGCAGACATTGTAAATCTTATAAAATAAAATGGTATGGGCATGTCGAAAGGATGAATAACGAAAGAATGACGAAACAGATAGTGACTGCTAGAATGGAAGGAATAAGGAAACAGGAGGAAGACCACGGAAAAGATGGATTGATGTGGTTGAAGAGGATCTGAGGGTAATGGGAGTAAGAAATTTGCACGCGGTGGTCAGAGACCGGAAGGAATGGAAGAGGATTGTACCGGAAGTCAAGGTTCACAACGGCCTGTAGTGCTTGAAGAGGAGGAGAAAGACGAGCAGGAGGAAAAGGAGGATGACGAGAAGGAAAGAAGAAGATAGTAAGGCTGTCCATTTCCTCTTAATGTACAGTGCAGTCTCGAGTCTCCGCTTCCCGATTGTTCGAGATTCCGTTTCGTCCGAGCCGATGCGATGTAATCAAAGTCGTTTCTATGTTGGGTGCAGAATTCAGTTAAAGTGAGTATCTCTGTGTTTAGACGTGTCTTTCAGGCATTACTGTACTTCCTTTTTGGCCTTTTTCATTATGAATTCTTGAGTTTTTGATGGGAGGGAAGGTTTTGATTTCTTTACAGTGTAACTTAATACGTGTGTATTTTATTATTCTGCCGATCCCAGTGGCCGTGCGGTCTACGGCCGCTCGCTTACTAAGATTGTGAGTGTTGTGTGTTGTCAGGTAGAGGTCTCTGCGACGAGCTGGTCCCTCGTCCAGAGGAGTCCTACCGAGTGTGGCGTGTCTAAAACAGTGTGTGATCGTGAAGCCTCGAAAAATGAGGCGGACTATGCCCCCAAGGGGCTGTCGAGCCATTGAAAAAAAAATTATACTACTTTTGTATTACTGTATGTATTGATGTCCTAATACAATGCAACGTACATTTTTTTTTTCTATGGCTCGACAGCCCTATATGGGCCTGGGCCTCGTCGTTTCGTCGACGCTTCACGATCACACACTTTAGACACACCACAGTCGGTAGGACTCCTCTGGACGAGTGACCAGCTCGTCGCAGAGACCTCTACCTGACAACACACAACACTCACAAGAGACAGACAGCCATGCCCCCGGTGGGATTTTTTTTTTTTTTTTTTTTTACTGGGTTTTTCCCTTTGATCCATTTGTACTGTTGAAGTCCTTTTTGTCCTGCATGTCACTTTATGTTTCATGCTATTGTCCATACATCTAACACAACACAAACATCCATGCCCCCGGTGGGATTCGAACCCACGATCCTAGTAAGCGAGCGGCCGAAGACCCACGCCTTAGACCGCACGGCCACTGGGATCACTGCAACGTACATAGTACATATTAATTCAATGTGTATGTCGTACTATATACGTAATCATATGTTCTAAATTGTCACAATTGGTGTAGTCCTAGCCTTTCGGCAATTCGAGGCAACCTCGGTCCCATTCACCTCAAACTATGGAGATCTACAGTATAATGTTTTTGTCAGGTTTCAAGAGTAGATTATGTATCTCCTGCAAACTTCTAATTAGACAACCTGCATCACGACACTGTCCGAGAAGTTGCTGAACTAATAAGGCGCTGAAGCACGCAGAAGGTTTAATTATCCTAATGACTGCACATTTCTATTGTCCTTCTTCCAGCTCTCTAAGCTGGGGCAAAAGAGGAAAGGGGGGGGGGGGTTAGTTACGCTAAATTTGTAAGAACAGCATTGAAGGAGTAGGGGTTATACTGTTCAGAGCGAAAACATTTAGTCGAATGTCACCTAAGTAAAATTTTTCGCTGTTTATGCCATGAGGGCATATGGAGGGAGTACACGTATAGCTCCGTTCATTCTTAACCTCGGCAGTAGATGGAAGTGAGTGAATAACATCACGCCCCGGCAGATTTACTACCGGAAAGAACCCCGGCACCCGTTGAGTAGAAGGCTGGGTGGGTCCCAGGGCAGGTCTGGGCGTTTTGGAGAAGAGAAAATCCCTTGCCCGCGTGGAATAATGAATAAATTAATGTGCTGGTTTAGTCCTATAATTGTGACAACGAGCAGGCGAATTTTAATTTAAACAATGAATCGGAATACAAAAGAGCCGGAATAGCTCAGTCGGTATAGTAACTACGCTACGCGCTGAATGATCCGAGTTTCGAATCCCGGCAGGGGCTGGAAATGTATCTCTTCTCCAAGACGTTCACATCGTCTCTGGGGCCCACCCAGCCTTCTATTCAAAGTGTACCAGGGGCTCTTTTCCGGGGGTACATGCAGCACATGCTGTAACATTAACAACTCTGCATTTCACTGTAAAGTACACTTTTGTGTGATTATCGGAGATGAGTTTCCAAAGCAGGATCAACCGATTCTAGACAAATGAGCTGCGACTGGTGAATGTCATAGCCGAAGGTACAATTCGTGCTATATGCTTTTTTAGGCGCGTTATTTTCCCTGAGGGGGGAGCCGGTAGAGCCCAATCAAGATAGTCTCTAGGCTGTGGCCTGAAAGAATTGTGGTTCGTTTCGCGGCAGGGAAAGATATTTTTTCTTCAAAGCGTCCAGACCGACTCTGTGGACCTCCCAGCTTCCAACTGGTACCGGGGGCTCTTTCCCTGGGTGTAAAGCGGCCGGAGCATGAAGCTGACCACTCGTCTCGATCCATTGCTGTGGCTGTGTCTCCACTGCCTCATATATGGTCATGAACTACACGGGGACAAATTCACTTTTAACATTTGCCTGTATTGCATACTAAATACTACATTTGTTTCCGGTGGTTTCTTTGTTGTGATTTAATGAGACTGAAGAAGCTCACTCCGATTAAATAGACGCATTTTCCAGGTGTTTTTTTTTTTATTTTGATTACCTGAACGATAGTCGCATTCATTTGTTGCTGACGTAAATATAATGACACAGCTGATTCCACTCAATTATTTAAATTATTGGAATTTGATTTGTGCCTGTAAAGCAGACAGATTTGTGCCTATAAGTAGACAGATTTGTGCCTATAAAGCAGACATTTGTGCCTATAAAGCAGATAAATTTGTGCCTATAAAGCAGACAGATTTGTGCCTATAAAGCAGACAGATTTGTGCCTATAAAGCAGACAGATTTATGCCTATAAAGCAGACAGATTTGTTCCAAAAGCAGACGATTTGTGCCTAAAAACAGACAGTTTGTGTCTATAAAGCAGACAGATTTGTGCCTAAAAGCAGACAGTTGTGCCTTAAAGCAGACAGATTTGTGCCTATAAAGTAGACAGATTTGTGCCTATAAAGCAGACAGATTTGTGCCTATAAAGCAGACAGATTTGTGCCTATAAAGCAGACAGATTTGTGCCTATAAAGCAACAGATTTGTGCCTATAAAGCAGACAGATTTGTGCCTATAAAGCAGACAGATTTGTGCCTAAAAAGCAGACAGTTTGTGCCTTTGAAGCAGACAGATTTGTGCCATAAAGCAGACAGATTTGTGCCTATAAAGCAGACAGATTTGTGTCTATAAAGCAGAAGATTTGTGCCTATAAAGCAGACAGATTTGTGCCTATAAAGCAGACAGATTTGTGCCTATAAAGCAGACAGATTTGTGCCTATAAAGCAGACAGATTATGAACGTGACATAAACTGTGCCACTTTACATTTCCCAGTAGCTGCCACGCTTGTCATTGAAGGATCAAAGAAGCTGTGAGCCGTTTAATCTCAATTAACTTCTGTCACTTTAATGTTTGTTTTCTGAAACGTATACACTTGGTCAGTGACATCTACATTTACAGATGGTTGACTGTCCTTTCTGTACTGTCTACACAATTGTAACCGTGGGTTGTGAGTGACTGATTTATCGACAGTGAGAACCAAAATACCCTGTGTCCCGTGTATCTAACTCACAGCGTGGGCCGTAATTGGTGTCATTCCTCTGACCCCCCTTCTCCATCCTTCTTACTCTTCCAAACTGCTCTCCATGCCGGCTGTTACAACTCGGAGATCTGCCCCTATTTGCTATACATTAAGCCAGCACTGCACAAAATATCCGCTGCGACACACACCGATGTGTCACAAGCAGTTGCTAGGCGTGTCGCAAGAAATTACCATCCGCAACGCGATTCACTAGCTCAGTACTAAAACTATCATGACACTGTCGGTCGCTGAACGTCATAACCTCAGAAGTTTGCGTCATGTTTAGTCGAATCACCGCATAGCTCCCGAAGCGACATGACATAAAAATAATCAGCCCGTTTTTCCCATTGATGAAATTCGTTCGAAGTATATGTATTATTTTTATTAATTATAATTCATCCGTAAACTGTAAGTATGACAGTTTTTAGTAATGACAATGTTTCATTTATTTTTTCTATGTCAGTAACAATTTTGTATTCCCATGACGGTGTGTCATGTATGTGGACGTCATTGTTCAAGTGTGTCGCGACAGAAAAAAAAATCGAGAACCGCTGCATTAAGCTAGACAAAGGATTTTGTAAACAGAGTGTAATTTTTTTTCCAGTGGCGAAACAGCCACTATGGGCCAGGACCTCCTCATTATCGAGGCTTCACGATCACACTCAGACACACCACACTCGGTAGGACTCTTCTGCATGAGTGATCAGCCTGACGCAGAGACCTCTACCTGACAAAACACAAACATTCACAAGAGACAGACATCCATGCCCCCGGCGGGATTGGAACCCACAATCCCAGCAAAGCGAACGGCCGCAGACCGACGCCTTAGACCGCGCGGCCACTGGGATCGGCCCACAGTGCATTACAGATCATTTATTACCATTGAACTGACTGATGACCTTGCTCCTTCCTTATATACAATGCCCACCCTTATTAAGCAATAACTGCATTGTGCATTGCCCGCTGCCGTTGTGGATATACATGGATGAGCAACGTAGCTCAGGTGGACTAAGTTGTTGCCTTTTACGTATTTTGGTTCATCTATCGATCCGTCCTTTGTTCTGTGTTTCCTTCCTTCTTGTTACCTCCTGCTTTCGCTTAATTTTCCTACTTTCTGAAGAAAATGAATTCCCCATCTTTAACTCAACTCACAATAAACCACATACAAACTGGGCAATTTTCGTAATTTGGCAAATGGATGCAATGGAGCATGTTAGCACAAGAGGCAGGAATTCTAAACTGTAGGCAAAATGCCCACCGCCCTTCTCTTAGCGGGAACACCTACAATCCTGTCAGGTTTCTTTACGGCTTTCATAATTCTCTCCCGGCAACACAAAGACTGTTCGTTTGATTGGGCCACGGTCGCTTCCTCCTTAATCCGTTCTGTCCGTGTTCTGTCCTTACCCCGTCCGTGTCCTTTCCGTCCTATCTGTGTTCTCTCCGTCTTCCGTCCGTGTCCTTTCCGTCCTATCTGTGTTCTCTCTGTCTTCCGCCCGTGTCCTTTCCGTCCTATCTGTGTTCTCTCCGTCTTCCTTCCGTGTCTTTCCGTCATATCTGTGTTATCTCCGTCTTCCGTCCGTGTCCTTTCCGTCCTATCTGTGTTCTCTCCGTCTTCCGTCCGTGTCCTTTCCGTCCTATCTGTGTTCTCTCGTCTTCCGTCCGTGTCCTTTCCGTCCTATCTGTGTTCTCTCCGTCTTCCGTCCGTGTCCTTTCCGTCCTATCTGTGTTCTCTCCGTCTTCCGTCCGTGTCCTTTCCGTCCTATCTGTGTTCTCTCCGTCTTCCGTCCGTGTCCTTTCCGTCCTATCTGTGTTCTCTCCGTCTTCCGTCCGTGTCCTTTCCGTCCTATCTGTGTTCTCTCCGTCTTCCGTCCGTGTCCTTTCCGTCCTATCTGTGTTCTCTCCGTCTTCCGTCCGTGTCCTTTCCGTCCTATCTGTGTTCTCTCCGTCTTCGTCCGTGTCCTTTCCGTCCTATCTGTGTTCTCTCCGTCTTCCGTCCGTGTCCTTTCCGTCCTATCTGTGTTCTCTCCGTCTTCCGTCCGTGTCCTTTCCGTCCTATCTGTGTTCTCTCCGTCTTCCGTCCGTGTCCTTTCCGTCCTATCTGTGTTCTCTCCGTCTTCCGTCCGTGTCCTTCCGTCCATCTGTGTTCTCTCCGTCTTCCGTCCGTGTCCTATCCGTCCATCTGTGTTTTCTCCGTCTTCCGTCCGTGTCCTGTCCGTGATTTATACAAATTAACTATTATTGTCAGGATTTTAAAATAACTGTGACTACTTCGTTAGGTTGGGGGCAAGGAATGCTTATAGAAAGTTCCTAAGGAAACTCTTTGAAACAAAAATCTTCTCTGGAGTCCGAGCAGGAAATGGCAGAATGATTTCAAAAAGAGTTTGGATTGTGAGGATGGGAGGTGCTGAACCTTCGGGTTTTGCTACCATAATGCTATTACAGAAATCAATTCGTGTGAAGTGAGCTGTGAAGATGAAATGGAGGGGGGGGGGGTTGTGGCCTGCTTGAAGGCAGTGTCCTGGTGTTTAGGGGAGGGTCTTGATGGAACCACGAATATCAGTAGCAGTCGAAGCCCGAATGTAGACTTGGGAGCTAAAGCTGGATCAGGCTGCGTTTTGCGGTACTGCTGGTTATATTCGGTTTTTAAGGTTCTTTCAGCAGGAATGCGTGGACGTCTCTGAGGACAATGACGACAGGTACGATTAGAATGCTCACAAATGCAAACAATTTCAAATACACCCTACCCAGAAGACCACAGATTTCACACCCTACTTTCTGGTTTCCTGTAGCAGGTTCTTAACCAGGGGGTTTCCCTCGAATATGAAAACTTTTTGTGATATTGCTTATCGCGCTCGTACTAGCATTCGGGAGGTGTCTGGTTCGAATCCCTGATCTGGGTAATATGAATACAGGGCTACGTATTTTCTCATTGGAAACTGTATGTGAGGTCACTCTGGGTGTGTTCCAGGAAAGACGTTACTCACGACAGCTCCTTGTATTTAATTCACTGCTTGTCACTCTGACGTCATTGATAATTTCCACGGGGCCTCATAGGAAAATTAAAGGACATAAGTGCACACGTATAAAATATACAGGGTGGATAAAAAAAAGTTTGCAAGTTCTATCATTCGAAACGCCGAATTTGTTTAAATTTGATTTCAGGCTGGATTTCAGGCTTGCGCCGCGATGTTGATGAGATCTGCGCTCATCTGGGATATTACGCGGCGTCGTGTGGTAATTGTTTACCGACGTTTCGGGACAACGTATCGGTCCCATCTTCACGGGTCATTGAAATTATATTGATATATACGAAAGAGGGCTCTAGTGTTCGCGCCTCACGTGATTCGAGGCATATGCGCAGAAGGACATTTGCGGCTGTACGACATGGCGACCCACTTGGGAAGACTGGTCTCGTTTGGAAGTCCGAGTAATACGCTTGAGGCACGGGAAACGTCGACAGCCTCCTGCATGACAACACCCGACCTCACACGGCACAGCAGACTTGGAATTTGCCTCAAAATGTCGGTTGGAAACGTTTGGTTTATCCCTCGTACAGTCCGGATTTGGCACCCAGCGATTTTCATTTGTTTCCCACCTTGAAGGATCACTTGTCAGCACATCGTTGCACCTGCTATGAAAGCGTCACACCTGCTACCATCACGTGTTTAACGCCAAAGGAACATACGTTCAATGCATCCGGAAGGACAAACATATTACACGCAGTGACAAGTGTGTCAACCGTCAAGGGGACTGTGTTGAAAAACAGCGTACTCCTGACATCTTTATTGTGTATTCTCGGATTCTCTCTATTAAAATCTTGCTTTGCTTTATTGTTACAGTAAACTTACTTTCTGATCCCCTTTCGTAATTACCCGGAAGGTCGCGAGTTCGACTCCCGATGGTGTCATTGGAATTTTTCATTGACATAATCATTCCGGCCGCACTATGGCCCTGGGGTCGACTCAGCCTCTAACAGAAATGAGTACCAGGAGTATTTCCTGGGGGGTAAAAGCGGCCGGTGCGTAGGGCTTACAACCTTACCACCTTCATGTGCCGATTGTCTAGAAATCTGGGAGCCTCAACCTCCTGGAACCCTAAGGGCCTGTCCAGGCTTGTAATGGGTTTGCTTTTTTTCCATTTTCTTTTACTAGTCTCAGAACTTTATCCCATCAGTTTTAGTTCGTGATTAATGTCACGCCAAACTTAAGCTAAAAATATCAGGACTTTGCTTCTATTTTAAATGTTCTTAAGATAAGGGAAATTGCTTGCTCTTATCACCTGTGCCCCTCCCGGTTTGCTTCCTCTTGAAGGTATCAAATCTGACATCGTTAATGTGATTTTAAGTAATCGATTATGCATTATCGATAAAAAATAACGACTTCGATATCCAAAAGTATGTGCTATGTTAAAGGTCAGAGATACAATGCGGGTCCACACTATTGATTAAACTGAGGTCATTGCTGAGCACTGTAACTTTGACGAAGAGCGGCTTATGTCTAAGGAGTGAATTAACATAGTCATATGAAATACGGCGGCAGTTCTAACTTTCACCGGTTTTAAAATTAAATAAGTCCTGTATTTTACCCACAGATTACAGCTATGTGTTTCGTATAAATTAAAAATAAATTGCTGTATTCTTAAACAGCATTAATCGACTGATTTGTAAAGGGGACGTAATAACTCCAATTTTTTTTCTTAACCTTTTAAAACCTAGCAGTTACTATATGTACCACCAGGTTTAATATTAAAAAAATTACATTTTGCTCACATAGTGCGTTTGTCTTTGTGTGGATCTCAGAACAAACAGCGTTTTTTTCCTTACACAGCATTAAGTGATCTGTTTTTATAACTGAAACGGAGTGTGTTTACTGCGTGGTACGAGCAGGACCTTTAAGTGGAACAGATTACGTGGCGTCCTTAAAGGGTTAAAAGAAACTATTTAGCAGGTGTGTGCAATTTAAAGGTAACTACCTCACAAGTTTGGTGTCACATTTAGCAGGTGTGTGCAATTTAAAGGTAACTACCTCACAAGTTTGGTGTCACATTTAGCAGGTGTGTGCAATTTAAAGGTAACTACCTCACAAGTTTGGTGTCACATTTAGCAGGTGTGTGCAATTTAAAGGTAACTACCTCACAAGTTTGGTGTCACATTTACCGTTCCCTTTAAACTGCAGATTGTGTAACCACTCTGTAGACATTTGGCTCTTAACCTGTCTCAGTATTGGATCGAGTGTGGCTCCTTCACAAATTTGGATGACCTTGTGTAGTTACGACCTTACACCGAATAAGATTGCAAATAGTTAATACACTAAGGTGCTAAGAAAATGGAATGGGGTAGGTATTTAGAAACTGATTGTTGCTAACAGTTTCAAGAAACTTCGCCTTAATTGGAACTTAGTTCGCTACCGTTTTCACAAAAGCTCGACTTTCGTCACTGTTCTGTGCCAGATGAATCCAGTACCCACCCTCTTGTTTGTTCAGCATCCTTTTAACCGTGTACTCCAATCCACGTCTGGATTGGAGTACCTCCGTTCTGCCATATCCTTTGCGTACCGTATGGCTGTGATAATGCCCACATTTTGTCATAACTAAGTGACTAATTCCTTAGATCTCGGGTCTTCTTGTGAAGCTGACGTTTCCACAGCTAGTGAAGAAAGTTCCCGCATTTCGTGGAGCTCGAAAGTCTATTACCGTGTTTTAAGAAGCCCGCAACATGACTGCAACTTGAGCCACATGAATCCATCCCATTCTGTTTCATTAAAATCGATTTTAATATTATCCTCCCATCCACGTCTAAGTCTCACTTATGCGTTTCCATTGCTTAGGTCTTTCCAAATAATCCGTCAAATTTAGAGGCTGTGTGTAACATTATGTAACATTCTGATTTTTTAGGCTAAGGAGTTGTTAGCCCACAGGTAGGCCCCCAAGCTGGAAGGCCACTCCTTTTCGGCTGTCTGCCACTGTTCGATATATTTGCAGCTATCCACCATATCTTAAGGCCGTTTCATCCATTGTGACCTTGTAAATGCGCCCTGCCATGGTGGCGAGGACCCGATAACGTGGCGACATTTTGGCACTATATATATAGATTTTTGACACCTCTGTTTTTTTAACTTTAGCTAGACGTGTGTATAACATGGCGGCTTAAAATTTTCGCTGTGTTGCCTAATCATCTTTTTAATATGGTATTAACAACTTCGTAAGTATCTGCAACCGTGTTGAAAGTCGACTAAACTTCTAAGCCATTCAATCAAAATGTTCCAGCCATATGTCGTGGTTTTTTTTGTGGCGAAGGGCCCCGCAGCAGATTCTACGGACGCACCGCAGCCTTAAGGCTTATTGTGCAACCCTGTGATGAAGATTATTAGTTTTTCCTTGTAATGGAGCACCGGTGTAATGAAATTGCCTAGGTAAAAACCGAAGTACTCGGGGGAAAAAACCTGTCCCATTGCCACTTTGTCCACCACAAATCCCACATGGGCCGATCCAGTGGTCGTGCGGTCTAAGGCGTGGGTCTTCGGCCGCTCGCTTGCTAGGATCGTGGGTTCGAATCCCACCCGGGGCATGGATGTTTGTCTCTTGTGAGTGTTGTGTGTTGTTGTCAGGTAGAGGCCTCTGCGACGAGCCGATCCCTCGTCCAGAGGAGTCCTACCGACTGTCGCGTGTCTCTCAGTGTGATTCAAAACGAATTGAAACCTCGACATGAACGGGACGGAGTAGGTAGTAGAGGACGATTTAAAAAACTTCCACATGGCTGAGATCGAACCGTGGCTCAACGATAGAGGTCGGACTAACGCCTGACATGCACGGCGGTATTGTTTAATCACCAAGCAGTACGTGTGAATGTTCCTCTGCACCTTCATGTCTCATCAGCGCTCACTTGCGTATCTGGCTCTCACAAGAGCTGCTGTCACGCCTTGGAAATTAACGCGAATTTTGTGTAACAGTGATAGTGCTTTAGTCATGTTGTCTTTGAACACGTTTTACAGAAGGTTCAAGCGGACTACCCAAGAGTGTCACAGCCTTCATCAATATATTTATAACGTTTTTTTAATATTGTCCTTACACGTTTTTCACAATTCACTGTTTTAAAACCCACAAAACCCTTCACCCTTCATCCATATTATATTTAGACACCTAGTTATGTTTCGTTATCAATAACAATCACAGGGGGGGTTCCACAAACTTACAACCTTCATCCAATGTATTTACGCCTATGTTTGCAATGTTTGTGTTCAGTTGCCATTCAATTACAAAATGAGTTTTAAATTAAAAATCGTGTGTCTAATAAATTCTCAACGATTTACTTATGCGCTATATACGTTTTTTTTAAAAAAAAAACTAGTTAAGTGCATATGTTGCCCAGTTCAATAAAGTTCTTGTCTGTATATTTCCAGTTACTGAGAGTACAATTGTTACATAATTCCTTCATCGCAATATATTTAAACACCTATTATGTTGTCCTTACAGTTTGACAAGTTTAGTTGTATCCCAGTGTAGTAAAACGTTCACGAATAATTTAACAAGCTAGTTCTTTGTCTTACATCGTTACACAAGGTTCACAGCTGTTCCGCACAGTGCTGCACCTTCATCGCATATATTTAACACGCTAGTTACTGTTGTCCTTACAGTTACAAGGTAAGTGTTCCACAGAGCTGTACACACTTCATCGAATAATTTAACACGTCGTACTGTTGTCCTACACGTATACAAGGTTCACAGCTGTCTTACCCACAGAGTGTACGGTTCATACACAATTATGTTGTAACACGTAGATCTGTGTGTCCAACACGTTTACAAGGTTACAGCTGGTCTCCCACGTAGCTGTACAACCCTTCATCGCAATATATTTAAAACGTATGTTAATGTTGTCCTTACACGTTACACAAGGTTCACAGCTGTACTCCACAGAGTTTGTAAAACCTTCATGAATATATTTAGACACGCTAGTTACTGTTGTCTTACACGTTACACAAGGTTCACATGTTCATATGTACTCCGCTACAGGAGCGGTATGTAGCAACCTACGCATTTTTCGAGTTAGTTTTAGTACATTCACATGTAAAGTGAACTAAATTCGCTTACGTTGTCTAACTTAACAAGAACTGTCTCAAGACACCTCTGCTACACGCTTTACTGTTGTCCTTACACGTTAACAAGGTTCACAGCTGTCCCCCACAGAGCTGTACAACCCTTCATCGCAATATATTTAACACGCTAGTTACTGTTGTCCTTACACGTTACACAAGGTTCACAGCTGTCTCCCACAGAGCTGTACAACCCTTCATCGCATATATTTAACACGCTAGTTACTGTTGTCCTTACACGTTACACAAGGTTCACAGCTGTCTCCCACAGAGCTGTACAACCCTTCATCGCAATATTTAACACGTAGTTACTGTTGTCCTTACACGTTACACAAGGTTCACAGCTGTCTCCCACAGAGCTTACAACCCTTCATCGCAATATATTTAACACGCTAGTTACTGTTGTCCTTACACGTTACACAAGGTTCACAGCTGTCTCCCACAGAGCTGTACAACCCTTCATCGCAATATATTTAACACGCTAGTTACTGTTGTCCTTACACGTTACAAGGTTCACAGCTGTCTCCCACAGAGCTGTACAACCCTTCATCGCAATATATTTAACACGCTAGTTACTGTTGTCCTTACACGTTCACAAGGTTCACAGCTGTCTCCCACAGAGCTGTACAACCCTTCATCGCAATATATTTAACACGCTAGTTACTGTTGTCCTTACACGTTACACAAGGTTCACAGCTGTCTCCCACAGAGCTGTACAACCCTCATCGCAATTATTTAACACGCTAGTTACTGTTGTCCTTACACGTTACACAAGGTTCACAGCTGTCTCCCACAGAGCTGTACAACCCTTCATCGCAATATATTTAACACGCTAGTTACTGTTGTCCTTACACGTTACACAAGGTTCACAGCTGTCTCCCACAGAGCTGTACAACCCTTCATCGCAATATATTTAACACGCTAGTTACTGTTGTCCTTACACGTTACACAAGGTTCACAGCTGTCTCCCACAGAGCTGTACAACCCTTCATCGCAATATATTTAACACGCTAGTTACTGTTGTCCTTACACGTTACACAAGGTTCACAGCTGTCTCCCACAGAGCTGTACAACCCTTCATCGCAATATATTTAACACGCTAGTTACTGTTGTCCTTACACGTTACACAAGGTTCACAGCTGTCTCCCACAGAGCTGTACAACCCTTCATCGCAATATATTTAACACGCTAGTTACTGTTGTCCTTACACGTTACACAAGGTTCACAGCTGTCTCCCACAGAGCTGTACAACCCTTCATCGCAATATATTTAACACGCTAGTTACTGTTGTCCTTACACGTTACACAAGGTTCACAGACTGTCTCCCACAGAGCTGTACAACCCTTCATCGCAATATATTTAACACGCTAGTTACTGTTGTCCTTACACGTTACACAAGGTTCACAGCTGTCTCCCACAGAGCTGTACAACCCTTCATCGCAATATATTTAACACGCTAGTTACTGTTGTCCTTACACGTTACACAAGGTTCACACTGTCTCCCACAGAGCTGTACAACCCTTCATCGCAATATATTTAACACGCTAGTTACTGTTGTCCTTACACGTTACACAAGGTTCACAGCTGTCTCCCACAGAGCTGTACAACCCTTCATCGCAATATATTTAACACGCTAGTTACTGTTGTCCTTACACGTTACACAAGGTTCACAGCTGTCTCCCACAGAGCTGTACAACCCTTCATCGCAATATATTTAACACGCTAGTTACTGTTGTCCTTACACGTTACACAAGGTTCACAGCTGTCTCCCACAGAGCTGTACAACCCTTCATCGCAATATATTTAACACGCTAGTTACTGTTGTCCTTACACGTTACACAAGGTTCACAGCTGTCTCCCACAGAGCTGTACAACCCTTCATCGCAATATATTTAACACGCTAGTTACTGTTGTCCTTACACGTTACACAAGGTTCACAGCTGTCTCCCACAGAGCTGTACAACCCTTCATCGCAATATATTTTAACACGCTAGTTACTGTTGTCCTTACACGTTACACAAGGTTCACAGCTGTCTCCCACAGAGCTGTACAACCCTTCATCGCAATATATTTAACACGCTAGTTACTGTTGTCCTTACACGTTACACAAGGTTCACAGCTGTCTCCCACAGAGCTGTACAACCCTTCATCGCATATATATTTAACACGCTAGTTACTGTTGTCCTTACACGTTACACAAGGTTCACAGCTGTCTCCCACAGAGCTGTACAACCCTTCATCGCAATATATTTAACACGCTAGTTACTGTTGTCCTTACACGTTACACAAGGTTCACAGCTGTCTCCCACAGAGCTGTACAACCCTTCATCGCAATATATTTAACACGCTAGTTACTGTTGTCCTTACACGTTACACAAGGTTCACAGCTGTCTCCCACAGAGCTGTACAACCCTTCATCGCAATATATTTAACACGCTAGTTACTGTTGTCCTTACACGTTACACAAGGTTCACAGCTGTCTCCCACAGAGCTGTACAACCCTTCATCGCAATATATTTAACACGCTAGTTACTGTTGTCCTTACACGTTACACAAGGTTCACAGCTGTCTCCCACAGAGCTGTACAACCCTTCATCGCAATATATTTAACACGCTAGTTACTGTTGTCCTTACACGTTACACAAGGTTCACAGCTGTCTCCCACAGAGCTGTACAACCCTTCATCGCATATATTTAACACGCTAGTTACTGTTGTCCTTACACGTTACACAAGGTTCACAGCTGTCTCCCACAGAGCTGTACAACCCTTCATCGCAATATATTTAACACGCTAGTTACTGTTGTCCTTACACGTTACACAAGGTTCACAGCTGTCTCCCACAGAGCTGTACAACCCTTCATCGCAATATATTTAACACGCTAGTTACTGTTGTCCTTACACGTTACACAAGGTTCACAGCTGTCTCCCACAGAGCTGTACAACCCTTCATCGCAATATATTTAACACGCTAGTTACTGTTGTCCTTACACGTTACACAAGGTTCACACTGTCTCCCACAGAGCTGTACAACCCTTCATCGCAATATATTTAACACGCTAGTTACTGTTGTCCTTACACGTTACACAAGGTTCACAGCTGTCTCCCACAGAGCTGTACAACCCTTCATCGCAATATATTTAACACGCTAGTTACTGTTGTCCTTACACGTTACACAAGGTTCACAGCTGTCTCCCACAGAGCTGTACAACCCTTCATCGCAATATAATTTAACACGCTAGTTACTGTTGTCCTTACACGTTACACAAGGTTCACAGCTGTCTCCCACAGAGCTGTACAACCCTTCATCGCAATATATTTAACACGCTAGTTTACTGTTGTCCTTACACGTTACACAAGGTTCACAAGCTGTCTCCCACAGAGCTGTACAACCCTTCATCGCAATATATTAACACGCTAGTTACTGTTGTCCTTACACGTTACACAAGGTTCACAGCTGTCTCCCACAGAGCTGTACAACCCTTCATCGCAATATATTTAACACGCTAGTTACTGTTGTCCTTACACGTTACACAAGGTTCACAGCTGTCTCCCACAGAGCTGTACAACCCTTCATCGCAATATATTTAACACGCTAGTTACTGTTGTCCTTACACGTTACACAAGGTTCACAGCTGTCTCCCACAGAGCTGTACAACCCTTCATCGCAATATATTTAACACGCTAGTTACTGTTGTCCTTACACGTTACACAAGGTTCACAGCTGTCTCCCACAGAGCTGTACAACCCTTCATCGCAATATATTTAACACGCTAGTTACTGTTGTCCTTACACGTTACACAAGGTTCACAGCTGTCTCCCACAGAGCTGTACAACCCTTCATCGCAATATATTTAACACGCTAGTTACTGTTGTCCTTACACGTTACACAAGGTTCACAGCTGTCTCCCACAGAGCTGTACAACCCTTCATCGCATATATATTTAACACGCTAGTTACTGTTGTCCTTACACGTTACACAAGGTTCACAGCTGTCTCCCACAGAGCTGTACAACCCTTCATCGCAATATATTTAACACGCTAGTTACTGTTGTCCTTACACGTTACACAAGGTTCACAGCTGTCTCCCACAGAGCTGTACAACCCTTCATCGCAATATATTTAACACGCTAGTTACTGTTGTCCTTACACGTTACACAAGGTTCACAGCTGTCTCCCACAGAGCTGTACAACCCTTCATCGCAATATATTTAACACGCTAGTTACTGTTGTCCTTACACGTTACACAAGGTTCACAGCTGTCTCCCACAGAGCTGTACAACCCTTCATCGCAATATATTTAACACGCTAGTTACTGTTGTCCTTACACGTTACACAAGGTTCACAGCTGTCTCCCACAGAGCTGTACAACCCTTCATCGCAATATATTTAACACGCTAGTTACTGTTGTCCTTACACGTTACACAAGGTTCACAGCTGTCTCCCACAGAGCTGTACAACCCTTCATCGCAATATATTTAACACGCTAGTTACTGTTGTCCTTACACGTTACACAAGGTTCACAGCTGTCTCCCACAGAGCTGTACAACCCTTCATCGCAATATATTTAACACGCTAGTTACTGTTGTCCTTACACGTTACACAAGGTTCACAGCTGTCTCCCACAGAGCTGTACAACCCTTCATCGCAATATATTTAACACGCTAGTTACTGTTGTCCTTACACGTTACACAAGGTTCACAGCTGTCTCCCACAGAGCTGTACAACCCTTCATCGCAATATATTTAACACGCTAGTTACTGTTGTCCTTACACGTTACACAAGGTTCACAGCTGTCTCCCACAGAGCTGTACAACCCTTCATCGCAATATATTTAACACGCTAGTTACTGTTGTCCTTACACGTTACACAAGGTTCACAGCTGTCTCCCACAGAGCTGTACAACCCTTCATCGCAATATATTTAACACGCTAGTTACTGTTGTCCTTACACGTTACACAAGGTTCACAGCTGTCTCCCACAGAGCTGTACAACCCTTCATCGCAATATATTTAACACGCTAGTTACTGTTGTCCTTACACGTTACACAAGGTTCACAGCTGTCTCCCACAGAGCTGTACAACCCTTCATCGCAATATATTTAACACGCTAGTTACTGTTGTCCTTACACGTTACACAAGGTTCACAGCTGTCTCCCACAGAGCTGTACAACCCTTCATCGCAATATATTTAACACGCTAGTTACTGTTGTCCTTACACGTTACACAAGGTTCACAGCTGTCTCCCACAGAGCTGTACAACCCTTCATCGCAATAATTTAACACGCTAGTTACTGTTGTCCTTACAGTTACACAAGGTTCACAGCTGTCTCCCACAGAGCTGTACAACCCTTCATCGCAATATATTTAACACGCTAGTTACTGTTGTCCTTACACGTTACACAAGGTTCACAGCTGTCTCCCACAGAGCTGTACAACCCTTCATCGCAATATATTTAACACGCTAGTTACTGTTGTCCTTACACGTTACACAAGGTTCACAGCTGTCTCCCACAGAGCTGTACAACCCTTCATCGCAATATATTTAACACGCTAGTTACTGTTGTCCTTACACGTTACACAAGGTTCACAGCTGTCTCCCACAGAGCTGTACAACCCTTCATCGCAATATATTTAACACGCTAGTTACTGTTGTCCTTACACGTTACACAAGGTTCACACTGTCTCCACAGAGCTGTACAACCCTTCATCGCATATATTTAACACGCTAGTTACTGTTGTCCTTACACGTTCACAAGGTTCACAGCTGTCTCCCACAGAGCTGTACAACCCTTCATCGCAATATATTTAACACGCTAGTTACTGTTGTCCTTACACGTTACACAAGGTTCACAGCTGTCTCCCACAGAGCTGTACAACCCTTCATCGCAATATATTTAACACGCTAGTTACTGTTGTCCTTACACGTTACACAAGGTTCACAGCTGTCTCCCACAGAGCTGTACAACCCTTCATCGCAATATATTTAACACGCTAGTTACTGTTTTCGCCTTACACGTTACACAAGGTTCACAGCTGTCTCCCACAGAGCTGTACAACCCTTCATCGCAATATATTTAACACGCTAGTTACTGTTGTCCTTACACGTTACACAAGGTTCACAGCTGTCTCCCACAGAGCTGTACAACCCTTCATCGCAATATATATTTAACACGCTAGTTACTGTTGTCCTTACACGTTACACAAGGTTCACAGCTGTCTCCCACAGAGCTGTACAACCCTTCATCGCAATATATTTAACACGCTAGTTACTGTTGTCCTTACACGTTACACAAGGTTCACAGCTGTCTCCCACAGAGCTGTACAACCCTTCATCGCAATATATTTAACACGCTAGTTACTGTTGTCCTTACACGTTACACAAGGTTCACAAGCTGTCTCCCACAGAGCTGTACAACCCTTCATCGCAATATATTTAACACGCTAGTTACTGTTGTCCTTACACGTTACACAAGGTTCACAGCTGTCTCCCACAGAGCTGTACAACCCTTCATCGCAATATATTTAACACGCTAGTTACTGTTGTCCTTACACGTTACACAAGGTTCACAGCTGTCTCCCACAGAGCTGTACAACCCTTCATCGCAATATATTTAACACGCTAGTTACTGTTGTCCTTACACGTTACACAAGGTTCACAGCTGTCTCCCACAGAGCTGTACAACCCTTCATCGCAATATATTTAACACGCTAGTTACTGTTGTCCTTACACGTTACACAAGGTTCACAGCTGTCTCCCACAGAGCTGTACAACCCTTCATCGCAATATATTTAACACGCTAGTTACTGTTGTCCTTACACGTTACACAAGGTTCACAGCTGTCTCCCACAGAGCTGTACAACCCTTCATCGCAATATATTTAACACGCTAGTTACTGTTGTCCTTACACGTTACACAAGGTTCACAGCTGTCTCCCACAGAGCTGTACAACCCTTCATCGCAATATATTTAACACGCTAGTTACTGTTGTCCTTACACGTTACACAAGGTTCACAGCTGTCTCCCACAGAGCTGTACAACCCTTCATCGCAATATATTTAACACGCTAGTTACTGTTGTCCTTACACGTTACACAAGGTTCACAGCTGTCTCCCACAGAGCTGTACAACCCTTCATCGCAATATATTTAACACGCTAGTTACTGTTGTCCTTACACGTTACACAAGGTTCACAGCTGTCTCCCACAGAGCTGTACAACCCTTCATCGCAATATATTTAACACGCTAGTTACTGTTGTCCTTACACGTTACACAAGGTTCACAGCTGTCTCCCACAGAGCTGTACAACCCTTCATCGCAATATATTTAACACGCTAGTTACTGTTGTCCTTACACGTTACACAAGGTTCACAGCTGTCTCCCACAGAGCTGTACAACCCTTCATCGCAATATATTTAACACGCTAGTTACTGTTGTCCTTACACGTTACACAAGGTTCACAGCTGTCTCCCACAGAGCTGTACAACCCTTCATCGCAATATATTTAACACGCTAGTTACTGTTGTCCTTACACGTTACACAAGGTTCACAGCTGTCTCCCACAGAGCTGTACAACCCTTCATCGCAATATATTTAACACGCTAGTTACTGTTGTCCTTACACGTTACACAAGGTTCACAGCTGTCTCCCACAGAGCTGTACAACCCTTCATCGCATATATTTAACACGCTAGTTACTGTTGTCCTTACACGTTACACAAGGTTCACAGCTGTCTCCCACAGAGCTGTACAACCCTTCATCGCATATATTTAACACGCTAGTTACTGTTGTCCTTACACGTTACACAAGGTTCACAGCTGTCTCCCACAGAGCTGTACAACCCTTCATCGCATATATTTAACACGCTAGTTACTGTTGTCCTTACACGTTACACAAGGTTCACAGCTGTCTCCCACAGAGCTGTACAACCCTTCATCGCAATATATTTAACACGCTAGTTACTGTTGTCCTTACACGTTACACAAGGTTCACAGCTGTCTCCCACAGAGCTGTACAACCCTTCATCGCAGTATATTTAACACGCTAGTTACTGTTGTCCTTACACGTTACACAAGGTTCACAGCTGTCTCCCACAGAGCTGTACAACCCTTCATCGCAGTATATTTAACACGCTAGTTACTGTTGTCCTTACACGTTACACAAGGTTCACAGCTGTCTCCCACAGAGCTGTACAACCCTTCATCGCAATATATTTAACACGCTAGTTACTGTTGTCCTTACACGTTACACAAGGTTCACAGCTGTCTCCCACAGAGCTGTACAACCCTTCATCGCAAGTATATTTAACACGCTAGTTACTGTTGTCCTTACACGTTACACAAGGTTCACAGCTGTCTCCCACAGAGCTGTACAACCCTTCATCGCAATATATTTAACACACGCTAGTTACTGTTGTCCTTACACGTTACACAAGGTTCACAGCTGTCTCCCACAGAGCTGTACAACCCTTCATCGCAATATATTTAACACGCTAGTTACTGTTGTCCTTACACGTTACACAAGGTTCACAGCTGTCTCCCACAGAGCTGTACAACCCTTCATCGCAATATATTTAACACGCTAGTTACTGTTGTCCTTACACGTTACACAAGGTTCACAGCTGTCTCCCACAGAGCTGTACAACCCTTCATCGCAATATATTTAACACGCTAGTTACTGTTGTCCTTACACGTTACACAAGGTTCACACTGTCTCCCACAGAGCTGTACAACCCTTCATCGCAATATATTTAACACGCTAGTTACTGTTGTCCTTACACGTTACACAAGGTTCACAGCTGTCTCCCACAGAGCTGTACAACCCTTCATCGCAATATATTTAACACGCTAGTTACTGTTGTCCTTACACGTTACACAAGGTTCACAGCTGTCTCCCACAGAGCTGTACAACCCTTCATCGCAATATATTTAACACGCTAGTTACTGTTGTCCTTACACGTTACACAAGGTTCACAGCTGTCTCCCACAGAGCTGTACAACCCTTCATCGCAAATATATTTAACACGCTAGTTACTGTTGTCCTTACACGTTACACAAGGTTCACAGCTGTCTCCCACAGAGCTGTACAACCCTTCATCGCAGTATATTTAACACGCTAGTTACTGTTGTCCTTACACGTTACACAAGGTTCACAGCTGTCTCCCACAGAGCTGTACAACCCTTCATCGCAATATATTTAACACGCTAGTTACTGTTGTCCTTACACGTTACACAAGGTTCACAGCTGTCTCCCACAGAGCTGTACAACCCTTCATCGCATATATTTAACACGCTAGTTACTGTTGTCCTTACACGTTACACAAGGTTCACAGCTGTCTCCCACAGAGCTGTACAACCCTTCATCGCATATATTTAACACGCTAGTTACTGTTGTCCTTACACGTTACACAAGGTTCACAGCTGTCTCCCACAGAGCTGTACAACCCTTCATCGCAAGTATATTTAACACGCTAGTTACTGTTGTCCTTACACGTTACACAAGGTTCACAGCTGTCTCCCACAGAGCTGTACAACCCTTCATCGCAATATATTTAACACGCTAGTTACTGTTGTCCTTACACGTTACACAAGGTTCACAGCTGTCTCCCACAGAGCTGTACAACCCTTCATCGCAATATATTTAACACGCTAGTTACTGTTGTCCTTACACGTTACACAAGGTTTCACAGCTGTCTCCCACAGAGCTGTACAACCCTTCATCGCAATATATTTAACACGCTAGTTACTGTTGTCCTTACACGTTACACAAGGTTCACAGCTGTCTCCCACAGAGCTGTACAACCCTTCATCGCAGTATATTTAACACGCTAGTTACTGTTGTCCTTACACGTTACACAAGGTTCACAGCTGTCTCCCACAGAGCTGTACAACCCTTCATCGCAATATATTTAACACGCTAGTTACTGTTGTCCTTACACGTTACACAAGGTTCACAGCTGTCTCCCACAGAGCTGTACAACCCTTCATCGCAATATATTTAACACGCTAGTTACTGTTGTCCTTACACGTTACACAAGGTTCACAGCTGTCTCCCACAGAGCTGTACAACCCTTCATCGCAATATATTTAACACGCTAGTTACTGTTGTCCTTACACGTTACACAAGGTTTACAGCTGTCTCCCACAGAGCTGTACAACCCTTCATCGCAATATATTTAACACGCTAGTTACTGTTGTCCTTACACGTTACACAAGGTTCACAGCTGTCTCCCACAGAGCTGTACAACCCTTCATCGCAATATATTTAACACGCTAGTTACTGTTGTCCTTACACGTTACACAAGGTTCACAGCTGTCTCCCACAGAGCTGTACAACCCTTCATCGCAATATATTTAACACGCTAGTTATTGTTGTCCTTACACGTTACACAAGGTTCACAACTGTCTCCCACAGAGCTGTACAACCCTTCATCGCAATATATTTAACACGCTAGTTACTGTTGTCCTTACACGTTACACAAGGTTCACAACTGTCTCCCACAGAGCTGTACAACCCTTCATCGCAATATATTTAACACGCTAGTTACTGTTGTCCTTACACGTAACACAAGGTTCAGAACTGTCTCCCACAGAGCTGTACAACCCTTCATCGCAATATATTTAACACGCTAGTTACTGTTGTCCTTACACGTTACACAAGGTTCACAGCTGTCTCCCACAGAGCTGTACAACCCTTCATCGCAATATATTTAACACGCTAGTTACTGTTGTCCTTACACGTTACACAAGGTTCACAGCTGTCTCCCACAGAGCTGTACAACCCTTCATCGCAATATATTTAACACGCTAGTTACTGTTGTCCTTACACGTTACACAAGGTTCACAGCTGTCTCCCACAGAGCTGTACAACCCTTCATCGCAATATATTTAACACGCTAGTTACTGTTGTCCTTACACGTTACACAAGGTTCACAGCTGTCTCCCACAGAGCTGTACAACCCTTCATCGCAATATATTTAACACGCTAGTTACTGTTGTCCTTACACGTTACACAAGGTTCACAGCTGTCTCCCACAGAGCTGTACAACCCTTCATCGCAATATATTTAACACGCTAGTTACTGTTGTCCTTACACGTTACACAAGGTTCACAGCTGTCTCCCACAGAGCTATACAACCCTTCATCGCAATATATTTAACACGCTAGTTACTGTTGTCCTTACACGTTACACAAGGTTCACAGCTGTCTCCCACAGAGCTGTACAACCCTTCATCGCAGTATATTTAACACGCTAGTTACTGTTGTCCTTACAAGTTACACAAGGTTCACAGCTGTCTCCCACAGAGCTGTACAACCCTTCATCGCAATATATTTAACACGCTAGTTACTGTTGTCCTTACACGTTACACAAGGTTCACAGCTGTCTCCCACAGAGCTGTACAACCCTTCATCGCAATATATTTAACACGCTAGTTACTGTTGTCCTTACACGTTACACAAGGTTCACAGCTGTCTCCCACAGAGCTGTACAACCCTTCATCGCAATATATTTAACACGCTAGTTACTGTTGTCCTTACACGTTACACAAGGTTCACAGCTGTCTCCCACAGAGCTGTACAACCCTTCATCGCAGTATATTTAACACGCTAGTTACTGTTGTCCTTACACGTTACACAAGGTTCACAGCTGTCTCCCACAGAGTTGTACAACCCTTCATCGCAGTATATTTAACACGCTAGTTACTGTTGTCCTTACACGTTACACAAGGTTCACAGCTGTCTCCCACAGAGCTGTACAACCCTTCATCGCAATATATTTAACACGCTAGTTACTGTTGTCCTTACACGTTACACAAGGTTCACAGCTGTCTCCCACAGAGCTGTACAACCCTTCATCGCAGTATATTTAACACGCTAGTTACTGTTGTCCTTACAAGTTACACAAGGTTCACAGCTGTCTCCCACAGAGCTGTACAACCCTTCATCGCAATATATTTAACACGCTAGTTACTGTTGTCCTTACACGTTACACAAGGTTCACAGCTGTCTCCCACAGAGCTGTACAACCCTTCATCGCAATATATTTAACACGCTAGTTACTGTTGTCCTTACACGTTACACAAGGTTCACAGCTGTCTCCCACAGAGCTGTACAACCCTTCATCGCAATATATTTAACACGCTAGTTACTGTTGTCCTTACACGTTACACAAGGTTCACAGCTGTCTCCCACAGAGCTGTACAACCCTTCATCGCAATATATTTAACACGCTAGTTACTGTTGTCCTTACACGTTACACAAGGTTCACAGCTGTCTCCCACAGAGCTGTACAACCCTTCATCGCAATATATTTAACACGCTAGTTACTGTTGTCCTTACACGTTACACAAGGTTCACAACTGTCTCCCACAGAGCTGTACAACCCTTCATCGCAATATATTTAACACGCTAGTTACTGTTGTCCTTACACGTTACACAAGGTTCACAGCTGTCTCCCACAGAGCTGTACAACCCTTCATCGCAGTATATTTAACACGCTAGTTACTGTTGTCCTTACACGTTACACAAGGTTCACAGCTGTCTCCCACAGAGCTGTACAACCCTTCATCGCAATATATTTAACACGCTAGTTACTGTTGTCCTTACACGTTACACAAGGTTCACAGCTGTCTCCCACAGAGCTGTACAACCCTTCATCGCAGTATATTTAACACGCTAGTTACTGTTGTCCTTACACGTTACACAAGGTTCACAGCTGTCTCCCACAGAGCTGTACAACCCTTCATCGCAGTATATTTAACACGCTAGTTACTGTTGTCCTTACACGTTACACAAGGTTCACAGCTGTCTCCCACAGAGCTGTACAACCCTTCATCGCAGTATATTTAACACGCTAGTTACTGTTGTCCTTACACGTTACACAAGGTTCACAGCTGTCTCCCACAGAGCTGTACAACCCTTCATCGCAGTATATTTAACACGCTAGTTACTGTTGTCCTTACACGTTACACAAGGTTCACAGCTGTCTCCCACAGAGCTGTACAACCCTTCATCGCAGTATATTTAACACGCTAGTTACTGTTGTCCTTACACGTTACACAAGGTTCACAGCTGTCTCCCACAGAGCTGTACAACCCTTCATCGCAATATATTTAACACGCTAGTTACTGTTGTCCTTACACGTTACACAAGGTTCACAGCTGTCTCCCACAGAGCTGTACAACCCTTCATCGCAGTATATTTAACACGCTAGTTACTGTTGTCCTTACACGTTACACAAGGTTCACAGCTGTCTCCCACAGAGCTGTACAACCCTTCATCGCAGTGTATTTAACACGCTACCATTGGAACTTTCACACACCTGCTTAATAGACAGAGATTTTCGTAAGCGCACGCCGATATTTGCGATTGTGAAATGTAACGTTTAAACTTCTTGTCGGTAGGTATAGGGACACATTTTATTGATGGCTTTACTCTCATTTTCCGGTCCAACGAATTCTTCCTCTATTATTTCCGATAGTAATTACAGAATAGATTACGTAATGGAAGTGCAGTAAGAAGAGGAAATTGAAATTTTCGGGTCAGTGATGCTTTGGTTCATGGAACAAACAACATGGAGAGGTGTGATTCTTGGAAAGCTCAGATATTTAATTAATTCCCGACATTTGGCGGAATCCGAAAGTAATTACCATGTTTTAAAGAGCCCTGTAATTGTCCTTGTCTTGAGCCATTTGAATCCAATCCACTCTCTCCCATCCTACTTCTTTAAGATCCATTTAAACATTGTTCTCCAGTCCATGCCTCGTTCTTCAAGTGGTCTTCTTCCTTCGGGTTTCCGAACAAAAATCTTCTGTGCATTTATTTTCTTCTCCATGCTTGCCACGTGCTCTACCCATCAACAAAATCATATGTATCGAAGGGTATATTTATGTTTATCTTTGCTAAAAGTAGTACGCCGACCCCAGTGGCCGTGCGGTCTAAGGCGTGGGTCTGCGGCCGCTCGCTTGCTGGTGTTGCGGGTTCGAATCCCGCCTGGGGCATGGATGTCTGTCTGTTTTGAGTGTTGTGTGTTGTCAGGTAGAGGTCTCTGCGACGAGCTGGTCCCTCGTCCAGAGGAGTCTACCGTGTGTGTATGAGTGTGATCGTGAAGCCTCGAACAATGAGGAGGCCTATGCCCGCATAGGGCTGTTGAGCCACAGAAAATAAAGGAGTACAATTTTGGAGCTATCTTTCCACAAAATTTTACGACCTTGCGTTAAGTGACTAGTGTCGTAACCACTTCGAAACTTCGCACGACGTCCATGTTGGTGTTGTTGGCAGTGGCGGCCTCAAGTGGGGTTATGTTCAGAATATGGTTAATGCATTCAGGGGTTTATCCCGTAAATAGATTATTAATTAGGCGTTACTTAACTGTTATAGCTACAAATAATTAAAATTTGGTCTATGGGGCTGTCCTCATTTGCTTGGGTTCTGTGTAGTAGAGTCGGACTGCGTGGAGAGATTAGAGACAGTGTTGCATGGTGCCGGTTTGTGTCACGCTGATTTGTAACAATGTGCGTGCTCTTAGCAGTGGTCAGACACGGACACGCCAAGTCGCAATAAGTCAGGTCAGGCCAGGTCAGGTCAAGGCTTGTCTTAACACAGCCGACATACTTTAGCGGAAATGTTTGAAAACGTAACTCCGTGGGAAGCTGACATTCCCTCAGTGAGTCGAGAAACTCGCCGCATTTTACGGAAGCCGACATGTCCATTGCTTAGGTCATGCCAAAGAATCTTCGGAGGCCCTGTGAAATATTTTGTAACATTTAGAATTTTTATGTTGAGAAGTGGTTAGCCTATTGGCCAACCCTCAAGCTGTAGGACCACCCCTTGTCAGCTACCAGCGACTGCCTATTCATTATATTCGCAACTGCAAGTCGCCTCCTCCATGCTGACCCGGATGATGCGCCATGCCGTGGTGGCAGGGACCCACCTAATATGGTGTATTGGAATACTGCCACATTAAACTCTGTTGGACAGAATTATACAGCAACTTCAATGTAATCAAGAGATACGAAAACGGTGTGCTGTGCATCTCTGGTTCAAGACAGCAGCGGCGCACACTCCTTCGAATATCTTGCCACCTTTTCGTCTCTGAAAAATTCAAAACACTGTATATTATAGTACAGGGCATACACAAAAGAATGGTGCGATATCATCAGTGAATTCACTTTTGAAACCGCACCATTCTTTTGTGTATGCCCTGTATTAGGCACGTACTGCCGTCCGGGTATGAATTTGCGAGTGCCAAACAACGATATGCAACTTCAAATTTTTGCATTTTTGTAATTGTTTACTTACAAGGAATATTTAATAATTATTAACCACTGCCCAAGACGGAGGGGTTTTAAATTTTCAGTACCCTTAAATGCATTCACGACCGTACGGGGTACCAAGACTAGTGGCGTGTGAGTAATTAAAGGTCCGTACACTGCACCGAGGCCGGCATTGAAGGGTTGAACCTGTAAATAACAGCAAATGTAGAGAGAATACAAATTTTTTCTGTGTACACATTGTAATCCTGTAAAATGTAGCCTGTGTACGAGGTCTGTCCAAAAAGATACCGAACTTTTTTTTATTTTAATTTATTGCTTTACTTACAGCTTAATCAGACTTGTCTCCTTCAAAGTACTCCCCTCCACTGTCCAGTGGTTATCACGTAGGTAAACTGTAGCCACGTCGGACCTTCCTTCTTTACAGAACTTTCAGAAATTATGCAGGTGTTTCATCATATAATCAGGAGGCAGGGAAGGATCTAGAACGGAAGATTCTTCCCATATCCTATTGATTTTCCTACATCACTTCATACTCCTGCTTGAGTGGTAGTGTAGTCGCCAGGCGCCAGCCTGGAAAGCACACAGACAAATTGGAAAGGAAGGGCGATTAAAAAAAAAACACCGTGGAGACGTTAGCAAATTTATTAAGTATGTAATTTAATGACCCACTTTTATGAAAAGTTTTGACTAATATAATAATAATACGTACGGTTTTCCTGATACATTTCCATGTTTATGAAAATTTGCCATGTTAATATTCCAGACAAAGTCTGACTCATTACTTTTACATATGATGATGACGACGACATATCTCCACATATTGTCACATACGGTAAGGTTGTCCATGTGGCACCATATTCAGTTGTCAATTGCACTATACAGGGTATACACAAAAGAATGGTGCGGTTTCCCTTTATTCACCATTGAAACCGCACCATTATTTTGTGTATACTCTGTATATTAACTTTCTATCTGTTGCATAATGTAGCTTGAATTAGGAAGCATACCTATATAAAGTCTCAACAGCAGTGAGATTGCTGTATAGGAAAGTATAGTAACTTTCTTATTTGTTGAAGTATATATCATTAGTGTGTATACTAACCTCTTAAACCCTAGTGCTGACTGTATGTGCCACTAGGTTTAACTCTTAAAAACTCCGAATTTTACCTACGCAGTGTATTTATATGTTCAGTATGATTCACACAATAAAAAGCAATTATTTACCTGTACAGCATACACAGTTAGTCTTTCTAATTGAATCACACTGTGTTTTCTGTGCGGTACGAGCCTTTTTTTTTGTCGTAATTTATCATTTCATATAGATCGTTTGAATGTCTGTCACTGTGCACTTATGTAAGAGTAGCCTGCCTTCTGACGCCGTAAATTAGAATGACCTTTGTTTGTTAAACGTATACAACCAGTCAGTTTTAAATGGATTTAATCACATTTATGTCCTGGTCTCTATGCCTTTACTTTTCTCTTGTAATAATGTTTATATAGGCCAGACAGTAAGCGTATTTAAAATGTGATATTCTGATTATTTAAGGCTATAAAATACAGTGCTGACAAATCGACGTAATCTAAATAAATGCTTTGTAGTAAACATGACTATGATAATCTGTATTTTTTAAGTGTGCTATTTAAAAACGCGGACAATTATTATGATTATATAGCATCAGTGACGGGAGTATGGAGCTTGGTAGAATAGAATTACAAGGGGAAACCGACGTGCTTGGTGATAAACCTATCCCAGTGCTGCATAGTCCGCAACAAGTCCCACCCTTTTATCGAACGTGGCCCTCTGAGGTGAGAAGCCGGCGACTAGGCGTCCGACAGACGAAACAATGGAAGCATTACAGATAACTAAAAATTAACCATAGTGTACATTTACAAGAATTTTACATATGCAAACATGAGAAAATAAGCCCAACACTGAATGACGAAAATGTAACAGCCTACAATGTCCGTATTAACACGTTCATTAATTTAATAAATAAAATATGTACATGTAGGTATTGTAACGCAAGTTATATTGTGCCACTGGGCACAGGACAGTGGGATATATATATATATATATATATATATACATACAGGGTATACATAAAAGAATGGTGCGGTTTCAATGGTGAATAAAGGGAAACCGAACCATTCTTTTGTGTATACCCTGTATATATATCACAGAGCCTCCATTACTCATGTATAGCATAACGAGGTCACACTGCATTTGTCAACACAACAGGCCACAACAGATTACAGTCTGCGGAAAATGTACAAAATATAAAGTAAAGTAATACGACTGAGAAGCATAAATCTACGGGCCGGGCTACGGCAGACAAAAATAAGAAGACCGTAGCAGAACAGCCAGTGGGTACAAACAAAGATACATCGATACATAAATCTAGTCTCCAGAAAAGCGACTTGGTAATACAAGACGAACACAGCGCACTGCAACTGATTATTATAACCTTCCGCCAAATGAGGTGCTGTGTCCAAATCCTTTCATTGTGTCCGACACGCGTGGAACTATTTCTTTATTTTCAAGGGCTCCGTATTTAGAAATGATTGAAGGTTTACAGCACGTATGGGGTATAAGGGGAATGACATTTGTTAAACAGAAATATAGGTTATCTTGCACAATGTTTTATTATTATGTACACATATAATAATTATAACAATAATAATACAATACAACGTGTTTTGATCTGAGTAGGTCACCTTCAGGTTTTCATATAACGTAATGAGATTTCGATTATAATTATAATATAATAATAATAAAGTAGAACTCGGTTATAACGTCATGAAAGGGACTGAATATTTTGTGTCTTTATAAACGAGTGTCGTTATAACCGAGGAGTATAATGTTATGGTTAACAGTGAGGAATTGATTGGTACCATAGAACATATGACGCAATAGGCAAGGTGTCGTATAAAGCGATGTCGTTAGAACCGGGTTCCATTGATGATGATGATGATGATAATAATAATAATAATAATAATATATCGTTGTGCAAGGTAACCTATAATTCTATTTGAAGTATTTCTTCATATAGTACAACGGGATGCAAATAATAAAGACATTATTACAATTAAGAAAGTTTAAGCTTAGGTGTGTCATTATGAGGAAAACATTCAGTTAAATTAGTCAGTAATACAGTGGTATGGCTTTGAAAATAAAGCCATATGCGTTATAAGTTTAAGAGACGAAGAAGGAAGTTTACTAACACGTGAGTGTACAGTGACACTAAGTGGGCCGGGATAGCTCAGTCGGTATAGCGACTCACTACGGGCTGGACGGTCTGGGGATCGAATCCTGCCGATCCCAGTGGCCGTGCGGTCTAAGGCGTGGGTCTTCGGCCGCTCGCTTACTAGGATCGTGGGTTCGAATCCCACCGGGGGCATGGATGTTTGTGTTGTGTTATGTTGACAAGACGGTAATCGGAAAATACCGTACAAGGACAAGGGAAACGGGAAAACAGGAGAGTTTGTGTTGTGTTTGTTGTAAAGGACGTAGTATGGAACGTAAAGTGACAGAAGACGAAGGATTTAAACAGTACAAAATGGATCAAAGGAAAAAACCCCGGACAGGCAAAAAAAAAATCCCGGTGGGGACGAGATTTTCCGCACCCGTCCAGACCGGCCTGGGGCCCACCCAGCCTCATATACAATGGGTACCGTGTCTCTTTTGTGGGGGTAAAGCGGCCGGGGCGTGTAGTTGACCACCCACCCTCATCTAGTGCCGGGGTTAAAGAAAGAGTAGAGCTATACCTCTACTCCCCCTCCGGGCTTTATGGCTCTAAAATATACACAGACAACATACATGCAGTGATTACTTGCGACATGAAGCAAGGAGGACTGACTTTGCAACAGTGGATAGTGATAAAGGGCGACACAGGCGCTTACAAGTAATGTTGTATACACCGTAACTACAGAGTGTTTCTTTTATCGGTTACCTGAGAATGGAAGCTCTCATAGTATGTGGCAGCAGATGCAGATTTTGTATGCTATAAATTTGCAATAAACTGCAGTGTATATCAAGCTAGGCAGTTTTCTTTACCAACTTAATTTAATTAATTTTAAGGAAGACAATTTTAAAAATGTTTTAATGTACACGGCAGAAAATTAACACTGATATGAGGCTAATATAAGTTGGTGTAAGGACTGTTGATGACGTAACGTAGGCTGAAAGATGTACGCCTATGTTACGAAACACTGTGTTGACAGATGTACGAGAAAGCTGGACGGCTCTGCAAACTGTGAGTATTTGTTCATCACCTTTCTCCTGTTTTATACTTCGTAACGTTTGCAGTTGAAAAATTCATCACTTCATTGCATTTTGCAGAAATATTTCACCTCGAAATAGACTTTTCCTATTGAAACGCTAATAATCCCCACGTTTCCCACCCTCCTAAATGTTTTGTGAACATACGGAAATGCATTACACTTAACAACAATTGATTGTGAAACGCCGGATGTGATGCGGAGCCAGTGTTTATGTTAACATCACAGTTTATTTTTGAATATGTCAAGAAACATAAATATTTCATTTTTCATCTTACAGGCGGTTGCTCCAGCCACATTAAATTCTGTATCCGCTGCTACAGTTTACATCAGGAGCCTTATTGTAAACAGCGTGTTTCACATCCTAAGAAGAAACACAAAATACTGTGATTCGAAAATGAATGAACTGATTTATATATTTATTTTACCGTCCTTAGTTCCTTTTAGCCCCCCTTTAATAGAAATCTCTACTGTAAATGTAACCAGATTACATCTCTTTGAAATGCAGCTGCATTGTATGGTTAATCAATCACCGCTGTGTTTTGTTTGTGTCCGTTAGGCGTGTACGTAAACCCCATAGAAGTTTAACCTTTCATCTTGGAAGTGAATTCGTATTTAAAAGCGAGACGTAAATTAATCAGCTTGGTAACTCTGTGTACGTTTGTCATGTGTGTATAATAGGGTCTATATACTTGTGTGCGTATAACAAGCTGTGTTTCGGCACTATGTCCTTTACGTGTGTATCCAGTACTGCTCATCTCCTACTGTAAATATTGCTTACCACTTCTACATCTGCAGACCTGTTTCCTCTTAATTTGGACGTCACATTTCTTGTATAATCACTTTATTCTCACATTTCGTCTGATTTCATACAGATAACTTACAATACATATATAAGTTATTTATTGCCAACTGCTGTAATTCTATATGCTCCAGACCATGTGGAATTATTGTGTAGCAGTTGGCAATAAATAACTTATATATGTAAAAACTGCACGGAATATGTGTAATATTAAATTTACAATACATTTTAAATTACATTTTTAAAATTAATTATTTGGAGCGATAGATGTGTGTGTGTGTTGTCTGTGTGTGTATGTATGTATGTATGTATGTATGTATGTGTATGTTGTATGTATGTATGGGATTACGTAGGCAGATAGCTCAGAGGAAGCGGTTTTTTTGCACACACAGAGAATTTATGGTAATTCCGTTGGCGTTGTATTTAATACGGTTTCGACGCAGCACTGTGTAGCACATGTACATACTTTCACTTTTTTATAAATATACAAGCCTTTGAGCGATATTTACCTAAACTGTTTAACATAAAGAGAGGCGGAAGGGGGGAAGGAGGGGAGGAAGAAAGAAAGGGAAGGAAGGGCGGGAGGGAGGGGGAGCTGATTATAATAGAACGGAAAAATGAGGGGAATGGGGAGAAGGATTACGGGAGACAGAATAAGGAAGATACAGGAACAGAGGGAATAAATTAAAGATATAAATGCACGAAAGATGAAAATAAGAAATAATTCCTTTCCCCGAGAGGGCAAACCATGGCATGCTCTGGCAGCTTTGCAAGCAGCTGGGCTGCATTTTGACGTGCGGACAGAAGTTCTGTTCAGCTTGCCAAGGTTCCCGTAATCGCTACAGTCACCTGTCGTTAAAGCAGTCCATGTACATACACGTTTGCTGCTGAGAAATGACCACTCTGATTCACTGGGCTGTTATCCTGATTCGGTGCAGGGCAACAGAAATCATACACTTCGCGCAATGAGTGGGGGACCCCGTGCTGCATAGGCAACTTCTCTGTCAGCTTTGTATGGCAAGTGGCCTATTACATTATTACAGTATTACATTCAGTTTCATAAGGCTTGCGTATGTTATCCCTTTCACGCCCAGTGGCTGGTGTGACACCAGGATTAACGTTAAAAGCTCGCACTTTGTCTACACCCACACAGTGTTTATGTGTTTTGTATGCTTCCCATGACTAAAAACAGTTATTTCCCTACACAGCATTTACCGGTCTCTCTTCCTTAAAAAAATACATTGTATTTTCTGTAAAGTACGAACTGAATTTTTATATATAATGTAGATTTTAGTCTTTAAAGGGAATCATTGTATCAAATCAAGACAAATCGCTTCTAAATAAGTAATTATTTCTTTTATATAAGTGTAACTGAAATGAAGAATAATAAAAAAAAATATTGTGGATCTGCAATTAATAATAATTTCTAACGTGCAGCTTTCTGTCCCGTCTGTACAGTTATAACAATTGCAGTAACTAACATTCATTGTATTATACGCAAGTAATAACCTAAGTACGTAGATTCGTCATACGTGTAGACAGAAATATAAAACCCTAAAGATTATTACTGAGTTTAAATATTTGGAAAGACATTGAAAAACTTAAAAATAGGTCAGGCAGGCGGGAATGTTTACAGCTACTATGTTAAAATGTCTGTCCCCTCTATAAACTTAAATATTTAAGGATGGAGTTTTATCTGCTGGCTCTTATACACAATGTTCATGAAACTGGATCTGTATTCTTAACTGAAGAATGCGCATTAATATGTTAAAACAGAGGAGAATTTTTATTCCAAATGTTGAAGCGGTAGCAGGAAGATAAAGAAAATTAAGCAGTGAAGAGTTTCATAATTGTCCTGTTCATTTCATGTCAGTAGAATGATCAGGTTAATGAGGTTATAACGACCGGAAATGGGAGAGATTATAGCAGTAGAATGATCAGTTAATGAGGTTTTAAACGATCGGAAATGGAGAGGTTATAGCAGTAAATGATTCAGTTAATGAGGTTATAACGATCGGAAATGGGAGAGATTATAGCGGTAGAATGATCAGGTTAATGAGTGTTTAACGACCGAAATGGGAGAGATTATAGCAGTAGAATGATCAGGTTAATGAGGTTTTAACGATCGGAAATGGGAGAGGTTATAGCAGTAGAATGATCAGGTTAATGAGGTTATAACGATCGGAAATGGGAGAGATTATAGCAGTAGAATGATCAGGTTAATGAGGTTATAACGACCGGAAATGGGAGAGATTATAGCAGTAGAATGATCAGGTTAATGAGGTTTTAACGATCGGAAATGGGAGAGGTTATAGCAGTAGAATGATCAGGTTAATGAGGTTATAACGACGGAAATGGGAGAGATTATAGCAGTAGAATGATCAGGTTAATGAGGTTTTAACGATCGGAAATGGGAGAGGTTATAGCAGTAGAATGATCAGGTTAATGAGGTTATAACGATCGGAAATGGGAGAGGTTATAGCAGTAGAATGATCAGGTTAATGAGGTTATAACGATCGGAAATGGGAGAGATTATAGCAGTAGAATGATCAGGTTAATGAGGTTATAACGACCGGAAATGGGAGAGATTATAGCAGTAGAATGATCAGGTTAATGAGGTTATAACGATCGGAAATGGGAGAGGTTATAGCAGTAGAATGATCAGGTTAATGAGGTTATAACGACCGGAAATGGGAGAGGTTATAGCAGTAGAATGATCAGGTTAATGAGGTTATAACGACCGGAAATGAGAGAGATTATAGCAGTAGAATGATCAGGTTAATGAGGTTATAACGATCGGAAATGGGAGAGGTTATAGCAGTAGAATGATCAGGTTAATGAGGTTTTAACGATCGGAAATGGGAGAGGTTATAGCAGTAGAATGATCAGGTTAATGAGGTTATAACGATCGGAAATGGGAGAGGTTATAGCAGTAGAATGATCAGGTTAATGAGGTTATAACGACCGGAAATGGGAGAGATTATAGCAGTAGAATGATCAGGTTAATGAGGTTATAACGATCGGAAATGGGAGAGGTTATAGCAGTAGAATGATCAGGTTAATGAGGTTATAACGATCGGAAATGGGAGAGATTATAGCAGTAGAATGATCAGGTTAATGAGGTTATAACGATCGGAAATGGGAGAGGTTATAGCAGTAGAATGATCAGGTTAATGAGGTTATAACGATCGGAAATGGGAGAGATTATAGCAGTAGAATGATCAGGTTAATGAGGTTATAACGGTCGGAAATGGGAGAGGTTATAGCAGTAGAATGATCAGGTTAATGAGGTTATAACGGTCGGAAATGGGAGAGGTGATAGAGGCGCAAAATGATTTCTACAAAAACTTTAGGGTGGATGCGACATGGCGTGAGTTACACTCATAATGTGGAGGTAGTAGGCTTTTCCGAACATTTGTTTGAAGGTGCCTATTTACAAAACTACACCGCATCACGTTTCATAAAATGCGGTTTTATTAAAATGAGCCTTTTAAGAAATACATTTCATGGTACGGAATGGCTTAAACTGGCTCAGTATAGAGGTCTGTGGCGGGCCCTCATCAACATGGTAATCACCTTCTAGGTTCAGTATAGGTGGGGATTTCTTCACTGTATCATTCAAGAAGGATTCTGTTCCATGGATTTAGATAACGCTACAATTTTACTTGTGGTTTTGTATTAGTGTGAAACTTTGTCTCTTCCTGTAAGGGAGGGACACTTTGTATTATACTTCGAAATGAATAAAAAATCTTACCATCCCTAGGAGCCCTGTACACTATTCCTGTATGAAATTCCAGCCGAAATACTGAATAACAGGAGCTTACATCTGAAGTATTCTATCTTACTATATTTACCAATAACACATGATTTTAATATGTTATTTTAAAATATGATTAAATATTTTAACTTTCCACACAGTTTCTATCAATATGTAACAAAGCTATACAAATATCTGTAAGACTGAGATCTCTGTAGTTGGTAAGCTGCTGGAGTTCAGCGCCACTTTTGGCGGAAAAATTTGAATTTCTTCTTGAAACTGTCCCCTTTTGGAGGGGTGGGGACTTGTCTGTGGTTGGCTGGGCGATGTAACATGATCTAAATTGAGTGTTCTGATTGGTTCAAAAGTAAATTTAAATTCCCCTACTCCCTATGTTACCTACTCTCTCGCGTTTTCCAGTTAGTAATGTGTTGTATATAAGTGCATATTCTTTCTTATATTTTTATGCCTGTTCCTGATTATGGCTGAAAAGGCCGAAACGTGTAGCACGTTTTGGACAATAAAATATATTGTTTGTGATTGCCTGCCCATTTTTCCATCTGTCTGTTCAGGCATCACGAATGTATGTCTCACCTTAGCTAACACAACTTTTCACGTTATTACAACAGTGGCCGTTGCTCAGTGATAATCTTCTGGGTCACTCAAATGTACAGGATAAGTTTTTCCGACGTTTCAGAGGAACCTGCTGCCTCTATCTTCGAGCTGACTACTGCGTATTTAATAAATTCTTTTTAATCGTTTCAGAATCCACCTGAACCAAATCTAGTCACCTTCAACATAGAGGCAGATGTTTCTTCGAAACGTCGGAGAAAACTTATTATCCTACACGTTGTAATAATCATTATGATTATAATTTAATCAACAACTGTTACAGGCCTTTTTAGATTCTTAGATTTATCAAAAAACTACATCTTTATAGCAGATGGTGGTTATTTTAACACCGTTTTTATATAGCACGTTTATACGATATTTTGAGGCATGTTGTAATAATAATTCCTTTCTCTGCTCGATAAAAGTTCTGGAAACTTATTTGAGGGGTTTTCTATGACTCGAGGCATGCAGTTGGCAACTGACAAGAGCACTCCAGAACTCCGTCAGTTGGAAGCTGTGTATCTTCACTGCTTCTTGGCTTAGCACAGTGTCACATATCTAACGATCATCATAGTTAGATTTGTAGGTGTCGATACCATCGCACTGCTATTCAATGCATTGCATTACATCTCACCGCTGTTGTTAGATCTCATATGTCCTCCCCCACCCCCAGGTATAAGGCTGGCCTTATAAGGGCAAAATTAGTCCAGTGCCACGCCATTAAGGCGTATGAAGGATTGGAGGTATAGCTTCACTTGTTCTTAACATCTGCACGAGATGGAGGTGAGTGGTCTGTTTCACGCCCCGGCCGCTTTTCCCTAGGGGAAATAGCCCCCCGATACCCAATTCAATAGGAGTATTAATGGGCCTCATTCGGTCAGGATTTTTAGGAGAAGAGAGAAGTGTCTTGTGCCTGCCGGAAATTTTAACAGCGATCCTCGATTGTCCGTCCTATCGTCTGGTCATTAATACTGAATAAGTATCCGGCTTCAGGCTTGACTCTGTTTACGGCGAATTAGATGGAGTGGTTCCGACACATGTGGGTCTGCACTGCACGTCGGGTAGTTTCTTCGCCTTTAAAATGGAGAAAATAATGGTCTCTGAAACAGTCTGCATGTACGTGGTTCCCTCACTATGAAACACACTACTTGCTGTCATTCAACTGCTGTGAACATCTGGAATTTCCTATAATCCTCCACTTGTACATAATCTTCGATACGACACGAAACGTAACGTAACTGACGAACGTAACGTTGCCTGGACAAGTACCAGTGAAATGAATGAAAACAACTGGAACATAAATGAGGAAAGTCTGCTGGAATTGAATGTTTTAACTAATTGTGGTAAATATTCTAACTTTATTTTTGTTTAATTTTTAATAATTTGACCCACGCGATTGAGTCTCAAATGATACAAGCTAACGTAACTTTAACTCTTTTTACATTTTTGTAATAATTGGATGGCCTGAGGATGAACACCTCGTCCGAAACATGTAGCCACGCCTAATGGGTCAGTTTTAACCCTTTAAGGATGAGAAGTAACCTGAATTATACATAACGATTCAACTCGTACCACGCAGTAAACACTCTGTCTGTTATAAAACAAAGTAGTTAATGTTATTATGTAGGAACAATCGCTGTTTGTTCTGAGATCCACACAAAACACAAAATACAGTCCGTACCGCGCAGTAAACACACTCCGTCTCAGTTATACAAACCAGTCAGTTAATGTTGTACAGTGAAATAATCGCTGTTTGTTCTGAGATCCACACAAAACACATAAATACAGTCCGTACCGCGCAGTAAACACACTCCGTCTCAGTTAACAAACCAGTCAGTTAATGTTGTACAGTGAAATAATCGCTGTTTGTTCTGAGATCCACACAAAACACATAAATACAGTCCGTACCGCGCAGTAAACACACTCCGTCTCAGTTATACAAACCAGTCAGTTAATGCTGTACAGTGAAATAATCGCTGTTTGTTCTGAGATCCACACAAAACACATAAATACAGTCCGTACCGCGCAGTAAACACACTCCTCTCAGTTACACAAACCAGTCAGTTAATGCTGTACAGTGAAATAATCGCTGTTTGTTCTGAGATCCACACAAAACACATAAATACAGTCCGTACCGCGCAGTAAACACACTCCGTCTCAGTTACACAAACCAGTCAGTTAATGCTGTACAGTGAAATAATCGCTGTTCGTTCTGAGATCCACACAAAACACATAAATACAGTCCGTACCGCGCAGTAAACACACTCCATCTCAGTTACACAAACCAGTCAGTTAATGCTGTACAGTGAAATAATCGCTGTTTGTTCTGAGATCCACACAAAACACATAAATACAGTCCGTACCGCGCAGTAAACACACTCCGTCTCAGTTACACAAACCAGTCAGTTAATGCTGTACAGTGAAATAATCGCTGTTCGTTCTGAGATCCACACAAAACACATAAATACAGTCCGTACCGCGCAGTAAACACACTCCGTCTCAGTTACACAAACCAGTCAGTTAATGCTGTACAGTGAAATAATCGCTGTTCGTTCTGAGATCCACACAAAACACATAAATACAGTCCGCACCGCGCAGTAAACACACTCCGTCTCAGTTATACAAACCAGTCAGTTAATGCTGTACAGTGAAATAATCGCTGTTCGTTCTGAGATCCACACAAAACACATAAATGCAGTCCGTACCGCGCAGTAAACACACTCCGTCTCAGTTACACAAACCAGTCAGTTAATGCTGTACAGTGAAATAATCGCTGTTTGTTCTGAGATCCACACAAAACACATAAATACAGTCCGTACCGCGCAGTAAACACACTCCGTCTCAGTTACACAAACCAGTCAGTTAATGTTGTACAGTGAAATAATCGCTGTTTGTTCTGAGATCCACACAAAACACATAAATACAGTCCGTACCGCGCAGTAAACACACTCCGTCTCAGTTACACAAACCAGTCAGTTAATGTTGTACAGTGAAATAATCGCTGTTTGTTCTGAGATCCACACAAAACACATAAATACAGTCCGTACCGCGCAGTAAACACACTCCGTCTCAGTTATACAAACCAGTCAGTTAATGTTGTACAGTGAAATAATCGCTGTTTGTTCTGAGATCCACACAAAACACATAAATACAGTCCGTACCGCGCAGTAAACACACTCCGTCTCAGTTACACAAACCAGTCAGTTAATGTTGTACAGTGAAATAATCGCTGTTTGTTCTGAGATCCACACAAAACACATAAATACAGTCCGTACCGCGCAGTAAACACACTCCGTCTCAGTTATACAAACCAGTCAGTTAATGCTGTACAGTGAAATAATCGCTGTTTGTTCTGAGTTCCACACAAAACACATAAATACAGTCCGTACCGCGCAGTAAACACACTCCGTCTCAGTTACACAAACCAGTCAGTTAATGCTGTACAGTGAAATAATCGCTGTTTGTTCTGAGATCCACACAAAACACATAAATACAGTCCGTACCGCGCAGTAAACACACTCCGTCTCAGTTATACAAACCAGTCAGTTAATGTTGTACAGTGAAATAATCGCTGTTTGTTCTGAGATCCACACAAAACACATAAATACAGTCCGTACCGCGCAGTAAACACACTCCATCTCAGTTATACAAACCAGTCAGTTAATGTTGTACAGTGAAATAATCGCTGTTCGTTCTGAGATCCACACAAAACACATAAATACAGTCCGTACCGCGCAGTAAACACACTCCGTCTCAGTTATACAAACCAGTCAGTTAATGTTGTACAGTGAAATAATCGCTGTTCGTTCTGAGATCCACACAAAACACATAAATACAGTCCGTACCGCGCAGTAAACACACTCCGTCTCAGTTATACAAACCAGTCAGTTAATGTTGTACAGTGAAATAATCGCTGTTCGTTCTGAGATCCACACAAAACACATAAATACAGTCCGTACCGCGCAGTAAACACACTCCGTCTCAGTTATACAAACCAGTCAGTTAATGTTGTACAGTGAAATAATCGCTGTTTGTTCTGAGATCCACACAAAACACATAAATACAGTCCGTACCGCGCAGTAAACACACTCCGTCTCAGTTATACAAACCAGTCAGTTAATGTTGTACAGTGAAATAATCGCTGTTCGTTCTGAGATCCACACAAAACACATAAATATATTCTGTAGGCAGACAGTAAAATGTTTGGATGTTACAAAAACTGGTGGCACTGACTATAAGGGGTTAACTTTAAATGGCAATAAAATTGTGAGGACGACAAATAATATTTGTATTAACACTGAATTATGCAATTATCGAATTATAGTCTTTATAGCCACCATCACGTCTTCCCAGGAAGTCTACTAACCACGACAGACAGAACTTCAAATTCGACACATAATACATTAAATATAAATATATATTTTATATTACTTTCATCGTGCAGTTTCACTCAATACTTCATAACCAACTAAATGCACATTCATTTGAAACTATTTTATAGTTTATTAAATTCTCCTAAATTCCCCTACATATGTTTCGGTCTGCTTATAGACCATCTTCAGGGGGTCACAAACTACTCTATTTCACATCCTTATGTTCAGTCAATTGCTTTACATATGGATGTGATATAAGTGTAGTTTGTAACCCCCTGAAGATGGTCTATAAGTAGTCCGAAACATATGTAGGGATTTTGGGGAATTTAATAAACTATAAAGTCGACCTTGGTGGACTAGTGGTTAGCGTGCTCGCCACTGGACCCAAGGTTCGCGGGTTCGATCCCGACCGAGGTCGATGGATTTTTAAGGGTGATAAAAATCCGGAGCACCACTTCCTTCGGAGGGGAAGTAAAGCCGTCAGTCCCATGTCGTAGATTTACGGCATGTAAAAGAACCTTACGGGCATGAATAAAAATGTTGCGTAAGCCAAATTGCCTCCATTTCTCACTCAAGTCTCCTGACTGCCTGCCAGATGGCTCTGGCGGGCATATCAGGATCGATAGAACACTAAGCACGGCCAGTTGACCAGTCACCAACTGCCACGAATGCGCACGACTTAGTAACCTCGAAAAGAGGAGGCAGAGGAGGCCCGGGCCCATATAGGGCTGTTGAGCCATGGTTATTATTATATATAATAAACTATAAAATAGTTTCAAATGAATGTGCATTTAGTTGGTTATTAAGTATAAATATATATTTTTCCCCGTTAGCTCTCACGTTTTAGTTTCTAAACGACTGGTTCTTAGCCGGTTTCCGCTGTAAGCCAGTTTGCTGCGAGGTTTTATCTACAAGAATGATTATATGGAATCAAATATGCAAATGAAAATATTATACACATGCTCGCACAGAGAGACAAGAAACGCGTAACAGTTCTATGAACTATGATGGACACCATTTTGTAAAGTTCAGTTAGATCCATAATGCATATCTGATGATGATTGTAATATAATGATAATAATATAATTCAATGCTGTTCATCTCGTTATATATACTGTATATAGACACCAACAATTAACCGCGTAACACAAATATTATTTATTAAAGCTCATACAACGTTACATATCCCGGCTATGTTAAGCCATCTTCAGGTTGTTTTGCAGCATAACAGAAAGTACAACTGTATACGTAATATTATTGAAGACTGAAATCTCAGTGAACACAGCAAATGTGACAACAGTTGACATCTTAGTTTTTAGTAATATTAACTTTGCAGTTTGTACGATTTTCTTTTTATATATTTTAGTACACAGCCGGAGGATGGCTGGACATAGCTGGAACACGTAGCGGAGTGTGGATTTTTAATAAATAAGTTTTGCGTTAGGTGGTTAATTCATTAATTCATTCTGTAGTCTGTCTTACGACAGGTCCGTAGCCTCTCCAAAGCGAGTTCTCTACAGGGCGAGATCTAGTGCTTCCTCTTTCAATTTCCATTATCTTCTCTTTTCCTTAAGGTCATCCATAGCTGCTTACGTCTTCTCCCTCGTCTTCCCATCATTTCTATCCTTCCTTCTAACTTTCCTTCAATCACATGTTTCAGAAGGCAGTTCCTACGCAAGATGTGACCAATCCAGTTAGCCTTTCTTCATTTTATTGTATGTACGATATTCCTCTCCTCCTTGACTCTGTGTAATACTTCTTCATTTCTCACACGATCGGGCCAACTGATCTTCTTCATTCTTCTCCAGCACAGGTGGTTAATTACTGGTGTCTGTTTAAATAATTATTGTTATTGTTTCATATTTTTGTTTTTGTTTTTTGTGTGATTGTGTCGCGCCTGTATATGTCTGTGTTATGTAGTAGTGCTGTTTTTTTTTTAATTTGCCCCCCGTTGTTAAGCCTGTACTTTAATAAATTCAATTGAATTGAGTTATTGTGTTTGTTATAATTGCTGTTGTGTTTCTGTTGCAGCTGACAGCAGCTTCCTATTGGCCAACGCTCAGATTGTCGACTTCCCAATTGTCTACTGCAATGAATCCTTCTGCAAGATTTCGGGCTACAATCGTGCTGAGGTAAGTCGGAACAAGCGCGCTCAGGTGTGTTTCCTCGAAAACGGAATCTGGCGGAAGAGACGGACGTGCCTCCAGTTAAGTCGGACCCACCATAAATCATAACGCCCCCCCCCCCATTTTGTAAAAAAGGGGCCAACTGTGACTTCGAGCTAAATTGAGCTGTGTGTGGCGGCGAATCATTCAGCTAATGGTCCTCTGTGATACGTAAAAATATGACAACTGCATCTTCAAGAATAACCAATACAGGTGGAGTACATCCTGCCTCTCAAAGCATTTGTCATATGTAAAACGGAGCCACTTTCTTGCTTCTCTTGTGAAATTGATATTCAGTGTGGTTGTCAATACAACAATTTTACAAAATAGGTGCGATAATGCATTCTGTAGCAATTGAAAGTTATTTATTTATCATACCAACTCATGCACAATTTTTACAATATTATTAAATTCACCCCTATACGTATTTCGGCATTCAGAATGCCATCCTCAGGGGTCACAGTGTTAAAAGCATAGACTATACATCAACATATACTACAACTACAACATATACATATACTACAATCGATGTATAGTCTATGCTTTTAACACTGTGATCCCCCTGAGGATGGCATTCTGAATGCCGAAATACGTATAGGGGTGAAGAAATAATATTTGTAAAATTGTGCATGAGTTGGTATGATAAATAAATAACTTCCTAGGGGCGATAAGTTCACTTCACAGTTGCGTCGTGTAGAAAACTCATAATACTTCAGACACTGCGCGACATACGCTACCGGGAAGCAGTCTGAGTGAGAGAGAAAATGATTTAGGCTACATAACCAGTTAGACCAGAGCTGCGTATTTCCATCCCACCCCCTTTTTCATTTTTTATTCTTCTTCTATGGTGCTTTGGCCCTTTTTCGGACCATGGCTTCCCCGTTGCCGGGGTGTCAAGACAATTGAGTTGTTGCTAGGTGAGGACGTCAGTTCCATGCCAGCCCCAACCATGGTGGACCAGAGTCTCTCTGTCAGGCATCTCACTCAAAACCTGTCTGGTATGGATGCGCTTGATAACAGCTAGGCTGCTGCCGGCGTAGCTTACCCCACCACTTACTTTGCATAAATCGAACGGGTACCAAATATAGCTATACCCTAAAAAGATAAGAGGTAAAGTTACAATTGCGCAGGCCGTGCCATGGCTCAGGCGGTTAGTCGCCGGTCTCTCACCGCGGAGGCCCAGGTTCGATCCCGGGTCGGTCCATGTGGGATTTGTGGTGGACAAAGTGGCACTGGGATAGGTTTTTACCGAGTACTTTGGTTTTCCCCTGTCAGTTTCATTCCACCGGTGCTCCTTAAATGGAAAAGCAGAAAAACCCTCATCATCTTCATCACAGGGTTGCACAATAAGCCTTAAGGCTGCGGTGCGTCCCGTAGCATCTGCTGCGGGGCCCTTACAATAAACAAAATTGCGCATTTCACAAAAGCATATGGTGAATTGGAAGTATAACTCCACGTATTCTTAATGTCGGTACTAGACGGAGGTAAGTCGTCAGTTTCACGATTCGACCGCTTTACCCTCGGAGAAAGCGCCCCCCACCCCTTCCCGTACCCACTGAATATTTGGCTGAGTGGTCACACAGCGTGTCTGGACGCGTTGGAGGAGTGAAAAATTTCTTCTTCATGCCAGTAATTGAACCTAAATCCTCGTACCCCCGGCTTATATCCCAGTCACTGTACTGAGTTGCCCGTGTTAGCGCCACTACCTGTCTTAAAAGTTTCAGCACTCGGATTATCGAATTGAATTCGATAATCAGAACCATTACGTGCCGGGGGGAGGCTCAACCTCCTGGAATGCTAAATGAAGGCCCAGAGAGGGGAGTAGAAGTATAGCTCTACTCTTTCTTTAATCCTGGCACTAGATAAGGGTGGGTGGTCAACTCCACGCCCCGGCCGCTTTAACCACCGGGAAAGAGACCCGGTACCCATTGTACAGGAGGCTGTGTGGGCCCCAGGGCCGGTCTGGACGGGTGCGGAAAGTCTCGCCCCCACCGGGATTCGATCCCCGGACCGTCCAGCTCGTAGCGAGTCGCTATACCGACTGAGCTATCGCGGCCCACAACTTTACCTTTACGTTATTTATATTTGTGTTATTTGTACATTATTTTTGTCCTTATTTTTCTATGCCATGTATTACAAATATGGTTCTTTTTGTTAGAACTTACTCTTATTTTTCTGTGATAAAACATTGCGAAACTTTAATAACTTGTAGTCTTCATTATACAATAAAATGTTTTGCTACACACACATAACACACACACACACACACACACACACGTATGTATGTATGCACAGTTTAACCCGGTTATAACGACATCGGTTTATACGACACCTCGCCTATAACGTCAGATATTCTGTGGTACCAATTAATTCCTCACAGTTAACCATAACATTATACTTCTCGGTTATAACAACACTCGTTTATAACGACACAAAATATTCAGTCCCCTTCATGACGTTATAACCGAGTTCGAATAAAATATATAAAATATATACAGGGTATACACAAAAGAACGGTGCGATTTCAATAGTGAAAACTATTGAAACCGCACCATTCTTTTGTGTATGCCCTGTATATATGTTGTAACCGATGTGTTGTGTGCTTATGAATTACAGTGGTGTGTTTGTACACGTGTGTCTTGCGCTCGTGCTGCAGGTGATGCAGAAGTCCTGCCGCTGCACTTCATGTATGGTGAACTGACGGACAAGGAGACAATCGCACGTATCGACGAGTGCCTGGAGAACCAGATTCACGACCAGTTTGAGATCCTCCTGTACAAGAAGAACAGTGAGTAGAACGCATATGAAGACTGTAGCCTCGTTTTTTTTATCTCCGACTGCATTTTTACTATTTTTTTTTTTTTGTGTGTGTGTAAGAATCTACTTAATGCGTCTCTGACTTTCGCCTGGATATTTATTAATATAATATTCCATTTTTGATCTTGTTGACTTGTTGAGTGCATTTATGACACGTTTACTTTCGTAATCCCTGTAGCACTGTAAATTTGTACAGCTTCCTATCCAAACCCCCCCCCCCCCCCCCCCCCCCCCCCCCCGTCTCGTGTACAGATACATTTTTCAACATTTAAGATAGTTACTCTTGACCCAATACATTTCTTTCACGCTTATGTAAATATTCACCTACATTTATTTTGAAATTTCACGCGACGTTTCGGCAATCGACTGAAATTTGTCCTGACGGCAGTACTTCATCATACTGATAGTCCTTGCAATATTTCTTTACTATTTCATTAGTGGCGACTCCGAAGTTTCGAACCGAACTAGGGATTTTTTAGAATGCTACATTAGTGTTCTAACTGCTCTAATAGACTAAAAGGGCAATACTGTAAGTGAATGTACACGCCAAATAACGAATATTAATTACAGTTGAACCCGGTTATAACGAATCGATTTATGCGACACCTCGTTATAACGTCAGACATTCTGTGGTACCAATTAATTCCTCACTGTTTAACCATAACATTATACTCCTGGGCTATAACAAGACTCGTTTATAACGACACAGAATATTCAGTCCCCTTCATGACGTTATAACCGAGTTCGATTCTAGTTTGTATTGAAGGTGACCTAAGGACTGTATAACAAACCCGGTACTCAGTGTAATAATTTTTCGTGTTTTCATGGGTTTATTTAAGCTTATTTATTGGCGACAGTGACTGTCTTGATTCGAGTAATTAGTTGAGAGGTATTTGGGTGGATATATCCTCGGAGAGATTGAATAAACTGACAAGACAGCACAGTTAATTTATCAGCTCTCTTAAGTCGAGAATCAAACCCGGTACCCCCCAAAATAATACTGTTGACCACCAGTCCGGAAATTTATGTTCCGACATTTATACTTCAGATGGAATGTTTCATTCTACACTGATAACGAGTTTAATTAACAATCCAAGACATTCGCTTTCCACTAAATTTATTTAGTGTCGCAATAAATCGTGAAGGTTAAATGAAGTAACTTTGTCCTTAAGCAGACCTTAAACGCATACGGGGAGTGGAGGTATATCTCCACTCATTCTTAATCTCGGCACTAGTTTGGATGAGTTAAAATTATGGTTTAATATTATACCTGTTGTGCATTTCATTTGCTATATTTTTTTCCCAAAAAAAGATTTATTCATAAGAAAATTCTGTGAGATGTAATGAATAGAATGTGTAAGGTACTGATGTAACTGTATATGACATGCACTGCTGAAAAGAATATATTGGGTCAAGAGCTGTATGTGATGTAAATAAAGTTGTACATACATAGATATTGAAGTAATGGCACGTAGAATTTTTAGCCTCGTATTTGACGTTGAACCCCTCATATCCTGTACTTTTCAGGCATGTACGTATTTACAGTATTTCCATTGAAGTGTTCTGCAGCATGGTGCGATCAGTTCTGAGATTTGCCGTCTAGCCTATCATAGCAAGAAGCTGAAGCCAGTACGATATCTCACTAGTGTGATTTAATTGCTTTACTCTTTATTAGTCTTATGATACTCTTATATGTCACTGCGTGAAATTAAATTGTATATATTATTTGGGTTTCAAATTCCGGCGAATTAAAATACCTGGTTGTATCACGAATGTAAAAGTTTTAGTTATTGTAAAGCTATGACAGTTCTTCTTTAGACAAAATCATACATGCGAGAGGTGAGGTTTTCACAGCGATGCTGCTGAAGATTCGCTTCTTCTGGGATGTGACGTCATATCATTGGACGTGTAGTTGGACCTTTCTAAGACACCACAATTCTTCCAACCATCGGAAAATACATACCCAACAATACAGTTGCACATCCCAGGAGAACTGTCTCATCAGACAGGGGACGTGGTTACAGAGCGTAACACTGACATTGTGGAGGAACGTAGAGAGGACGTGGTTACGGAACGTAATGCTGACATTGTGGAGGAACGTAGAGAGGACGTGGTTACGGAACGTAATGCTGACATTGTGGAGGAACGTAGAGAGGACGTGGTTACGGAACGTAATGCTGACATTGTGGAGGAACGTAGAGAGGACGTGGTTACGGAACGTAATGCTGACATTGTGGAGGAACGTAGAGAGGACGTGGTTACGGAACATAATGCTGACATTGTGGAGGAACGTAGAGAGGACGTGGTTACGGAACGTAATGCTGACATTGTGGAGGAACGTAGAGAGGACGTGGTTACGGAACGTAATGCTGACATTGTGGAGGAACGTAGAGAGGACGTAGTTACAGAACGTAATGCTGACATTGTGGATGAACGTAGAGAGGACGTAGTTACAGACCGTAATGCTGACATTGTGGAGGAACGTAGAGAGGTCATGGTTACGGAACGTAATGCTGACATTGTGGAGGAACGTAGAGAGGACGTAGTTACAGAACGTAATGCTGACATTGTGGAGGAAAGTAGAGAGGACGTAGTTACAGAACGTAATGCTGACATTGTGGAGGAACGTAGAAAGGACGTAGTTACAGATCGTAATGCTGACATTGTGGAGGAACGTAGAGAGGTCATGGTTACGGAACGTAATGCTGACATTGTGGAGGAACGTAGAGAGGACGTAGTTACAGAACGTAATGCTGACATTGTGGAGGAACGTAGAGAGGACGTGGTTACAGAACGTAACGTTGAGATTGCTGAGGAACGTATTCATCAATATCTCGATACTGTAAAGTACGTTGTTGTAGTTTTTAGTAATGCGCTTACGTAACAACACAACATACAGTTTACGTGCCGTTCTGACGATGCAAACTATCATCTGGGAATTTCATGTCTAGAAAATGCGTATTTATTGCTTTCCCATAGCGTACCATTGTATGCACCATTATGTTCCATACCATAATAGTATGGGCTGTATTTTTGTTTGCCACAGCAGCTTAAAAGTGTGGGCTGTATTACTTTTCATAGCATACCAATATGCGTTGTATTGCCGTTCTACATAAGGCACCGGTGTGGGCAATATGACATATAATTTTCACAGCATACCGGTATGGGCAGTATGACATATCATTATCACAGCATAACGGTATCGGCAGTATGAAATATCACTATCACAGCATACCGGTATGGGCAGTATTACATATCACTATCACAGCATAACGGTATGGGCAGTATGACATATCACTATCACAGCATAACGGTATGGGCAGTATGACATATCACTATCACAGCATAACGGTATGGGCAGTATGACATATCACTATCACAGCATACCGGTATGAGCAGTATGACATATCACTATCACAGCATACCGGTATGGGCAGTATGACATATCACTATCACAGCATACCGGTATGGACAGTATGACATATCACTATCACAGCGTACCGGTATGGCAGTATGACATATCACTATCACACATACCGGTATGGGCAGTATGACATCACTATCACAGCTACCGGTATGAGCAGTATGACATCACTATCACAGCATGCCGGTATGAGCAGTATGACGTCCCTATCACAGCATACCGGTATGGCAGTATGACATATCGCTATCACAGCTTACCGGTATGAGCAGTATGACATCACTATCACAGCGTACCGGTATGGGCAGTATGACATATCACTATCACAGCTTACCGGTATGGGCAGTATGACATATCACTATCACAGCTACGGTATGGGCAGTATGACATATCACTATCACAGCATACCGGTATGGGCAGTATGACATATCACTATACAGCATACCGGTATGGGCAGTATGACTTATCATATCACAGCAGTACCGGTATGGGCAGTATGACATATCACTATCACAGCATACCGGTATGGGCAGTATGACATATCAATATCACAGCATACCGGTATGGCAATATGACATCATCATATCACAGCATATCGGTATGAGCAGTATGACATATCACTATCAAGCATACCGGTATGAGCAGTATGACATCACTATCACAGCATACCGGTATGAGCAGTATGACATATCACTATCACAGCATACCGGTATGAGCAGTATGACATCACTATCACAGCATACCGGTATGAGCAGTATGACATATCACTATCACAGCATACCGGTATGAGCAGTATGACATATCACTATCACAGCATACCGGTATGGGCAGTATGACATATCACTATCACAGCGTACCGGTATGGGCAGTATGACATATCACTATCACAGCGTACCGGTATGGGCAGTATGACATATCACTATCACAGCATACCGGTATGGGCAGTATGACATCACTATCACAGCGTACCGGTATGGGCAGTATGACATATCACTATCACAGCTTACCGGTATGGGCAGTATGACATATCACTATCACAGCATACCGGTATGGGCAGTATGACATATCAATATCACAGCTACCGGTATGGGCAGTATGACATATCACTATCACAGCATACCGGTATGGGCAGTATGACATATCACTAATCACAGCATACCGGTATGGGCAGTATGACATATCACTATCACAGCATACCGGTATGGGCAGTATGACATATCACTATCACAGCCCACTTACCGGTATGAGCAGTATGACATCACTATCACAGCATACCGGTATGAGCAGTATGACATATCACTATCACAGCTTACCGGTATGAGCAGTATGACATATCACTATCACAGCTTACCGGTATGAGCAGTATGACATCATACTAATCTCACAGCATACCGGTATGAGCAGTATGACATCACTATGACAGCATAGCGGTATGAGCAATATGACATATCACAAACACAGCATACCGGTATGGGCAGTATGACATGTCACTATCACAGCTTACCGGTATGAGCAGTATGACATCACTATCACAGCATACCGGTATGAGCAGTATGACATCACTATCACAGCATACCGGTATGAGCAGTATGACATATCACTATCACAGCTTACCGGTATGAGCAGTATGACATCACTATCACAGCATACCGGTATGAGCAGTATGACATCACTATCACAGCATACCGGTATGAGCAGTATGACATCACTATCACAGCATACCGGTATGAGCAGTATGACATCACTATCACAGCATACCGGTATGAGCAGTATGACATCACTATCACAGCATACCGGTATGAGCAATATGACATATCACAATCACAGCATACCGGTATTAGCAATATGACATATCACAAACACAGCATACCGGTATACGATGTACTGCCCTTTCAGCGATACTCTCACTTTCTATACGACTATTTTTGGCACTACTATTGCCTGCCATAACGTACCGCTCTACCTTGTGTTACTATTTCGCACAGTGTAGCAGTGTGGACTGTGTTATTATTTTGCATATCCTACCGACATTAATTCGTACTATAGCTTACTGTAAGGTACAGGAATATATTGTAATACTACTTTTCATAACGTACCGGTATGAGCTGTACTGTTTTTCTATAAGGTACCGGTATGGGCTGCCATATTGCTTTCAGCAACATATCCGAATGTTTTACTGAGGTTACAAACTTTGTATTCTCCATGCAACGTCCCGCGAAAATAATTTAGGGTCTTAGCGTCCAATCGAAGAGCATCAGTCGGCATTTCTTTGTTCATAAATGGCCTTTTTGTGTTTTCTGCCAAGCATTGAATCAAATAATTGATGTTATTTAATATTGTTCATATTTTGTGACATGAAGACTCACGTAAGTGGAGACGTTATTAGCCCTCCGTCCAACTGAAGAGGACCACCCTCTGTCGGCCGTACGCAACCGTCTGAGGATGTTGAACGTATTTGTCTCGTTCAGATAGGGGCCAGTGGTTTTGCGTGTTTGAAGACTGTAACGAGCCTGTGCCTCGCATAAAATGCGAGCAGCTACTTGGCCACTCCATTCTCTTAAGAAGCAATTCTGCCATGCAGTCATTTCATTTAGCATACTGTTGTTCCACATAACACTAACAGCTGTTCATTTTCTTCTAAACTGAACTGAAAGTAGACCATTTTCTTAAAAACGAGTGCTTTAGGAAAACGTATGAGGGAAATTCTTTTTTGGGGCACCTTCTTTCGAAATCTGCAGTGGACACCAGCACTGCCCTTAATACTAAGCCCTTCCTATTCTGTGCACACGCTTGCTCTGTATTGGTTATGGTAACATTTTGACCTTGTGCGAAACATGCGGGTCTTCAGTGCCGGCCTCTGTGCACTGTACGGACATGTAATGCTTCATATGCAGCCGGCCTCAGTGTATTGGGCGGTCGTGAATGTTTTTAAAGGTATTATACATTAGAAAGCGCTCCTTCCTGGGCAGTAGTTGGAATTTAGACACCAGCGCCTTTGGAGGATTAATCGTACGACGTCACGCAAAGGAAATATAACGTTACGTATGTCGTGAACAGGTTGTGTTAACCTCACTGTCTGGTCACACGTTTAATTTGGGATTCTTTTGACTGCAGTACCATTTGTAGCAGATGTCTTCACGAGACGTCATATAAGCTCGTTTTACATAATTAAATAAATATATTATTACACCTGAGTATTAGCATTACCCCCGTGAGCACTCTGTACAAATGATATTCACAATTACAGTGATCCCTCGTTTAACAAAATAACCGACGAAGTACACAAATACATTACTGTATTTATATACCTCTATATCATGGGTCATCATGGGTCTCCAACCTTTTTATGGCAAAGGGCCACACCCGTTATTGTGGGCTGGTTCGCGGGTCGAATGTGGAAAGATAACAGTCAGTGGTGTACTTAACTGCCTAAATTATTGTGTTATTTATTATAGTATATACGTAATCTATACATGTGGCCGCGGGCCGCATAATACAACTTGGCGGGCCGTTGGTTGGAGACCCATACCCTACATGTTCCAACCACTTTCGGCCATATTGATGGAGAACATTTTATATATTTGGGAAGGTCCTGAAGACTAAATATTATAGCTGCTTAAACATTGGGGGTAAATAAAAACAGTATTGTTTTATGTATTTTATGTATTTGTGTACTGTGTTGGTTATTTTCTTAAGTAAAACACGAGTGCACAGTCAACATGGCCTTCAAAGTTAACGATTCACTAATTTATTGTGAGTCGCACACACAGGGGTAGCATGTGAATGAAATAGAGAGCTTACTAGGAAAGTCTGCGGGCTATCTGCATTACTATTGGTTTCTGCATAGTGATGGGAAAAGTAGCTCATGCTAGTACATTTGTATTTCGTCCTTTATACTTTATCAAAAAATTATATACATTTCACTGTAAAGCATAAAGCTATCTTCTTTTTTTTTTAGAATCAGTACAATGTATGAACATCTGAATGACATCCCTGCTCCCGCATGTTAGAAGTTAGCCATTAGATTTGCTATAACTAATTTACTTGAACGCTCTCAGAGAGTACACGTTTTTCTCGGTTCTAGAGCATTGCGTTACCACGTAAGACTTGAGGCCCTATTGCGTAACTGTGAAAGAATGTCTTGGCGCGCAATGCCATTCAGTCTTGTACAAATTTACCGATGTTCTGATGACGTCACTACCCTGAAGACGGAGACAGTAGTCTCACCTGAAGGTCGGTAAAGTTCTACGAGACTGCACGGCGTTATATCCTAGAAGAGAGTAATTTCTCGCTGCATAAACCGAGCTTTCATGACTGCAGGATCCATTAGCACTTAATGTACGTGGAGTTGTAGAGGGAAATAAGTGTCGAAAATATGTAATTCATTAAGCAACACGTGTCGAAAAATTTGTTGGTACGAGAATTCCTCGAAATGGTTGTTAGGGAATATACATCTGCCTTATTGTCAAGGCTCCATAATGGCGAAGGACAATTGAAGATCACATAAGACGTGTTTTGTTCAGAGCGGTAGGAAAGGGAACCTTTCGAGAACACCTACATATCATTGCAATAAAAATACAGGGAATTTGTTATTCTGAGGGTGTACCGTTGTCTGACAGTCGAACAGCGGGAACGCAGAAATTTCCAGCGAGGCTGTGTTGTCTAGAAAACTGGTTGCATTTCTATGGGGTGGCTGTTCATGAATAAAACTGTATTTAACATTTCACGACCACTATGCGTGCTTTCAGGCTTCCGCCGCTGTGTAAATGAGTTCTTCGCTCTTCTGGTATGTTACGCAGCGTAGATTGGTTGTTAGTTATCGACGTTTCCGGACAACATATCGGTTCCAACTTCAATGGACCTTGCCCTTGAATATGGGACCGATAGGTTGTACCGAAACGTCGGTATCTAACTATCGATCTACGCTGCGTAACTCTCAGAAGAGCGAAGATCTCATTTCAGGACCTGCTTCATATTCTACAAGAAGAGTTACAGTATTGTTGACCCAAAATTTAACTACTGCTAGTTACGTAAAGAATTACCTTTTGGAGGTGTGAACACAACCACTTTGCGTATCGGAAATTCTTTTCAAAGTAGTTAACCTGGACTCCATATTTTATTTACCTGCAGTATATTTAACGACAATTTTACCTGTTGCTGTATGTGAGTCTCAAATCTGCTCTCAAATTAAAGGAGGAACATAGACTGAGGGTGTTCGAGAATAGGGTGCGGAGGAAGGCATTTGGGCTTAAGACGGACGTGGTAAGAGAGGAGTGGAGAAGACTACATAACGAAGAGCTTTATGATCTGTAATCCTCACTAAACACTATTTTTTTTTGTATGGCTCGACAGCCTTATATGGGCCTGGGCCTCCTCGTTTCGTCGAGGTTTCATGGTCAACACACATTAGACACACCACAGTCGGTAGGACTCCTCTTGACGAGGGACCAGCTCGTCGCAGAGACCTCTACCTGACAACACACAACAGTCACACAGACAGACATCCATGCCCCCGGTGGGATTCGAACCCACGATCCTAGTAAGCGAGCGGCCGAAGACCCACGCCTTATACCGACGGCCACTGGGATCGGCCACTGAACACTATTAGGGTGCTCAAATCAAGAAGAACGAGATTGGCGGTCAATGTGGCACGTATGGGGAAGAGGAGAGGTGCGTACAGGATTTTGGTAGGGAAATCTGAGGGAAAGAGATTACTTGGAAGAACTATACGTAGATGGGAGGATAATATTAAAATTGATCCTCAAGAAATAGGGTGGAGGCGTGGGCTGGATTGATCTGGCTCAGGATTGAGATGGGTGGTGGGCTCTTGTGAAGGGGATGATGAACCTGTGTTTTCCGTAAAATGCGGGGGAAGTTCCTGTCTAGCTTAAAAACTGTTATTTTTTTTAAAAAAAGACTCTGCTCCATGGAGTTAATTTAGTTAGTATATTTAATGATACTGTCAGAATGTCAGAGTGGATCTGTGTGTCACCAAATTATTTTATAATAATGCATAGTGAATTTGCAAGTATATGAAGAGAAGCTTTCGGGGTGTAATTCGCGGTAGTGTCCCGGAGTTGACCTGGATGGTCTGAGTAAAAGCGGTAAAAACGTGACGACATTCGGCGTCCCTTTCGAGATGCGAACCGGACACCTCATACATGCAGGTTCAGAAGAGTTACTGTTTGAGCCAACTTGCTTAGTAATCCCACATTTTGTGTATTCTGGAAACGGTGGCAACAAGATTTGTAGCAGAAGCGATTGTCCTGAACCATGACCAGCATTGCCGCCCACTGAATGTAAGCATTGCTGTAGACATGGTTAGAGATATAGAAGTCGGTTCACTGAAGTCCGGTGAAAGACTTCCCAAATCACGTCATCATTTCATTCATTGTCAACGGCAGGGATGGAGAGGGCCGGAGAAAATTGGTTGATTAAATTTCACGTTTGGTGGGCATGGCTTGGATACGTCTGTGTTTTGTAGCTCCTCAGTAACACAGTTCGAATATTACAGTGTTCCTAGTTTAGGCACGGTTACCTTTACTACAAAAAAGTAACATTTTACATCCGTAAAGGAGAATTAATAAGAGAAAGTACAAGGATTTCGCATTCCGAACTTCCGCCTCGTAAAATTTGCATAATGTTTAATTCACCGTTGTTATAGCACCTGTGCGTGACGCTAGCGAGATAACAAGACCGGAAAATGTGTGTATAAATACTGCTTTGTTTAGGAACTTCAGCGCAGTACTCACTTATAAGAGGATTACTTCCTTAAAGTCCCTGTCATTTTGCGTAACGACCTTCAGCGCAGGTCTCATCACCGCCCAGACAAGTACACTTGCCAGAATGAGTAACAGTGATTATTTTTATTTATCTTGGACATCCCGTTGTGTTGTATATACTACAAAATAATTTTCAATTACCATCAACACAAATAATTTATGTTATATACTGTATATGTGCAGATCTATATAACATAATAAATTAGTCGTGTTTGGGTAGTGGATAATTATTTTGTAACAGTGATACAGTGTAACAGATATGAAGAGAAGAAAATTTAACTGGATTGGTCACATCTTGCGTAGAAACTGCCTTCTGAAACACGTAATAATAATAACCATGGCTCAACAGCCCTATATGGGCTCGGGCCTCCTCTTGCCTCCTCCTTCCGAGGTTACTAAGTCGTGCGCATTCGTGGCAGTTGGTGACTGGAAAACTGGCCGCGCTACTGTTCTATCGATCCTGATGTGTCCACCAGAGCCATCTGGCAGGCAGTCAGGAGACTTGGGTGAGAAATGGAGGCTTTGAATTTAGCTTACGAAACATTTCTATTCATGCCCGTAAGGTTCCTTTACATGCCGTAAATCTACGACATGGGACCGACGGCTTTACTTCCCCTCCGAAGGAAGTGGTGCTCCGGATTTTTATCACCCTTAAAAATCCATCGACCTCGGTCTGGATCGAACCCGCGAACCTTGGGTCCAGTGGCGAGCACGCTAACCACTAGTCCACCGAGGTCGACTTCTGAAACACGTGATTGAAGGAAAGTTAGAAGGAAGGATAGAAATGACGGGAAGACGAGGGAGAAGACGTTAGCAGCTACTGGATGACCTTAAGGAGAAGAGAGGATACTGGAAATTGAAAGAGGAAGCACTAGATCGCAGTCAATGGAGCTCTCGCTTTGGAAGAGGCTACGGACCTGTCGTAAGACCGACTACAGAATGAAGAAGATCATATTTCTAGCGACACCGCCAGTGACAACAGCGTCAGATTCATAGTAACGTAACCCGACATTACGGTCCCCGTACTTGTCACGTGACTATAGCTGTTATTGTAAAGACGGCATCCCTTCATATTGCAGAACTACACAGATCTACGTGCCCACACTTGATGACGGTCGCGACGTCAGCCCAGACTCGCTGACCAAACACCAGGGACTTTAAGCAAGTAATCTTACTTTACTTTTTGACAGGACTGCCGTGACAGATTACCATTTGTAACTAAGCACATGGGAGAATGAAAACCGTCCCCGCAAATCTGCACGAATCTGTCTTTTGTGTGTTTGGAAGAACGTCAACAGCAATGATCGATATCTTACATCTAAGTTTTAGTTTGGAACTTGTTCATGGAGAGAAGAATAACCCGTTAGGACGCTGCGAAAAGCAGCGTGGTGTGACAGTTCGTTATTAAGATGACACATTTATAAGGCTTTGTAAATCGTAGCAAATTCGGTTTTAGTTTTCGAGAAACTCAGAATTCAGTCGCAAGGTTTCCATGACAAATTGCGAGTCCATTAATTTTCATAAAGTTATTTTGATTGTAAGTGTTCAGTCTTTCATTATTTCTTCTTCATTACCTGGAAAAGGTTTGATATATTTATATAAATAAAATAAATTATTTGAGTCTTCTGGGTTTTTTTATAGCGGGTTGGTTATTTGCTCCGACGTTTCGGGAAAAGCGCTGCCTCCACCTTCAGGGTGGCTGAATTAAATTTACATGGATTCTGAAGCAATTTTGAGGAGAAACGTGTGTTAAGTGAATCATTTGTTTATTAACTCCTCTACATTTTTGTGAGATTTGAGGGTATTGAAGATTCAAGTCTTCTGGGTTGTGACGCTGTGTCGCTGTTATCGTATTTCCCGACATTTCGAACTATCTAGGTGCTTTCGGTGATGAAGTACTTCGAAATGTCAAGAAAGACTCTTCCAATGGCACGGCGTCATATTCCAGAAAACTTGAATCCTATATTTGGTATTGGTATGCCGTTAGACGCTTCGCCTGATTTCCTCACCTTATTGTACACAGCCGCAGTAATGTGCGTCAATAGTCCTTACTTGACCACGACTTGAATTTAGTCACATACCTGGTCTTACGGGGGAGTGGAGAAGACTACATAACGAGGAACTTAATGATCTGTACTCATCACCAAATATTATTCGGGTGATCAAATCAAGAAGAATGAGGTGGGCGGGGCATGTAACACGTATGGGGGAGGGGAGAGGATTTTGGTGGGGAGACCTGAGGAAAGGAGACCACTTGGAATCCCCAGGCGTAGATGGGAGGATAATATTAAAATGGTTCTTCAAGAAGTGGGATGGGGGCATGGACTGGATTGATATGGCTCAGGATAGGGACAGGTGGCGGGCTCTTGTGAATGCGGTAATGAACCTTCGGGTTCCATAAAACGCGGGGAATTTCTTGACTAGCTGACGACCTGTTAGCTTCTCAAGAAGGACTCTGCTGCATGAAGTTAGTTAATTAGTTAGTTAACCTGGTCTTACGAGGGACACGTGTTTTAACATTTGTTATGTAATAGGCTTCTTGGATTTAATGCTCCTTGACTGGGTTCGCAAGGCGGTACCACTCAGTTTTTTTTTTTTTTGGCAAAACAGTGGAACACAATTGTTCGCAACGAAATACAACATACTTTTTCGCAAAGAAACAGAATTGTTCGCAACGAAATACAACATACTTTTTCGCAAAGAAACAGAATTGTTCGCAACGAAATACAACGTACTTGTTCGCAAAGAAACACAATTGTTCGTAACGAAATACAGCACAATTGTTCGCAACGAAATACAACATACTCTTTCGCAAAGAAACACATTTGTTCGCAACGAAATACAACATACTTGTTCGCAACGAAATAAACATACTTGTTCGTAAACAGACACAATTGTTCGCAACGAAATACAGCACAATTGTTCGCAACGAAATACGGCACAATTGTTCGCAACGAAATAAAACATACGTGTTCGCAAAGAATCACAACTGTTCGCAACGAAATACAACATACTTGTTCGCAAAGAAACACAACTGTTCGCAACGAAATACAACATACTTTTTCGCAAAGAAATACAATTGTTTGCAACGAAATACAGCACAATTTTTCGCAACGAAATACAACATACTTTTTCGCAAAGAAACACAACTGTTCGCAACGAAATACAACACAATTTTTCGCAACGAAATACAACATACTTTTTCGCAAAGAAACACAACTGTTCGCAACGAAATACAACACAACTGTTCGCAACGAAATAGGACACACTTGTTCGTAACGAAATGTAACACAGTTGTTCACAACTAAATAAAACACAGTTGCTCGCAAAGCATAAAACACAAATGAGAGACAAAGTCCTAAGAGCCAAATCTAGTTCTGAGAAAAACGCAAAGTACGTGTTGATCTTTAAGTGCTTCCTTATTGCAATTCCTTTTAGTGCGTATAGAGTAATCTGTACTTATATTTATTGCACAAAGTACCATCTGCTTTTTCACATTTGCATACGCGTTGTTTGACTTATGCCTTTCCCTTAAATTGTAAGCAAAATTAAAATAATGCATTTTATCCCGTAGTCGTCGCTGCATTTTCGCTTGACTTTACTCCAAACTTTTGGTATGACAGAAGTTTTAGTAAGTAGATAACTTAAAAACCGTGAGTTTATAGTTCAATCAGTTTCGCCTGAAAGGCGCTTATGGAGTTCTAATTTTCAGGTGACGAATCCATGTCGGAAAACCGCGCCCTCGTCAGTCAGGAAAGGCATATCCCGGTTGAAGAGCCAGGGGAGGATGCAGGTAAACAAAGGTAGTGAGCTTCAAGGGTGGGAGGTGAGGGGAATCGAAATAACTGTTTGTTTTACTGGAGGTACAGTAGCACTTTGCTTGTCAACACCACCAAATGTTGATACACATCTTCCTCAATTTCTTTCACACCCACGCCGCGTTTTAACCCTGATAAGTCGTACCTGAAACATCAGTCATTTATATTGTTTCTATTTCATGCAACATTTGAAATGTCTATGCGAAACTCAAAAGCACTTGACAGAAAAATTTGTCGAACAGTTTCTCATTTTTCACTTATGATGAACCAGAGACGTCAACCTTAAAATTCGTGAAGACTACGTATGAACTACACGGTGGCGCAGTTGGTTGAGGCGACGAGCCGGAAGGTCGCGGGTTCGATTCCCGATGGGGTCATTGAATTTTTTTTTCATTGACTTAATCCTTCTGGTCGTACTATGTCCCTGGGGTCGACTAAGCCTCTAACAGAAATGAGTATCAGGGAAGGCGGCTGGTGCGTAGGGCTAACAAACTTACCACCTTGATATGTCGACTCTATAAATTCTGGGAGCCTCAACCTCCTGGAGCCCTAAGCGCCCGTCCAGGCCTGTAATGGGATAGCTTTACCTTGCGTATGAATATTGGTAATTCATTCACGCCGGAACCTATATTGTTGGTGGTGTATTTGCTCAAACAGTCGACACTCAAATATCATTGTTGCGCGTTCTAGATTTCCAACCCGTTTGGCCGAAGATTAGTGTTACGTCTGCAAACTGGACAGGTCTGACTTATGCGTTTACTTCGTTTCAAATACCAGATTCGGTCAGAAAATCGTTTACAGCGCTGAAGCGAAATCTTGGAGGCCTCAAATCTAAAGATGGTGGTAAGATGGAAACAGTTGTTACACGATGGCTGGTAATGGAGGACAAGGACAGACATCAACAGTAAAAGGTAAAGTTCACCCTATAACGTGCCACGGAGGCACAGAGGGTGAGTAGAGTTATATCTCTACTCTTTAACCTCGGCACTAGATGGGGGTGGGCGGTTAACGCCACGCCCTGGCCGCTTTACGCCCGGGAAAGAGACGCGGAACCCATTGTACAGGAGGCTGGGTGGGCCCCAGGGCCCATCTGGATGGACTGATATCAACAGGGAATAGAAAAGGTCTTCCCACGGTATGATAAATGCTTTAAACTCTGATAATATGTGGAAAAGTAGTGGGATAGCCTTACAGTTAATTCTGAACTGCTGTTACTAGAGATTAAAGCATAAAAGAAGATATGTATCGCAGGTTTATTTTCTGATGGAACATCTTATATTCAATATCTGTGAAGTTCACCGTTCTCTTCTTCCTACAATATATCTTTTTTTTTCTTGAAATTTGGTAAGCATTATGTTGTTATTATTATAAACGGCACATAAAGGGACTGAAGGAAGGCTGTTACCTTCGGCAGACGAGAGAGGAACTTCGCAAAAAAGTAGAGTTTCGTTAACTGGTCTGTTACGACGAGGTCTGTTAGTTAAATAACCGGACTGGTTTATTTTGATTTGCAATATGCAACACTATAGAGCTGGCAGATTTATTAATTCCAACGATTGCTTGAGAAGAAACGTGTGGCAACACGTGTTTGTTGTCACGTGTTTGCTTGGATATTGTTGTTTTGTGTTTACCGTAGTGACGGGATGTTTCTTTTGTGCGCCGAAATGCGAAGGGCGAAAAACACTTATTCATTTCAACAAGATTGCTGGAATCGCCTCTCGTATTCGGAAAAGAAAAGTACTGACTGTTGTTAAGACTTGCATTCTCCAGTACGAACCATAAATAAAAGGCCAAAGTGTCCGCTGGAGAACTTTTGATGTCACAATGAACGGCAAATATCATTGGCAGTTACCTCTTATTATTCCGCAGGATGTCACGTGTATTTCCCATAAAAGTCCAATCAGTCGTTGTGAATAATTTCTAAAGTGCACACGTCGACAAACCTGTTTGGCCGAGAAATCGCATTTAACACCATAAAAATATACATCCAACATAACACTTTTTTGATTAAAAAAAAGGGCAACAAAATAAAATGCGATATATATATGGAATTATTAATTAAAATTTTAGCCTCAGCTTGATTTTTCTCGATGCATTATACAATTCACTTTGTGAATAAATTAAATTCCACCCGTCTCGAAGGATGTCTGCATCTGTGCATGCTGGAGGGGCTGCCATCTTGAACCAAAAGCTCATATTTTTTTCTTAGAAAAATTATATTTGGAAGAAGAACGGTATCGCCGGCTCTCGCGTTTGCAATAACAGTCATCAGAAATCTCTTACGGCTGGAGCAAGGACTCAAGCCTCTCGTTTTACCATTCGTGACAACATTTGAGCCGATCCCGGTGGCCGCGCGGTCTAAGGCGTGGGTCTGCGACCGCTCGCTTACTAGGATCGTGGGTTCGAATCCTGCCGGGGGCATGGATGTCTGTCTGTTGTGAGTGTTGTGCGTTGTCAGGTAGAGGCCTCTGCGACGGGATGATCCCTCGTCCAGAGGAGTCCTACCGAGTGTGGTGTGTGTCATTGAGTGTGATCAGTTGCTAGAATAACCCTCTACACCTACAATGAGTAGGTAGAAAGAGGTCATAATAAGAAAGAAAGAAGACAACATTTGAAGTAATTACAAAGTAAGGTAAATTTTACCTTTCGCTTACTTAAACACCTTGCCATGAAGGAATAAGGGGAATGAAGATATAGCTCCACGCATTCTTAACTTTGGCATTAGATGGAGGTGAGTGGTCAGTTTCACTTCCCGGCAGCTTTACCGTCTCTACAGATTTTCCGGTACCCACTGAATAGGGGGCTGATTGGGTCCCATAGACAGTCTGTACTTTTTGGGAAAGACGAAAACTGTTGCTTGTGCCGGGGAACGAACCCAGAATTCTCGACCGTCCAGCCCGTACCCCTGTTCTCTATACCGACTGAACCATCTCGGTTACATTATACTGCGCCTGCTTGGAGAATAAATAAATGGATTGAGAAGAAATATATGTGTAACGCGCTGTGTTTAATGCTCGCTGAGAGACGCATATTTTTTTTAATGTAATCCGTACATTAGTTCATGTTTTCAAGCCTAGTATGTTTCTACCTTACTACTTATGCGTATTTTTACACTTATTACTCATTTTTAACTGTTGGATAATTACCCGTTCTTTTTTAATACTCTCATATGTTACATAAAATAAAGATGCTTGTACAAAAACGATGCTTTTGCTGGTTTTAAAACGGCGACACTTATTCTACACGCTCAGTTACCCCTTATAACAGTATCATGACCTACATTACCAGCACGTGTAATTAAACAGTACTTACACATTTAAAAGTGACGAGTATAAGGATGTTAATAATGTAAATGTTAATACGTAGGACGTCCAGAAAGTAAAGATACAAACGCAATAAAATGTTTAAAAAATAGTTATTAACAAAACTGAGTGAAAAAACTCTTAACACGTACCTTTAGCTATTTTTCAACATAATCACCACCTTTGTCAAGGCATTTGTTTAGCCTGGGTACGAGGTTTTGTATTCCGATGTCATAGAACTCCGCCGCCTGTGCACGCAACCACGCAGTGACTTCGTTTTTCACGTCTTCGTCTTCGTGAAACTTCTGGCCGGCCATCCCCGCTCACAGCCCAGACCTCGCTCCCAGCGATTTCCATTTGTTTTTGCAATTAAAGAAATATCTGGCCGGCCAGAAGTTTCACGAAGGCGAAGAGGTGAAAAACGAAGTCACTGCATGGTTGCGTGCACAGGCGGCGGAGTTCTGTGACATCGGAATACAAAACCTCGTGCCCAGGCTAAACAAATGCCTTGACGAAGGTGGTGATTATGTTAGAAAATAGCTAAAGGTATGTGTTAAGAGTTTTTTCACTCAATTTTGTTAATAAATATTTTAAAATTTTTTTTTGCTTTTTTATCTTTGCTTTCTGGATAACCCTCGTAGCACAAGAAATAGATTCTATAAGCAGGGTTGGTTTGAGTCTATCGCAGTGTATGCGGTCTTTTCCAAGTTATTGTTCAATAATCATGATATTCATTCGACGATATATAATCTGTGCTAGTCAAGGCGTCGTTTAATGTAATGAAATACAGTAGTCCCTGCGCCATCCGGACTATATGGAGGGGGTTTCCAGATTACCCGGGAATCCTGACCACAGAGAGGAAACTCTGTGGTATAGGTAACATACAAAAAATCATCACTCAATACTAAAGTAAAGCTCTAGAAATACTCTACCTAACAGTATAATAATGATATATGAATAACAATATACTGTAATAATAATTTAAATGTGAAATACTGGGCTGTAGTTGGTTCTTCGGACCACCGGGGGATCCGGATTACCGGTGTCCGGATTATCGAGGGACCACTGTAACATGAAAACATCTTAACTTACGCTTCATTCACGATTCTGCAATTGTCTAGAATTAAACGAATGCTTACGTATGATATATGTAATTATGCGCGCGTGCTGTTGTAACTCATTCTACGAGTCCCATTAAAGTCACTAGGCTGTACGATAATTTTTTTAATAAAATGGCCAGGGTTAAAAATTGTGACGTAATTGTGTAAATAAATACGTGTTGCATGATTCTGACGAAACGTGTAACTGTAATGCTACTGGTGAAAAGCTGTCTATTTAAATAACGATTTAAAAAATTTCCCAGGATTTTCAGCACCTGTAAACACGGTTGCACAAATCCTGGGCGCCATGTTGCAAGTGGGACACATTTTGTACGGTGGTGCCTAATATTTGTGGGTCCTTAGTATGGAACTTGCTGTATTCACCTTTATGGCCCCTAGAATTTTGAAGTGGCTCCTACATTATTGGAAATTTTGTGTACCCCTGTCTGTAATATTTTGCTAGTCCCTGTACGAATTTTGCAATAGACGAGTTACTACAAGTGTAATAATAAAATATTTAAAGTGTTTTTTTAAATTTTTTTTAACTGCATTAAGATTTTGGTGATGTTCTTTTTATATTAGTTGCTGCAAATACTGCTGATATGGGCATCTTTTGACTACTCTTACACAAAAGCTTGTAACCCAAGAATTTTTGGATGATTAGATTCTAGTCTGAACATAACCGTTTAAACTTGTTACATACGAGTTTTAAATAAAATAATAAATTACACTTAATTTTTTTTGTGACAGGGAACATATCCATTCTTCGAATATTCTTGTTGAGGCTGATTAAACAGTCACACCTACTTGAACGTGTATTTTATTGGTCCATAGTTTATAGAAATAACTATTTTAAATTCTGCCGAAAATATTGTATAATTTTTGTGCTGTACATTAAGAACATGATATGTTCTAACAGTAAATATTGCTACATTAGTGCTTAATTTTGGTCTAAGTTATTACAAACATATATTTATATTATAATGCATATTTAGTTTACAAGCATTAGAGCATATTATATGCGTATGTACAGTACATTATCATATACTGTGTGCATACACAATCGTAGACACACTCAGGCTTGTGAGGGAGTCAACATGGTTAATTTTCTGGATGAGACACAAATTGTAATGTAATCAAAGTTCATATGTTATGTTTCTATGCAAGCAGCATTTAGTAGTATATTAATCGTGAAACACTTGCCCATGAATATTATTACTGATACGTAAATAGGATAGTGTTATACGTTGCTGGAGTTCCCGACAGCAACACTCTACTTCCTTGCACGTCGCAGTATTTAAATCCTACTTTAAATGGAATGAAAACCGGTTAAATGGCGATTATTATCTGTATATACTTACTAGCACCCTTAAATATTTACTGAATTCTGGTGTGTCATTTCGCATGTTTTCATTAAAATTTTATTCTGTCTTTGTTTCCCACATTGGCACTAATACTGCAGTTTTTATATCATTGTGGAATTAAAATATGCATTAGAAAATTTTGCACTAACCTTATTAATTGTGCTGTTTATTTCCAGTCCAGTGCTGGGTTAGCATGTTTTGAAATTCTCTCCCCTTGTAAATATTTCGTAATTTTCTATGGCATGATGATTTTGTATTATATTTGAAATCCTTTTCTTGATTATTCACTTGCTAGATTAACCTTGTCTATAAGAATCTGCCTGCATATATCAGACGCTGTTACTTGTCTCAATAGACTGTAACGCTACAAGTATGAGTGAAGCCAGTCCTTTTATAGTGATTTCTCTGGAACTGTTCCGAACCGTGTTGTCATTGGCTCTAACAAACGCTGCAAATTAAATGGAATGCCCTAAGTCATTCAGACTTCAGTAATGTATAACCAAGACCTGTCTATGCATTCGTTTGTCTGTCAAGATGAGTGCGTATTATTTTGCCGGAAGAAGTCATTTTATACCCAGAATATTTTTTTCTGAGAACCCATATCACAAAATATGAAATACAGAATTCTGTGGCGACGTCGATTCATCGTCTTATACGTGAACAGTTTTCTAGGAAAGAATAAGCGATAAAAATATATTTAATTTTTTGTAAGATTAAAAGACATCTAACCCTTATTTTTCAAACGTCGAGTTACGATCTGCACATAAGACCCTGAGCAGAACTTATCGGGGACAAGTTTTGAGAAGAACTTCTGTAGAGCTGAATTTCGATAAGAGCTTCTGTGGGGCCAAATTTTCAGAAGATCTTCCATGAGCTGAATTTTAAAAACAGTTTCTGTGGAGCCGAATCGAAAGTTCTGTGGAGCCGAATTGAGAATTCTCTGGACCAATTTGAGAGAGTATTTGTAAGCCGAATTTGAGAAGCTCAGTGGAGCCGAATTTGGAAGATTCTCTGGAATCGAATTTTGAGAAAAGTATTTGTGGAGCCGAATTTTGAGAAGAGCTTCTGTGGAAACTAATTTTAGAATAATTTATGTGGAGCCGAATTTTGAGAAGAGCTTCTGTGGACCCGAATTTTGAGAATAATTTCTCTGAAATCGAATTTTTAGAAAAGTATTTGTGGAGCCGAATTTTGAGAAGAGCTTCATTGGAGCCGAATTCTGAGAAGAGCGTCCATGGAACCGAATTTTGAGAAGAATTTCTGTAGAGCCGAGTTTTGAGAAACGTAAGTATGGAGCCAAATTCTGAAAAGAAGTTCTGTGGAGCCGAATTTTAAGAAGTATTCTGCAGAGTAGAATTCTGTTAAACGCGGTTCAGTCACGGTTCTTTCAATTGTATTACTCAGTCTGCCTTCTCACAAACCAAACCAACTGGTGGTTATTGCAGGGCCCGAATATTCCGCTAGCAACAACCCACTAGACAGCCTCTAGTGACAGCCTTAAAACTTAAAGAATATTAAATAATCTTTGTCATGTACATACAAATTTATTTCCCCTGATTGCCTAAATGGCAGTTCGAGTTTAGTTTTCATGAAATGTGACAATTTTTTAAATTATTCTCATGAACTTGATCAACGGTAAAAAATAGAAGACTCTCTCGTATTCGAATAATACGACCAAGCTGTTTAGTGCTACCATTGAAACATTTCTCCCACGTGTGCTATTTATTGCGTCATCCTCTTTTAAAAACCCAACCAAGGCAAGCTATTTTTATTCAATGTGACGCACGTCATTGTGCAGTGCATTCAAATACTGGATCCTCCAAGTGACAAACACCTATTCTAAACCAGGAATAAATGTATTATTTCATTGGGAATTATTCCTTTCCGGAATACATTATTTTTGTTGCTTGTGTAAAACGTGTCAGACCAATGGAATTTACCTTTACTTGGGGCCACTGAAGACGTCCTACAAATTTACCTTTACTTGGGGCCACTGAAGACGTCCTACAAATTTACCTTTACTTGGGCACGAGACTCCTACAAATTACTACTTGGTCACGAGACGTCCAACAATTACCTTTCTTGGCACTGAAGACTCCACATTTACCTTTACTTGGGGCCACTGAAGACGTCCTACAAATTTACCTTTACTTGGAGCCACTGAAGACGTCCTACAAATTTACTTTACTTGGGGCACTGAAGACGTCCAAAATTTACCTTTACTTGGGCCACTGAAGACGTCCTACAAATTTACCTTTACTTGGGGCCACTGAAGACGTCCTACAAATTTACCTTTACTTGGGCCACTGAAGACGTCCTACAAATTTACTTTACTTGGGGCCACTGAAGACGTCCTACAAATTTACCTTTACTTGGGGCCACTGAAGACGTCCTACAAATTTACCCTTACTTGGGGCCACTGAAGTCGTCCTACAAATTTACCTTTACTTGGGGCCACTGAAGACGTCTACAAATTTACCTTTACTTGGGGCCACTGAAGACGTCCTACAAATTTACCTTTACTTGGGGCCACTGAAGACGTCCTACAAATTTACCTTTACTTGGGGCCACTGAAGACGTCCTACAAATGTATCTTTACTTGGGGCCACTGAAGACGTCCTACAAATTTACCTTACTTGGGGCCACTGAAGTCGTCCTACAAATTTACCTTACTTGGGGCACTGAAGACGTTCTACAAATTTACCTTTACTTGGGGCCACTGAAGACGTCCTACAAATTACCTTTATTGGCCATGAACTCCTAATTCCTTTACTTGGGGCCACTGAAGACGTCCCAAATTTACTTACTGAGCCATGAAGACTCTACAATTTACCTTTACTGGGCCATGAGACTCCACAATTTACCTTCTTGGGCCACTGAAGACGTCCTACAAATGTTTTTACTTGGCCACTGAATCCTACAATTACTTACTTGGGGCCACTGAAGACGTCCTACAAATTTATTTTACTTGGGGCCACTGAAGACGTACTACAAATTTCTTTGCAGGTGTATTTATAACGCTACTGGCGGTGCTGGTGTTAAATATGTTATCTCGACAGCGAATGTATAGACTTAAATACTGTAAGGTCACAGGCCTTAATTTCACTTTGCTTTCTACTGCTGTGGTTCTCCTATTTTCGCCACATAATTCAAGTAAAAAAGAAACCCTCAGGTTTGTAGACCTTGACATAAAAGTCTTCGAATCTTGTACGAATCAGCAGCACGATTTAATTAAAGCTCGTTCAAGTTTAAGCATAATCGAAAACTGGCACTTCTAAACTTTGGTCTCCCACTCTAAACGTGGTTCAAGTTCCAAAGAAATCATTCTTTCTAATTTTTTCCATTCTCATCAAATTTTAATACGATATGATTTCATTATGTATTAAATGAGTGAAAGATAAAATTTGTATTTAGTGGAAACTGTACAGTAATATCATAATAATTACAATGCTGCCAATTTGTTGTTTCTTGTCCCGCAGGCACTCCTCGAGGTAAGAGAGATGAGAGGCATTTGGAATTGTTTTCGTGCATAAACTGTAGGTGAGATAAATAATATATAAACTAAACACCCTAACAATTACAACATCTGCAAACAACACAGGTAAATGTTAATTGAACTTGTATTTTATTCAGAATAACCATTAGTTCATGCTCTAATTCATGAACACGACATAAATATATGGACTGTTTTCAAAGTACTGCATTTTTGCAGTTTATTGCGTTATGTTTGTTACTGGTTTTGCCATAAAATATTGATTTATACTGATGTCACTAGTATGCCCAATCGTGATATAGATTTGTCGAATGTGTTACATATAGGCTTCACTAATTATCGACGCAGTATTATTTGACCTAATTAAAACGCCATTAAATAAAAGATGAATAAATAAACTTACTCTCAAATATGACGGTCAGGATTACTTTTCCTTGTGGAAGCACACGTATCCCTACCACATTTATGTGGGACACCTCACTTGCCGAGACTAATTTCCTTCATAAACTTCGTGACTAAAATGGAACAAGATTCGTCCAGTTTGTAGGTTTAATATCTTTCAGGTCTGTTTATAGGCCGACGGAAGTGCCATGGACCCCATATAAGCTAAGCTATGAGTACAGACTGCAGGTCTCCTGGACCTGTACAGTACCGTCTGTCTCAGTTTCTGCTCTGACAACACTAACACGGAACATGAACGAATGTGATTAATTCCGTGCAGCGACAAGCAGACAGTCACGTGGTCAGGGAATTACCCGTTATTTATCCTGAAGTTTATAGCACGGCTTTGTGTTTATGGATTGTACTACACAATCTTTTTCACTGGGTTTATCACTGTGATATGGCTACACATCCTACGTTATTCTACGCTTATTCTACGTTACTTTGTGCATACAGGGTTTTTGGTGGGGAGACATGAGGGAAAGAATCACTTGGAAGACGTAGGCGTAGATGGGAGGATAATATTAAAATGGTTCTTCAAGAAGTGGGATTGGGGCCTGGACTGGATTGATATGGCTCAGGATATGGACAGGTGGTGGGCTCTTGTGAATGCGGTGATGAACCTTCGGGTTCCATAAAATGCGGGAAATTTCTTGACTAGCTGAAGACCTGTTAGCTTCTCAGGAAGGACTCTGTTCCATGGAGTTAGTTTGTTCTTTCTAGACCAGCGGTGTTAAACACACTGCCCGCGTTACACATATGCAGAGCTCTCCCTTATCTTATATTTATTGTAGGGCCCGGTTGAGTGTCGAAGATGTTTTGAATTTCAATAATTAAAAATGTATTTCGTCACTGTCTGTAAAGGTTCAAAAAGGTCTGCTATACCTAGATCAGCGGTCGCCAACCATTCGGACCTCACGGACCACTAAACTCGCAAATTTGAATCCCGCGGACCACTAACATGAATTTTTTTTTAAAAAGGTACAAGCATCTATAAAATAATGATCACTTGTTTAATTATAACAAAATTATTAGTGTGATATTGTTGAATTTGATGCAACGTAATAAGGCGAAAATTGTCAGCGATCCTGTGTCGGTGACACGAAGACGAATCAGAATATAATGAAACATTATAATAAACATAAAAATTGCAAATAATGTCCAAATTTCTCAACGGGCCACCAAAATTTTCTCGCAGACCACCAGTGGTCCGCGGACCACCGGTTGGCGACCGCTGACCTAGATGGTATCGTACAATTTAAATCAACAACGGATAACAATGAAATAAAATTTAAAGTTAAATAATTATGAAGGATTTCAGTTTCATTATTAGAAGTACGAAATATCGTTAATAACGCGTTTAATGTTGTACAATATACGTAACCTATTTGTTTCTTAAAATTACGCACGGCGCGCTTTAAATTTCAAAATTATTCGTTTGTCCTTTGCAAAATGTGTGTTTGAGACCCCTGTTCTAGAGGGTCTAGCTCTTTTGGTCCAGCGTAGAGGGCTAACAGTAGCAGATGTCTTCGCTTGGTGATGAAGTTGTCTTAGCGTAGCCATATATCATATGCCATAATCCAATGGAAGAAGCATATTTTCCAAACACGATCTTGCTATATTATACATTCGTACCTCGCAGATCATTTTGTTAATTTACTTCAAATATAAATCCTTACAAAATTACTTGGATTTGTCCCTGTTCACGCCATGAAGTCATATAGAGGGGGGTAGAGGTATGGTTCCACTCATTCTTAACCTCGGCATTAGATGGACGTGAGTGGTAAATTCACGCCCGCTTGATTTCCGGGAAAGAACGCCGGTAGGTGGGTGGGTGGGACATCGAGCCGGTCTGGACGTTTCGGAGAAGAGAAAAATCTCTTTCGCCTACTACTTGTGCTAAAAAAAATTCAATTTTCTTAAATTTGAAATTCATCAGATCGCAAAAAAACAATTCTGTAATCTCTAGGGCTAGCAACGTCTTTGTACAGTGCACCGTATTGATACATTTTACTGTAATTATACGCAAAGTGTGAGCTGTTTGCAACAGTCATGAAGAAAAGCAAAGTCTTGTCCATAACATGTAGACCATGCTCCCCACAAATACCAAGTTTCGTCGAAATCTGTTTAGTCATTTTGGAGCTAGATATACGGGATGATAAACGGGACATGACCTCCACTTTATGCGTTCACATGGTGCAACTAACGCCTTTCTACGCCCTGCTGGTTTGTGACGGATAGTCCCTTTTTCCATGACGGTAGTCGTCATCTCTGACAGAGTATGAACTTTAGTGGTTAGCCACACTGGGCAGAGGCGGGGTGGTGGATGGTTGCGTGGCAAACGGCTTTTACCGCATTATTTTTTTTGTGTGTGTTTCCACATCTCTCGGGGGGGTCATTTCATCATTACGGACCCGACCATTGATGATTCCATACGGCCCAATTATTGAGGTACACGACACTCCCCCCCCCCCCCCCCCCCCACAACCATCCGCCACGTATAAGGTGCTGGTAACGTTTAATTATTTCGCCCTCATGTATGCCGATCAAACAGCGCTGGTTACAAAATGCGGCACTTCATAAGGAAGTAATGGTCTACATTTAAGTTGCAATTTTCTGTCTTCCACATCTGAGGTTCACACGGTGATGACTAAAAGATTGCTGTCTTCGTTGGTGTAACGTCCTGTAGTCTGGTATAAGTTTACCGACGTTTCGGGGTAACGTCCTTTCTCACGTACCAGCACACAGTAATCTTAACAGTATTATTCATTCAGTAACTCGCATAGCCAACGGTTATTATTTTCAGTGTATAAGTCGGCATCACTATCAGTGCATAAGTTCCTATCACTATCAGTGTGTAAGTTCCTATCATCAGTGCATAAGTGTTCCTATCACTATCAGTGCATAAGTTCCTATCACTATCAGTGGTAAGTTCCTATCATCAGTGCATAAGTTCCTATCACTATCAGTGCATAAGTTCCTATCATCAGTGCATAAGTTCCTATCACTATCAGTGCATAAGTTCCTATCACTATCAGTGTGTAAGTTCCTATCACTATCAGTTCATAAGTTCCTATCATTATCAGTGCATAAGTTCCTATCACTATCAGTGCATAAGTTCCTATCACTATCAGTGCATAAGTTCCTATCACTATCAGTGTATAAGTTCCTATCACTATCAGTGCATAAGTTCCTATCATTATCAGTGCGTAAGTTCCTATCACTATCAGTTCATAAGTTCCTATCACCATCAGTGCAAAAGTTCCTATCACTATCAGTGCATAAGTTCCTATCATTATCAGTGCATAAGTCCATATCATCAGTCTTAAGTACGCATCATTATCAGTGTATAAGTCCATATTATCAGTCTAAGTACGCATCATTATCAGTGTATAAGTCCATATCATCAGTCTAAGTCCGCATCATTATCAGTGTGCAAATCCATATTATTATCAGTGTATAAGTCCATATCATCAGTCTAAGTCCGCATCATTATCAGTGTGCAAGTCCATATCATTATCAGTGTATAAGTCCATATCATCATCTAAGTACGCATCGTTATCAGTGTGTAAGTCCATATCATTATCAGTGTATAGGTCCATATCATCAGTCTATACGTCCGTATCATTATCAGTATAAGTCCATATCATCAGTCTATACGTCCTTATCATTATCAGTGTAAGTCCATATCATGTCTATACGTCCGTATCATTATCAGTGTAAGTCCATATCATCAGTCTATACGTCCGTATCATTATCAGTGTAAGTCCATATCATCAGTCTATACGTCCGTATCATTATCAGTATAAGTCCATATCAGTCTATACGTCCGTATCATTATCAGTGTATAAGTGCATATCATCAGTCTATACGTCCGTATCATTATCAGTATAAGTCCATATAGTCTATACGTGCGTATCATTATCAGTGTATAAGTCCATATCATCAGTCTATACGTCCGTATCATTATCAGTGTAAGTCCATATCATCAGTCTGTACGTCCGTGTCATTATCAGTATAAGTCCATATCATCAGTCTATACGTCCGTAATATCATTATCATGTAAAGGATCCCATATCATCAGTCTATACGTCCGTATCATTATCAGTGTATAGTCCATATCATCAGTCTATACGTCCGTATCATTATCATGTATAAGTCCATATCATCAGTCTATACGTCCGTATCATTATCAGTGTATAAGTCCATATCATCAGTCTATACGTCCGTATCATTATCAGTGTATAAGTCCATATCATAAGTCTATACGTCCGTATCATTATCTGTATAAGTCCATATCATCAGTCTATACGTCATAATGGAGAATGCTACGTCCGTATCATTATCAGTGTATAAGTCCATATCATCAGTCTATACGTCCGTATCATTATCAGTGTATAAGTCCATATCATCAGTCTATACGTCCGTATCATTATCAGTGTATAAGTCCATATCATCAGTCTATACGTCCGTATCATTATCAGTGTATAAGTCCATATCATCAGTCTATACGTCCGTATCATTATCTGTGTATAAGCCCTAGCATTATCAGTATGTAATTCAGTATCATTATCAGGATACAAGTCCCATCATCAGTGTATAAGTCCATGTGCATTGTCTATAGATCAACAGCCTATTGCATCTCACTCTGTGCTTTACGGTTCTGGTCAAAGATGTAGTCTCCTATGGGAACACAAAATGCTCTGTGCTCATTACCGGTCACACGTTGTGCATTTATCACACTGCAGTTCTGCTGCGTCTGCACCTTCTTTCTCGCACATTCTGTTAAAACTCATTACGCTACGCAAATTGCCGCCCACAGCATATTTAGCCACAGCTTTTGCGACACTTGCATTCCCTATGTTATGTTCCACTAATTTCCTACCCTTTCAAAGTAAGTCGTTAAGTGTTAAGTTGACTAAGAGAACTTATTTTGCAATTAGGTTAGGAACTCGAAAAATCAGCGGGGTTGATTTACAAGCAGCGCAGATGAAAGTTTTAAAGTTACGGCATTTTTATCTTTTTTCGAAGCATCCAGACCGGTTCTGAACCCCACCATCCTTCAGGATAAAGCGGCTAGGCCGTCAATCTAGCCAATTACTTCTTTCTAGTGCTGAGGTTTAGAATGTGTGGTGCTATACCTCCACTCCTCAGTGCCGTCATGGCAGGCACAGATGTGACTTTACCTTTACCAGCTACTTCGAAGAAATTATTTTAAGAAAATATACTTTGAAAGCAATTAAAATTCACTACTATTTTAATAGTTTTAATAATAATCTTATTATTATACAATTTTGTATGCACTGGACAACCATTGACTACTACATGTATATCATATTTTACATAATACGGATGTTACGACGTATTTTATAACACTTGGTCTATGTTAGAAACCTCTAAGACCCCCTGAAGATGGCGGTTTAAAAAACGCCGAAATACGTATTGGGGAAAGTTACGAATAAACTATTGACACTACATGTTTATGTGCATTTGTTGGCATGAAATAAAACATTGAATTAAAATTCACGTTTATGGGCAATATTATGGGTTTTTATAAAAAATGTGAACACCTTTTTCTTTACTGATGAAGCTTAACTTTTTAAAGTCTAGCGGTTATTTTATGCACCTTCGGGTTTAACATTAAAAAAATTCAACATTTTGCCCACAGAGTGCGTTAATGTGTTCTGTACTTATCTCTTAAACACACAGGGACTTTTTTTTCCTTGAACAAAATTAACTGATTTGTTCTCATAACCGAGACGGAAAGTGTTTACTGCGCGGTACGAGCTGAATATCTAAATGTAGTTCACGTTTTTATCAGTCTTTAAAGGGTTAAAATACTCCCCCCCCCCCCCCCCCCCCCCCACTTTCCGCTCTGTGTGATGAACAAATATTGGAACCTCTATTTCGTTAAATGTACTCAGTGCTTACAGGATTTCAGAAGATCTGATATTTGCTTTTATGACTTGTATAATTTTTTTTATATGACATTCCATTTTTAAGGGACGTTGACATGGAATTTGAGCTTTTTGTAAAGTGTAAGTTATGATGCACAGATGTGTACCAAACTTTGTTCCGCCTACGGATTTTATTGTAGAGTGACATGATATTAAATTCCACGGAGTTGTCTAGTGGTGTTCAAGACTAGTGGAATTCTCTTTGAAATATCTGCAGAAAGTCGACGAATCTAGTCTCTTCTTATGTGCATGCAAATAACGCCGTCGTACATTACAGCCATTGGGGGACACTTTGATGTCAGTTCAACTGAATATATGAACTCTGTCAACTTGACAATTAAAAAAAAATAACTTGATATACTACTTACTACTACTACTACTACTACTGCTAATTAATCTAGGGGTATCTTCCTTTGGAAAGAAAACAGTGCTGTTATATTCCTCGCTGTTCTGTTATTATTTTCACTGTCTCCTACAAGGGCAAACAGAACATTTGAAACAGTGTGTACGGTACCCTTGGCCGATCCCGGTAGCCGTGTGGTCTGAAGCGTAGATATGCGGTCGCTCGGTTGCTGGGATTGCGGGTTCGAATCCTGCTGAGGGCATGGATGTTCGTCTCTTATGTCTGTTGTGTGTTGTGTAGGTAGCGGTCTCTGCGACGGGCTGATCACTCGTTCAGAGGAGTCCTACCGGGTGTGTGTGATCTAGAAACCGTAACAGTGAGGCGGCCCGAGTTGAGCTGTTGCGCCACAGGGAAAAAAATTCGGTCCCCTTATAAGTAGGGCTGAAGCGAGTAATGAGAGAAAGTTATCAGTGCACTTAGGAAGTTTGCATGGAAGGCGGTCACCGAGGTCCGGGGGAGGCAGCATGTTCTTCCGAAACGTCGGTATTCGATAATAATAAGTCTAACCATGAATTATATTCTATTTAGTATATCACTACCGTTTGAAGGCAAATAAATTGTGTTTTTACAAATTCTCATCCACAAGGTTCTGTTTCAAATGTCAGGGAACATGATATTGGCCTTATAAGCAGCCTACGTGACGGTGGCTGTTCCTTAGACCTGTCTTGCAGGGAAATGCTAATGTGACTGTCGTTGAAGGTGAAAACTGGCTTAAAATGGTCTTGACCTCCCACTGTGTTCAGGTCGGGGTGACCTACTTCTTTGTGACAACTTCCAATATAGATTTAGCGTTACAGTGTATCTAGGCAAATTTCTTTCTGAAGATACGACGCCGGTGACGTAAGATAAATTATAAACGTCTTTTCTTGAATTTTCCCGTGAATGTTAATTTGAATTTGAAACACCAATAAACATGGCGCTTCATTTTCACCAGGACTGCTGATAGATGAATGAATTTTTGAAATGATACTGACAGGTGAAAACCGAAGTACTTGGAGAAAAACCTGTCCCAGTGCCACTTTGTTTACCGCAAATCCCACAGGGACTAACCTTGGATCGAACCCGGGCCTCAGCGTTGGGAGGCCGGCGACTAACCCCCTTAGTCAGGGCTCGGCACGAAGCAATGCTGTACAGTGAAGCTCGCCCCCGCATTCTTTCCCTTAACCGATCCTTCCCTGTTGGCGACTTCGTTGTGTTACGCCACAATTCGCCCCATAGGGAAACATTTTTGTAGGGGCACATTTCAAAATACAATTCGTTAACAAGTTTCCTGTTGTCGGCGTACAGTTAATTTCTCTTGAGAATTGTTCATGTCTCCAAGCTATTTGCGCCACGTTCGTGACTGAATTCTTAAGGGATATTTAAGTCGCTGTTGTTACATGGTAACCTTTTTTTTCAGTGCCAGGCACAAGATTCGTAACACATGTTTTGCAGTTCATAGATTGCTTACCCGAAAAATATACTCTTCGCCAAATATTAGAGTGTTCAAAATCACAAACGTTTAAATACTCTGGTCATCTAACACGCGTAAACACAAGAAGAAACAACACATGATTTGTTCGGAAAACCACAAGTTAAAAAGACCAATTGGAAGACCTGGGAGTAGATGGGACAATAATATTAGGCCAAAAATATGCATTAAAGATGTAAGGTGTGAAGCTGTAGAATGCAATTGTGTGGCTCAGTGCAGTGACCAGGGGCGGGCTTTCGAACGCTGTAACAAAGTTTTGGGGTTCGCTTAGATGAGGGATTTTTGTTGCCTGGCTGAATGACTATTACGTTTCGAAAAAGGAATTCGCTGCATGGTGTTAAACAATTCACGTGAGATAATGGAAGAGAAATAATGCTTTTAATTATCGTATTACCAGCCTCATAAGACGCTGCTAGTGATAAGTCGCAGCGTATAATAGCAAGGTACTGTGCGGATTTAATATTCTTGGACCTTCCGGTGTTAAGACACGGGGTGATTTGGGGGGAGGGGGGACATTTTCAGGGAAAAATTCGTCTTATGAGACGGAAATATATAATATAATATAATTAGTGGGAAATTCCAGTGGACGCGCGGTCTAAGGCGTGGGTCTGCGGTCACTCGCTTGCTGGGATTGTGGGTTCGAATCCCACTGGTGGCATAAATGTCTGTCCCTTGTGAGTGTTGTGTGTTGTCAGGTAGAGGTCTCTGCGTCGGGCTGATCACTCGTCCAGAGGAATCCTACTGAATGTAGTGTGTCTGAGTGTGGATCGGGAAGCCTCGATAATGAGAAGGCTCTAGGCCCCATAGGGGCTGTTGCGCCACTGGGGAAGAAATTAGTGGGAAAACTGCGTAAATGGAGACAGCGGGACAACACGAGAAGCGAACCCGTTGTTACAGAGCTACCGTTATTCGTTTAAGGAGGGAAACTACAAAACTTGTGTAAATTTACACTAAAATAGTTCAACGAGTTGTTTGTGATACAAGAGTGTTTTCTGTTCGACAGTTGTGTTCCAGAACGAATTCGCTGCAACACTGAAGCTAAGGTGATTTATATGCATGACTAAATGCGGCAGAAATCTTTCCCTAAACGTCCAATTGGCACTTGACTTTAGGCTTCTGCCGCGATGTTGATGAGCTCTGCGCTCTTCTGGGATATTACGCGGCGTCGTGTGGTAATTGTTTACTGACGTTTCGGGACAACGTGTCGGTCCCTTCTGCAAGGATCAAGAGTCCCGGGGTCAAGAGTCCGAGGACCTGGGTACAGGAAGTTTCTTAATTAGATATTCTAACGGTCATACGAAATAAACACATCGCCAGTTAAAGAAGTTCCGCGATTATTTTTAACAGAACATTATTCCTTTAGTTAAAAATAAGTAAACTTCAAAGTAGCCGTTACAGAAATGTATCCACGGATCCCCTGGGAACTGGTCGCGGATCTCTTGTGATCCACGGAGTACAGATTGGGAACCACTGACTTAGACGTGTTAATTTTATAGGTTATGGGTGAATGAGAATAAAATTGTTTGGATGAAGGCGCAGGGAAGCTTCCCTCTGCTTTACCAAATGCCAGTAATTGCAGAAACTTCAAGTCTTCTCTGTGTTACGTCGTGTCGCCTGGTAAATGGTTACCGAAGTTTTAAGGATCGTAGTGCCTTCATCTTCAGGGTAACGAGGTAACAACCACAGAAGACTTGAGTCTTCATCAACACTGCTATGGATAACCTCAAATCCCGCAAGAGCGAGAAGTTTGGTAAAGCGGTATCTGACTATACTTGCACTTGGAGGGTGCACATTCCTGGTCATAGTAATGAAGGTTCTTGTACCACAGAAGGCGGAGAATTTTTTATTCAGCTAAGCGACTATCAGCTTCGGTAATAGGACTTAACTTGATGTGAGTAGTTTTGTATTAGAATTAATGAAACCTGTCTTCAGTGGTAACTTTTATTGTGCGAGGGTGTTCTTACAAGAATGTTAATGGAAGAGCATCTAGAAACGAGACGGCGATCATTGTGGAGACAGACGGAACGTGCCCGCTGCGTGTTCTTGAGAATTATTTAGCTACAGTGAATCAGACTTTTGTGAGAATTTGCTGTATGTAGGAAGTGCTGCTAAAAGACCATTAGCTGGCTTTCCTTTTAAGCTTCTTTGAATGTATCATTATGGACAACATACGTCTCCGCCCACTCCAGGTACTGACGGAAGTGACTATGAAGTATATGTTTTCACAGATGTGACATACTATGGCACAGTAATCCCTCTGTATACGAGCGATCGGTTTGCGAGTTTTTCGCTTATACAAGATGCACAGATTAATTCTTGTTTTTTTTTTCAATTTATTAACTAATTTTCACTTACACGAGCTACTTCTTCTCGCAAACCGATCCTTGTTCCTGGGGCCACTTCTCTCTGTCGTCGGTCCCCAAATTTTCTCGAATAAGCACATCATGAGCGGGATGACCCACCAAAGCAAACACCGAAATATTTATTTTTTTTAAATATGTAATAAACATTTGTTTGTGTTAGATTTATATTTATAATAAGGATGATGGCTAATGTTAGTGCACTTTTCATATAATTTGAGTGATGTAAGTATTGTTTAAGCACAGGCTAATTAATGGGAATGTCATTTAAATAGAGTAATGTATCACTTTGTTATTTTATTCGTACTTATGTACCATGCTGTATTGTATTAAGGTGAAATTTATTGTTTGAAAATAAATTCTTGACACGTGGACGCAATTAAAATTTATATAACATGTGAAGTGACAGGAAATACATTTTTATTTTATGTTTTTTTCGCCATACGAACAATTTTTGAGGAATAAATCAAGCCAATAAACCGAGGGATTATTGTAGGTAAATACCAACGTTTCGGAGGCACTTGGTGCTTCTCTTTTGAAGGTAGAAAACTGCACTGTTTCACTAACCAACCAACCAATCAACCAAATTTTGAAGTTAACCATTCCTGCTTAAGCAACACAGCTTGAATGTGCACGCAGTGTCTTTAAGCTGTAATACAGGGTGGGATTGTGCTGGTGGGTTTGGCGTCTACTTTGCTTCCTTATTGAAGCAGTCAAAGTAACTCAGTAACAAGGCTGCAACCATTGCTGGCTAAAAATGGGAGTTGTCTGAATAATTGGGAATGAGCAAAACAGCATCTGTGGGGGCCGAGGATTATAAAATTTTGAGAGTGAATAAAAAATACCTTCAGAAGGCATGGAGAAGTTATACGAGTATATACTGACGTAATGGCAAGAGGAGGCGGAATAACCAAGTCGGAAAATTAATTGGTCTGCTGTCTGGAGAACTGATGAATTTCGGTTCGATTTCAAGCAGGGTCAAGAGATTTGTCTCTTCTTCGCTGAATCCATACCAGCTGTAGGGCCCACCCAGTCTGGTATCCAGTGAGGACCGGGGCTTTCCCACCAGGGATAATGCGGCCGCTGAATGAAGCTCATCTAATGCCGAGGGCAAGGATGGCACTTCTCCCTACGTGTTCATGGCCTGTTGCTATATTAAGCTGGTGGACAAATTCACGAATTTCTACCTGTCAGACATCACATAACAGGGACAAATCAAAATTGTATACATAAAGAAATCAACATCCTTCTTCTTCAATGACGCAACAGCCAGCATCAGGCCCTGGCCTACAGATATCCCTGTCCCTCGCTAGTCTTCTCCAGTCTCTTATACGCAGCAGCAAGACGGAGTCCCTCCGATGCTTCTCCATCTCAGCCATGGTCTTCCCACTGGTACAAAGAAACTGATATTCAATTTAATCTGGAGAATTTGTGCTATCTTACAGTTCAGAATATTTTTTTAAACTTAAAATTAAAATTCACATTATTCAGTTTTTACTGTTTTAACCAATTGTACCATTGATGTAAAATATATGTAATTTAAAATACTGAAGTCCTGAAGATGAACCGGGATAAGGGTCGAAACATGTAGCACTGTGTTTCACAATTAATAGTAAATAAAAGTGTACATTCGTCGGACAAAAAACATAGAATATTTTGTTTTCCTTTTCGTTATGTACAACATAAAAACCAAAGTATAAGAAATTACAGTTTTAATTGTGGTTGTGTATGGAAGTGAAACTTCGTCTTAGGCATTAATGAAACCGGGATTGATGATGTCTGAGAGCAGGTTAATGAGGTGGACATTAGAACTTAGAACGAGGGGGAGTAAAAATACACAATGAGGGGCCCCATGATTTGTAGCGTACTCTTCGCCAAATATTCTGATGATGAAAGCAAGAAGGGTTAGAGTGGCAGGGAATGTAACCATCTTGGGGAAATGAGTCATAGAGAATTTTGGCTGGAAAACTTGAAAGGAACAGGATACTTTGAAAATCAGGGCACAGATAATAATAACCCTATTTTAAAACGAGTCTTAGGGATATGGGAGGTTTGTGGATTTGATTCATGTTGCTGAAGGTCGGAATTAATTGCAGGCGTTTTTAAATAAACTAATGAATTTGGGTGTCGACCTCGGTGGACTAGTGGTTAGCGTGCTCGCCACTGGACCCAAGGTTCGCGGGTTCGATCCCGACCGAGGTAGATGGATTTTTAAGGGTGATAAAAATCCGTAGCACAACTTCCTTCGGAGGGGAAGTAAAGCCGTCGGTCCCATATCGTAGATTTACGTCATGTAAAATAACCTTACGGGCATGAATAGAAATGTTTCGTAAGCAAAATTCAACCCCACTTTCTCACCCAAGTCTCCTGACTGCCTGCCAGATGGCTCTGGCGGTCACATCAGGATCGATAGAACAGCAGCGCGGCCAGTTGGTCAGTCACCAACTGCCACGAATGCGCACGACCCAGTAACCTCGGAAAGAGGAGGCCCGAGCCCATATAGGGCTGTTGAGCCATGGTTATTATTATTATTATTAATGAATTTGGGTCTGTAAAAGGTGGGGCGTTTCGTGAGTAACGTGAGCTTCTGATAGCTTCTCAGCGATGCTTCCTGTCTGTTTCATTCTGTCTAATGTGATACAAGAGTTATTTCTGCTGTATCGAGGTGAGGCAGTGCAGAGTACTGCATATCCTCAGCGAGGCTATTTCTTTGTGTGCAGAGACACCATTATGGCTGCTACTCCAGATAGCACCCATAAAGAACGAGCGAGACCTGGTCGTGCTGTTCCTGCTCACCTTCAGGGACATCACGGCCCTGAAGCAGCCTATCGAGTCGGACGACAGCAAAGGAGGTAACTTTACTTGTAATCGTTTGTGTGGTCTAACAGACAACGTAACTTAATGTGGTCGGCTAAGGGCTTGGCAGTGTTTTTCAAAGTTTTCACTACTTTTACGAATCTCTGAACAACTACGGAGATCCCGGGATTCAACTCCGACGCTTGAGGCGATCAGAACAGTTGGCAACAGGAACAACTACAGTACCAGGATATATGTTGTAGATGATGTAACTAATCAATGTTTAATAAAGTTCTTTAAAAAAAACTTAATGTTCTGTTTTGACAGAATAACCCATATTATACCATTCGGTAGCGTGTGAGTGGTCGGAGTTAAATGACCTGATTTCGATTCTCTACAAGAATATTTTTTCTTCTCTTTCCTGCTACATTCAGACCGGCTCCGAAGTCCATCTGACCTGCAGGCCGGCTTCTGTAACCCCTTTAGTGCCTTATCCACAGTCTCCTCCACGTCTTCTGCTTGTGGGAAAGAGCTAAGTCTGCTAAGTAGAGAGGTTCTAGAAATGCAGTGGTACTGTATCAGATACTGTTGTAACAAAGTAGAGAGATGATCAGATTTCCAAAGCAGAGAGTACTTACGACGTAAGCTCTTGCAGATGGCAAATAATATACAGGGTGATTCAGGAGGGAAGGTAAATATTTTGGAGGTGATAGTGTCGGTTATTGTGAGAAAAAAAATTTCATATGAACATGTGTCTAATTCTGAATGGTTACCGAGACATAGCTGTTTGAATCTCCAGACCTAAATCCGTTAGATTTGTGTATGTGGGGCTGGATGAAGAGCGAAGTTGATAAAGGAAGGTGGATACACAAGACGAATTGCTCTCTCGCATTTTGGATGCTGCTGCCCGCGTAAAGAAACGTGAAGATCGCCTCAGACGAACAACACGCGATCTTCGCACACGATTTGCAAAGTTCATGGGGGTTTACGGTGGGATTTTCGAACATTTATTGTGAACTGCAACAAATTTGTCATTTCTGTATAACAAATTTGTCATTTAAAGATTAAATTAAAATTAAAATTTTTATTATTTATTTATTTATTATTATTTAAAATTCTTTATTACCATTCACAATTCTTCTGTGTTTGTACATTCAAACAGCTCTTATCTCGGTAACAATTCAGAATTAGACACATGTTGATATGGACTTTTTCTCTCACAATGACCGATACTATCACCCTCCAAAATATGGACCTTTTCTTCTGAATCACCCTGTATATATACATGCCTTTTTTTATGTTATTTTGCTGCTGTGAGATATCCCCTCCTGCTGTCAGTGCTCTGCACGAAACGTCTGTTTCCTTTTTGACATGACTGACTCCCACTATGAAATTTTCGTGTATGGATAACAGATTGCAAAATTAGCACCATGTTTGATCACTTGCCATAACCCTGTTTGGAACGTTGACATCAGTATCGACTATTGGTTTTGTTCACAACAATGAGAGTTTGTTTGTTATGCTGATCGTCTGTGGGATTTCTTCGAGTAGGGTTATTATCACCACGCAGAGTGGCAGTTATGTAGCCGCTCTGCTCTTCAGTGACATCTTCAATGCATGCAGTGATCTCTTCATTACACGTTACCACTGGTCTTAAACTACCACGGATTACTTATCTTTGGTTGTTGGCCCTGCTTGAGAGCTTCCATCGTTTTTACACAGCATCCCAGTTCATGGCATTGTACGCATATGCTGCCGTGGCCATGTAAGTTTGTAAGAATATCTTGTTCAGTGATACACATAACTGAAATATTTGGTTGCTTCTTTAATTGTGATATTATGAAGAACTGAGGTGTGGAAGTCTGAATTTGCCAGATCAGACAATAATGCCTTTTACGCTGCTGTACACGATGAATCGTGCAAATACTGCACTATTTTGTAGCTGCTGTAAGTTTTACACAAATTTGATTTTACCATACGAATATCCTTTCATTTCTGAACAACTGTAATTATATCTTTTAAAAAAGAACATCATCTCCATAAGGGAATGTATTTTTGCAAAATTTCAGATTCTGACATTTACCCATTTGTGCTACATCTCTCGTTTTATTCACATTTGAAGGCTTGATCTTAAAATACAGTTACGTCATCTGTTCTTTTAGGTTTGAGCAAATTTGCAAAATTGGCACGTTCAGTAACTCGGAGTCGATCTGTGCTGGTTTCCCAGTTCTCATCCCACATGCCCAACATCAAGGACACCGCCAAGCAATTCACCTCGCACATGTCAGTACAGTAGAGCAATTAGAAGTTGACATTAATTCATAAGTTGATATTATCTTGGAAGCAATAAACGAAATTGTCATGTAAGCTAGTTTGCTTCTTACATCAATTATATTCATATTCTGCGACTTACACAGGAATGGCCTGGTTTGTCAAGTCGAAGTCTACTTGCAATTTTGCTTGTTACGTGCTTTCGCAAAATGGCGAAAAGCGACTATCGGCTTCGTCATGTCTCTCCGTCTATCTGACTCTCTGTCTGTGTGCATGGGCTCCCACTGGACGGATGTGTATGAAATTTGATTATTTTTCGAAAAGCTGTCGAGAAAATTCAAGTTTCATTAAAATCTGACAAGAATAACGGGTACTTTACGTGAAGACCTATGTACATTTATGACAATATCTCGCTGAATTCTGCGTAGAATGAGAAATATTTCATGCAAAAGTTGTAGAGAAAATCAAAAGACTTATTTTATGGTCAAGAAGTTTTTTTTTTTTCGAAAGTTATACCGTTTATGAGATAATGTGGAAAAATATGGTAGAGCCAGACATGCCACAGATGACAATATAATACGGCGCATGCGCTTTGCATGCTGGTTAACTAAGCCTATAGATACACACTCAGAATATTTAATACTTATTGATTTTCCAAAGTAAAATGGTTACGCGAACGCGCCTCGATGTTACGTTATGCGTTCATTGCCCGTCTTGTTTACAGATCGTATCTGTTAATAATTATACGAATTATAATTATGGATACACGAGACGATACAGTTATACATACTTACAGTTATAATACAACTTCTACATGTGTGCACTGCAAGCATTAAATGCAGCCACTGCCAGGTCACAGTTACTCCAGAATGTCACAGTTTTCCTAGCATATCAGGAGCTGAAGTTTCTTTGTACAGTCATTACAACCTATGATGTGAAAATGAGCAACATTTTCATGTGAGGTTTTGATGTCACAAATCAGACCATTCCTGTGTTAGTTTACAATAGTCTTAAGAGCCTCTTGATTTTATTTGGGATTAAGGGCTTGTGTGTGGATATATTTTACGTTAGTCTTAATGTGATAAGTATTTTGAGATGAAAAGACAAATTACAATCGATTTGCTGTAGTCATGAGGTTACCGTGTGCTGTTTCGGTGACTTGCCTATATTAATGTGGAACATAACGACTGAAGAAAGTAAATGATATTTGAATTCACGATTATTTTTCTCTGGGTTTTTGTGCCACTGTTGTCATATGTAATATACTCTGTGTTTAGGATCTAAAAAAAAATTACTTTACCGGTTTTAACACAGTACAAACTAGCCAAATTTTATAATTTAAAAATATTTTATTTAATATTTTAAATATATATATATTTTCAGGCCAAGTAAAATCATTTAATCGAAGCTTTCTGCTGCTTTATTGCCTTGAAAAGTGAGATGATGTAGCCATCGGTTTTACATTGACCAGGTGCCTGAGAAGCCAGCTCTTCAGATAATGTCTGTAATTGTGATCCATCTGCCAAATGAACACTCCAGCATTTTCTCAAGAGACCAGACTGTGCTAACTAGGCAGTCTGACAGCTGTTCAATTAAAGAATAAATTATTCCAGTTTGTGATTCATCATTTATATGAAAATTAGATTTATTGTTAGAGAATTTATGTTATTTTAGTATGCATTGTGATCTGATAAATGTACTGTTGCTGTTACAAGAACCAACAAGTGAAGATCGATGAACATATGAAAAAGAGAATCTCCTTCTGTTTTATGTCCATCGTGCTGTAATGTGATATTGTGTACTGGGGTATTTCTGAATATGATTTGTTACTTTGAAGTATTTACAAACACAACTTTTATGTTTGTATTTGAACTATTCACCGTTTTCCATTAATGCTGATTCCATACTAAAGCCGGGATTAGACGGCGCGTGGCTCGGCTCGTTTTACGTCATAACTGACGTCATTGACAAAGAATCGTTTTCAAACGCGCCGTGTAACCGGCCTGGCGCGGCGCGGCTTGTGATTAGTGGAGCGAGGCTCGTTGGATCGCCTCAGAAGCGGTTTTTCACGATCCTCAAAGGGACTCGGCGCGGGCAGCTTTAGCGGCTACACGACGCTTGCAGAGTACGCGCCAAGCCAATCTCGTCCAAGCCTGTATACACTTAGGTCTGGTCTTTGTTTTCTGCTGTCGGGGTGCGCGAAGAGTGAAAGTTTCTGTCCCCCATTGGTATTGGCTAGAATGGAGTGGTCAAACGAGGACATTTTTAAGTTCATAGAACAACACGACTTATTCCACAAGCCGAGCCGAACCTACCCGAGCAAGGCCGCTGGTCGGCCATTTGCCGAGCTGCGCCGCGTCGTGTAGCCAGATTGTCTTTTCTGTTCCGATCTGTTGGCCGAGCAAGTGACGTCACGTCACTGGACGAGCCACGCGCCGTCTAATCGCGGCTTAATAATTAAGATTTTTACATGTAATGCTGGATGAAGATAATGCTATATATATAGCAAATAACATGTTTTAACACACTTTTTTGGTTTGTTTTTATACTCTGAACGATGATGGTGCATCGGACAAACACAGATGATGAGCCTGAATGCCGATGTGATGCCCCAGTACCGCCAAGAGGCACCTAAAACTCCGCCCCATATACTCTTACATTATTGTGCATTCAAGGCTATCTGGGACTGGATCATTCTCTGCCTTACATTCTACACTGCAATCATGGTGCCCTACAATGTCGCCTTTAAGAACAAAACTTCTGAGGACGTGTCATTACTTGTGGTGGACTCAATAGTGGATGTCATATTTTTTATTGATATTGTGTTGAATTTTCACACAACATTTGTGGGGCCAGGAGGAGAAGTTGTCTCGGACCCTAAAGTGATACGAATGAACTATCTGAAGTCATGGTTCATAATCGATCTGCTTTCGTGTCTGCCTTACGATGTGTTCAACGCTTTTGATCATGATGAAGATGTAAGTAGTACCATGTCTTCTGATGGTGTTGATTGTGGAAACTTGGTGAGGGATGCTGCCACACCTGTGGATGCGTTTGGCCAGGACGTAAGTAGAAACCACTCTCATCAATTGAGGTGACTGCTACAACTCCTTTGCATTTTGCTTTGAAAAATAAGTCATACAATATTCAATACGTTTGTTATGTCTATAGGTGTTGATTACACTGCGTTATTTACTAATTCTGTTATTTCTACCATGTTTTGCCTTTAATTTTTAATAATGCTTTCGCACCTGAAAATATCATGATTTATTCTGACAAATCATTGTTACTTTGAGGATTCCAGTCTTCTGGAATATGATACTGTGTCCCTGGGCAAGTGGTTTCTGACTTCTGAAAGAAACCTATTGCCTTCACATTCCAGAGTTGTGTGGTCCATGAAGAAGGCGTTTTTCATGGACCTGGTGACGTGGCTTCACATCCCAGAGAACTGGAATCCTTTGTTACACCAATGAGAAATACTCAAAATTCGAATGTTATTTTGATGAATTTCCAAATTAATGGCAAATGTATTGAATGTTTTATGACTCAATCTGTTTAAAATGATGATGCCATTTCCATTTTAATTTTTTTGTAGAAATTCTAATTAATTTAATTATAATTCCTTTATATGTAGTGACATATTTATATTCATAAATGTAATTTTTATTTCAGGCAAAAAGTGGTAGAAACAAGCTGTGTAGTTTGAATATGCACATATATATGTTCTCTCTTAGTTTATAATTATATTTTACTTCGTATGCTGCGTATTGCATTTGAATGACAATTAAGATTGCTGCCATTAATTTCATTCTGCCAAGACTATGATCTTCATCATTCGGTTTATCTTTGAGATATTGTCAGCAACATAGAATGTTAAGATGATTCACATATGATGCACTAGTAAGGATATGGATGACGTGACAGTGGGCTAATCGATGTTTTGGCTGTTATCTAGAGGAACTGGAAAAACCATGGGAAAACTCTGTCAGGATAGTTGATGGCCCTGTTGAAATGCAAACCACACATCTCCGAAATATGATTCTAGAGCTCTATTTTTATCACCATATCTGTTTCTTTGACAGGTTCACATAGATATTTATTTCCCCATGGTGATATGCAATGCTATTTGTGTGACATAAAATGGCGAATAATTGAAGAGTCATGGTGCATAATGCATGTACAAGAATCTGTTTTGTGCCAAGTGATATTTATTGCAGATTTATCTGTTGCTTAATAGACGTGAATTAGAAGTCAGAAATTTAGAGATCTACCAGTAGCTTGGAGCATTGTTTTCTGACTCAGGTTAGGGACAAGTGGTAGGTGCTTGTGAAGACTGTAATGACCCTGTCGCTTCCACAAAATTCAGGGAATTTCTTGCATAGCTGAAGAACTGTTACCTTTTTGATGAAGACTCTCCATGGAATTGGAAGATTGTCATATTTACTGTTGCATCATAAGGATGTGAAGTGAAGCTCGCCTCAAGTAACTGATGTAATACTACGTAACCGTGAACTTCACCCCGTAAAAAATCTCTTTTTTTGTCTTGATTAATTCCATGTAAAACATAACTGCAAGCTGTACCAAAATTTATATAATTTTAGTGTCAATAACGTGATTAAATTAATGAACATAATTTAATTTTTCTGTAAGAAGGACATAAGTGTAATAAAATGTTTTTTGAAAGTTTTAGGGTATTTTGAAGCTAACACTCAAAAACATTGATCAAGAATTTGGAAATGACATCATAGTTTTAAGCATCTGATATTCAGAACATGAACCAACTCTCTGTTTTAGTAAACTTTTATTTATCAACGTAAAGTATTCCTAATTTTAAAGTATAACAAATCTCAACACAGAAGTAGCTTTTACTAAAATAAACATAAGTGCTCCATAAACTGTTGTACTATCTTGCTTGTTCAATCAATTAAAGAACTATAGTAGCGATCTAGACTGCACTGCTTGAATAACATCTTATTGAAACAAAGTCATATACTTCTTTGTAAATAAGTAAATATATAAATAATGTACATATAAATTGTAGATTCTTATATTTTAGAGGCCTCTTTTTAAGCTGAAAATTGTTAACATTTTTTAAATATCGCAAGATAAACCCATTTGCTTCACAAAACAAATTAACACTAAATTAGACAAAACTGACTGGCTTGTGCTGCTGCATTTTCTAGAACAGAGAGTAGGAATGGACACGTCAACAGAAGTCAGCAAAAGGTGATCTCTTTGCAGGTATATGCATTTGAACTTTCTGTCTGGGAAGGTGTTTTTTATTTTTCCTTATAAATCTGCTTTCTACTAAGAACTTAACAGTTTGTTTAGTGTCTGTATGAACTGTTGTTATGCTGCTGTCATGCTGCATTTGTTGTAATGCTCTTATTAACTAGTTTGTAAGTAGCTTTTCGTGAATGTGGTTTCTGTAGTGAGTCTGTATAGTTGTTTGTGCATGCTCTTCTGATGTCATGTGAGCTGTCTGAAGTGTTCGTATAGAACCCAGAAAGTTTTTATAAGTGTACAGATCCTAATGTAGGATTTGTGGCACTGTTTTTCTTGTGGTCAAGTACAATATTTGTGTGAATATAAGCGGCATATTAAGTCTGGTCTTTGGACGCATTTGTGTAGTTGCAAAAAGCACTTATTACCTTTGTCATGTCTGTCTGTCCCTCTGTCTGTCTGTTCCCATGTAAAAGTGTGGCTCCCACTGGAGGGATTGCCTTGAATTTCGATATTTGGTTGTATCAATTCAGACTGGCCAACACAGTTAGAGAGATCATTTTGAGCTCAAATTCAGGAAACAATTACAGAATGGAATGTAAGTATTGTTAGGGTAACATACATAAACAGATATGGTAAAGCACATAGGAACGTTTTTTCTAATACACACCATTTGCACAATAAAGTAACCAACATCAAATAGCAACTGATAGTTGGCAGATAAAATAGTGACATGTTATAAAGCACTCATATTTAACTCTAGCAGTAATATTCATATATACAGTTGCACTTGGTTTGCCTAACTTACACCTTTGGCTAGGTAGAATGTAGCCATTAACTTGATTCAACTGGTGTCCTGCATAAATACATATATTTGCATTGTGAACTGATTACTGGTTTCCAAATGACCCCAATAGTAACATTAATTATGTATTTAAATTTACCGTAAATGTGTCTAATTAGTACTGTGCATTGTGTTAGTATTTGCTTGGCATATTTTCTACTGTATTTCTTCCATATTTGTATCAGTATTCCTTATATTCTGGAATGTCTCGGTAGACTTAGTGCTTCTAAAATGTGAACACATTATAGAAAATCAGCTGTGTTTTTTTCCTGTTGTATTTTTTTCCCTGATGGAGTGAAATGATAAACTGTTTTTTATATGTATTAGGCTACAGACTTAAGTAACTTAACCTACATGACTTGCAATCCTGAAGTTCATGATCATAAAATCAGATGTATTTTGCAGAATCATCAGAACACAATATTATGGTACAGCATTTCTCATTTTTTGTTATTTGATATTTATATTAACACTTTCACTGCCAAAGTCGACCATGGTCGATTTAAGTATTTACGTTTTAATTTGCCAGCGTCGACTTTAGTCAATCTAAAATGTACTCTGCTCTTTTGCCTTAAATAGGCCACGCACACAATAGTTCTTTCAGGAAACATGTTTTACATCTTTATTAAAACCTAGCTGACAACTAGAAAAAATATATGCATTTTATATATAATTTTATATATAATTATATTTTATAATTTATAAGACGACACACTAGTTGTTTAACATTCAATAAATCCCTGGCAATTTAACACCCTCGGGGATTTAAATACCCGGCAGTGAAAGTGTTAACATAATTTTGACCCCCCCCCCCCTTTAAAGTCCTGCTGTATAAATTAATATTATTTTGCCATACATCAACATAAAATAATTTAAAAAGCCACTCTGTATATGCTACAGAATTTTGTTTACCTTTAGTTACACAATGTAAAATTATTTTGCTGTACATATTTCTTCATTATTGAATTACTCTGACTTTTCTGATTTCTCAGTTGGTTTAAGAAGGTTATACTTGTTTTGTCAGTGATAGCATTCTGTATATGAGCATTGATATCAACAAGGTGAGCAGTGTATAGCAACTGAAATACCAAGTTTTGTACAGCTTGAAGCCAAATGGTTCTTGCAACCATGTGAACAGATGTGTATGCTCCCTTATTATTTTGTTGAATATTAAAACATGATTCCTGATGAGTATATCCTGGGAAACACAGAGTGGTATCTTGGAATGATAGTAACTCATATTACACTGTAACGTAAAGCAGACGTTTTTCTTCAGTAATGCAATCTTTAAATTCAATAAAATCGTTGTGTGGAGTATTAAGATACTGATATTGTGACAAGATTTTATGTCAGTGTATTTGTAGGAGGTACACAGACATTCACTATTGCAAGAAACTTGTGTCTTCTGCTGCATGCACAGTCGAGGATAATGTAAGGACCCTGACTTGCTGTTCAACCGGTATTGTTTTGTGCACACATAATTTTTGTATTTATTTATCTTTATTTAATCTGGAACTTGATTTTATTTTACATACAAGGGAAGGAACATTTAAATTAAATTCAGATTTGTGTGTGATGGGCTATTATAAATGCACAATTTATATGATAATTTAGGAGTGGGCACTAGTAGAAATGTACTCCTCATATGTTATAACTTTGAAGGAGATACTACCACAAATGCACAATATTTTATGGTAGTTTGGGAGGAGGCACTGTAACAAATGCATGATTTATATGATAATTTGGAAGGAAGAACTATCACAAATGCAAGATTTGTGTGATAATTTGGGAGTAGGATCTATGAAAATGCACGATTTGTATGATAATATGGGAGGAGGCACTGTCAAAATGCACAATTTAAATACATTTCTTCCATTGTCAGTATGAAGGAATGTAAAATGTCCAGTAATTTTGTTTTTGCTGGGAATCAAACAAACATGAAATTCCACTCTACAACATCGCAAGTTTTTTTAAAAAAAGATTAAAAAGGAGTATATATTATAAGTGGGGCGAATTTTAAATCAGAAAGTGAGAGATTGAGAAATGTTATGCCTAAACTCCATTTACAGCTTTATGGACAGCTGGCTACAAAACTGGAACTAAACTTTCTAACCTATGCAGGACGATTTCAATGGACAGGGCCCCATATTAGTCTTCCATTTAATTTGGTACCCATTAAACATTACATTTAATTTTCATGTATTACATTACATTACATTAGATGCAACAAAATTGTAGTTTAGTGACATTTCACAAAGTAGGTTGCATCTGATATTAAAATGCTGAGTTTTGAAATATTCCAAAATCATTTCTTCCTCATTGTTAATCCGTTTCACTAGGCACCAACATTTTGCAGGCTGGATATTGATGTATTACTGCACACAGATGTTAATTGAACTCATATACTCCAGCAACATAGCTTGTGGTTTCTGCTTCAGTGGGTCAAGGAGCTTTGTAACTTTTAAGGAACACACACACAAACACATACACACACACACACATACACACACACACACATACACACAAGGAAGTGCACTTACCTTCGTAAAACTGCTTTAAATCTATAATCCCATGAAAGAAGAGTACATATGATTTATCCACATTATATAGCACTTTTTTTTAAGTTCTTATAGATTTTACATAGTGGAATAATCTGGTTATATCGTAGTAATTTCTGTGGCATTGCAGTTGCCATATGAAGCAGAAGAATAATATGAATGTTTCTGTTTTTGGATGCTTGACTGTTCCATGTTGTGAAATCAGTGTTTTGTGTCAGTGTGTTGATGTGCTTGCAACAGTACTAGGTTGTCTGTTTATGCAAGATTTAACAGGTACTAGGTTGTCTGTTTATGCAAGATTTAACAGGTTGGCAACATTGCAGAGAATCTAGTGTTTTGGAAAATATTCTGGTGTAAAATATTTGTAAGGACTTAATATTCACAGTAGCCTAATATTTTATGTTGCAATGCATAAGCTTTGGCCTCAGAAACATGGACTGCGGTATGTACAGTTTGATATTGCTCTGTTTGAATGCATTTTGTTCCCTTATCAGTAACCACCAGTTTAAAAAAGCATTAAACTAGACTGTTAGAAATAATTATGTTAAGAAGGAATGTGAAATGATAAATATGTGGGTGGTATGAAATAAATATTATAACTTTGGAAAAGATGTGAAAGTTAGAGCTTGGATACACGAATAAGATGCAAACTAATATTTTTGAAAGAATACAGTGCATGTAACTTCCTGTGGTTCAGCATGTTACTTACAGATCTTATACACATGTACATATAACATACCTTTACTGACATTTCATACTGCACTCAGATGCCCGAAAGGTATATGACTATACCATGATATGTGAGAAACATTTTTTATTTCTCTTAGGCGGTACGTTGAAGTAAACGACAATTGAAGTTTGATGACGAGTATTCTCTAGCCCTCTGAAAAATGATGTAACTTACTGCTTCCATTACTTTAGTCTTCTTGTCAGGACACTAACATTTTAATGTAGGGGAGCACTTGACAGGCATGTTATGCATATTTGGAGCATCAGTCTGTTAATTAGGTAACCTAACGGTATTTAGAGCAATAGTTTTTCTTAGACTAGAAGAATACACAAACCAGCATTAATATCAAAGTCGAGCAGGATGCCATCTATACTTGTTATTTTCATATACTGCTAAAGAACCTAATGTTACATGAGTAATGTGATGGCACTCACACCAACTGTGAACTTAATATGTGCTCTGCCAAATGTCACAGTTGAGTGTTGAATGTTCCAGTTTCATATTAGGTAGGTCCTGGCTTCAAATCTCAGCCTGCAGCCTGACTATGATGTAAGGTTGTCATAATTTTCCTCAACTCTCTGCAGGTGAGTGCAGGGATTGTATCTCAAATTAGGCCACTTTCTTTCCTTCCACTTATGCGCAATTCATTATTCATAAGCTATACCATAATTTAATTCTGTAGGTATAGCCTGAGCTGTTGACAGGGACATGAAATAAACCATAAATACAAACAGTACATGAAATGTATATTGTAGTGGCTCTGTGGATTAAGATTCTATTATACACGGTACACCTCTAATTTTAAACACATTATCATTATGTCACATGACGGTACTCAGCACATCATCCTATTAAATATTTCCCCTTTCCATTTCTCTGTCTATGGTTTCTTGGTACCCATATAAATATGTAACACTTTCAAGTGTTGTAACATGAAGAGCTTCTGTACCAGTATAAGTCACACAATTAATTGGAACTACTTACTGTTTTACAGCGTGACATTAACACACAAATCTAAATGCAACTTACAGAGAATTCTTCTCTTCAGATTCTCCTCAACTCTGGTTTGTATTTCTTATTTTTAGCATAAAAATTGATGCCTACCAAATCTTATATATTATAAGTAGTGCCACAGGAAAATATTCAGTTTTATCCTACCAATCACCTCTATTCTAAAGGTGTGAATTTCAGTTTTATTTCAGACCATCCTCAAGCATATGTATGTATCCACTTAAACATATTTGCACTGTAATTATGCACAAGAACATGAAACTCAGAGGAAATTTTAGCAGCAAGAATTAAACTGACAATGAAGATATTTAGGGGTAATTTGTGGGGTCATTTGTGCCACAAAAAGGACAGTGTTGTGGCATTACAATTCTGTGAGCCTTTAACACCGTATCAAAGCATGATCAATAAATTGCCCATATACTCACAAAGAGTGATTATAGAATGAAATACTCGTATATGTAGGATACCCAGTAGTTGGTGAGTTATGGTAGTATTGTCAGTATAATGACTAGGCTACCAGCTGGATTTTATTGCTGTTAGTTTCATGACAGGGTTGAGAGACTTGTCTACTCTCCCAAGCTTCAAAACTGACTCTCAGGCCTACCCAGTACTTTATTCAGTGAGTACCAAGGGTTTTTTGCCCTAGCAGTGAAGCGGCTGGGACATGAAGCTGACCACTCCCATCTAGTGCCAAGATTAAGAATGAGCTATACTTCCAATCAATCATATGTGTTCACAGCATATGAAGGGACAACTTTATTTTTTCATCCTGTAGTTCCATAATTGATGACTAGGATCTTTTTTATTTTTAAACAAAGATGGTATTTGACAATAGAAATAATGTAGGCATATGGGTATCTTTACAGATACATGATATATTTCATGAAACAAAATTTCAGAACCTTTTTTTGTTTTATTTGTAGTTCATGTGATAGCACTGCACTTGCTGCGTCCCTCTTTCTGTATTTTGTTGCTGTAGGGGAGTATTTATTCTTATGGTGAAATAAGCATTCCCAGTGAATGTAAATTGAAAATAATAGTAACGGAAATGGGATACATTGCAAATACATGCAGTACGTTTGAGCAAAAACACCCCTATTTTTCCCAAACCATTCTTGCAATGAAAATGGGTTACATACAATATAAATGACAGTGATACGAAATGATAACAAGAATTTGTCGGGTAAATTATAAAACAATGTGCTATCACAGTTGATGATTTTAGAGGTTGTAATACAATATGCTCTTGCTAGTGATGATTTTAGGGGTTATAATAAAAATGTGATCTCATAAGGCATGGTTTTAGAGTTTGTTGTATTGCATTTAATGCAATGAACATCACAAGAAGGAAGCGGGAACTTCGTTTGGGTTTCCTGGTAGATGGTGGTTAGTCATTAGATTACACGTACACCTACAATAAATTAAGAACTTCTTCTGTAGGCAGATCACAGATAGGTACTTTTACTGTCAAATAAAAGGTACCCACCTGCCTGAGAAGCATCTGCTTGCCTGATAGCTGAGATAATTAAAAGGCCCTCTGTGCTTGAGAAGGAAACTTCTGATGTCAGATGTCACTGAATTGTACAGAGTTGTGTTAAACATGTGTAGCAGGAAGAAAAGTTGACCAGCCTGGAAAGACAGGATGTTGCTGCTAGTTTATCATAGGTCACCTGCGCTGGAATACATGGCATCATAAAATGTTTTACGTTATCACTGGTGAGCCACATATGTTGTGCATCAGGTGTTCAGGTGTTGTGTTCTCTAGCTAGCAAAATTGGGACTTCTGACATCTGTGAATTTTAGCTAGCCATTTATCAAAGAGAAGATAAATAATGACATTACTGGAAACTGTAATAAATATTAGTGAATATAAAACATGGTATTATGTACCAAAATTTTACTTTCATTACATTGCAGTACATTACATACATTTCATAGATCTATCATGTAGCCCAACAGCTCAGGATAGGAAACGTGTCATTATAATAATATATGATTGCACAGCAATCGTGTATTTCATACTCAGGCTCTGAAATATTTTGCATCAAAGCAGTTTTGCAGGAAATTGGTGAATGTATAAAAATGAATTGCAAAAGAAACTGTAATAGTGATAATATTAGTGAAAAAGAACAAAATAATAATCTTGCACGCCAAAGCACCATATTTTGATTATGCCTGTAACACTGGCATATGAGCACTTCATCTGTTCTGTGCTGTGAAAGGCCCAGAGTTAAACTTTAAAATGAATGAGTTAATAAACTGGTGTAAATTAGCTCTGAATCATCCCTTTTGCCAGTATGTGGGAGAACTTCTTCAAGTTCTACAAATCCATAATATTTAATTTAGGTTCTTTACGCCTGAAATTGCTGTATTTATATTTATCAGGGCAAGATACTCTAGATACTAATGGAAGCCCCTTTTTGCCTTGAAAATATTCTTTCCTTACTTGATTTTATTATATTCACTTATTTATTGATTACTTCAGGGGTAAGATATTGTCAGATGAGAATGGTCATCATGAATATGAACTGCAAACTTGTAGGTATATGTATGGTACCAGCAATGTCCTGCTTTAAACAAGTATCTAATTTTATCCAGAGTTGCATACTGAATTAGCAGACATGAACTTTTCCCTTAATGAAGCTTTGAACTTTGAAAAACTTACATCAAGTTGACATCCCGCTTGCACAGTGTATATCATCAAGAGCCTGTGATAAGAAGAACGAAGAGTGAAGTTAATAATATGCGTGTCCTTTTACATGTTAGGAAGGCACTCCTATTGAATCATGCTTTGAATGACATGTTACAAGGCCCATAACTGTAAAGAAACCAACAGTCCAATAGCAATGCACTAATGACAGATGACATTAGTATTGGATTGGCCTCCTCGGCTGTTGCAGGGGATTGGAAGCCTATTCAGTGCATTGAAAGTGGTCCGGTTACTACGTTTGGGTCGCGTAGTACGAAAGCTGGACCGCTATCTGGAATACGGTGCCGCCATGTTGATATTGCTGCTCTGCTTCTATATGCTTGTTGCGCATTGGCTTGCGTGCATCTGGTACTCTATAGGACGCTCAGATGCTGATAATGGGGTCCAGTATTCGTGGCTGTGGAAACTGGCCAATGTAACACAGTCGCCTTACTCATATATCTGGTCCAACGACACCAATTCACCGGAGCTCATCAATGGGCCATCTCGCAAAACGATGTATGTCACTGCACTATACTTCACCATGACGTGTATGACCAGTGTTGGTTTTGGAAATGTGGCTGCAGAAACAGACAATGAGAAGATATTCACCATCTGCATGATGATAATCGCAGGTAAGGCACTTCAGACCTCAGCCTATACTGTGTGTGAGCATTCTTCTCTGAAGTTTTTTTTGTGATTTTAGTACTCTTGGTAAAAAGATGCAGTTGAAGTAATGATTTACCTGAGCACTGTAGGATCAGTGTGTTGTAATTTACTCTAAAATAGCCTTCATTATTTTCAGTAATATTTTTATCAATTTTCACAGTTCAGCAATATTAACCAACAGCAAATAAACTGAAACACAATTAATATATAAATTTTTATGAATTTTTAAATGTGTAACAACGATAATTATCTTTCTTGTGAAGCACTGTTGTATGCCACCATCTTTGGTCATGTGACAACCATCATTCAGCAAATGACGTCAGCAACAGCCAAGTACCATGACATGCTGAATAATGTGCGAGAGTTTATGAAGTTGCATGAGGTGCCAAAGGCTCTGTCAGAGCGTGTTATGGACTATGTGGTATCTACATGGGCCATGACCAAGGGCCTGGACACCGACAAGGTAAATCAGGTCAGGCAAGTTTACTCTGAAAGAAACTGACATTGGTTGGAGTTGCTCTCTTGGTCTTCTTCTGTCTTCCACTGTCTCACTTTTTTTGCTTCTGGCCTGGTTTGTCTTTAAATTAGTTTTAGATTTGCTGCTTATATTTTAAACAGCACTCCAACCATGTTATTTGTTTCAGACCTTATTTTACCATTTATTCCACTTTTATTTATGCACCCTAAAGAACTTACTTATGCTGAATTTAATCAAACTTGAATAGGCCTACAGTGCCAATTATGGTATTGGTGCTTGCCATTGTTATGATAAACTTGGATACAGTGCCAGTTGTAGTAATGGTGCTTGCCATTATTGTGATAAACTTGGATACAGTGCCAATTATGGTAATGGTGTGTGCCATTGTTTTGATAAACTTGGGTACAGTGCCAGTTGTAGTAACAGTGCTTGCCATTATTGTGATAAACTTGGATACAGTGCCAATTATGGTAATGGTGTGTGCCATTGTTTTGATAAACTTGGGTACAGTGCCAGTTGTAGTAATAGTGCTTGCCATTATTGTGATAAACTTGGATACAGTGCCAATTATGGTAATGGTGTGTGCCATTGTTTTGATAAACTTGGGTACAGTGCCAGTTGTAGTAACAGTGCTTGCCATTATTGTGATAAACTTGGATACAGTGCCAATTATGGTAATGGTGTGTGCCATTGTTTTGATAAACTTGGGTACAGTGCCAGTTGTAGTAATAGTGCTTGCCATTATTGTGATAAACTTGGATACAGTGCCAATTATGGTAATGGTGTGTGCCATTGTTTTGATAAACTTGGGTACAGTGCCAGTTGTAGTAACAGTGCTTGCCATTATTGTGATAAACTTGGATACAGTGCCAATTATGGTAATGGTGTGTGCCATTGTTTTGATAAACTTGGGTACAGTGCCAGTTGTAGTAATAGTGCTTGCCATTATTGTAATAAACTTGGATACAGTGCCAATTATGGTAATGGTGTGTGCCATTGTTTTGATAAACTTGGGTACAGTGCCAGTTGTAGTAATAGTGCTTGCCATTATTGTGATAAACTTGGATACAGTGCCAATTATGGTAATGGTGTGTGCCATTGTTTTGATAAACTTGGTACAGTGCCAGTTGTAGTAATAGTGCTTGCCATTATTGTGATAAACTTGGATACAGTGCCAATTATGGTAATGGTGCGTGCCATTGTTATGATAGACTTGGGTACAGTGCCAGTTGTAGTAACAGTGCTTGCCATTTTTATGATAAACTTGGATACAGTGCCAATTGTGATAATGGTGCCTGCCTTTATTATGATAATCTTGGATACAGTGCCAATTGTGATAATGGTGCCTGCCTTTATTATGATAAACTTGGATACAGTACCAATTATGATAATGGTGCTTGCCATTGTTATGATAAACTTGGGTACAGTGCCAGTTGTGGTAATGGTGCTTGCCATTTTTATAATAAACTTGGATACAGTGCCAATTGTGATAATGGTGCTTGCCTTTATTATGATAAACTTGGATACAGTGCCAATTATGGTAATGGTGCTTGCCAGTGTTATGATAAACTTAGGTAGACTGACCATTATGATAATGGTGCATGCCATTGTTATAATATTTGTAGTTTAGTGCCTTGTAAAGCACAATAATTGATTGCAAGTTAAAATATTCTTCAAGTGTTAAGAAATAGTACTTGTACTCCATAAGTCATGGAAACCTTTTTGTGGCCAAAAGTATGGCAATGCGGAAAATGGAGTACATACATAAAACTGAAAATACTTTATGCTGCACACAAAAAGAAATACAAAATAACCTGCTGCTGAAGATTTTTCTGCTTTTCTTAGTTTAAATTCTTTGATTATTGAGACTAAGATAAAAATACAGTACTGTATTCTCATGGTGCAGCATTAAATATTTCAATATTGTTTGCAGGAATATACTACCACTTCAGATTCCTATAGACATATCATTGCATGTGTACTCCAATGCAGAACTTTGACTCTGAATTATTTTGTATTAGATTATCCCAGAAAAGTTCACTCAGATATTCTACTGGCATTGAATGTAGTGCTAATCACATTGTAATAACCATGTATAGCCATGTCGTTTGATATCATCTATCGACAAAGGTGGAAATAAAATCATGTAATACAATTCAGAATTTCTTTAGAAACTCGGGAACAGTAAAACGTGGAATTGTCTTTATGATTCATAAAATATAAGTATAAATGACTTCCCTGCAGCTATAAAAGCCTTACAGAAAATATTTGCTGATGACTTTAGTGTCATAATTTCTCATACAGATTTTATGAGTACATCAACAGAAGTTCTGCCTTGTATGACTAAATGGTTTTCTGATAATAAATTACCCCTAAGGTTGGATAAAACAAGGTAATGAAATTTGTAATTAATAACTTACCACATTGTGCATTCACTGTAAGACATAATGAAAAATATATAAAAGAGGCAGTAAATTACTTCATTTACAAATTTAAAGAATCATATTAAGCAAACGATTCTAAAATTAAGTGGACGACGCCACACAGTTAGATTCATGTCATGTGTTAGGAATATTGACACACTGAAATCAGTTTCCTTTGCCTGTTTCCACTCTGTTGTAAGAGTGGAATAATGTTTGGTGGAAATTCGACTAGCAGTGAAAATTGTTTACTTTACAAAATAAAATCATGAGAATAATGACAGCTGACATATCTAGAAACTCATACAAAAGCCAGTTTAAAATATTATGTTTTACCTCTTCCATGTAAACACCATATTTGCCTTAATGAAATACATTATTAACAACCCAGATCATTTTCAAAAAATTCAATCAAATGCATGTTAACACAAGTAATAAGGATTATCATTTCTTCACAACAGTGCTTATCATGCAGGCATTAAAATCTTCAACCATCTTTCTCCTAGTCTCAGAAGCATTACAGATGAAAAGGACAGATTTAAGAAGATCCCCCTCCCCTTCCCACACACAAACTCTCTCTCACACACACACATACACACACACACGTGCACATGCACATGTGTGCACCTATTCTCTTCAGCACATGAATTCCTGACGTTAAAAGAAAGACTCATAATCGTTTAGAAAATTTGTAATTATGTAGTATAAATTGTTAGTATAAACATACATGTCATTTAGTGGTGATTTAGTGTTACGCCTTAATAATCTTATTCTTAACTCTAAACTTTTGAAATCATAAAAATGTTGTGTTTTACTAGTCTTATGTCATATATTCTACGATTTATTCTGTATGCTGTAGACATTCTCACTTTTGCTTCTATTGAATATGTGTGTGCATGTGTGTTTATGTCACATTGTGATGATCAGTGTAATTTCGATGTTGTAGTCTGTAACCATCTGTTCCTTTCTCTTTGTGTAGTAATTTATGATGAGACCAGCGGTGATTTCTTAAATTATTTCACCAACCAGTTCAGTAACATTACCTCATAAACCTTATATTGGTTGGTGTATATTTGTTCCTATATTCTTTTTCCCCTCTTCTCTCATTATTTGATTCACTTCATTGCATCTGCAGGGATTTGAATCTGGAGATTAAAAATGTATACTTCTTTACATGCTACTTCTGTATTATACAGTACAGACATCCCCAAACTTGTGACAGCATCAACTTATGGCCACTTCTATGTATGACCATGATACAATTTGCAAGCTGTGCTATTGATGAATGCCATGTATAAGCATATGATTTGATGTCATGTTTGGTCGCTTCTTCTTCCTACCCAGCCTCCAATTTGCAATGATGCTGTATACAGTACTGTATTTAGGTGTCTGATCCACTTTTACAATTTACTGCTTTACTAGTGGGCAGTTGATTTATTTGTACAAGGATTTCCAAATGTCTGCTTATGTATTCACACCTAGAGTATGCAGTATAGCATTTGGTTTTGTCTATGTAAGTTCAAATTTTCTTTTCTACAAGAGTAAGGACAACAAAAAATGGGTTACATACATGTAGATATATTTGTTAATGCTTCTGCGTATGCCTGAAGTCATTGCATTGTTGTATTAACTGCTTTGGCAAATTGAAATAATCTTAATCACAATGGAACATGCTGTGTATAAAAGTCTGTCAACACGAGAGTTTTGTTTCATTGTAGATAGAAAAGTAAGTCTGGGACAAGTAAATCACAACCTAACGGAAACATAAAGCAGAGAGGGCAACACCAACAAAAGCAAACCAGGTCCGTTCAGTGTATAAAAAACGGTTTTATATGTAGGATGCAATAATGAAGGTGTGTTTCAGTTGGAACTTGATTTTATGAATAAGAAGGGTGTTTACTCCTGGTGTACAAAGTGGTCCTTTCACTTTTATGTATTTAAAATTGATGGTGTAAAGTTATCAAAATTTTATTCATCTTAGCATGTACAGTTTAACTTATATGTTAATTTAAAGTTGTCACAGACAGAAATAATAAAAACATGTCACTTTTGCTATAATACACAACATAATGTTGGAGTTATAACTTCCCAGTTTTGAATATGAAGTCTGTGTTACCTGGTAAATAATTTACTTATGTTTCTAAGGATTGTCAAAGAAGAGTGCTTGATCCTGAAGATGAAAGTATTTTGACTGTTTGAAACTTTGGTGACTATTTACCAGTCTACATGCCTTAAAGTCCCAAAAGACTTAACTCTTCAGTAACATCACTGTGAGAACCTCAAATTACATAATTGCTTTTATCTGATGCATGCTGTTTGGAGCATGCAGTAGGATTTGGGGAGGGGGGGGGGGGGAGCTGTGTGACATGTAAATATGTAAATATTAACTAAATTGATGTTTCTTCCAGGTGCTCAACTACTGTCCCAAGGATATGAAAGCAGACATCTGTGTGCATTTGAACCGTAAGGTATTTAATGAACATCCAGCATTCCGTCTAGCAAGTGATGGCTGTCTGCGTGCATTAGCAATGCATTTCACAATGAGCCATTCAGCGCCTGGTGATTTTTGTATCATACAGGGAATCCATTGACAGTCTCTGCTTCATTGTTACTGGTTCACTTGAAGTTATTCAAGATGATGAAGTAGTGGCAATACTAGGTTAGTGTCTTCTCCAAAATATACATATTTTCCACTGAGGTTAGTGTTTATGTTGAGCAGCATTAGTGCAGGAAGTTCTGGTGATAAAATACCATACACTGCTCGAATATACACAGGGTGATTCACAATTAAATGTCACAATTTCAGGATCTCATTCCTGAGGCCATTCCCAGTCGTAAGTGTAATATAAACATAACTTCGATTCTCATGGGTAATATTATCACCACATCATCAGCAGCAGCAGCACCACCACCACTACCACCTGCAGCAGATGCTCAACAGCTCTGAGTAGGCCTCGGCTTCTTCAGTACTTTCCTGCCATTTTTCTTGGACTTTGGCTCTGCTTCTCCAGTTTCTAACACCAACATTTGCTAGGTTGTCTGTCACACAATCAAACTACTGTAGTTTTGGTTGCCTTTCTCATCTGTGACCCCAGGATTCAGCAAACAGGAGTCCTGTAGGTATAGCTGCCTCACCTATTCATAAGACAAGCCCAAGTTATCTCACTCCTGCAACTTCAGTTTTAACATCTATATCTGGTTCTTTAAAAAGATCATGTAATTCATAATTTTATCTCATCTGCCAGACTCCTTCCCCCTCTACTGGACCATAGATCTTTTTTAATCTCACAAGTAACAAATTTATCATTATCAGAATTACAGAAACAGAAACAAATGCAAACAAATACTTACTTGAAGTTTATATTGTTTAAGTTTCAATAAATTTTGAAAGTGACCACCCTCAGCCTCAATACACAATCTGGCATGTCTGTGAATTGTGTATGTGGTTTGCATCAGTTTATTAGAACTGTCCTTAACACAGGTTGTGGCATTAAAACAAAATGGATTATTGCATGTTTTTTCCACTTTTTGCTGGCACACCAAATCTTTCCATGTGTCTCCATAAACAAAATCTATGGAACTGACTCTGGAGGTCTGGGTGGCTAGTATTGTTGAGCACTATGACCAATACACCGACAAGGACAGCTATGATTGAAATATTTTTTGAAGATTGTTGTTTTCCAAAATGCGACATGATGTAGTGTGGTAGAGGTGTTCACGGGTGATGGGAAGGAGCATGATCATCTGAAACACCAGTGTACTTCTACGAGACACAGTGTCACATCCCAGGAGAGTCGCCATCATTAGAACTTCAGATCACAATGAGACATGTTTTCATGTTGTGACTAAAATGGAGGGGGAGGGGGTTATTCTCTCGTGATGGAATTAAAATGGAGTTGTGTTGGAATTAAAATGTAGTCGTGTTTCCAAAGGTGCAACAGCTCATTCTGCAGAAATTATAGAAGTCATATTTACCTCAATATAATACTGTAAGGATGTTTTAAGCCATTACATAATTCTATCTGTTCCGTACTTCTACCTCTGCAAACACAAATAATGAATGCTTGAAGGTGACCAAAACAGGTAGCTGACTATTTTTGTATGTAGTTATTTTGTTGTGTGTGACTGATGGTTATATACTGTAATTGTTATTGTTTGTAACATAGGCTGGCTGCATGGTGGCTGAATGCAGTAAAATTATTTCAGGCCACCAGCCACATCAGATGGTCGAAAGGTGAATAAACCACCTCCGTCCTTGTCAACAGAGAACTGAATTAATTTCCCTGGAGATGAGGAACTGAATTAATTTCCCTGTTGACAAGGACAGCAGTGGTTTTCAACATGTTGGTTTATTTGCCTTTCAACCACCTGATGCTTCTGGCAACCCAAGAAAGTTTTATTTCAACATAGGCATTGAATGACATGATGGTAAAAAAGAGGTTATTGACAGCCATGTTAAGAACATATATTCTGATAGTTCAGTTGTATTCACAAGAGGCTGCCTCTGCACCCTAATTATGAGTAAGAAAGAAATATAATATGATAAACAGGACAACTACTGGGTCTAGGGATACAAATTTTTTTAATTTTTAAATTTGTTTGTTATTGAGTACCCATGTATGACTAATTAATTTTAAATTTAAATTTAATTGCTGATATTGTTAATATTGGCAGGAAATTCTTATAACCATTGTACAAAACAATGATGATGGCTGTATAGAGCCAAAATGCATATGTTGTAATATGTGGTACTGGTGATATGATGCTTAAGTTGGTGTTGTATATAACTATAAATTTTATATATCTGTGTAACTGCACCCTGCGTTGTCAATTGAAACCAGTCTACACCCTGCCACCCAGTTTATATCTATTTTAATATTATGTTCCCATTCCTAGAGTAGCCTCTTCCCTACACTTCTATGTGTCCTTTATCGCTCCTATGTGCATTACATGCCTTTCCCAGAGCTGGAACTAGACACACTGGTACCCAAGTGAGTCTGTGAAAATAAGTGCTCATGGTATCTGTTGGGGAGAGATTATGGTACAGATATGTATGTGGTTTCAGTGGGGTAGAATATGATTTTATACATTCCTTAAGGTGCATGCACATGCCTTAATCTTGTTCTGGCTTCTCCCATATTACCTCCTGGATTTCTTGAGCCTGATTATATCTGGCAAAGGGTACAGGCAGTGCTTAGGTTATGTAAACCCTGACTTACCTAAACTCAAGCTTAGATTATTATACAAAATTTAAGGTGCCTAAATATTATATTATGCTCAGAACATAAACTTCCACTACAAGGGATATTTTTAAAAAATTAATACACCTCTGAACTGAAAGATTGCATTGTACAAACTAAGGAATCCTCCCTTAAGAATTATTTTCCAGTGATGTGTTTACTGTTCCCACAGTTATTTTTTAGATCTTAAAATAATTACATTTTGCCTAGAGTCATACTAGAGAGTTATATGCTTAACAATAAATGCATACACACACACACATCCTCGATAAATAAATAAAATCACATATATACAGTAAAACCCCAATTTTATGTTCCAGCATTTTGGGTTTTCCGCAATGTTATGCACTTTTTGTATGGTCCCAGCCAAATTCCCATTACAACAACGTTTCCTGGGTTTTAAGCAATTTCTTGGAGGTCCTCACAAACACATAAAATTGGGGTTTACTGTGTAAGGTTGTTAGGTATTGGACCAAATTTTAAGATACATAAAAGCTGAGTTACATAAAGATTTGCAGAATGGGACCCTTATGTAAGCTGCGGAGTATCTGTATAGATTATTAAACTTTTCATAATGCAGTTTTCTTGAGCCTGGTGTTATTCCTCTCTCTTATGTTGAAATATTTTTCTCACAACCTTTCTCTCAAACACCTTAAATCTATGAAAATATTGTCTTCTGGGATTGATGTCATTAGATATGTAGATAAGTATCATTGTTTCAAAAGAACCTGCTCTCTACCTCTTAAGGACAGAAAATTGAATTTACTGTGAATCTCTGTTTTCCGTTAATGTGAGAAACCATTGCCTTATAAAACAAGAGAAAGTGTATAGTTTTGTTATTTTTACCTCTAAATTTTTTAAAGAAATCAGGAAGAGAAAATGTCCTGAACAAGGTAATAAGAAACATTTGTGACATCAAGAATTGTCATATTAAGAAATCAATGCTTGTATTTGATACAGGAAAAGGCGATGTTTTTGGGGACTCATTCTGGAAGGACAATGCAATTGGCCAATCAGCTGCCAATGTACGAGCACTGACATATTGTGACCTGCACACAATCAAACGAGACAAACTGCTTGAGGTGCTTGATTTTTACCAGGCCTTCGCCAACTCATTTGCTCGCAACCTCATCCTCACTTACAACCTACGTCATAGGGTAAGTGTGCTTCGGGCATCCTGTAATCAATAAGCTGTAACCTGTATTCATGTTGACTGATTGTATATCTATGTACATAGATTTCTGGAAGATACATTAAATTGAAATTGAAATTGAAATTGAGAAGGTTCTAATTAACTTTATGGGAGCAAAATGACACCCATTTTGAAATCTCTTCTTGCACAGTGTAATCTTACGCCATTTTGTAAAAAAATGTTTGAAACTGAACCTTATAACCACGGGTGTGTAAATATGTTGTAGCTCATATTTCGTAAGGTGGCTGATGTGCGCCGTGAAAAGGAGTTGGCAGAAAGAAGGAAGAATGATCCGCAACTGGATCAACAGCAGGATCACCTTGTGCGCAAGATTTTCTCAAAGTTCCGTCGAGACCGGGCACAGGCTCAGCAGCCCCCTGCACAGCAAACACAATCACCTGCAGGTTGGACTTTGATGGCAGCTGCTTTCAGTTCACTCACACAGCATGTCCTGAAGCTCAGACTCCTGAGTAAAGTAGCAAACTGGTTTAATAAAACATTTGAGGTCAGATGAAACAGGAAAGTTTTAAAGTGACCATATAAATATTTTTACTGTTTGACTTTTGTTTAGAAACGGGTTAAATAATAAGTTTAAATATAAAGTCCTCGCAACATTAACTGTGAATGTTTCTGGGATGTGATGCCTTCTACCATGGTAGATAATCATATCTACTGATGAATTATTTGTTTACCGTAATAATGGAGACAGTACATTTCTTTGAAATAATGATACATATCTACTAGAATACATGGCATCACATCCCACAAGATGGTTGTCGTAATACTAAAGCAATTTACATGTTCTGAATTTTGTACTTCAGCATTCTGTTTGGCTATTCTTAGTCAGTCATGTGATCCAGTACCTGGTATGGTAGAAGCATGTGAAATAAAAAAGGAAAGATGATAATGTGATAGCCATTTTATGTATTAGAGTTTTTCTTTAGGTATAGGTTGACAGCACTGTGAAATCAGGTAGATAAGAAGGTCATGTGTGTGTGATTGAACATACATGCTCTTGATAAATCTCAGAGGTATGCACTGAGTATTAAAGTGGTGAAAGCATATCTAGCTGTAATCATTCTGCATGTCTGAGCATCATAAAAGTCTATGACCACTGTGAATTGTTTAGTAATTTGGAACATTTCCCAGAAAGTTGCGAAAAATCAAAAAGGTTCACGTAAGGGATAGAAATGTGCCTGCTTATACATAGTGCAAAAGATACTGAAGAACAGTAAATGTAAATCCATTTGATGTTTAAATTCTTATTCACTCACATCAGTGGTGAATCCTTACCCGGAGGTCAGATCTAGCAGGTCTGCTGGTTCCAACCTCCAGAGAAGGATTTTCCACTGACTCACATTCAAGTTCTTACATATTCTAAATAAATTTTTTTTTATCATTGTATTTTTCTCTTAGTGTTTTATTTAAGAATGCTGTCAGTTGCTAAGATTTCTTAATTTCCGTGGTAGACGAGTGAAATATGAATATGGAATAGCTGGTGGAATGATACTGACAGGGAAAACTGAAGTACTTGGAAAGAAACCTGTCCCAGTGCCACTTTGTGTACCACAAATTCTGTATGAACTGCCCTTGAATGGAACCTGGGCCCTTGTGATGAGAGGTTGGTGACTGCTTGAGCCATGCCATCGCCTGATCATCACACTTTCGTATGGTTTATTAATATTATTCTTACCTTGTTATTTAATATGTGTGTGGCGCTTATTAAAATATGTGCACAGATGAATGTAGATTTTTGTAATTGTTTCTCACTATAAGTTTTACAGACTTGATTTATTTTAAACTCTTGAAAGTTCACAATTTTATAGCTGATGGATACAGTGACTATGCGAGTTTGTACTGCACATTGCTTCGTATTTATTCTTTGTTTTTGTGATATTCAAAAGTTGTAATTTCTTTCTATTAGAAAATTGGTCTAGTGAGTAAATATATTTATTTAAATATTTGACTAAGTAAGAGAGAGATGCTTTATCTAACGATGCTATGAATTGCTGAGATTATGGAGTGTCAGTGGTAGATGAATGAAATATAAATGTGGAACTTTGATGTAATGATACTGATAGAGGAAAACCAAAGTACTTGAAGAAAAGTGTCTAAATTCCGCAAATTCGACACGGACTGGCCTGGGATTGAACCTGGGCTTCCGTGGTAGGAGGCAAGTGACCAACTGCCTGAGCCATGGCAACCGTTTCCATTGGTCAAGATATTGCTCTAATTGTATGTCTGCATTCAGGAGGTATGCCATAATTTGTACCAACGTTTTTACAGGCCAGCAGTCAGACTTAGAGCGTGGCGACTTGGCAGCTGGTGACGGCACAGGGGATAGTACAGCAGGGAAGTCTGTAGTGCGGGTCCTCTCAACTACAAAATTGTCTAGTGTGGCAGAAACAGATCATGGTAGCAGTGGAAATGTGGGGTCTGTAGTGGCAGTGACTACCAGGAGCCAGCGTCCTGCCACAATTCGTACCAGCAAGTGGGGGCGCTTATTGGGGAGCAGTAGTCTTGACTCAGGAAGTGAATCAATGAACAGTAATAATAATACGGCTGCAATCCAGCGTTCTATGTCAGCCAGGGACCATATGAATGGAACTAGTAAAGACAAGGCCCAGTCATCAGCAACAGGTGCTGGTAGCAATATGTCCACAAGTGGTGTAACAACAGGATCAGGCAATAAGGTGTTTCCCAAACTCCAGAAAGTCACTACTACAACATCAACACCAGCCACTGCTGTAGCACCTCCACAGGTAACAAGACAAGACACTATTGAAGAAAGTGTGGAGCTGGAAGATCGTGGGGTTGCAAATAACACAGCTGGTACGAACTTGAGGAAGGTAGATTCATATGATAGTGGCATACTCCGTAGCTGTGATATGAGACTAAATGAAGCCTCTTCAGGTGGTCTTATTTTACATCAGCAGCCAGCTGTAACATCAGCACCATCAGGAATTGCTGTAGCAGAGTACAAGGAAATTATTTCCAACATTATGGACTTCAAAGTTGATGTGAAATTGGAAGTTCAGAGATTAAATCAGAGGGTAGGACGTATGGAAGAATTATTAACAGAACTTATATCAAGGTTAGGTCAGAGTGCTACTGTAGGCAACTCCACAACCTCATCAGCTGCTTCTCAGTCTCCGCCGCAAGAAACTGAAGCCGGAGGAGCAGAGACAGCACAAGCAGTAGGCACTACACAGACACAAAAGAAACTTGCGTCATCACGAGTACCTTCAGTGGGAACAGTTGAAGCAACTAGTACTTCAATGACTGGTATAGGAAGCATCATACTCCGAAAACGTCGTAGCAAGTCAAGAGCAAAGGCAGCAGCACCAGGAGTCCCCATCACCACATCTGCAATTGGGACCTCACCGAGAACATCACCAACTGAAGTAACAAGAATGTTGGAAGATCATGACCAAGCTGCAGCAGCTGCTACTTCTGCATCACCACTTCCATCCACATCCAAGAGCGAAGATGATAAAAGACAGTTTAGAAGATCCAGGGAATTCCTTTAGCATATTTTTTAAAATTTATTTTAATAGTGAAGGGCATACGTATAGAAAACATGTAATTGGATTTATACATTACTGTGTGTTAGAGCTACAGCCTGGAAGTCTCTTCTGGTGATTAAGTGCTACTGAAATTTAAGGTTTTTCTCACAATATAAATAAATTTCCAGTATTTTGATTACACTTTTAAACTACACACAGTTAATTTGTGTGAAAACTACCCTAATCAGTGTAATCTGGACCAAGATGTGTTTTTCTGTGCTGTGCCTACCACTAATTATAGAGCTGATGATATACAGACAGTAGAGTATATAATCAAATACATTCTTTGATACTGTACTTCCAGTACTACTATTTTCAAAACACCAGGAAGGCTGAGCTAGGACTGATGAGATGCACATAGATCATTGTTTAATAATTTGGTGGCTCAAAGGATCAATAATTTATTTGTTGCTTATCTGCAGATGAGCTGAGGAAATTAATTGATGAACAGTTTATTTGAAAATTTCTTTGAGTGTGTTTAAAATCTCATGCAAGTCAGTGGAACAAATTCATTCATTGTCCTTAGTTGAAGGTTCAATATTTGAAAATTTAATTTGTTTTGTTTATAAATATATGTCCTAACATTTGAAACTTTTACTGTCAATGAATTCTTTTCTTCCCCATTTTGGGTGTCCGTTTGTTATGAATTTGTACTGAAACCCACGTGACAGTCTTCATTTAAGCCAATGGAGTTGAGGTTTTGAGATACAAGGATTGATATAATTTCTGATCTTACGCTTTATTACCTGTTTACCTGAGAAAGTGGAAGAGTTCATAAGCCACTTCTGTGTCCATCCATGCTTCATTCTGAACTTTTCTGTTTGCTGTGGGTAATGGGTTAAACAGATTCAACTTCTGAGATTTCAGAGTTGTCCTGCAATTTGAATTATTGATTGTAGACATGTCTGTTGATAGTAAACATAGTATCATATATGCATTCCTGTTCCAGTGACATTAATAGAATATTTTAAAAATGCAATTATCGTAGTAAAACATTAATCTGACTTCAGTAATCAAAATTGAATGTTTTTAATCCCAGTTCATTTCACTGTCTAAGGGATAAAAAATTCATTTACAACAGTTTATATTTTTTTCAGTTGGTAGAAATGAATGATTTCTGGCTGTATTGAAATAGATGCTTTAAGGATTATTTCTTTTTTTTTTTTTTAGTTTCTTCATAAGGAATAATATAGTGAACAATCAGTGCTATAATGTATGAGCCAAGCCAGGATTTTCAGGTTCTTTAAATTGTAGTTAAAAGAATGCACATTTTGTGATATATGTCAAATAGTTTTTTTTTTTGTAGACTTCTTTTAAGATCTGTTTACTGCATTTGGTTATTACTGTTAAAAATTGAGTGAAAGTGGCCTGTGTCAGACAGCAGTGAATCTGAGTCCTCTATGTCTGCTATTTAACCTATACAATATTCTTTCTCCAAATTGAATTTTGCATGAGATGAGATTAGAAGCTACCACTACAATGAGTACCAAGATTCTGGTCTTCTGGGATGTGATGTCTTATAGTTAGTAGACATGTACCAATATTACAGAGGATCCATCTGCCTACATTCTTGTTCCATGATGGTGGAGGCTGCAGGTTCTGTCTGAAATATTTGCACCTGTCTGCCAAAGTGGTATATATTGTTACATCCCAGAAGGTTGTAGATTTTATTGAAGAAATTATTTTCATTAATAATGAGCTATCATCAGGTGTGATGTTGAAGGGAAACATTATCCAGCATGTTTGACATTGTTACCATTGGTTACAGCCCTGCTCAGTCATAGTTCAAATAATTTCCAGGTTGTGATAATTACACCAGACGTGCTTCCTTATGCTTCCCTGGAGTATAGCATATTATCATATATAAAGATGGTTTTATATGAATCAGATTATGCAGTGGGTTTAGCAGTTCTAATTGAGAACCTTCATCTTGTTAGCCAGCAGATAGAAATATGACACAATGTGAATCAATTAAGGTTAAGGGATTTGTTGCTTGTCTTCAGTTTAAATGCTGAATATTACCCATAGCTTAAATAAGGTTCAGTTGCTGGGGGCATTTCACTCAACTGTGGTGAGTAATAGATGTGACTGCTGTCACCAGATGGCAGTGTAAGCAGGTGGAGTCAGGTTGTGTGTTGCCATTTGCAGCTTCAGGCAGTTTCATTTGTGTTCTATGCAGCCACAGAGGGAAAGGAAGGGCAAAGATTGGGAAGGTGACAGAACATGCAAGGTATGAATATAACATTTATTGTAGTAAGGATAATTTTTGTCAGTCCTCAATCCTTAGACCCACTGAAGAACAGAGAGATGATTTAGTAGGGAGCTAACCCTCTAAATTGGTAATGAAACATTATTAATGCGATATGAACTAGTGCCACTAACTTGAAAGAAGAAGACAATTATTTCAGAAACTTTTTGTATATTGTCTTGAAAATGTATGTCCTATATGCACGTTTAATTAATGATAAGAACTTACATTTTTTGTTTCATGTCACATGATGGAGCTCTACGACATTTATTTGATGTTTTTCCAAGGAAAATAACAGAAATTAGTTTTAAACATAAGCAGAAAGCATTTTACATTTTTAAATATAAGAACCATTGAATTTGTAGTTGATTAACAAAATTTTGCAATAAAATATGCGGTTAATAAATGTTGATGAGTTTGCAAGTAGTGAAAACCCAAGAAGTCTCAACATATTTGAGATTTTAAGTGTATTGAAGGCAAAATTATATTAATGAAAGTTGAAATTTAGTGTATAGAATGTGTCAGTATGCCAAAGAATGACTTGTAGCTCCTTTTTTGAAGCCAATTTAAAGCCCATATTATTTATTAATATTATATCCACATGCTGTTATGTGTGATATTTAACTGAGTTATTCAAATTGCCTTTTTATTTTTCTTTATTCACCATAAAAACCATTTGGAATTATTGATTTAAATGTGATATGCCATTGGTGAAATCTTACCAAATTGTAGTACATATGCTGTTCATTTATGTGGAGCTTCTTCCAAAACTAGTTACAAGATTTCAGTAGAATTCACCTTCATAAAGTGTGAATTCTTATGGACAAACAGAACATATTGTGTTGTGTTTTTTATCTTGTTTTATGCTTGACTTGTAATAAAACCCTCAGAAGAACAGGATATAATTGAAGACAAAATTAAATATTACAAGTTTAAACAAGGCTGAATGGCAGTAAGGAACAAGGGTACCACTTGCTTGCTTGTACTGCTGGTACCAAAACTTGTTTTTCAGACTGAACAAGTACAGTGAAATATTTATATTGATTGATATGTATACCTGTGAGGAATACAAAAGGCAAAATATGCTGGCAACAAACAAAGAAACATGCAGTAGTTGGAGTTATATCAGAGGTCACAGCATATATCCCTGAGAACTTTAAGAAACAGGATAAACAGAGGTGTTTAAATGTTAGGCCCTCACTTGTTAACCTTACACAGCAGTAAATCTTGTCATGAACCCCTGCAGGGTCAGTTTTTTATGGTCTCTTGCTTATTGTCTTAAGTTATTCGTCACTGACTTGCTGGGTCCGTAGGCAGTGGTTAATTCTACCATTTTTCATCACCATTTCCTCAGTAATTCTCTGCATTTGTGTACAATGTTTGGTTTGCATGTGACAAATATGTAGACAATCCAACAATGATAAATTAGAACAAAACAAAAGCCTTGATGAACACATTCAAACAACTTACAATGAATTATGTGATAAAAGCATATACATTTTGAGGTTATTTTTATGTGTGGAGAGGAAATATTTTTACTCCAGACATTTGCAAATAGTGTCTGATTCTGGATTATAATAACAAATTGAATTCTTCCCACACTTATGTTTTGTTATAGAACATAATTGAAGGCTGGTTATGACTTTAATAAAGATATAATACTTTACAAGACATCAGAATAATTATGTTGTGTTTATTGATACAGGACTCAGGCATTCATACTAACGAGCTAATTTGTAAATTCTTATAAAGTGATTGTATGTTTCTTAGTAGAAACATCATTGAAAATGAAATTGGATATTTATGTTTTGACATACCTTATATCTTTTAAGATAGGAGGTCGCTTGAAAATAGAGATTTGACATTTCTGTGATAGGATTTTCAGTATTATTTAACAATATATTATCTGGGGCTAGCTGGATTGGAACAGGGCAATAACAATTTGGATAGTTGTGCTTCACAGTGCTACAATTAGTAAAAGATTAAGCATGGGGTAGTTGATACTGAATCACTAAGCATATCTGAAATTATGTTTTATTTATGGAAGAACATAAGAAGTTATAATAAAAAATGATCCATAGCTAATATCAAGAAGAAACAATTCCTTATTTTCGCTTGGATATATTAGCACCTCTGTCCCACTGTAAACATTTGTTACACTCAGTTTCAAAGCAACTTCCAAAAGCCTATTACTGTGCTAGTCAGACTCTGGTAAAAATGCAGCAACATAGTAAACTGAAAATGAGAGTCTTTCCTGATTGAATGGGAGCATACATTTCATGGGTGTCAGTGTAAGTTTAAAAACACCTGTTCAGCTTTTGTAGTAATTTGAAGAGAATAAAATAATTTAGAAACATAGACAAAACTTAAGGATGAGAAATCAGGATTTGAAAAAAATTTGAAATATAGAGAACTAGAAAATTAATTAAAAAACAATAATTCATCTTTTTCTTTTGATTTTCTTTTTAAATCAAATTGTGTGCTTTTACAAAAGTTTGTAGTGAATACTTTATTTAATTTTTTCAAAGAAACCTAATGCAAAATAGAATGTAGTCATTCACATTTAGTACTTTAGTCACAAATTCAAATCATGTACTATACATTTTTATTATACAATCGCATTGTCATATGAGACCTGAATGTGAGATGCCACACTGAGTCTGTCATAAGGTTGAATGTCACAAATTCCTCATAGCAATACTGCTCGTGTAAAATTTATGATATTTTTAACTAGTGATATTTTGAGGTGTGCCATGACTGTGGGTCTTAAGGGGTTATTTTGAGATAATAAAATTAGTTACATGAAGAGGAACAACAATTTGCCAAAACATCGAAGTAGAATGGAAATAACTACGCTGAAGAAATTTGAAATTACATGAAACTATTCTCAGAGTAGTGATTGTTATATTATAGTGCAAAATTTTATATCTTGGCATTTTGATGATTGTGATTTAACAGGTACTGTGTCTGGGTGATTTATTCTTAACATTCTTCATATTAAATTCTCAGTGGAACCACACAACACATAAGGCGAATGCAACAGCACATCACAGTTTCTGGCTTTGAGCAGGGGTGCACAAATCCTGGGTGCCATGTCACCTGGGCGACTACATTTTGTATGGCGGCTCCTAATATTTGTGTGTCCTCAGTACAGTTCTGTTTTTGAACCTTCTGGCATGAGGAATTTTCAGTTGGCCTCTAGATTTTTGGAAAATTTGTGTACTCCTGGCTTTGAGATATGTTAATGTCAATTGCAATAATGCCGTCATTTTCTTAGCCATTACGCAGAGTTTCAGTGCATTAAAATACAATGAAATGTAACTTATGAATTTTGTACAGATTATTAAAATTGAAATTCTGCACAGACTAAAAATTGTGGCATTTACATTTCTGTGATTAAGACCAGTTTTGTGGAATTGGTGTGGAGGGAGTGGACGTGCCATTAATTATTGAGGACATAAAAAGGCAGGGTTGAACGTAAATGCCAAAACAATATTTAAATGTGCAAATAAAGGAAATGAGAATCAGTGTCAAATATAATGTCAATCAAGAATGGCAAATAATAATATTTTCTGTACCAAAAACTTAAGGACATGGCTTTTAATATATTAATATGTGGGTGTGCACTTTTATACGTGTTCAGTTCCGTTATCTGCTGTGACAAATTGTTGTTCTGCCTTTTCATAACTTTTATTCCACTCCCATGTTCCCCTCACTATAGAAGCGAATTATTAAGGAAGTGTATTATTATATATTATTATATACCATGTTAATTATAATAGTCAACCATAAAATGTTGGAGTCATTAACATGGAGGAAATGAAAATATGGTGGTGTTCAGTGACCAGTAAGAGTCTAATACTGCAGCTGCAATTCAACATCCATATGATAATCATTTCAGCATAGAATTAAAAAATCAAACCCTTTGTGAAATTTCACTGTCTGTAATACAATATAACAAATTTCCAGTACATATTCTGTACATAAAATTAATAGGGTCACAGAGTAAGGGAAGAAATATATATTGTTGAAACGTCTGTTGGCAATGTTGATGTTACTATTTTTAAACTTGTTACTCATTCCGCTCGTTCACATACTTACATAGCCAATATGCAAACTCTGTAATCTGTATATCGAGCATGCGCTTTCGAGTCAGACACATATCAATAATCATTTCAGATGGGAGAAAACTCTGTAGTGATTTTTTATTCTTTATTCTTATATATAATGTTTGAAGTTTCAAGACATATATCAGAGCTTCAGGAAAGAGAGACGGTTAAACTAATAATGACCATATGCTCATTAAATAGAATTTAGTTTGGAATTATCTTTATTAGGATATTTAGCATTCATGGTTGTCCAGGGAGTTGTAAAATTTATTTTAGGTAGATGTAAAATGGTTTCACTCAATTATATTAAAAACTATTGAGGATTTATAAATCTAACTATTAGTCACCATAAAATGCTAATAGATTACTGAAATGATTTGTTACTAAATTCTTCCTCAGAAAATTTTATAATAAATTGAGTCATCACAGTCTTTGCTATATTTTGCAGCAAAACAAGAACTTTATGCCTCTTTTCACAATCTTTATTATGTAAATTATGCACGCATAGGTATGGAAGCTGATGTTCCAGTTTTGTGAAAGTGTCAGAACATTTGTCATGTATAGTGGTCAATAGTATGAAGAGAGTGAAGTTTTAGCAGTATCAGTCATATACTGTTTCTTCTCATGCCACTGATTAATGAAATGTGGATGAAGTTTACTTTTCGACTTTTGTATACAGTAATAAATTTTGTTGTATTTAATTACAGCATTCTGTCTCAATAGGCAGTGCTTAGCTAAAGATATTACCACTATGAATAAGTCATTAAATGCAAATTTGTTCCTTTGTCATTGACACTAACTTGAGTTATGAAGGTAAAACTCCAAATGTTGTTTGACTTGCTCAGTGTCTCTGTCCTATCAATTAATATCAGTACATATTCTTTTCATACAGGATTTTCCATTCATCCTAAATGTGACAAAATAATTTTTGGGATTCTAACATTTTCTTTGAATGTAGTTATTGTTTTATGAAGTCTGCCTTATCAATCTTCCTACCTAACTTTGCAAAGCAATGTGTAACATTGAAAAGAATAGTATAAAATATTACATATAATGTGATAACAGCCACCCTATTTGCCCTGAGACATGTAATATGTTCACAAATTTTTAAATCTCTCCCCTCATTCACAGCCAGTTACTGCTGTAGAAAACCATTGTCTAAGTTGCTGTGACTTTGCAGAGTACTGCATACAAGCCAAGTTTCTCCTGTGCAGTTACGCATTGAAATACATATGTCCTCACTTAGTGTGTGGGTTATGTTCCTGAAAATTGCTACATAGAGTGAAAGAATGTAGAGTCAGTCATCCCCCCCCCCCCCCCCCCGCATAAGAGTTAATTAAAATACCTGAGAAAATGTTAGTGTGAGTCCAGGCAACTTTTATTGCATCTTTGGTTACTTTAATTTGCCATCCTTAAAGTTGAGCAACATTTTTCCGGGCAACGTTAAGTAAGGACTGAGACTCACGCTGAACAGACAAGCTTCCTCATCCAGGAGATCTGACAAATTACTGTGTAAAGAAGATACAGTACTGTATTCTAAAAGCACAATAAAATAAGGAAACTTTTTCAAAGTGTTGTCAGCTGTAGATTCAGGTGTAACTCAGATTTAATACAAGGTGCAATTATAATGTAAATATCTGAAAAAACAAAAACCGGCCTCTTATTGAAATTTAAGGTGACTGAAATATGATTCAAAGATAATTAAACTCTTCTGAGTTAAGTCTTCTGATTATACTGAAAGTAATGAACTTTATGTTGTCCAGATTTACTAGGTATTTGTTTCTGAAAGCCGTAAATTTGTCTTATGGTTTATGTGGGATGTGGTTAAAGTTAGATGTCGTGTTGATAATAATATGGTGTGTCAGTTTGTCATGACTTCAGATGGCTTGTGCCACATGGTTGTAATAGTTTTCTTACATATTTGGAAATTGTTTTATATGAATGACATGACTAATTGTTGTCCTCAGGACGGGCCATTGTTATTTCCATTTTTATGTAATTGACTATGATTAATCACACGCGAGTTCATAATGTCTTGCTGTGCCTATTTTACTGCCCTAGATACAATGCCAACCAGAGTATGTGATTCATACTTATTTATATTTCTTCTTTGTTGTTTAGTTCCATGTAATCACAATTATATTCAGGAGCCAAATATTAGGAATAAACGTTGTATTCACCGTGCATCGTTATATAACTGATTATCATTCACCAACAAATGCACAAAGATAATTTTTTCACAAATTACTTTATTAAAGGATTTCCCCTATACGTATTTTGGCAATCTATATTGCCATCTTCAGGGGGTCATTTTGGTTTGTACATAGACCAATGTACAAACCAAAATGACCCCCTGAAGATGGCAATATAGATTGCCAAAATACGTATAGGGGAAATCCTTTAATAAAGTAATTTGTGAAAAAATTATCTTTGTGCATTTGTTGGTGAATGATAATCATTAGGAATAAAGTTACAAATTATGTCCATGAAATCTTAACTTTGGACAGTTGGTCATTCCATTTGCTGCAGCTTTTTGTGAATTAAAGGAAAGCATATCTTGTGTTGCATGAACAAACACATAATTGCAACAAATTATTGACCATTTCTTAAAAAATGTTGTTGTATTCATAATTTGAAAGTGGTGTTTGTAATATAAGTTTTCAGACTGACAGCGCGGGTATTGCTCAAATGATAGTCTTCTGGGTTCATACATCATGATGAGTAATGAGTTTGTTCCGACGTTTTGGAAATATCGGCTGTTTCCGTGTTCTGGGTGACTCAATTTATTTCAAGTGAATGCATCCACTTGAAGTTGAAGGCAGTACTCTGAAGACTATCGTTTGATGTTTTTAAACATTACATGCTCAGACTTATACAGTATGAAAGTACCGTCTACCCTAAATTTGGAAATAAAAGCGACTGTGGTTCCAGCTACGACTTCCTTTACCACAGTATTTCACAACGAAAGTTCTTGGAAAGAGGGACACAAAGACCTTAGTCTTCTCTTTTCTTATCACCCCTGTGTACTTTATTATATCTTCATTGATAGACAAAAGGAGAGCTGTAATTCAGTTGAAGCAAATGCTTTTCTGCATTTTAAATATTTGTTCATTGTACATAACAAAAACTTCTTTATTAAATAAAATATGCTATTTCTTAGAACAACCAGATGTATATTGATATCTGTATCACACGATACTTATTCTTTTCTTGTATAAGGGATAAAATGTTTGTTGAACGTAACTGTTGTCTGGGATGTAGTGCCATGCAGTATGTCACGTATGCATCGACGTTTCAGAGGAACCTGCTGCCTTCATCACAATGACAAGCATTTTTGTTTCATTCATCTACCCTGATGCTGGAGGCAGGTTTATTTTAAAACTTCGGTGCGTCTGTACCATACTACACGGCGTCACGTCCCAGAATACATATTCAAAGTCAAGCTGTGATAACCTCATATGTCACAAAATATTTGTTTTATTGAATTGTGTTTGCATTTCCAAGACCGATTTTTGCACAGTTCGCTATTATGAATGAAGTGGCTCACTGTATTGAACCCTTTAAAGACGAAAATGAAAATGAAGTTGTATTTCAAGATTCAGTTTGTACAATGCAGTGAAGACATACCAGTAAGTTAATGCTGTGTAGGGAAATAATCGCTGTTCGTTCTGAGAACCGTACAAAACACAATCTATGGGCAGAAGGTACAATGTGGGAATATTAAACCTGGTGATATGTAAAGTGACCATTGTCCTCTAAGAGGACCGGCATGGCATAGTAGGAGTAGTGACTAAGGCTGTGTGTGGGGGGGGGGGGGGGGGGCGAGTTCGATTTTCGGTAGGGGCAAGAGATTTATCTGTCCTCCAAATCGTTCAGACCGGCTCGGAGGCCACCCAGCCTTCTACACAGTGGGTATGGGGGACTGGGGCATAAGGCCGACCACTTCCTTCTAGTGCCGGGAATAAAAATGAGTGGCCCTGTACCTCTGCTCCCCCTATATATGCCTTCGTGGGGTACGCAGAGAATTTAAAGTGGCATTTTGTATTTTGATAGTGTATCTGACCCTATCCCGACGCTTGGGCGCCGTCAGCAAACTCTTCTCTTCTGAATGCAAAAGTGTATAACAATTTTCTTGCAGACTTAACTTTTCAACCTTGCATATACTCTTCTAGCGAATTTAAATGTGCGGTTATTGAGTGGATGGTATACTATCCATTCAGTAATGGCGCACTTAGGTCTATAGCAACACCTTATCTTATGTATTTTAAACTATGATTTTATAATTGTCATTTTATATCTTGAATTGGTTCTGTCATTTCAATAATTGTATCATCTTTCAATTTTTATCCATTGTATTGCCTCCCTGAGGATGGCCGCGTGAGCGGACGAAACATGTAGGAGGTTATTTTATATAAAAACTGTTTCACTTGTGTGCATTTTGTTGACATTATTATTATATTATATAATATACAAGCCATTCTGTTCGCCGTCATAATTGAATTTTGGAAAGGACGCTGTCTAAGATCCTATAGCAAGCTCAGCATGTTACAGTCCGTGAGCTGAGGAGAGTACTGACGAAAACAATTTAATCTGTTAGCTTGAATTGTTCCAAATTCATATTTCCGTACAAGCGTGACATGGGCATGGTCTCTTAAACACGAGACGATCAGAGAGAGTCCTGCTGATTACCTAAAAGCGTCAAGGATGCTTGAAATGTGATGCTTCTCTTTGCTTTTCAAGGGACTGCTTGCCGATTTGCACATGCATCACTTTCGTGTGACGAGTAATACGGCTCAGTTTCGTTTGTCGTTCTTGTGAGGGACTAAAGTGCGGCTTCTAACCTACATCGGTGCAGGCGTAAGCGGCAGTATGGAGAGGTATGTTCTAAATGTATATTCGTATTGTTGTTCCCTATATGTACTCTGTAAACATCATGTTGCTATGGGTGTGTACTTGGCCCTTGATACACAAACCTATGTGCGTTCAATCCAAGGTTTTATGAGTACCATTTATGGGACTTTTACTTGTCAAAGTGTCTGAAAGTTACTTGCTAAAAAGCAAGATTCTTTACCCTCTAATAATACTATCTCAAATTTCGTTTTATGAGACAAAGCTTCTAAGTACAATTAACGTGTTCAGAATGTTCGTTCATCCAATTCTGTAGCTATACGTGTATAAGTGGTATCAAAATAACGTAAGTTATACAATATCCTTGGTTTGAGAGTAACACGCGGGTGACGTCGCAGCCACCGGTTACAGTTTCGTTTCTGAGAGTGTAGGGGTAGAGGGATATATCGATATAAATGCTGTGACGTGACTCTCGTCGGTTTCCTTGTTTGCGATAGATTTTGGTCGATACAGTGCTTCGATTATGGCGGTCATCTGTAATAAAGAGAACATATTATTCGTTTCTTGCCGAATTATTTTTCACACTGTTGTGTGGGTGAGCAAGCTTCAGAGAAATATTAAATAGTGATGATAAGAAGTTTGACGCGGTTGTCAGTCGGTGTTTTATTGAGTAAGTAACCTTTATTTTTGTACTGTTTAATCAGACTTGCTGTTTTGATGAAATGTATTCCTGTGCTTCAGAATTATTTCGCTGAATGTTGTTTGAGTAATTGAGTTTTATTGAAATATAATAACAAGTCGGAAGCATTTCATGCTAGTGACAATAGAAGTTGGTATTTTACATTGACAGTAAGGAGAGTTTTACTTTTATTTTATTGAATCGGATTGATATTGAGGTTAGGTGTCTAACGAAATTTGTTATTACATGCAACAGAGGTTACATCTGAACTGAAATTGTTTTCTTAAGAGATCGTATGCTTCAAATTCAGTAATCACTTTTATGACTGTAACAATTCACCGTTCGAATTGCAGCGTGTTTGTTGCTAGCGTCGTGTTGTTAGGCATGCCGTTTTATGCACTTAGTGTTGTCAGTAACACCACTGTAGGTAAATAGTATCACCAGAAACACCGCTTTACGCAATTAACATTATTATCCGTAGCTAAACTACCAATTACGTATCGTAACGTGACTTCTTACTTGATACGTCATCGACCTGCACCTGATGGCATGTTAGTTTCAGCTTTAGCCAGAGTTTCCCCAACCTCTCATCTATGGAGGAACACCTAAAATAATTTTTAGTATCCCGAGGAACCTCTATCTATGAAAACGTTCAAAGGTCACAAAAAGCTGATAGCGGGGAGAGCATTTCAATTGCTGCTAAATTATTTTCCAGAGAATTTATTTGTAAGGAGCTGATATATATATATATATATATATATATATATATATATATATATAATGCAACAGCAAGGTAGTTCGTAGCTCACGGAGATTACTCCAGTACTGCCAATTACCAGACAAAAATTTCCGCGATATTTCATGGAATACGTGGAAATTTTCGCGATATTTCGAAATGTTGGTGTATTTATTGCACGATTCCTCGCGGAACCCTTAACTATGTTCTGTGAAAGTCTGGTTGTTTAGCTCAAGCCTTTAGCTAACGTGCTAGGTCCGTTGATGGTATGGTACCTGTGCGTTTGACGGTCACTCCAAAGACGTATAAGGAACTAAATGGCCGTGTGTGGTCAGTTTCTTGCACCGGCCGCTTTACTGTTGGAGGAGATGTGAGGAAAAGAAGTATCCCTACTATGGAGGTGATGATAATAATTGATCCTGATTAGGTTTTTTATAAATTACCTCTCTTGTTTGCGGAGTATACCACACAAGGCTTTGTCAGCTTTTGTGGGTTGTATGGGCTGATTGTGGGCGAAATAAGTGTGGTGCGTAAGTTCCCACTTGAAATTTGTTTCTTCCTTTATTAAAGGACGTGGGTCGGGATAGCGTAGTCGGTATAGCGACTCGCTACGGGCTGGACGGTCCGGGGATCGAATCCCGGTGGGGGCGAGATTTTCAGCACCCGTCCAGACCGGCCCTGGGGCCTACCCAGCCTCCTGTACAATGGGTACCGGGTCATTCCCGGGGGTAAAGCGGCCGGGGCGTGGAGTTGACCACCCACCCCCATCTAGAGCCAAGGTTAAAGAAAGAGTAGAGTTATACCTCTACTCCCCCTCTGGGCCTTCATGGCCTGTTCTAGGCTGAAATTTACGTTTATTAAAGGACACAGTGTGAATGTAGGTAGATGCCAGACGCCGTGCACTTGTAGATCATTGAAACTTACGTACTTACATTTATAGGACTGGTAAATTGTTAAAACGATCTCGTATTTGGATAAAATGGCCTTCTGAAAGGCAGTGAATTTTGTAGGGCACTGTGTATCGCTAGGGTTGCTGGCACTGCAAGTTCTATATATATCTTATGAAGGCCTCATCAAACATTTATTACGTCGTGTTCTGTAGTCTATACCCACAGAGACTAGGAGCTGGAGAGGATTCAGCTTGTTAGCTCAATATCCAACTTGTACAGCTCCACCCGCAAATATCAGAACTTCTTCATTTTTTGGCTAACGCTGGGAACAGGCATCTTTTAGGTTCGTTCTCAAAGCAATAGCAAAAAGCAACTACTAGTGTCGTCGTGTCTGTCCTTCCACATGAAACAGCTGGCGTAACATAACTGGATATTCATGCTAACGTCTGTCGACACATTCCAATTTTCGTTAAAATCGGAATAAAATAACAGGCACTATACATGGATACGTACAAGCATCTGTAATAACGTCTCTACAGCCACCAGATAATTACAAGAAATAAGATATCGTGATGTATCTGGTAAATGGCGAGATATCAAATTACAGTCCAGCATGATCGATAGTAGGGGCACGCGATGGCGCAGTTGGTTGAGGCAATACGCTACAAGCCGGAAGGTCGCGGGTTCGATTTTTCATTAACACAATCCTTCCAGCCGCACTATGGCTCTCGGTTCGACTCAGTCTGTAACAGAAATGAGTACCGGGAATATTTCCTGGGGGGGGGGGGGGGGGGTAAAGGCAGCCGGTGCGTAGGGCTGACAACCTTACCACCTTCATGTGCCGGTTTTCTAGAAATTCTGGAAGCCTCAACCTCCTGGAACACTAAGGGCCTGTCCAGGCCTGTACAGGGATTGCTTTACATTGCTATGATCGATAATAACTCTGTTGCTAAGATGCGGAGAAAAGTTACGAGGCGTATTGTGAAAAGTCCTTATAAGAATTATTCATGAATTTGGAGTCAAGGGAGAATAAACGGAGCGAGCGAATGTGTCAGAAGTGTTGCACCCTACGGACATCTCCAATCCTCTTTTGTATCCAGTATCTTTGAATTACACCGGAAAGCGATTGTAGATTGTGAGGAAGTTATGATTTGCAATGAGAGAGGAATGTCCTTTTCAAGGCGCTAACTGCCGAAACACTCGCCTGAATAACTAACCAACCAACTAAATCCATGGAACAGAGTCCTCCCTGAGAAGTTAGCAGGTCCTCGGGTAGTCAAGAAATCCTCAGCGTTTTATGGGACCTGGAGGTTCATTACCGCATTCACAAGAGCTAGCCACCTGTCCCTATCCTGAGCAAACACTCGCCTAAAGAGACAATAATTTATGAAACTGCTGGAATGACTTATAAACCAGTCGATATTTGAATCCGGTAACTCACGAATCCCGGCAGGGGCAAGATATTTTTTTTTTCTTCTCCAAACGTCTAAACCAGCTGTGGGACTCACCCAACCTCCTATTCCTTTGGTGCTGGGGTTTCTTTCTCGGGCGTAAAACGGCCGGAACGTGGTGCTGATTACTCATCTCCATCTACAGCCGAGGTTAAGAATGAGTGGAGCTACACCTCTCCTCCCCCCTTGTATGCCTTCATGGTGTGGACAGGGACAGCTTTACCTTTTTGTACCGTTCCGAATATAGATAAATCCAGCATTACTATCGTACAAGCCACCTGATGTTTGTCCACGGTAGGTTGCAGAGCAGGTGTTTGTGTTTTAGGTTTGCGGCGAGTGCAGTAGGCCTATATTCGCTCTACTGTCAGCAGCTGTGGGCTTTCTGTCACATGCTATTAGCCTCACTGGTACAGATATTGGCTGCTGAATTTTTTTTTCCTATGGCTCGACAGTCTTATATGGGCCTGGGCCTCCTCGTTTCGTCGAGTTTTCATGATCACACACATTTGAGACACACCACATTCAGTAGGACTCCTCTGGACGAGGGATCAGCCCGTCGCAGAGACCTCTACCTGACAACATACAACAGTCACAAGAGACAGACATCCATGCCCTAGGCGGGATTCGAACCCACAATCCCAGTAAGCGAGCGCCGAAGACCCACGCCTTAGACCGCACGGCCACTGGGATCGGCATTGGCTGCTGAATTACGTTCACTATATATTCCGCAAATAAATCAGTGTTTCGTCGAAATGCAGATTACTGAACTTTGAAGGTTGTAATGAATAATCAAAGTTCAAATACGTATAAGTAAATTACAGAAACAAATCAAAGTAACGTTTACGAGCCATATGATTGGCCACTTTTTTTTGGAGGGCCCCGCAGCAGATGCTACGGACGCACCGCAGCCTTGAGGCTTATTGTGCAACCCTGTGATGAAGATGATTAGTTTTTGCGTTTTCCCTTGTAATGGAGCACTTGTGGAATGAAATTGACAGGGGAAAACTAAAGTACTCGGGGGGAAAACCTGTCCCAGTGCCACTTTGTCCACCACAAATCCCACATGGACTGACCCCGGGATCGAACCCGGGCCTCCGCGGTGAGAGACCGGCGACTAACCGTCTGAGCCATGGCACAGCACTGATTGGCCACTTACTTGCCGCTTGCTTATTTTGTATCATCATATCATCGACCTAGCCACTTCTACCCTGAAGATGTGAGTAGCACATTTGTACCACATACCAGCACAATATAATCTAAAATAAGTGCATAATGACAAAATCTGCGCTCTTCTGGGTTATTACGTAGAGTCGAGTGGTAATCCTTTACCGACGTTTCGGGACAACGTATCGGCATCATCTTCAAGGTTCGAGAAGTCTTCATGGACTTCTTGGCCCTTGGAGACGAAACCGATACGTTGTCTTGAAACGTTGGTTTACCACTCGACGCTGCGTAATACCCCAGAAGAGCATAGATATCATCAACATCGTGGTGGAAGCCTGATATCACGGAAAGTGCATACTGAATTTTTTGTCTTCTAATTTTGTATCCAATAATGCAAAAATTATACTGGATGTGTTTGGTAGCTTGATGCCAATAACAACGATGAGAAACGGTGAGAAGTGTTTTATGTAACGACCTGTGAATTGCTTCATATTTTATGTCTTTGGTGGGAAATGAATGAAATGTGAGTATCGAGCGCTGGTGACATGATACTGACAAGAGGAAACGGAAGTACTGGGGGGGGGGGGAACCTGTCCCGGTAACAGCGGAATTCGAGAGTTGAGATTCTCGCTTCAGTATCGGTGAAGAGTCAAGTCTTCTGGACTCTAACGCCGTGCTGACTGGTAAACAACTACTGACGTTTCGGAGAAGCGTGCTGCCTCCATCTTCAGGTTATAGCAGTCCAATAATTAGTTACGTTACGGAAGAGCGTCCAAGAAGAGTGTCTTTGGACTGAACGCTCTCTCTCTCTCTCTCCGTCGCAGGGAAACTAGACTATGGCTGTTAGAGAACAGGGCAAAAATAAAATTGTACCCGTGTAGTCATGAAGGCGTGTGGAGGGAGGGAGAGTTATAGTTCCACGAATTCTTTAACCTCGTTATTAGATGAAGGTGAATAGTCAGCTTCGTGTCCTGGCCGCTTTACCCCCGGGGAAAAGGCTCTGGGTGCACTTTGAATAGGTTTGGTGATCCCCATAGCCGGTTGGACGTTTTGGAGTTGATACTGTGGTGCTCAGGAGCAGTGGCGTAGCTAGATTGTTTTTTGCGCCTGGGTCCAGTAATCCCAATGCCCGCCACTAACAGAAATTATAAACTTTTAAAAATATCACAATTATTTATTGAATTTCCTTATATTCGATTCAGCAATTTAAAATTTGTTGAGCGCAGAAAATCAAATTTTTCATTTCAAATATTTATTTTGCCGCCCAATTTGCTGCCCATTCGACTCTGCTGCCCGGGGCGGCCACACTACTCGCCCCCCCCCCTCCCAGCTACGCCCCTAGTCAGGAGAAAATTTGTATAAATATAAGGGAAACTTGTTTTTGGGAGATGCTCAGTTTGAATCTCGGTGGGATGCCGACTCTCGTGACTGGGGATTTTTATGGTTATTTTCCTCAGTTTCTACGTCGACCCCTGGCAGAAGCAATAGGTCTTTCTGTTCTCCACAGCGTCCAGGATCAGCTGTGGGGCCCACCTGACCTCCTATTCAATAGGTGCTTGGGGCTTTTTCCCTAGGAATAAAGCGGCTGAGGGCGTTGAGCTGACCACGTACCTCCATCTAGCGCCTAAAATAAGTGGAGCTATACGTCTACTCCAATTATGTGCCTAAGTGTCTTGCACAGGACAACTTTACCTTTACCCAACACACAGATGTTAGGATGGTGTTTGAAATTAGACGAAGACCGCGTCCTTCTACATCCTTTAGAGTTCATCTTTCTTGAATCATCAGATGATAAGATGTTAATATGATAATATTATAATATATGATAATATATACAGATTGGGCTGCTGACAGTGTTGTTAAATAAACCGTAATAAATAAATAAATAAAGGACGATACAGTGAGTGAAGCGCGTAACATGCATTGTTCTCGTCACTGGTCCCTCTCCTGAGTCCGTCGAATCCAGTGCACGCTCAGCTACTCTATGTCTTTCAGATCTGTTTTAATATTATTTCACCATACAAGCCCAGGTATAATTCCTTTCCTTTAGATCTTCACGCTATACTAGCCACGTGACTTCACATGACGGGCTGTCATAATATTCACGCGGTACTCCACTGCGCGCGGTGGCGTAGTTGGTTGAGGCACTACGCTACAAACCGGAATGTCGCGGGTTCGATTCCCGATGGTGTCACTGGAATTAATTCCTTGACATAATCGTTTCGGTCGCACTATGGCCCTGGGGTCGACTCAGCCTCTAACAGAAATGAGTACCAGGAATATTTCCTGAGGGATAAAGGCGGCCGGTGCGTACGGCTGACAACCTTACCACCTTCATGTGCCGATTGTCTACAAATCTGGGAGCCTCAACCTCCTGGACCCCTCAGGGCCTGTCTAGGCCTGTAATGGGGTTGCTTTACCTTTGCTTTACCTTTACTCCACTGCCTGTTTTATCTATCCATTCTTTATTCTTAGATAATAACAAACCTTAATTTAATATATTATTGCTTACTGATTTATATCGTTTATCATCAGTTACTATGCATTATTCTCGATTATTATTGATTGTTATCGATTGCTAAGGATTATTATCGACCATAGTCGAGTACTGTCTTATTACGCATTAATATCGAACATTAATAATTGTTATCGATTATTTTCGACCATGTGTAAATCATTGACTTACACCAAGGTTATTACGAGTGTCTATGTCACGTAGATGTGGTATACGTCTCTCATCTATTTGCACTTGCTACATTCTTAAGGCTGTTCATTAACTTGATCTTAATAGTAATTAAGAGTAAGAAAAAAAAAATATATATATACAATATTGACACCAACAAATGCACACATGTATACTAAAATTAGTTTATACATACAAATAACTCTTACATTTTTCGGTCAACTATATCAGGAATATAAAGCACAAAGGTTACATACAATATTGTGTATAAATTCGATTATTGCACGGATCGTGTAAATTTTATAAATGCCCAAGAGGCAAATACTTTATATGCCTACGTAAATAAAAAATGTATTTAAGCTTTGTATTTTGTACCTCTGTCGACCTCGGTGGACTAGGGGTTAGCGTGCTCGCCACTGGACCCAAGGTTCGCGGGTTCGATCCCGACCGAGGTCCGGAGCACCACTTCCTTCGGAGGGGAAGTAAAGCCGTCGGTCCCATGTCGTAGATTTACGGCATGTAAAAGAACCTTACGGGCATGAATAAAAATGTTGCGTAAGCCAAATTGCCTCAATTTCTCACTCAAGTCTCCTGACTGCCTGCCAGATGGCTCTGGCGGGCACATCAGGATCGATAGAACACTAGCGCGGCCAGCTGACCAGTCACCAACTGCCACGAATGCGCACGACTTAGTAACCTCGAAAAGAGGAGGCAAGAGGAGGCCCGAGCCCATATAGGGCTGTTGTGCCATGGTTATTATTATTATATTATTTTGTACCTCTGATGATGTTCACATAGTTGGCAGAAACATGTAGGAGTTCTTTGTATGTATAAACTAATTTTAATGTACATGTGTGCATTTGTTGGTGCCTATATTGTAGGCCTATATATGTTTTATGAATGCATAGATTATGGATCACATAAAGTTCAAACAATTATTTTGCTCAGACATCTGCTCTTCGTAAGTAGCGTGAGACATAAATAGCTATTACGTAAAGTTTTTGTTGTTCGTACCGTACATTTTTTGATCATTTGTACATTTGCACATTTGTACATTTGTCGGATAGAACTTAAGTAAGCTATTGCGTAGTTTTGATGGACTTCAAAACCTGCACCTCTCAGAAACAATCTTGCGTTATCGCTGTAGCGTGTGCTAGATTTTAATCTCGACATCTGCCCAAATATGTAAATGCATTTCCTTTCGCGATCATTTACGCTCAAGCAAATAAACGCAGTTACGTAAACGAAATGCGTAACACGTAAAGCCTCAGGAATACCTTTCAGAATCGAGTGCTTTTAGAGTTCCTGTTTGGTCTGGGTTGCCACTTCACACGTTCGATATGTAGATTATCTACCTTATAGGCGAACCGTGTGCAGTTTTTCGTCAAACTTGGTCAGTCCCTTGGGAAGTCTGAAATGCGCCACATATATTGCGAGTGCTAATAACTGCTAAGTGCATCAGTGTCATTTAAGTAGAGATAAGAAATGTGTTGACCATTTCTGTATCTATTTTTTTCCTTGTGTTAGCCTCTTTCATTGTGTTCAAAGCGAAATGGGGGGGGGGGACTTTAGAGAGAGAGAGAAGCGGGGAGAGGAGGTGGTTGTCGGTCTAACCGGACTGTTTATAGGTATTGATTTTAATTTGCAGTAAAAGCCTCAGCGTTTAGTGGAACACAAGAGAAGAGCCGCAGGAACAGATGACAAACGTACCGACTGTGCCTTGGCACATTAAGGCAATAGAGGACGGGCCCTCTGACTGTGCCTTGGCACATTAAGGCAATAGAGGACAGGTGCTATGGCTGTGCCTTGGCACATTAAGGCAATAGAGGACAGGTGCTACGGCTGTGCCTTGGCACATTAAGGCAATAGAGGACAGGTGCTACGGCTGTGCCTTGGCACATTAAGGCAATAGATGACAGGTGCTATGATTGTGCCTTGGCACATTAAGGCAATAGAGGACAGGTGCTACGGCTGTGCCTTGGCACATTAAGGCAATAGAGGACAGGTGCTACGGCTGTGCCTTGGCACATTAAGGCAATAGATGACAGGTGCTACGGCTGTGCCTTGGCACATTACGGCAATAGATGACAGGTGCTACGGCTGTGCCTTGGCACATTAAGGCAATAGAGGACAGGTGCTACGGCTGTGCCTTGGCACATTAAGGCAATAGATGACAGGTGCTACGGCTGTGCCTTGGCACATTAAAGCAATAGAGGACGGGCCCTTCGACTGTGCCTTGGCACTTAAGGCAATAGATGACAGGTGCTACGGCTGTGCCTTGGCACATTAAGGCAATAGAGGACAGGTGCTACGACTGTGCCTTGGCACATTAAGGAATAGAGGACAGGTGCTACGGCTGTGCCTTGGCACATTAAGGCAATAGATGACAGGTGCTACGGCTGTACCTTGGCACATTAAGGCAATAGAGGACGGGCCCTTCGACTGTGCCTTGGCACATTAAGGCAATAGAGGACAGGTGCTACGGCTGTGCCTTGGCACATTAAGGCAATAGAGGACAGGTGCTACGACTGTGCCTTGGCACATTAAGGCAATAGAGGACAGGTGCTACGGCTGTGCCTTGGCACATTAAGGCAATAGAGGACAGGTGCTACGACTGTACCTTGGCACATTAAGGCAATAGATGACAGGGCTTCGACTGTGCCTTGGCACATTAAGGCAATAGATGACAGGTGCTACGGCTGTGCCTTGGCACATTAAGGCAATAGAGGACGGGCCTTCGACTGTGCCTTGGCACATTAAGGCAATAGAGGACAGGTGCTACGGCTGTGCCTTGGCACATTAAGGCAATAGAGGACAGGTGCTACGACTGTGCCTTGGCACATTAAGGCAATAGAGGACAGGTGCTACGGCTGTGCCTTGGCACATTAAGGCAATAGAGGACAGGTGCTACGACTGTGCCTTGGCACATTAAGGCAATAGAGGAGGTCAGCTGTGCTTGCACATAAGGCAATGAGGACAGTGTACGACTGTGCCTTGGCACATTAAGGCAATAGAGGACAGGTGTCATACGGACTGTGCCTTGGCACATTAAGGCAAAAGAGGACAGGTGCTACGACCCTGTGTCTTGGCACATAAAGGCTATAGGGGCGGAATATCCGAGTCTTTGCCTTGGCACAGTGTATGAAATTTTTCATGCGGGTCTTCCACAAATCTGAGGATCTTCTTCTGGGACATGAGGTAGGGTCATATCCCAGAAGAAGGGAAACGTCAGCTACACCGCTGCGAATACCTCGAACTCAAAACTCGATGTATGAGTATCTTTGTTCTGTATATACTAGGTACAGGTAGGACACAAGTTATTAGGCGCGTTCGCAAAATTGTGAAAAGCGACTATTAGCTTCGTCATGTCTGGCTGTGTGTCCGTTTTTCCGTCCGCATGGACAAATTCAGCTCCCAATAGATGAATTTTAATGGAATATGATATTTGATTATTTTTCGAAAATCTCGATAAAATTCAAGTTTAATTAAAACCTGACAAGAATAACGGCACTTTACATGGAGACCTGTGTACGTTTATGATAATATCTCGGTGTATTATTTTTAGAATGAGAAGCGTTTACGACAAAAGTTGTAGACGAAATCAAAACACACATGTTATGTTCAATAAATTTTCCGAAAATAGTGCCGTTTATGAGATAATGTGGAAAAATATGGTAGAGCCAGACAGGCCACAGATGACAATATAATATGGCGCATGCGCTTTGCATGCTGGGTAACTAAGGCTAGAGACACACTCAGAATATGTAATACATATTGCTTTTCCGTAGCAACAATGGTTACGCGAACGCGTCTCAGTGTTACGTTATACGTACATTGCCTATCTTGTTTCGTTACGTACTTATGCTAAATTCCAGGTTTCAGTATTTTTTACTGAATGTCTGCCATGTGCCTGTGTTAAATGTTGTGTATTTACAATCAGTAACATCCGGAATATACTCGTAGTATAAATGAAATTTGACATAACTAAGAAACAAAGTAACTGTCTATTCTGCTCACAGCTCAACAAATACGGATCGAACGAATTTTTATTAATAGGTATATACAGAAAACTTACGGCATCCAATATAAAGAACAGTTCATAGCTCGCGTGATTTCAGCCTTCCGCTGCGGTTTAAATGAAATCTTCGCTCTTCTGGGATGTTATGCAGCGCAGATTAGTAGTTACTTACCGACGTTTCGGGACAATCTATTGGTCCCATCTTCAAGGGTCAAGCAGTCTATGACTTCTTGAATTTTGAAGGTAGAACCGATAACTTGTCCCGAAACGTCTGTAAGTAATTACCAATCTGCGCTGCGTAACATCGCAGAAGAGCGAAGATCTCAGTTCACATCTCATCTAATCACCCAAGTAAAAAAAATATTCTTTATTTCGTACATGGATACATAGATTGTATGACACTTTTTGTTTTGTGGTGAAGGGCCCCGCAGAAGGAGCTACGGACGCACCGCAGCCTTAAGGCTTTCTGTGCAACCCTGTGGTGAAGATGAAGAGAAAGGTCATAAGTTTTTTTTTTTCATTTTTCCAAGTAATGGAGCACCAGTGGAATGAAATTGACAGGGAAACCCGAAGTACTCGGGGAAAACCTGTCCCAGTGCCACTTTGTCCACTACAAATCCCACACGGACTGACCCGGGATCGAACCCGGACCTCCGCTTTGGGAGATCGGCGACTAACCGCCTGAGCCATGGCACGGCCATGTATGACACTTAGTTACCGTAACCGTAAGAAAGGAATGGGATGTCAATATATACGTGCATGAATGAAAGAATTGATTGGACAGTCATATATACAACGTAAAGAACATAAATCAGAGAAAAAATAAAAATGGTAGGAAGGAGAAACAGAAGTGGAACTTTACTTACTATTGTAAGTTTTCTTATAGCGTGCCGTCTTGAGCTTGAGCAGAAGGAAATGACCAATGGATCTGCTGTTGTAACCCATCTGTTCATCTTGTATCGTTGGATAGGATCAGGCCATCGCTTGTACGGATGTACATATATGGACATTATTTTATTCGACAACTGTCGCTGGTCACTTCCCTTCGGCTCGCTTAACTTATAAAACTTCGACGTGCAATGAATAACAATATTTATTATACGTGACGACTGTCTGCAAACCGACGGAAAACATTTCTAACACAACTGCAATACATTCAACCAAAACGCATGGACCCCGACTCACGGCAGATTGGAATAGCGACGAATGCTACTCTGCTGTCATGCGAAACGGTCTGAGTGAAGAGTGATGTAAATTGTCAGATAAAGAAGCGCGAGCTGCTGCTGAATCGCGTTTTAAAAGCGGTGATTCTACTTTCTCCATCAGCTTTCAACTGCCAGATTTAACAAATGGTTTTACATAATCGATTAACAGCCTATACATGCAGCTCTTCGGTAGATTTGACGCTGTTACGTACTGTATTTGACAGACCTATCACTGATAGCTCGTCCGTGGTTGCGCTGCGTAATTCTGCCAGACGTACGGTCGAGGTTGTGAACCGCTTGTTTCTTGGACTTTGCCCATCGTCTTTAATGTGAATAAAATATAACATATAAAAATGTAAAATGTAAGTATATAAATTTTACGTTACTTGTACCGTACATTTTTAATTATATATATCTTATGCAGACAAATGTACACTTTTATGTTATTTAACACAATTTTTATTATTAAATGCTGCCCAACATGTTTCTAGCCTATATAAGGCTCACCTTCAGGGGCTCTTTTGTTGAAATTACAACAGCTGTATTATTGATATATAAAATTCTTAAAATGCCGTTAGATGTACCTGGTTATTGATATCTGTAACGGTCATTCTGCTTTCACTATAGGTTTGTTGGAGGCCTACAATAAATCTATAGTGAAAGCAGCATGACTGTTACAGATATCAATAACCAGGTACATCTAACGGCATTTTAAGAATTTTATATACCAATAATACAGCTGTTGTAATTTCAACAAAAGAGCCCCTGAAGATGAGCCTTATACAGACTAGAAACATGTTGGGCAGCATTTAATAATACAAATTGTGTTAAATAACATAAAACTATGTACATTTGTCTGCATAAGATATATGTAAGTATATCAAATTTGGCCTGAAGACGGAAGAAGAGCCATCTTCCGAAACGTAGCGAATTTTAGGTTTTATATATTTATATTTTCCATTTTATATTTGACATTTTATTCACAGTAAAGACGATGGACAAAGTCCAAGAAACAAGTGGTTCACAATGTTATATACCATTGTCAAAACCTTTTACAATTCAATACGGTTGAGGCTTTTGAAGAGGCTATGGACCTGTCGCAAGGGAGACTACATAACGAGTGAATACGGTTGAGAATAAGTAGTTGTATGACTTGTAAGGGGGCGCATTCCAGCGCAGTGCCCATGCATGCTTTTGGACCTATGTAGGATTGAGTAACTGGAGCGCAGGTATTATTACCTTACGAGAAGCTCCTTAATTTGTATCTTCGCTTGCTGTTGCCTTGGTGGTTAAACGAAGGGGTAGGAGATAGGATATACGTGCAAGTCATGGTGGATATGAGAAATGCCTGTCTAATTAACTAACAAACTGGAGTACAGTCTGTCTTAGGTAAGAGTAAAGTTCACCCTAGAACAGGCCATGAAGGCCCAGAGGGGGAGTAGAAGTAGAGCTCTACTCTTTCTTTAACCTCGGCGCTAGATGGGGGTGGGTGGTCAACGCCACGTCCCGGCCGCTTTACCTCCGGGAATTACCCCGTACGCATTGTACAGGAGGCTGGGTAGGCCTCAGGACCGGTCTGGACGGGTGCGGAAAATCTCGCCCCCACCGGGATTCGATCTCCGGACCGTCCAGCTCGTAGCGAGTCGCTATACCGACTAAGCTATCCCGGCCCACACAGTCTGTCTTATGCAGGTTATATTCGCTCTGCCTGTGAAACAGTTCCCCCAGATTTATGAAACAAAATTTAATTACCGTACTCACAACAGCCCACCGCTAGATCTAGTCTATAGATAAAAGATCCGTGCCCCTATCTTGAGCCAACTGAATCCAGCCTGTAACATATTGAGACATTTGTTCACCACATTTTACGGGCTTTCGTAAAGCCATTAGGAAAAGCGACTGTTAGCTTCTTCATATTCGTCTGTCCGAACTTCTGTCCGTCCGTCCAAACTTCTGTCCTTCCGTCCAAACTTCTGTCCGTCCGTCCAAACTTCTGTCCGCATGGAACAGTTGTGCTCCCAATGGACGGATTTCCGTGGGATTTTCTATTGGGAATTTTAATAAACTCTGTCGATTGAAATCAAGTTTTGTTAAATTCGAGCAAAAATAACTGGCACTGTACAAGGAAATGACGTTTATTTACGTAACTGATCTTTGTAATTGTGACATTGTTCTCGGTGAGGTACAAGCTGAAGCCGAAGAAATAGTTGACGATTACAACACAGCAGTCGAGTATGATAAAATCTAATTCTGTTGAGCAGAACACAGCAAAGCAGAGCAGACTTGCGGAGAAAGCTTGCAGGGCCAATAACAAAGCGAGCGGCCGGAAATTTCTACCTTTATACATTTCCTAACTTGTTAATATTACCCTTCCATCTATATCTATGTAGATGAAAAACGGATGCATAATTTTAGCCAGAAATCTTTCGGCATGTATTCTGAATTTTTAAAATGCTTTGCTAGACTAAAAATGAACATACTTTTATGCAATATTTGTCTCATTTGTCCTACGTCGAGATATGGCAGGACAGTTCACGAAACTTTAACTGCTATAAAGGAAATAATTCATGCTTATAGGTACTACAGTATAGGTACTACAGTATAGGTACCACAGTGTAGGTACTACATTATAGGTACCACAGTATAGGTACTACAGTATAGGTACCACATTGTAGGTACTCCAGTATAGGTACCACAGTATAGGTACCACAGTATAGGTACTACGGTATAGGTACCACAGTATAGGTACTACAGTATATGTACTACAGTATAGGTACCACAGTATATGTACTACAGTATAGGCACTACAGTATAGACACTACAGTATAGGTACTACAGTATAGGTACTACAGTACAGGTACTACAGTATAGGCACTACAGTATTTCAGACAAACCATTACGAGTGAATATAATATTCGAATCAGGGCAGTGGAGAAAAGGAGATATGGAAGTCATGGAGATTATAAAGGGAAGATGAACAGGATCATGGGATTTACGAAGGTGAGGGAAGAAGAGAAAGAGAATAAAAGAGAAATAGGGAAGGAAGCGTCAGAAGAAAAGACTTAGCTACGGAGAGCTTTTCAACAGGCTTTGTTTAAGCATCCTCTAGAAGATTCACACTGTTCTTACTAACCACATAAAAAACATGCATCATTTGCGTGTTGCTTTGCGTGATTAATAACGAAGAAGGAAATAAGTACTAATTTTCGTTTGTTTATTTATCCTTTTTATTTTTGTGTAGCATGGCAGTCGAGTATAGACAGCATTTTTGTCAGCTTATTATTTCTTGTATGTTTTTGTCAAATATTTTTTTTTTCCTATGGCTTAACAGCCCCTAGGTGGCCTAGGCCTCCTCGTTGTTCGAGGTTTCGCGATCACACACTTTAGACACACCACAGTCGGTAGGACTCCTCTGGACGAGTGATCAGCCCGTCGCAGAGACCTCTACCTGACATCACACAACAATCACAAGAGACAGACATCCATGCCCCGGGCGGGATTCGAACCCACAATCCCAGCAAGCGAGCGGCCGCAGACCCACGCCTTAGACCACGCGGCCACCGGGATCGGCCTTTGTCAAATATACGTGACATAATGATAAAGAACATTTTCATTCATAAGATATTAATTCTCATCTCCAATAGTTCCAAACGAACACTTGCAAGGCTCAAAACATTGTCAAAGTACTTTTCTTTCTAATGCGCTCTAATATCTGAAAGTAACATCGATTTTTTTAGGTTCTCAGGCCTTCAACAGCATCTGCTTCTGATGAGGCTGCTGTTAGAATTTAGACCGGTACGGCTATTTTCGAAAGAGCATTGTTTTTTTGGAAGGTTTCCAGGCTTCTCCCTTTTGCTCTTCTGGTAAGAGCAACACGTAGATGAAGATCAGTATGGAGCATTGGTGGAATGATATTTACAGGGGAAAACCGAAGTACTGGGGAGAAGAACCTGTCCCAGTGCCACTTTGGCCACAATAAATCTATATTATATTTAATGATTCAGTTCGTACTGCACAGAGAACACTGCACTTCCACTAGACAGATTGTCAGGTTGATGTTGTGCAGGGAAGTGATAGCTCTTCATTGTGGGAATTACACGGAACGTATAGATAAACTGTGCGGGTAAAAGGCAGACATTTTATTGTTAAAGGTGGCGGCACGTTTGTAGTAATCACTAGACGTTAAATAACTAATATTAATAACGTTTTGTTTCGAAATAGAGATTATGGAGCCCTATAGGCCGATCCCAGTGGCCGCGCGGTCGCAGGCGTGGGTCTACGGCCGCTCGCTTGATGGTATTGTAGGTTCGAATCCCGCCGGGGGCATGGATGTCTGTCTGTTATGAGTGTTGTGTGTTGTCAGGTAGAGGTCTTTGCGTCGGGCTGGTCACTCGTCCGGAGGAGTCCTACCGAGTGTGGTGTGTCTAAAGTGTGTGATCATGAAGCCTCGAACAATGAGGAGGCCTAGGCACCCGAAAAGGGGCTGTTGAGCCATTGGAAAAAGAAACCCCTATAGTCCAAATTACTAAGAGTTTTATTAATACTACAAATGAATACAAATAGAATGTAACAGTGATATGTAATGTCCAAATCCCGAAACATCGTCCTGGCCTTTTCTATATATATATATATATTATATATATATATATATTGGGATTTGGACATTACATATCACTGTTATATTCTATTTGTATTCATTTGTAATATTAATGAAACTCTTAGTAATTTGGACTATAGGGGTTTCTTTTTCCTGTGGCTTAACAGCCCCTAGGGGGCCTATATATTATATATATATATATATATAATATACCTCAACCAGTGGTCATTTTTCGACTTAATATTGGTATAGCGGCTGAGTGAGGACAGTGTGTGTGACCAGATCAAGTATCTAACGTAGAACGTGCAAACACAATTCTGAAGATTTACGGCTTCTCACTTCCACTACTGAAGAAGATACATTCGTCAGAGAATTACCAAGGGGGAAGGGGGGCTAGAGAAGAAGTGGAAGGGTACAAGAGTGACTGAGAACCGAACTTTCTTTTTGTTCCTGTTCTTAAAGAAAAAGTGTGATCAGTTTCATGCTTCTAAATGTGCTCCATCCAAATGCCCCCCCCCCATTTCATTTCTCACACTCTCCCTCTCCTCTTAAGAGAGAGGGAAATGTTTTATTTAACGACGCTGTCAGTTGCTAAGATTCTATAGAGTCGGTTATTGAAATGAAATATGTCTACTGAACGTTGGTGGAATAATACTGACAAGGGAAAACCGAAATACTAGGAGAAAACCTTGTCCCCATTGCCACTTTGTCCACCACAAATCCTACCTACATCGATTAATTTTGGATCGAAACGGTGCCTCTGAGGTGAGAGGCCGGCAAGTAACGGACTGAGACATTTCACGGCCATCTCTTCTTAAAATTTGTCACGGATTTGCTTACGAAACCTGTGGTTGCTTTAATTATACAAATATTGCTGGTAATTGAGATATCGTAATAGTATGATTTGTTAATGAGTACGTCATACTGTTGCATAACATGATAATGAAATCCTTAACACCTTTGAAGCCGGTGTGGCAGTGCAGCTTCTGACGTGTGTTCAGCGGCGTGCGGTGCGGAGCTCTGTCTGCATAATGTCCTTACTCAGCCCAGGCAAATGCCGGATTTATTCATTCCGTAGTATGTCTTACGACGGCTCCGTAGCCTTTCCAAAGCGAGTTCTCCACAGAGTGCGATCTAGTGCTTCCTGCTTCAACTTGCAGGTTCCTCTCCTTTCCTTAATGTCATCCAGTAGCTGCTTACGTTTTCTTCCTCGTCTTTCCGTCATTTCTATTCTTCCTTCTAACTTTCCCTCAATCACGTGTTTTAGAACGCAATTTCTACGCAAGATGTGACCAATCCAGTTAGCCTTTCTTCTTTTTATTGTATGTACGATATTCCTCTCCTCCTTGACGCTGTGTAACACTTCTTCATTTCTCACACGATCAGTCCAACTGATCTTCTCCATTCTTCTCCAGCACCACATTTCAGAACTTTCCAGGTATTTCTGATCTACTTTCCGAAGTGTCCACGTTTCAGCACCGTACACAACTATGCTCCAAATGTAGCACTTTACTAGTTTCTTTTCCTAAAATTTAAGTCCAATTTTTTTGGTGAAAAGATTCTTCTTGTTGAATGCTGCTTTTGCCATGGAAATCCTGGATTTAATTTCGCGTTCGCATCTTGCATCATTTGTTATCATGCTACCCACGTAGCTGACATACTCACATTCTGCGATTGTTTTTCATCTATTATAATCTGTATTGGGGATGGTTGCCTTGAGATTCTCATTACCTTAGTAATGTCGGGATAGATCTGAAACTAGGCCACATTCGCTTCCCTTCACATATTTTTCAATACAGAAACGTCCAAACATTCAACAGTATACATATATATGTAGCGACTATCTAGGAGCTAGATGGTCAGGGTTTCGAAGTCCTGCAGGAGCAAAAGATTTTCTCTCCTCCAAAACCGTCCAGACCGGGTCTGGGGACCACACAGCCTCCTGCTCAATGAGTACCGGGAGTAAAGCGGCCGGGGGCGTGATGTTGGCCACTCACCTTCATCTACAGCTGAGGTTAAGAATGAGCACAGATATATATCTACCCCCACACCTCCAATATGCCTTTATGCCGTGGATGTGGACAATTTTACCTGTACCTAGGTATAAGCATTTCTAAATCGAATGTAACTGTGAATTAAGAGGTTGGCACTCAGGTTTCGTATTTGGGAGGTCTTAGAATTTAAATCTTTTTTCGTAGCAGACTCAGACATATGTAATTGAAGGCTTCCGCCTTGGTCGTAATGTTGCTTAAAATGTTTTGGGTTGTTGCCCGGCGTCAATTCTAAAAGAAAACAGCAAGTCTCCTTCTCTGCCACTCAGTCACACCCAGTGAAGACTTGGTACCGGTTCTTAGAGTTTGGCTCCCCTTCCTCCCGTCATGGACATTTTTCCATCCGTGGCTACAGCCAGCAGCCATATATATATACCCCCACCACTTCTTACCCAGTCCCTGTCAGAACCTATCGCAACACACTACACCTCCCCCTTCCTCCTGATTGGCTCGTCCATTCAATACTATCCATTGGACCCCACTCCTATATAAACACATGTTCCTTAACTCCTGGCCTCCATTTTACCTTTTTACCTGAGACCCTGAAGATGGGACAAACAAGTTATCCCGAAACGTTGGTCATACACCAAAAATTGACGCCGGGCAACAACCCAAAAAATTTTAAGCAACAGACTCAGTCATATTATCGGTCTCTGAAGGCAGGTAGATGGAATTACACAAAATGTGGTTAGGATCGCTTCCTTCCTTACCCTTTCCAAACCATCATTATTTAATTACCCCACTACTAGACAATGTGTTGACTGAGATACCGACAGCGTCGTTAAATATGCCAAGAAATTATTTAAAGCTACGACAGCGCATATGTTCAGGGACAACAGGGTTCACATATTGGAACGAACGAACACTTTTTCTGCTTGAGAAGCAGATAGTCGCTAAGATGGTGAAGAAAATTTCAGACGTTTCGTGAAACTCGAATAAATATTTACTTGAACTCTGTTGAGCTTTTTCTTAAACATATGAACCCACTACACAGCCTAACGCCTATTTTTTGAAGATTCATATTAATATTATCCTCTTATCTATATATGGTGGGCTCTCCAAACTTTCATCTTTTCTTCATATTTCCCAACTGCAGTATTCTCTCTTTACCCTTGTATGATGTGCACCCTGTCCACCTCATTATTCTTGACTTCATCGTTTTAAAATTTGTTAAAGGGAGCAAACTATGAAGCACCTCATTAGGTAATCTTCACCACCCTTCTGTTACTTTCTGTGACTTGCGTCCAACGTTTTACCTACATTTTTTTTCTCAAATATAAATATACGTTCTTGCATTAGGGTGAGAGCCCAAGGTTCACAAAGATATATTACAACAGAGAACACCCTATTTCAAATAATTATCTTCTGAGTTGTAAGACCATGTAGGATAATAAGTTTGTTCCGACGTTTCGGGGAAACGTGCTGCCTCCATCTTCAGATTTCAGGTGGATGGTGAAGTAATTGGAAGTAGAAAGATTTGTCGATTAAATAGGAAGGTTTTAAAGATATTGGCCAATCAAAACTACGGAAAGATCTATTACCTCTTCCATTTCCGTATCTCAGATTGGCAACAAGCCTATACAGCCGACGTATTTTCCTCCTCTCAGTCACTTCAATATGCCCCTGAAAAAAATGCGTAATCCTGAAGATGGAGGAATCATATTTCTCCCAAACGTCGGAACAAACATTGCGTAAGAACCCACCTTAAAAGCCTCAAAACTTATAAAATTAAAGTTTCCTGTTTCAGGTTAAATAGTCTATTTTGTGAGATGTCAAGTGACATTTGTTTTTGCAGTGAAGGATGTTTTTGGAATTGTCTGTACAGTGGTCTTTACGCTTTATATACGAGTCCAGAGGAGAAGGGTCTGTCAGACGGTACAGAGATGAAGACGTCGAGGGGTGAGCCGGGAAGCTGGAATGTAAGGGAGAGCAAATTAACGTTCAGGATGAGGGTTGTGACGAGAGGTGGCATAAACTCAGGAGGGATGAATTCAGATTCGGTTAAATGAACGTGAAAGGATACCGAACGAGGATTGTAAATATGTTCTCACGCCGCTAAGTTAAAAGTCACTTTCTAATATAGAAGAAAGCCATATTGTGTAAAATGTAATTATCATGGTTGTTCATTTAGAGTTTTCGAATTAATTGTCTTCGTCTTTCCCGAAATTTTATGGGCATCTGTGCATGCAGGCAGGCAGTAGTCGGAAGATGATTTGTAATTAAAATGTAGGTTGAATGATTATTAAAATCACGATATTCCAGTGTACGTAATATTAATATTCGCCGCCTTGAGAGTCTCATTCACTGAAATTGTTTTCTGACCTGAATAATTATCACAATAAAAATTCCCTTTCAGCGCAGCTTTTCAGTTTGTTGACTTACTATGTTAAGTTGTACAGGGAGTTTAATTTAAAATTGAATGCAGACTCGCAGCAAGTTTAACGTCCTTACCTTTCCTCATAAAATAAGTAATACATATACAGTAGGCCCTCGATTTAACGGACCCCGATTTAACGGACTTCGGATTTAACGGACAAAAAATTTCTGTCCTAAAGGAAAAATTTTAGAATCTTTTTTTTTTTTAATTCGCGAATAGAGCATAGATAGAATAGATGTTTTAGTGGCGTGTATATATTACTCAATGTACATTATAATAATATTTTATTCATACTCGTACATTATAATAACATTTTAATACATCCTGTATATTGTAAGTTCGTTATTAATATATATTTTTAAAATACATTTGATTTAACAGACTTTCGGCAATAGCGGACACCCTTCCCCCAATTAGTCCGTTAAATCGAGGGCCTACTGTAATATACTTAAATATAACTTAAATAACTAACTTAAATAACTTAAATATATACGTAAAAATAACTTAGAATAGGTGCTGTAAATGACCTCGTTCAACTCCCAGACATGCTTGTCACCAGGTAAACAGATTATTAAATACTGTTTGAAGTTATTGTCTAGAAATTGCCGAGACTGCTCGGAAAGTTTAAAGGCAGATGCATGACTCACACTCAATAAGTCACACCGCCAATTCTACTGCACACTGCGGTAAATTAGACACACACTGCACTTTAAGCTGCTGTCTGTAACAGACGTGTGCAGCACAGTGTAACGCACATTTATTATTTTTTTTTTTCGTGACTATCCAGTGCAGTTTAACACAGAGGATTTTCATTGCCGAAACTCATACAAGGAATAAATCGTACGAAATTTATATTAGGGTTTTACGGTGCTTCAGTTTCTTCGAAACCAAATGTGTGTGAGAGTTGAAGGAGGTCATTTCCAACGCCTACTCTAATATGCGGTAAGTTTATATTGTTTATACAGGGCATACACAAAAGAATGGTGCGGATTCAATAGTATTCACTATTGAAACCGCACCATTCTTTTGTGTATACTCTGTATTATATGCGGAAATATAAGGATAGCCGTGCGTCGGGTTTCGGTTTTAAATTGAACTCCCTGTATATTATAACGGATCGACTACATTTTTCAGCTCGTGCGAGCCATCCTCATGTAATAAGTAAAAGCTATTTTTCTTCAGTTAGCTCTTTGATATTATAAAAATGCTATTAGAAAAATCACTTAACGTAGTAATTACATCCATTTTTCTTAAAATGATCGTATTATAAGCCCGATTAGTGAAAAGTATTCAATCTCCGTAATTCTTGAGTTGTGGAACGTTTTAAAAACTAGTCATCCAAAAGGAAAATAATTACAAAACCGGAATTTAACGCACGATTTCGTAGCATAACCCTTCCAGTAAAGAGCCAGTGTAATTCGTGGGGACGCTTGATCTTCCATACCGAATCTGTCCAAATTTGAAATGGCTACAAAACATATAAAGGTAAAGCAATCTCATTACAGGCCTGGACAGGCCCTTAGCGCTCCAGGAGGTCGAGGCTCCCAGGTTTTTAGACAATCGGCACATGAAGGTGGTAAGGTTGTCAGCCCTACGCACCGGCCGCCTTTACCCCCCAGGAAATATTCCTGGTACTCATTTCTGTTAGAGGCTGAGTCGACCCCAGGGCCATAGTGCGACCGAAAGGATTGTCAATGAAAAATTCCAGTGACACCATCGGGACCACAAAACATGTATTAGATAGAATATAAATGTGTAATGTATGTAGACAGATCTTTCAGCCCGTCGCTAGTAGCTCTACAGGCTACATTGTCCTGGTTCTATTGCAGTTAAGTAACCTAAGAATTAGTTGCCGATGCCAGTGGCCGCGCGGTCTAAGGAGTGGGTCTGCGGCCGCTCGCTTACTGGGATTGTGGGTTCGAATCCCGCCGGGGGCATGGATGTCTGTGTCTTGTGAGTGTTGTGTGTTTGTCAGGTAGAGGTCTTTGCGACGGTCTGATCCCTCGTCCAGGGGAGTCTTACCGAGTGTGGCGTGTGTGAAAAGTGTGATCGTGAAGCCTCGAAAAAATGAGGCGATCTAGGCCCCCAAGGGGCTGTCGAGCCATTGAAAAAAAAATTAGTCAATAATACATTCAGTTTTAAAAAGTGTAGAACAGAGGCAGATCTTTTTTTTTTTTTCACTACCTTCGATTTCATCCTGCACGATCCGGGGTTCGACTCCCGGCAGGGGTAAGAAGTTTTTCTTCCTTCTGAAACGTCCAGATCGGCTCTGGGACCCATTCAGCGTCCTATTCAATGGGTACCAGTGTTCTTTCCAGGGGTGAAGTGACAGGGGCATGACCGTGGCCATTCATCTTCATCTGGTGCCGAGGCTAAGAATGAGTGGAGCTATATTTCTACTCCTCCTGTATGTTTTCGTGGCGTCGACAGGACAGTTTCACCTCTACTCAACTTTCTACCGAGTATCCATGAGTGTAGCCAGCCCTGAGTCACGCTAGAAGTCTGAACAGCTGGTGGAGTGACACTGCGGGGCGGTCGTAAATAAGCATTTGGCCTAATGATATTAGGGGAATTTCGTGTGTGGACGTATTATCATGCATATTACGTCACAGGTCTTTTATACTGTGCGACTTTTTTTTTTACATGCTATTTCCCTGAAGGGAAAGCTCATGTATAATAAGCTGCACCACTTTTGATCTGATATTACTCTACGACTATGTGAAAAGATCGCCTCTGTCCTCCGTAAGCGAAGTTAGTAATCAAGACGCTATGTTTCCCGCCTCATAGGACGCTAAAAGTGATAAGACGCACCCTATAATTAGAAAGGTATTCGTTCGGATTTAGCATAGTTTGAGCTTCCAGCGTTAAGAGGCGCGGTAATATTTCGGGAACTTTTTTCAGGGGAAAAAAATGCGTCTTATGGGGCGGAAAATACGGTATATGAAATTACGTTACGAGATAACTATGATAGTTTAACACATCTAAACACATAATTTTTATTTTAAAATTATATTTCCTCCGAAACGCCCAAACGCGCTCTGGGGCCCAACCAAGTTCCCATTTACTGGATACCGAAGGCCATTTCTTCGAGGGGGGGAGGAAGCGACCGCCACATGAGGCTAACCACTTTTAACTAGTGACAAGCTTAAGAACGAGTGGAGCTTTACCTCCACTCTCCCTGTATGACTTCGTGGAGTGTGTAAGAACATCTTTACCCATACTTTAGTTCTAAATATACGGTTTCCTGCGAATCGACACTGTGTAGTCTCTGAGTGACAGTGTTTCTGAGGAACCTGTTGCCTCCATCTTCAGGGCATTTTACCTTGAGAATCAAGGCCTTAGTTTACCAGAAGAACGCGATTCTTTCGTGAGAATCTCAAAATTCATAGAAACTGAAGACTGAAGTCTTCTGGGATAACACGCCCTGTTGACTTGTAGATAGTTAATGGTATTTTGAAGGCATTATGAGCTTTCGAAACGTCTGTAACTATTCCCCAGTCGACACGGCTTTAACATCCCATTAGACTTGAATCTTAAGCAACAACGCTGCTAGAAACTGAAATTGTTTATATAAATTAATTTCTTATTCCCAAGTAATATGAGTGTAACTGGACCTTAATGTAGCGACTGAGTTACTGACAATCCTGCTTGATATTCGATATGGCTGGCATTTCATTATGGGCTAACCTGGATGCAGCTTTTTCGTGGTCTTTCTCAGTTTCTTCATACATGTTCTGAGGAATGCCTTAAACCCCAAAATTTCTCCCTTCCTCGTCCTGAAACACTATTTAGACTTTGTATAACCCATTAAGTTGATAGAGTAGTATTAAATATAATATAAAACGGTACAATTAAGGTCACAATATCTTAATTATTTACAATCTATGGTGTCTGACAGAATATGTTTCTTAATAAATATTTCAAAATGCTGGCAAAATAAAAGTTTTGTGTTCTTAAAATATAGAAGGTTTACTTATATATTTATCATACCAACTCATGCACAATTTTACTATATTATTACTTCACCCCTATACGTATTTCGGCATTCAGAATGCCATCCTCAGGGGGTCACAGTGTTAAAAGCATAGACTATACATCGATTGTATAAAATGTTACATCCGTATGAGTAAAATGAGTAAAAGTTTATACAATCTATGCTTTTAACACTGAGACCCCCTGAGGATGGCATTCTGAATGCCGAAATACGTATAGGGGTGAAGTAATAATATTGTAAAATTGTGCATGAGTTGGTATGATAAATAAATAACTTCCAATTGCTATAGAATGCACGGTCAATATAACGTAAAAAATAGAAGGTTACATTTAAATTCAGGACTTGTCTTTAAATACCCTTTTACTCGGCTAATGATATACCGTAATACGCATCGTTGAGTTAGTTCTGATTCCTAGAAAGACAACCCACTTATTTTCTCCAGCAGCTTTGCGCATTGTTCTGCCATTCACTGCAGAGATAATTTGTGTTGCTTCATGTTGTGAACTTCGGAGTTATGACGCCGTGTGAGCTGACAAATTCGTGTCAACTTGTCGGAGAAATATACTGCCTCTATTTTTAGGATATAATCTAATATATTGTATTCTGATTTCCAAAAGTAAAGCTTCCTACTATTCTCAGTACAGTCGAACTCGGTTATAATGACATCGGTTTGTGCAACACCTCGTCTATAGCGTCAGATATCGTGTGGTACCAGTTAATTCCTCATTGTTAACCATAACATCATATTCCTCGGTTATAACAACACTCGTTTATAACGACACAAAATATTCAGTCCCTTTCATGACGTTATAACCGAGTTCAGCTGCATATGTTTCCGCTTTTAACGGGCTTGCCCTTTACCTGAAACTCTAAAAGGTCATGCCATTTAAGGTCTTACCAAAATCTTTCCTCCTTCCTGTGCTGATAATCTCAAAGTTAAGAAGAAAATTAAATGGAAACATGGCTTCAAAATTGGTGAATTTGTGACATAGCTTCAAAATGTTTAGCACAGAAGAGAATATGTCTGTCATTGAATGTAAGGATGGTAATGCAAATGTAATAATAACGATATTTAGATAATTGGCTTTACTGGTCACTGTTAGCACCTGTAGAGGTAGCGTCACACATGGTCGCTTTACCCCCTGGTGATGTGCCCCCAGCATTAATTAAACAGGAAACTGGACACGCGATATAGGCGATTAGATGGGATAGCAAAGAGAAAAATCTGTCCTCTCCCCCTCACCGCCTGGAATGGAACCAAGATCAATCGGGCATGAAGCGCGTAGGCTATCACTATGCTGACTGAGCAACCTTTCTGGAAAAACATTAATGAAATAACCCGCACTTTGTTATGAAGAGAAAGAATGAAATAAATTTAGGCCAAATCTATCAAAATGCTTATTCAGAAGATGACTGTGATTTTGTGTCAACAAATCCTTTCATTTGACGGACTGAGGAAGATAATTGGTCCCTACTGTGCACTCCAATCCGCCATTGGACTGTCTCCTGATCCAGTTAAATCCTGTCCATATCCTCCCTCTCAGTTTTAAGAATATGTCGTTTCCATGTAATAAGACTCCACTTATGCCAGATGAAAGGTAAAGTTGCCCGTGCCAACACCATGAAGGCACACAGGGGCAGTAGAAGTATACATCCACTCATTCTTAATCTCGGCCCTAGGTTGGTGGTAATTGGTCAAATTTACCCCCCCCCCCCCCCCCGGGCGCTTTTCCCCCAGAGATTGAACTTTCGGTGCCTATCGAATACGAGAGTATGTGGACCCCAGTGCCGATCAGAACGTTTTGGAAGAGAGAAACATTCCTTGCTCCTGCCGGAAATCGAAACCCTGACCATCCAGTATGCAACCCAGTCACTACACCGAATACGCTATATTGCCTCTCCACTTATGCCGAATAGTCTCTGAATTTTATCTGCAATTTGAGGTTTTCGGGATAGCGTAATCAGTGTAGTGACTAGGCTATGGGATGGACGATCCGGGGTTTGAATCCTAGCAGGAGTAAGAAATATCTCCCTTGTCTATAGTGTCCAGACCGCCCACCCAACTTCCCATTCAATGATTACCGGGGCTATTTCCCAGGAATGAAGCGGCCGGGACGTGAATTTGACAACTCACCTCCATCTAGTGTCGAGGTGAAGAATTAGTGGAGCTATATTTCTACTCCCTCTATATGCCTTCTTGGCGTGGACAGGGACAGCTTTTATTCATTTCTCGTGTCCCACATAATATGAAACACAAATATGTGATGTGCCGCTCGCTTACTGGAATTGTGGGTTCGAGTCCCGCCGAAGGCATGGATGTCTGTCTCGTGTGAGTGTTGTGTGTTGTCAGGTAGAGGTCTCTGCGACAGGCTGATCCCTCGTCCAGAGGAGTCCTACCGAGTGTGTTGTGTCTAAAGTGTGATCGTGAAGCCTCGAAAAATGAGGAGGCCTAGGCCCCCAAGGGGCTGTCGAGCCATTGAAAAAAAATGTAATGTTGTGGCATCAGCTGCTTCGTATTTGAAGTCCTTCATGTTCGCCGCAAAGGAAGTACGAGATAGACACTAGTCATATGACGAACGTATTGAGAATATTTCACACGGGAATTTATTGGCAGCAAGGGACAGACGAGGGGAAGGACTGCTATAGCAGTTTGTCCAAGTTTCCTAATTAACTCTCAGCTAGCGTCGAAGGTACGCACGCACGCACACACACACTCCGGTGCATCTAGTGACGGGCGTCATGTCTCTCTCTCACTCCCTCCCCGAACCACATCGGCGCCACTCCGGTACAGCCAACCCGGAACGTCTCCTTTCTACTCCCTCTAGAAGGCCTTTAATGTATAAAGTCTTAGCTTGCTGTACAAGTCTGTGGCATTACACCAGTAACTTACACAGGCCTAAACTAAACCTGTATTGAAAACACAACTCAGGCTCTTAGACAAAGGCAAGACACGCACAGCCCAACTCTGAGAGTGATTAGTGAGTTACTTGATTACGCTGTGTTAACTGAAGATATTATTAGCGTGGAGTAAAATGCGAGCATGTGCAGTGGCCTATTTGAGAATCCCCACGCTGGGCTATGAGAACAGATTGAAGCCATACAACATCTGACTCAGGGCAGAAGCTTCTTCGGCCAGGATTTCAATCACAAGACTCCTGTTAGACAAGTACCCGCAGTGCGAACCCGATCTGTTTATTGGTAGGCCTATGTGGCATAATGTAGGGGTTGTTGTGCCTGATATAAACTACAGTCGTGTTCAACAAGAAACCTGTAATAGAGATTATTGTAAGAGAAATTACCCCGAGTGATATTCATACAAGAATCTCTGATAAGAGTTTATTGCGCCCGATATTACAGTGTCATTTATCCGATAATTTTAAAGTACAAGTTGCTCTTCCCGATATTACGCAGAAGCAAATTTAATTTGAGAAAGAGAAGTGAAGGTTTCCTTCACCGATATGAACTACACTTGTAATTATGTGCTGCTGCTGCTGATGATAATGATAATAAAAAATTGATGGTTATTTGGACTCATATGAACATTAATTTCACTTCAAAATAAGATCTTAATTATTCTGTCCTATATGAAAGTTACATTTATTTTACAATGTAATTGGATATTATTGTGAATGCTATGGAGTAGATTGCCGATCCCAGTGGCCGCGCGGTCTAAGGCGTGGGTCTGCGGCCGCTCGCTTACTGGGATTGTGGGTTCGAATCCCGCCTAGGGCATGGATGTATGTCTGTTGTGAGTGTTGTGTGTTGTCAGATAGAGTTCTCTGCGACGAGCTGGTCCCTCGTCCAGAGGAGTCCTACCGAGTGTGGTGTGTCTAAAGTGTGTGATCGTGAAGCCTCGAAAAATGAGATGTCCTAGGCCCCCAAGGGGCTGTCGAGCCATTGGGGGAGGGGGGAATGGAGTAGAGTTTCAGTCATTCGATAGCGTTTAAAGTAGACTTGTCAACGCCGAATCTAATAAAAGATTTTCCAGTAATTTTGCGTTTTGAATATGCAAATTATTTATCCATCAAAGTTCTTTGTTGCATTTTTCCAAAATGGCATACAGACAGAATAACACAAGTAAAATATCGTCACAGATCGTCTTCAGTTTCACGATAAGAAGCCATAATATTCTGCAGGATACTTTAAAGCGCAACTGAACAGAACTGAGCACAGCGGTCGCTGTACGGCAAAGATGTCGTCCGCTCTACGGCAAGCAGTGCCGCGATAGGGAAAGGACGTTATTTATTATGTGTGAATATAAAGACATACTCAGGGCAGGATTTTTACATAGACCTTTGACAACATTACAGTCAGTCCTCCACGCAGAATTGCGTCAAGTACGCTAATGTGTGGCGAGTGTCAAGGAAAAAGTTATATTAAGAACTTTGATATCTGAGAATTCAGTTTTATTTTATGCAAGGGTTAGTAGATTATGTCTAGAACTGATCCTCAGGAAATTTGCATCCTGAATTTGTGACGTTTCTTTTAATTTGTCCTCTTCGAAACATAAAATATTGAACAAATTTTTCTACCGAATATTACATCCTTCATAACTGTTTCGATGAAGAAATACATTTGTCTATCAATTCAGAATATTGTACATTAATTTTATTATACTTAATTAAAAATATGTTACTTATAAAAATATCAAATTAGGTGGGCAAATCAAGGATGAGAAGATAGGCCGGGAAAATATCTCGCAAAGGGAGATGAGGAATTGTTTTAGGAAACGTCAAAAAAAGACAAGTTATGAGAGACCTTGACGTGTACGGGAGGATTAGTATTGAACGTTATACATTACGATGCGAGCTGAGATAAATTTGCTGAAGATGGGGACTACTGTTTTGCTCTTGTGAAGAGGATAATCAATTTTCCGGCTTACTTGAAGTCGGGGATTTCTTGTCGAGCAGAGCGACTCTTAGCTTCTCAAGCACTCTACTGTACGCAGTTATCATCAGAGTTAATAACATTAATTATTATATATCAAGATTCAGCCAGTCTGTTACGCAGCCTACTTGTGTTCATATTTTTACTGATGGTAGATACACTAGGAGAACACAGAATTCCGAGGAAATCGAGCTGTTCTTTCGGAATTTCCGAAGCGCAGAAGTTGGCCTATTTTTGTAACAAAAATTTGTGTTCGAAGTCTAAAATACATATTTTTTTATTGGTAGAAGGAAATGGAATTTTGTTAACACTTTTGTTTACCGCTGTGTGGTAATGCTACATTTGAAGGGACAAAATACCGCGAGTTTTTAATAAAAATTAAATATTGTTGTTGTTAAATTATGATAAGTAAGGAGATATTACGAAACCAAAGAACCTTTATTTACTCATTAGAGCCAGTGATAGGTCGGGGGTCGGTGGGGAAATAAGTTTACGATGCGTATATTTTGGGGTCCTTATTTTCAATTGCAAAAAGACAAGTTCAGATGTAGCGGTGCTGCCATTCCACTACTTTTCCACATAGTCTCAGCCTTCGACGATTTATTAACCTACTATTGTTCCTATTTATTTGTATTTGATTTGTTGTTTAGGCGGAACTTATAATTTTACCAAAACTGTGTTAATTTTTCACATTAGTAATGCCAGTGCGGAAGCTATTTTTCATAAAACTGGAACTGACCTCGTCATACGACGGCGTGACATTACTCACGCGCCCATCCACCCGTTTTCAATTTTTCCTAAATACGCTGTCTTAATATAACATCTTAACCCATGGGCGTCCAAAAGTTTACGGCAAAGGGCCATAGCCATTATTATGGGCTGTTTCGCGGGCCGCACGTGGAAAAATAGCAGTAAGTGGTACACCTAGCCGCCTAAATTACATACTGTGTAATTTTTATAGTATATACATAATTTACAAACATGGCGGCTGGGCCGCGGGTGGGAGACACATGTTTTAACCATTGAAACCCTGGTTGTTACATCACTCACAAACTAAGGTCTACCTTAATCATGGAAACCCCGCCACTAAAGCAAGAAAGTCAACCATGACAATCAGAGTGTGACTCAGTTACTCTGTCAACAGTCAGTCACTTATTCACACAAAGGACAAGTTATTTTGTGTATTTAAAGTGCCATATTGCTGTCTTTAGAAGGTAAATGAGTGTAATTAGAACTCCAAGTAGGCATTAATTCTTCGTTGCTACTTATACCCTCTTTTCTGTGTACTGAACTCCGAGGCACCGACGTCAGGCGACGTGGTCTAGGTGTCGTAGCACTTTAATTAGGCGCACTGGCAAAGCATTGTTTCAGAATAATATCAGTGAACGGTACAACTTCTGAAAGTCTTTATCCCTGTGCATCAGCACTGGTAACAATACACGATTACATAAAAATGGTGGGGTGGGGGGGGATCTAGTGAGCGGCGCTGCATGAAAGTAGAGTTGTATTGTGAGTTGTGACGTGGTATATATGGGCTGGAGAGGTTAGGAAATGGGAGAGGGTGGTAGAGAGTTTAGTTCAGGGTTTGGGAGAGTTCGATTATTGGAAATGCAGTGAGGAGAGAAAACTGAGCGTGAGTTTGGAGATGGCGGATGTTGCAGAAAGGGGGGTTTTGGAGAGGGAGCAGGAATGGGGTCGGCAAGTGGAGGATGAAAAATCTGATGGAAGAGAAAACTAGAAAGGCAAAATAAAAAAAAAAAGTATAGAAGGGAATAGGGGTGAAGCGAGAATACGGGACAAAAAATGGGAGAAAGGTAAGAAAATGATAGAGATAAAAGGTGGCTGACGGAGAGAGACGGAAAGTATATGGCGCTTGTGAGAATACAATTTGTATAAGAGAGAGAGAGAGAGAGAGAGAGAGGAAAAGAGAAAATACAACTTTTCCTGCAGGCATATTTGCCAAATGTGAATCAGTGAACACGGCGTACTGAAATATGACGTATTTTAACGTGCATTTTTCCGACGCCGTTGGCGTGCTGTTCTTCTCTGTTTCCACTTGGCGAATGCTGACTCTATCTGCCATCCAAACTTTCTTCATTTTCGCTCTAAAAGCATTTAATTTTTGTAATAATACTCTTACGGCTTATGCATATGTTTCATGGATTTTTCTCTAATTTCTGTCCTGTTGTTGCTCTTACTTAGTTTAATTAATTAATTTTTATCTAACTAACTAAAAATGGCGCACAAGTTTATGAAAATATCTTTAGTCTTAACTCACCGTGCATTTTTATTATTTTAGATATACACCAACAAACATACAGCACGCATTGCCTATCGCCGTTCTGCATCAAATTCCATCACAACCAACACAGTGCAATGTATGATCTTCTGTAACTTCTGGAAGTGCGAACACATCTTTATATAGTAGACGCAGTGAACAGTGTTTTTTTTAACAAGTTATAATTTTTAACAAATCATCATTTTAACTATAATTTATGACTCATGTTTTTAACTTATGAACGAGTGTCTTTATGCTCTAAAATAGTGCATAATTTTACAAGTGTCATCAACAGATCCAGCATTTGAAAAGCACTTTTTATAAGGAAAACCCCCGATAATGGCTCATAAAGAGCTGAAACGCGTGTAGGGTTAAAATCATGATAAGGAGCTAATTTGCACCTTTATTAATTTGTGCATTTTGTTGGTGTATATCTAAAAAAAAAAAATTATGAAAATATATTACAAAAGTATTAATACCTTCTACATGTTTCGGCCACTCATGTAGCCATCTTCAGGGAGGTGCGTTACGAAGAATGAATACATTGAGATGTTACACACCAACGCACATGGAAAATATTACATATTAAAAATTAAATGGTTTAAAATACGTATTAGAGTTTAAAATATGGATAAATGTTTAATTAAACTTGTATCTCTACCATCTCAATGTATTTGGTTTTAGTGACCGTATCTGACTATTCAATGCACTGATATGGATCGTGTAATATTAATCTTTATCAGTTGCTTTCTTATCTCCTGATGTTGATATTCAGTTTTACAGTTTATGTACCCTAACCAGTAGTCCCGCTGTACTACGGGGATACTGATTATTTGCTGTATAATGCAGCAAATATAACATTTTTAATAATATTACTTCAGGATGGAATCAGAGCCGACTTCTGAAACGTCGTCTATATAAAGTATAACCCATACAGTGGACAATGTTCAAAGTAATGTTCTTCTAATGCATCAGATACTGTCACAGACATAAAGAAAATCAATATATATTCTTGAAGAAATTATTTTGCTTTTCCCACTGAGTGTTCAGTATGTCCTGATATTGTCATGTGGATGAGGCCCCTAAGGGGTTTATAAGGACTGCCGCATACAGCTGATCTTTGTGGTCTTCTCTTTGTACGTCTGCACCTGTGGCTTTTCAGGAAAGCTTACACGTCACAAATTTTTATCTTTCTTATTTATTTATTTATTTATTTATTTTTATAATGGTAATAGTTGTTTGTCAATATAAGTTTTAAAACTTTCGCGGCGACATGATTCAATGTAGTCTTCTCGGGCGCACAGCCGCGTCAATTCGTTTGAATACAACGTTTCGGGACTAGCTCCGTCCCCATCCTCAGGCAAAACTGATTTTGCCTGAGGATGGGGACGGAGCTAGTCCTCGAAACGTTGTATTCAAACGAATTGACGCGGCTGTGCGCCCGAGAAGACTATATTGTTTGTCAAATTACACGTACAGTTCTCCAGGGATGTGGGCCCTAACTCCAGGATAATTTGTATGGGTGTAAAACTTCTTAGACTTAAGAAAAAAACCCTAAAGGTATTTTTTCTTTTCTTTTCTTTTGTTTCCTTCATTCTTATGAAAGGGAATGATAATATTCGAAAATAAGGACAGGAAGTAACAGTCAACTGAAGAAAATTACAAAACTGGAAGCCTTGTAACGTATACTTCTTGCTCAATAATATTAGTGCAATAGAAATAAGTAGAATGAGATAGGCAAGGCTGGTAGTATGAATGAGGAAGATGAGACTGCATAAGAAACTTTAGTCTGGAAAGCTGAAGGGAGACATAGGTATAGGTAGGACAATGATATTAGAATACATCTTAAAGAAAAACTTGGAAAATTGTGGACTGCATCCATGTGGCTGAGATTAAAAACTAGTTGCTGGCTCTTGTAAACATCGCAATGAATTTTAGATATACACCAACAAAACGCACAAATTAATAAAGGTGCAAATTAGCTCCTTATCATAATTGAACCCTACACGCGTTTCGGCTCTTTATGAGCCATCATCAGGGGTTTTTCTTATAAAAAGTGCTTTTCAAATGATGGATCTCTTGATGACACTTGTAAAGTTATGCACTATTTTATTTAAGTTAAAAACATGAGTCGTAAATTATAGTTAAAATGATAACTTGTTAAAAAAACGATAGCTTGTTAAAAAACACTGTTCACTGCGTCTACTATATAAAGATATATTCGCACTTCTAGAAGTTACAGAAGATCATATATTGCATTATGTTGGTTGTGATGGAATTTGATGCAGAACGGCGATAGGCAATGCGTGCTGTGTGAGTTCTTGTCATTCCGTTTATTACGTCGTAGTGTGTAGTCTTCCTGATGATGTGGTATAAATTAAGAGGAAGAAGAAGTGGTTCTGGTGCTGGTATGGTGTGGGGTTGTGTCTTGAAGTGTACCCGGTGAAAGTGAACTGTGTTATGTGCATTTTGTTGGTGTATCTAAAGTAATAAAAAATGCTCGGTGAGTTAAGACTAAAGATCGCAATGAAATTGAAAGTTTCATAAATGAGAAGGAAATTCTCCACTAGTTCAGAGTTTGTTAGCTTCTGAACAAGGAACAAGGAAATAGTATAATATAGTATAGTATACTGCAGTATAGTACAGTATAGTATAGTAAAGTACAGTACAGTATAGTATAGGTCTCATAAGAGTATACTAGTGTTGAATCAAGGAGAATGAGATGGTCGGATACGCATGGCAGAAAAGTGAAATGTATACAGGGTTTAGTGATGAAACCTAGAAATCAGAACGCTTGGAAGACCTAGACGTAGATGGAAGGATAATTTTAAAAGAAACCTTAAACAAATGGGATAGGAAGGTGCGGACTGGATTTATCTGGCTCATGATAGGGGAAATATGGCGGAATCTTATAGACACGGTAATGATCCTTCAGGATACATAAAGTTCAGGGACTTTTTGACCAGTTGAGGACCTATTAGCTTCTCAAGAATGATTCTGATACATGGGATTGGTTAGTTAGTATCAAATGTATTCGAAGTCGGATAGGATATAACAACAATGAATTAAATAAATTTTTAAAACAAAAAATGTAAATAATTTTAAGGTTGTTATGTAGTTAGTAAAATGTTACCTTTTTTATGTGAGAAAAATTAAATTCAGTATTTATATTATAAGAAGCCTTTTGACTCTTGGAAAACTTTTTAAACTCTAAATTCTAATAACTTCGTGTACTATTCTAACAGCCATACTGTAAGTGATGGATTTGCAGATCTGTAATGATGCTCACTCCCCTGTGAATGTCATATTGATCATGAATATTGCATCGAAAGGGAGGAGGAAGAAAAACAGTTGTGATGTATAGATTATCCGTGTAAGATTGTAAGAGAGAGAGAGAGAGAGAGAGAGAGAGAAGTATTTTATTTAAAGACGCTGACAGTTGCCAAGTTTTTGTAAAATAGGTAATAGATGAATGAAATATGCCTATGGAGCATTGGTGGAAAGATACTGTTAGGGGAAAAGAAAGTGCTGGGAGAAATTCGTTTCTACTAAGACTTTGTCCACCACAAATCATCCCAAATGGTGTGGCGTGGGATCGAAATCAGGCCTGTGTTGTTAAGAGGCCGGCCACCGCTTAAGCGAGGGGACGCTCCTAACATTATAGCATCCACCACCCACTAAACTTCATGTGAGAAAAGTTTGTGTAGAAATATGACCATGATGATTCCAGTAAGTTTCCGCTGTACGTTTCGGCATTTGTATTTCTAAGATGAATCACATTAAACTACGAATGAAATAAGTTGTAAGAGGCTGGCAGTGTGGAATCATTTATTTACTAATCGCGTAATAACAGAAAATACGTGAGAAGTGGTGAAGTGGTGAAGTGGATCCCGATTTAGTAGTTTTGGTTACAGCACGTTAGACGTTAGCTGAGCTCTCCGAATGAGGACACCCAGCCACGTCTTCCAGCTACTCACCGCTTGACAAATTGCCGTTTAGTCCAGGCATAGTCCTCAGAGCCTTGGGGCGGAGAACAGAGAGAAAGGAGGGGAAAAGCCAGTGCACGATGAAGCAAATTGAACGAACGCGGCGAATGACGTAGTGGTGCAAGAAACGGAAGGCCCAAAGGTCACAGTTTTTTTTTTTAAATCTAAAATTTGGAAGTGAAAAGTGAAAAGAAATGAGTCCAAGCTGTTGCAGATGGTAAATAAATAACATCATATATCAGAGTCTTACTTGGGAAGGGATACAGGATTTTTATGTCGAATTGATTTTTACATAAAGTGTATTCCGGTCAATACACATGTGATTAGACAGTTATCTCCAACTAATTGCACTTCATAACAGGTGTATTGTAATATTTTATACTGAATCTCTTCCTACATGTTTCGGCTAAATATTAGCCATCTTCAGGGAGAACATATTTACAACGGAATATTATACTAAGTATGATACTATATTACCTATTATCAATAAGTGTATATCCTGTTTCAGCAATTGAATTTGCTATCAAATACCAATCTATTAATTGTTAAAATTATTAAAATGCTATTTTGCCGATCCCAGTGGCCGTGCGGTCTAAGGCGTGGGTCTTCGGCCGCTCGCTTACTAGGATCGTGGGTTCGAATCCCACCGGGGGCATGGATGTTTGTGTTGTGTTTGTTGTATAAGGACAGTAGTATGGAACATAAGTGGCATGAAGGACAAAAGGATTTAAAAACAGTACAATAATGGCTCAAAGGGGAAAAACCCCGGACAGGCAAAAAAAAAAAAAAAATCCCACCGGGAGCATGGATGTCTGTCTCTTGTGAGTGTTGTGTGTTGTCAGGTAGAGGTCTCTGTGACGGGCTGGTCCCTCGTCCAGAGGAGTCCTACCGACTGTGCTGTGTCTAATGTGTGTGACCGTGAAACCTCGACGAAACGAGGAGGCCCAGGCCCATATAGGGCTGTCGAGCCATAAAAAAAAAATTAAAATGCTATTTATGCTTACTGGTATAGTGACTAAAAGTAATTAACAATTAAAATTATACATATCTATCATTCGTTACACTATTTCTTGTGTGTTTAACTTCCATCCAAACATCTATTTCTATACATAATAATCTACATTTTAATTGAGTTTGGTCCGTGCTCTTTAACTGACGGTGTGCACTGTACGAGGGAGCAGTTAAACACACAGGCAACACTGTAAAGTCGTTTGACAACAGAGACAACATGCTAATTGAACCTTACCGGCACAGTACTTATATGTATTGGCTGTTTTAAATATTCAGTGTTCTTCTTCTGCATTGACAAGACATAATGTTTCCTGAAGTTTTGGCAAAGGACGAGACCACGCCATTATCTTATGCACGGTATTTCTTTTGTTAAACATAGAGTGTGAGTGGCTTCTGTGACACTCTGTATATGTAACAAGGACAGTTTCGGCAGTTTACTGGTAGAAGCCAATTCGTCCACGACAAGTACCACGTATGATTCCTACACATCATATTCTATTTAATATGTTGCAATGAAAACTTCAATTTATGAATTCTAATCTAATGTAACCTAATCTAACCTGAACTAGCCTAGTGGCGCAGCTACCATTTAGCAAGATTATGCAAAGAATATGGGCCCACGAGCCCATCGCAACAAATTATATTTTTACGCTAATAGAACATCACCCACTGTTGGGGCAAATTCGAGGGTATTCGCGAGAACTTAACTTCGCGCTAATAGGCTTTAGCATTGTCAACCGTTTTCTTTATTTAAAAATTTTATGGTTTGCAGACACACATGGAGAAATCGAAAACACGGAGTTGGGCTTAAAAAATAGAACTTAAAAACTAGAAAAGAAGGAGTTAAAAACGTTTCCAACATTGATAGGTTTATTACGAGAATTATCGATATCGAAATGTTTTGTTGGAAAACCAGGTCTGTTTATGACAACTTTATAAAAAGTGGCCATTTGCCTCGCTGATATGACAGGTCCCATCGGTAAGCTTTTCACAGGGGCACAGAAATCCTAGTTACGCCACTGATCAAATCGAGCTGCACCTGATCGTACCTACCGTAACATAATTTCGCTTAATTCTCGTCAGTCACAGTTTGCTGCACGCGAAATCGAAGACATGAAGTACAACGGTAGGGCTATGTAGAGATTAATGAACGCGTCTGCGCATGCGTAGGGAGAAGCGAAGGATTTCAGGCATCAGTCTTAAGACGATTTAACCGACGGACGCTTTTTATGATATCGGAGCAGTTCGTGGATTGTGACTGAACATGGATCCGTCAGGAGTAAAGAATGCTACCTAAAAACCGACGTTGACACCTAACTGACGCCGGCGTCGAACACACCTCCAAGGACGACCACTTGGAATGTAACGAAGACAGTCGCAACAGTGTACGGTAGAAGCCAATGTATCTACAAGTCGAAACCACACCAATCATAATCCATTTAAAGTGACGTTGTGGGAATCTTAACTCTTGAGCCCAAACGTTATGTGCTGTGACCACATGTTACATACATAACATGACAGAATCTAACATCGCTTTAAGCGTGTCAAACAAAATTTCTTATAGAACAACAACTTGCCTATTTAGGCAATATATCTAGGGTTTGTCACGTCAGAGAGAAGAAAATTTTCATGCCTACCCCTGCAGACGATGGCAGAGGTTTTCCACTCGGCATTCCGTTACTGTCCAAATATATACAGTGCAGTCTCGATTCTCCGGGTCCCGATTGTTCGAGGTTCCATTTCATCCGAGCCTATGCGCTGTAGACAAGGTCGTTTCAGTGTTGGGTACAGAATCCAGTTGAAGTGCGAATTCTACGCTACATAAAACAGCAAAAAAAAAAAAAAAGAGGAAACCCCGACTGATATTCAAATCCTGCAAAGATGGCGTGATTTTGCAGTAAAAAAGCCATCACAATTTCAACGGCAAACTAGCATTAAAGATTTTTGTTGCTTCTTGAATAAGAGGGAAGGTTTTGGTTTCTCTACAGTTTAACTTAATAGTGTATATTCTATTATTATTCTACTGTTGTGGTGGTTTATGGCGCAAGAGTCCATTATCGGGCCGTCTTCAGCTTTCGAGACATGATGCTTACGGAGAGAGGTTGTTAACCCCTCGCTCAACCCCCAACTTGGGGGACCAGGTGTTTGTACTTATGACCCCCGGAGATAGGGTGGTCCAGCTCTACCCCTAGGTATTGGGTATCTCGGGACTTCAGAAGCGACACTTCCCGTACTCGAAATAATTGCGAGCCCTTCAGGAATTTTACTATCGTACTATTGTATATATTGATGGTCTAATACAATGCATTGTACATAGTACATATTAATACAATGTGTATGTCATACTATAAACGTAATCGTGTATTCTAAATTGTCACAATCCGTGTAATACGAGCTATTCGGTAATTCGAGGCAACCTCGGTCCCATTCATCCCGAATTATCGAGATTGTACTGTAAGTTCGTTATTTGTGTGATGGCATATTAGGCTCCGTATTAGGCCTGTTAGGTCTGAGTGACGTAACAACATGGTGGGAAGTTTTCTTGATGTACTTTCCATTCTGTTGACGTTTATTCATTAGTGTTATATCCGTAGTCGGTACAGTTCAGTCCAATGCTTCTTTTGTGACGGCACTTAACGGTACGGCGTTCCTGCACAGGTACTGACGGTGGCGCATTAGATGAGTATTGCGTAGTTAGAACTTGGGGAAAATACATTTTGTTTGTCGTTTTTATTCCAACAGCATTATTACAATATGAAACAAGAATACAAAGTTTTATTTCATGTGTGTGTAAAACAAAGAAAAGGGGCATTTCCAACTTTATCTTATATCTAGGAGTGTGTACCGACATATTTTCAGGCACGTTTGTAAAACTGCGAAAAGCTACTATTAGCTTCGTCATTTCTGTCTGTCTGACCATCCGTCCGCATGAACCAACTCGGTTCCTACTAAATGGATGTTTACGAAATTTGATATTTGAGTATTTTTCGAAAATATGTTGAGAAAATTCTAGTTTCATTCAAATGTGACAAGAATAACGGGTACGTTACATGAAGACCTACTTGCATATATAATAATATCTCGCTCAATTCTTCTTAGAATGAGAAATACTTCAGACAAAAGTTGCAGAGAAAATCAAAACACACATTTTATGTTCAATAACTTTTTTTCCGAAAATCGTGTAATTTATGAGACAATGCGGAAAAATATGGGACAGCCGGACAGGGGAAAGATGACAATATAATACGGCGCATGCGCTTTGCATGGTGGATAACTAAGACAAGAACACAGACGCACACTCATAATATTTAATACATACTGCGTTTGCACGGCAATAATGGTTAAGCGAACGCACCTTAATGTAACGTTACACGAACATTGCTTGTCTTTTTTTTTGTCGAGGACTGTGTACCGTCACTTTTTTCTTTACAAAAAAAAAAGCAGTGGTGCTCTCTGCCATATGACTCTGAATTACAGAAAAATCGAAATGGAATATGTAATTTTTAAATATCTGTTGTGAGTCCATGACAACTCAGTCTCCTTCCTGAACACACCCTCGAATAAATCTATTTTATTTACATCAAGTAAAACAGAGAGGGGTATATTAAGTCTGTGATGGAGTCTTTGAACTTTAGTTGCTACAGTAAAGCGATGTAAAATGGAGAGTATAACTTCGATTTCTGGTAGATTTGAAAATTTGTCCCTGCACCCTTGTCTCTAGTAAGTCTTTACGTACCGTGAGCCCTTACCTGACCGGAATCTGAGGTCTTAGCCTAACTCAAATCTTCTGTCTTAACTATAGAATTCAGGACGATAATTTTGTCACTTATATGCTTTCTCTGCGCAGCGCTTAGAAACAGGAATACATATTTTATTGTATTTTCCTTCTTCTGTTTCTTCTCCATGAATAAATTCCTGAGTTCTCTCCGATCTAGATTTGCTTTCCAGACCGAGAAATATGATGGGTTTTCTGTTCACTCCTCGCCGGCTGTCTGTTCTCCCGTCTCTCTTGTCTGCCTCATCCTTCCACTATTTCTGTGTAGCTCTCTTCTCTCAGTTGTACAACTTCAGTCATTTCTTGCTCTACTTCAGGAATTTAGACTTTGCAGTACTGATGTCTTGGTGTGACAATAATCTCAGCATTCCAAAGTCATCCTTCATACTTGAGCCGTTAATAAGTCACAGCTTCTTTGAAATACTCAGTAAACCTTAGTGTCACTTTCAAAACAAGGTAATAAATTCATTACAGTATTAAGTTCTTTAGTAGCTAATTAATTCTGTGAAGCAGACTTTATTTTTGGAAAGCTGATAATGTCTCAGATGGTCAAGAAATTTCTTCTCCCTTTTTGAACCTTCCTATCTAACCCTAGATGTCGCGATTATTTTGTGTCATTTATGTTTCCCTATTAAAATTATATATGCTTTTCGCACTGTAAAATATGCAGATGACGTTGTGCTGCTAGCTAAGGGAGAAGGGATGCTACAGGGCATGATTCATAGACTAATTGAAATTGGAAAACGCTATGGAATGGAAAAAAATGTGGAAAAAACTAAGGTGACGAGAATATCAAGGCAACCATATCCAATACAGATTATGATAGATCACAAATAGCCGGAGAATGTGTAATACTTCAATTATTTGGGTAGCATGATAACAAATAATGCAAGATGTACACGTGAAATTAGATTCAGGATTGCGACGCCAAGAGCAGCATTCAAAAAGAAGAAGGCTCTTTTCACCAGCAAATTGGACTTAAATTTAAGGAAGAAATTAGCAGAGTGCTGCGTTTCGAGTATAGCTTTGTATGGTGCTGAAACTTTGACACTTCGGAAAGTAGATCAGAAATACCTGGAAAGTCTTGGAATGTGGTGCTGGAGAAGAATGAAAAAGATCAGTTGGACCGATCGTGTGATAAATGAAGAAGTATTACACAGAGTGAAGGAGGAGAGGAATATCGTACATACAATAAAAAGAAGAAAGGCTAACTGGATTGGTCACATGTTGCGTAGAAACTGCCTTTTAATACGCGTTATTGAAGGAAATTTAGAGGGAAGAATATAAGTGACGGAAAGACGAGGAATAAGATGTAAGTAGCTATTGGATTACCTTAAGGGAAAGAGAAGATACTGGAAATTGAAAGAGGAAGCACTAGATCGCACCCTGTGGAGAGCTCACTTTGGAAACGGTTATGGACCTATCGTAAGACAGACAGCAGAATGAATAATTGAATGCCTCTCTCATTTTTCCATTTGTGTTATGTGTGGCACACTGTACTCCTTAATTCCTGACACTTCTCACAGTGTAATTTTCTACATCATCATCTTATGTCCTCTCATTTAAGTCAAACTTTTTTCCTTAGTACCGTTCTGCCAGCAATACTTGGCGCGAGAGGAACTTCTACACCCACAGAATTCATCTGGTTAAATTATATTTCAAGTTTCAAGCCTTCTGGTATGTAACGCCATGTCGGTTGGTAAGTGGTTACCGACGTTTCGGAGGATCATACAGCCTTACCAGCGACACGGTGTAACATCCTAGGAAACTTGAATCTTCAATAATACCGCTTTGCGGACCTGCAGTCTAGCAAAATTCTACTATATCTACGTTTTTTTATGAAAGAAGTATAATAATAACAATAATAGCTGACACCGTGATGTTAATATCTGGTGTAGAAATCGGGTAGGCTGTTAAATACTGACAAGTCATTTCGAATAACCGATATGTACACACTATTCCCTCGTTCATACGAGTACTACAGGGTGTGTTTTCGTAACTGTGTGTGGTATAGAAACCTCAATAATGAGGCGGTTTAGGCCTGAGTTGGTCTGATGCGCCACAGAAAAATAGCATGCGCCTTTATGCACGTATTTCCAGCTCAACGCATTGATTTTCGACGCAGACATTCCTTGGAATAGAAGTTATAGAGAAAAATAAAACACATATTTCGTGCTAAATACTTTTTTAGGCGCGTTCTCAAAATTGCGAAAAGCGACTATTAGCTTCATTATGCCTGTCTGTCCGTCTGCCCTTCCGCATGCAACAACTCAGCTCCCACTGGACGGATTTTCATGAAATCTGATATTTGAGGATTTTTCGAAAACCTGATATTTGAGGATTTTTCGAAAATCTGTTTAGAAAATTAAAGTTTCATTAAAATCTGTGTTGTAAGTTTTTGTCTTACATTGCCTGCCATGATCAATGGATCCGAAATGTTTAAAGTGCGATAGTGATGAAAGTGGCAGTGGAGGAGCGCGTGAATATTATGCCAGCACTTCTTATGACTGACACAAGGCTAATTGAAATATAATTTTACGCCATGTCTGAAGCTCATTTAAATAAATAATTCAGAGAATTTTGAACAGATTGGAATAACTGAATTGAAACATTTTTGAGAGTCTTTTTTTAGCTTATCTGATGAAATATGCCTACATGCTTCATCAAGGGTATTAGTATGTCACATGTAATTGAACGTGCCGAAAGGGCATGTTACGTGTTATCAGTTGGAAGGTAGACTTTGTCATTACGCCGACTGCCACCCATGTTATCGATCTGCATTTACGTCACCAGACGTTCCGTCGTGTGAATGTCATTTTCAGGTGAATTAATTTACCTGACTAATGCTTTAACATTAAATATTGTATCATATTCCATTTTATTGCTTACCTACGTAAATCTGATGTAAATATTTCTGCATGCCCTAAGTGTGATAGCCGCGATAGCGCAGTCGGTATAGCGACTCGCTACGGGCTGGACGGTCCGGGGATCGAATCTCGGTGGGGGCGAGACTTTTCGCAGCCGTTCAGACCGGCCCTGGAGCCCACCCGGCCTCCTATACAATGGGTACCGGGTATCTTTCCCAGGGGTAAAGCGGCCGGGGCGTGGAGTTGACCACCCACCCTCATCTAGTGCCAGAGTTAAAGAAAGAGTAGAGCTATACCTCTACTCCCCCTGTGGGCCTTCATGGCCTGTTCTAGGGAGAACTTTACCTTTTACCTATGTGTGAGGAACAGTCAGAAAATATTATTACGGCCGTCCGCCCACATGGCACAGATCGACTCTCGCCGGACGAATTTTCTTTAAATTTCAGATTAGGGTTTCTTACTAAAATTTGGTGACAAATCCCATTTTTCTTTAAAATCGGACACTTTACATGACGACCTATGTACGTTTGTCTCGCCGTGATTGGTCTTTATATTTGAGGCAGACAGTTTTCCCCGTGAGATACGCGCCGAGGCCGTAGAAAGAAGTCTTACATTGTGTTGAAATACTCAATGCCTTTATACATTTTTACCTTTTGCAGCAGTGTATAAAATAATGCTACCAAGAAGGTACACAATTTATGAATCACAAATATTTAAATTTTCCTACTTTTTTCGGCAATTTCTGTCGCCTTTAGCAGCAGCAGCAGTAGTAGTAGTAGTAGTAGTAGTAGTAGTAGAAGGATATCCCTGAAGATTGCCGAGAGGGCCGAAACATGTAGAATAAGTTAAATAATAAATTTATTTGTGTTTCACGAATTTGTGCACCTTGGGTGCATTATCTGACTCAGTGTTTTCTTAAAACTTTTGAAGGAATTTTACATTTAGAGACAATAACAGGGCGAAGGCTGACATTGCCTAACTTGTATAGCTTTTCTTCTGAGGGTCAATATTCTTCGAACGGGACGAGATATTCGACTCCAGTTAAGTCAAAGCCAACAAATACACAAGATAATTAACAAGTATAAAATGTATTTACAACCCTACATATGTTTCGGCAAATAAATTGCCATCCTCAGGGGGTATTTATCAAAGAATTACAAGTGCGTACTGCATCCAAATACACGATAGGTGGTTTTACAGTACAAGTATATACGCAGCTCACAATGTTTAAAACATATAGATGCATAAAATTATAAAATTAAAATAATTTATTCTGTAATCACCGTGCATCTTGTCACAGTCACTATTTACATACATCAACTGGATGCAACTTTATTTAAAAAACTGTATAGTTTTTTAAAACATATTTAAAAACTTTAGGCAAGGTGAAAAACCTTGCCTAAAAGTGAACCAATGAAAAAGACGTTTTAATATATGCAGTTCTAACGACAATAAACCCCTAAAGATGTCTCTATAAGAGCCGAAACATATGTCGGGTTTTATAAAGTTTTTAAATATGTTTTAAAAAACTATACAGTTTTTTTAAATAAAGTTGCATCCAGTTGGTGTGTGTAAATAGTGACTATAAAATTATAAAATTAACAATAATACGTTATGTCTCAAGTAGTGAGTATAAATAAATATGCCTTATGAACTCAGAGTATAAAATATATAAAAATAGTTTTTCATGAATAAATATTAGTATTTAAAACATTATAATGGTTTTTATAAAGTGGTTATTGGCCATGCATACAAGCGTGTGGTTGATCTGTTGTCAATCCTGTCCTGAAAGATATAATATAAATAAGCACTTACGGGAATATGTTGCCGAAACATATGTAGGGGTTGTAAATACACTTTATACTTGTTAATTATCTCGCGCATTTGTTGGTTTTGACTTAACTCACGATCAAATGCACGGTACATACAACGTAAAATATTCGACTCCAGTGTTTGCTACCAAACAATGATATTACAAAAGTAATGAATTAAACGATCCCATGATAAGAGTGGTGAATCAGAAATGCCAATCCACGATATTTCATAGTTAGATGCATACCACTGGTTTTGCCTTTAATGATGAATTATGTAAGCGATTATAGGAACTTTACTGTGGAATGCAGCGGGGAATAACGAGATTGCCTTGGTTTCTGTGCGTGCATATTCCACGTGGGCTCATCCCGTACAGAATATATAGCGTGGCTGCTAAGTCCCAGCTGCGCTTCTCCTTTGTGAATCAATAGCTTATTTTGAACGGAATAGCGCATACCAGCTGCCTTATCGAATGAAAATGTTGGTTAAGCAATGTCCTCATGCGCGGCGCCTTTTCTTATCTCATCCGCGACTCTGAATGTTCTGACTCATAAATTGCTCTTGATAGGGCCTACACTGAATTTGCCCCCGACTACTCGTCTTCTTTCAAGTTCGCCTAATTTGACAGTCTGCTTGTGTTATGTGCCGCTAACTACTGTCTACAGCAGTGGTTCCCAAAGTTTTTCGGTCCACCGCCCCCTTGGTTCCATATACACACCCACAGCGCCCCCCTACCTTTTTTAAAAAAACATAAATGTGTTTTTGTTTCCACTTCTTTTTATATTTAAAAAACCGTTTAAATAAAATTATAAGAGTTAAACGTAATGTTTTATGTGTTAATTAATAAATTAACATTTAATATATTTTTATGATTAACAATAATTCTTCTAGCAATAGTTTATTAAAACAATAATATGTGCTTGAATAAGATTCATAAATTAAAATACTAAGAAATTTAGTTCATTTTTTATTTTTAACACAAAAATTACTTTATTTGAATTTTATTATAAAAATAAATGACTGCTTGTCTACTAGCGCCCCCCTGTGATAATAACAGCACTCCCTTCCACCTCTCGTACCTATTAGCGCCCACCTCGGTAATCCCACCGCCCCCCCCCCCCCCCCACTTTGGGAACCACTGGTCTACAGTATATACAGCGTCATTAAATAGCGCAGTCATCCACTAATCGGTCCGCTTGTCTAAGGAGTTAAAGCTTTAAGTTTATCGTGTTACAGGGATAATTTGCTCTTACAGCATGGACTAGAAAGAGGATTGTTGGGAATAAGCAGCCGCGGACAGCCGACAATAGGTGATACTCGAAATTTGGATAGGGCAGGGGTTAGCAATTCATTACCTTAAATAATTTAGAACATGCCCGCAGAGCTGTTACCGGACAGTTTGGGTTCGAGTCCTATTCTTCGTCTTGGTAGACACCCTAGTTTTATTTTTTGGCAAAACAATTTGAACATCTGGCGTAGGAAGACGCGACTCAAAAAGGAGGGTCAGACCGGCAGCCATAAAAGGGGGTGGGGGAGAGTAGTCAAGAAACTAAAAGGACTTGCTGGCTTTTGTCAATTCCCGTGTGTTCCAAAATTTAGAAAACAGACTCTTTGTTGAGAAACCTTAATACTTGAAATTGAACCCCCATAAAATTTAGTAGTGATGTTACCAGCTATGTCTCATAAACAGCCATCTGTAGAACGAAAACTGCGAAGATTGGGATCAACTAGTTGTAAGAGAACACAAGACAGGCTCGGTTGTTCATCTGGTGGAGTTTAGGGAAACAAATTAGCTGTCCCACAAGATTGTCGGCTTCTGCTCAACTAAAATATAATAAACGAAAACACTTTGCTAAAAATTGTCAATATTGCAGAAGTGAATTGTATTGAGTGCTACGAAATAATAATAAAGTGGGGAAGTGTTTAAATTACCAATTGAATTTTTTTTGTTTAATATTGGAGTGCAGCGTGCAGTGTAGGACGGTAGTCTGTTAACGTTCCACACGACAATAATCCCTGACGATAAGACATCATACCTACCGAACCTGACTAGTTGATTACCAAGCCTGTGTTTTCCGTTGCCTGCGGAAAAACACATCTAGAGACGTTGAATCTAGAAAGGACGGTAGCAGAGCGAAGCACTTCTGTTGCTTTTGCTTGACCATGAGAGTCATAGGAATATTCCTAACCTTGATGACCATGGTAACAAATGCAACCGTAGTAAATATTGGAACGCTGGTAACTCTGGTAACAAAGGTAGCCGTAGTAACTATGGGAACGCTTGTAACTATAGTAACAAAGGTAACCACAGTAATTACTGGAACGCTGGTAACTGGTAACAAATGTAGCCATAGTAAATATGGGAACGGTGGTAACTATGGTAACAAAGTAGCCATAGTAACTATTGGAACCCTGGTAACTCTGGTAACAAAGTAGCCGTAGTAACTATGGGGACGCTGGTAACTATAGTAACAAAGGTAACCATAGTAATTATTGGAACAGTGGTAAGTGGTAACAAAGGTACCCATTGTAACTATTGGAACACTGGTGACCTTGGTAAACAAAGGGACCTTAGGGACACTGTCAAGCTTGGTAACCATGGTAACAATGAGAACCAAAGTAACCACAGGAAAAGGCCGTGACGTGGCTGAGGCGGTTAGTCGCAGGTCTCTCACCGCGGAGGCCCGAGTTCGATCCCGGGTCGGTCCATGTGGGATTTGTGGTGGACAAAGTGGCACTGGGACAGGTTTTTCACCGAGTACTTCGGTTTTCCCCTGTCAATTTCATTCCACCGGTGCTCCATTAAAATGGAAAGGCAGAAAAACCTCTTCATCTTCATCACAGGGTTGCACAATAAGCCTTAAGGCTGCGGTAAGCCCGTAACATCTGCTGCGGGGCCCTTCAATAAAATGTAAAAAACAAGGAAGAATAGTATCCTTGGTGACAAAGGTAGCCGTAAATGTACGTAGGGTTTCCTGTAAAATATGTTACTTTTGTAAGATTTTTAACTAAAATTTTAATGCCGATAAAATTACGTAAAAATTCGCAATGTAGAATTTCACGAAAAAACCGCCCGATGGATGTCGATTTGTTTGCTATGTGCGGATTGACAGAGAGACGGACAAAAGAACGAGCGAAGGAACATGACGAAACGTGACCGACACGTAGTCGCTTTCTGCGACTGATTTGCGAAGGTGCCTGAAATGCAGCATGTTGACCAAATGTTGCACGGCGTCACGCATTCAGACGGATTCTTCCTCAGGACGGAAGCAACGGAAGCTTGAAATGAGATCATTTTATACGTCCTTGACTGCTGATTGTCACGACGGACGGTATTTTTGGTACACAAGGGAATCAGATCAGCATGTAAGACAGTAGAGTTTGTTGCCGATAGGACGCCGTATACAATACATGTGATTACGTAAGAGGACGCCGTATACAATACATGTGATATACGTAAGAGGACGCCGTATACAATACATGTGATATACGTAAGAGTGTGAAGCAGTGTCACTGTGACATGCATGGGAGAGATGAGATGCATACAAAATTCTTTTTCTGCCAACCTGATGGGAAAAGACCACTCAAGAGACTCTTAAATGCGGATGTGAGTGTAATGTTAAATTGTATCTTAAAAAGATCTAAGCTGCATGCTGGACGATCCGGGGCTCGATTCCAGGCAGAGGAAATATATTTTTCTCTTCTACAAAACGTCCAGACCGGCTCTTGGGCTCACCCACATTTCTTTCAGTGAGTACCGGGTGGCTCTTTCCCCGGGGATGAAGCGGCCGGAGCGTGAAGCTAACTACTCACTTTCATCTAGTCCGAGGTTAAGTCACTACTCACCGCAAACTACGCTGTCCCAGCTCCTAAAATTCCTACTGCTCTCAAGGTATGGGCTGAAACAGCCATGGAAAAGAAGACGTCAGGGGTTCTTCCCAGAACTTATTGTTTGTGTAGGCTAGAGGTGACTGCTACGTCATTCCTACTGAGAAGAGTGAGCCAGTGGAATCCGAAATTCGTGACGTCATGGGAGTCATGATCAATACGACAGGCGCTGTGCGCAGCGTGCCGCAGTATTGGTTAACTCTGCGTGTGTCTTTCTCTGATTCTCTTATTCTCTGTGTATCTCTCATTCCATCCCAATTCCTCTTCCTATCCTTGAATCTCAACTCTGTCTTCCTTTCCACGCAGAACCCCAACATTAGCCCAGAGACAAAAGAAAAAAACGTGGAATATGACCGACTTCCGCTTTCGTGCTGTAAAAGGATTCCATTACGTGGCTGATCTCAGTGGCATTTCACTTAATTCCACTTATGTTATTGAACTCGGGGAATCTGGCTTTCCTGTATCAAACACTGGGTGTCTTCTGGAAACCTATGAAAGAAGGGGCTAAGTTTAACAACTCCTGACAGCTCCTTAGCAAAACATTCTTCGCACTAATTACGTCAACCGCCGTTGTCTGGCTGCTTAGTGGATTAACAGCGAACTACGATCGCTGGCGTGAGTTGTCTGCTGTCTTTACTTCCGCACTAAATCCGTAGCATCGAGCTGTCACTAATGACGTGAATGGGGAGTCTATCTAATCTCTGTGTATTATACAACTACAGTAAGGTCACATTTTATTCGGAGAGACGCGTCCCTGAAGACTTCGTATAATTCAACATTCGCTTAATTTCGAGACTAATTTTTCCCATAGGCGGAAATGTAAAATAGGGGGAATGCGTTCTCAGAGGGCGTAAACGTACAACCGTGGTAGCGTATTCTTGCTTTTAAACACGGCGTTTAAGCGTAATGTAAATAAATAAACAATAATTTCAGGCTTCCGCCGCGATTTTGATGTAGTCTGTGGTCTTTTGGGTAATTACACGGCGTCGTGTGGTAATTATTTACCGACGTTTCGGGACAACGTGTCGGTAAATAATTACCACACGACGCCGTGTAATTACCCAAAAGACCATGACGATTTTTCTAATTGATGTAGCACACAGCCTGAAAAAAAAGACTGTAAAATTTATTTTATGACATTTTAGTGCTATTAATGGCATCTTTGATGTAATGCTTTTCTAATTTTTTTTTTAATGTTTTAGGCTTGCATTTTTTTCAAATTTCAAATTTTCAAATTTTGCGCGTAAAGTGAGACATTATTAATATTTTTGTGTATCGCATTATTTCAAAGATAAAGGTAAAGTTCACCCTAGAACAGGCCATGAAAGCCCAGAGAGGGAGTATAGGTATAGCCCTACACTTTCTTTAACCTCGGCGCTAGATATGGGTAGGTAGTCAACACTAGGCCCCGCCGCTTAAGCCCCGGGAATAGCCCGGTACCTATTGTATGGGCGGCTGGCTGGGCCCCCGGGTAGGTCTGGACGGGTGCGGAAAATGTCGCCTTCACCGGGGTTCGATGCCCGGACCGTCCAGCCCGTAGCGAGTCGCTACACCGACTGAGCTATCCTGGCCCACGTCGAGTTATTTCAAATTCGCATAAAAGCGACCGCACTGTACTAGAACAAAAACCTTGAAATAGTTGCGATTACAGGCATTAGTATTGAATTTGGAGTGTACAGTATTTTAATAAAACCAGTTTATATGCAACATATTTTGTGTACGAAAACAAAATTAAAAGTGCCTAACCTGTACAATGGTTCTCTTAAATACAATAAAAGTAGATGGAAGCCAGCTGATTATCAATATAGAAGACCGTGTGTCAGTGACATATTGAAAGGAGTTTAAAATATGTCAACCACTAAACACAGACCTACATTACGTAACTTATGCAGAACCAGTGACCGGAGTACCTACTGCTTGCTGTACCACTGAGTTGGCCTGTTACTCTCCGTCACTCAGTTGTAGATATACCACCCATGCCAAGTTTCCACGAATCTTTCAATTATCGACTTTTTCTCTGTTCCCTTTTTCCCTCTTCTTTCCCGTCTTATACACTTATACGTCCATTTCAATATCCTCTTTTATCTTGTTGTGTAGCCTTCTTTCCATTTACGAAGCCATAGATGAAAGGAAACGAGAAAAATGTCTTAGATCTGTTTGATATCTGAAAGTAAAAAAAAAAAAAAAAAAAAAAAAGTTTCTTGCTTCCCATTTCCACCTATTTCCCAAACTTTCCTTTTCAGTATGTACAGGCTTTTCTCCCTCCCATTTCATCTTGGCTCTTACATTGGAGTTCACTCGAGATAAGAATAAGAAGAAGTATAATAGGAAAGGCATTATTGATGCACTAGGGCACAGAAGTAACCTATTTGAAGCCCTGTGTTATATAGCCTATACAGGTGGATGAAAACTTTATTCAGAACCCTTCAATACTGTGTTTGGATATTTGTCACAATAATAAAAGAGTTTAACTGGCAATATCAAGGTTTTATTCTCTCAGTCCCGATACAAATGTGTGTGTACTCAATGGAGTACTTACCTCCACGTCTTGTTTCTGCAATTTTCTTCAATCATCCGGCGTAATTTACACAAAATGACAAATTCTAACGCATTGTTTTTAAGTTATCAAATACCACGAAGTTATTCCTGCACACGACATGAAGGTATATGGGAGAGTAGATGTAGTCTGTAGCTTTACTAATCCTTAAACTCGGCACTAGATGCGATGAGAGGTCAGCTTCACACCCCAGCCTCTTTACCGTCGATGAATGAGCCCACGGAATCCATTTAATAGGAGGTCGGATGGGTCCAGAGGCGGTCCGAGTGTGTAGGAGATAAACCCAAGAATCGAAACATGATTCCTCAGACCTCAAGCCAACAGCCTGACTACACTGACGGTGATATTGCGGCTGACTTTTAAAATGCCGTAACATATAACTGTTTTTTAAAAAGTTGTCACTCGAGTGAATGTGATTAGGATAATTAACGTTGATGTGATTATAACGTCTTTAGACGTTATTGCCTTGTTATAAATTTAATTTTTTTTTTTTTAGTCGTCCTCTTCTACATACTCCGGATTTCCCGTTTCAGTGTCGAGGTTTTGTAATTTCTTTTGATCACACTGAGAGACACACCACAGTCGGTAGGACTCCTCTGGACGAGGGATCGGCTCGTCGCAGAGGCCTCTACCTGACAACAACACACAACACTCACAAGAGACAGACATCCATGCCCCCGGTGGGATTCGAACCCACGATCCTAGCAAGCGAGCGGCCGAAGACCCACGCCTTAGACCGCGCGGCCACTGGGATCGGCTACATAAATTTCATAACGTGTTAATACACAAGGCTCAGGATAGGGACAGGTGGCGGGCTCTTGTGAGTGCGGTAATGAACTTTCGGGTTCCATAAAACGCGGGGAATTTCTTGACTAGCTGACGACCTGTTAGCTTCTCAAGAAGAACTGTGCTCCATGGAGTTAGTTAGTTATGGAGTTAATACACAAGACCGTAGACATGTTCATTTCGCATCCGATATTTGTGACCTTCATTTGACCTACTGAACACTGAGTACAACAAAATTAGGCAAACCATTTCAGTTACTAAACAAGGTAACAGGGGACTGGAGAAGACTACATAACGAGGAGCTCTATGCTCTGTATTCACTAAATATTATTCGGGTGATCAAGAAGAATGAGATGGGCCGGCCATGAAGCACGTATGGGGGATAAGAGAGGTACGTACAGGGTTTTGGTGGGTAAACGTGAGGGAGGGAGACCACTTGAAAAACCTAGGCGTACATGGGAGGATAATAGTAAAATGGATCTTCAAGGAGGACTGAATAGATCTGACTCAACTGGGGACGGGTGGCGGGCTCTTGTGAATGCGGTAATGAGCCTTCGGGTTCCATAAATTGCGGGGAATTTCTCGACTAGCTGAGGAGCTGTTAGCTTCTCAGGAAGGACTCTGCTCCATGGAGTTAGTTAGTTAGTTAGTTAGTTAGAAAAGGAGTAGATCGAAAATGTGACTCAATGAAATGTGAAGAATATTTTTTACGTGGGACATCCCATTGTGATGTAGATACACAAGGTGTAAAGGTAATAGCCGTCTGTCACAACTAAACTCTTTTAGTGTGTTATGTGGTTTTAATGCGACATGTTTCGGCTCAAGCACAAGAAGTCATCATATCAGGCTGATAAAAGACCAAAGAAAAGTTAGTATGTAAATGGCATTATGTTTTTCTACATGATATATTTATATATGTATGCTGTAGATAAAATGCTGTATATGTATATGGATGATGTAGAATAAAGTAATGCAATTTACATACTAATTTTTAGACTTAATATTATTCATTCCGTACATTTATTTCTCACCACCCAGTAGTCAACCTACCAACTCCAATACACACGGTATCATAGCAACAAAGATTATTCAGCTTTTAACATTTTAACCTGTGTAAGACGGTTTGTAACACCGAAACAAACAGCTGCTACATTTATCCACTTTTTATCATCTTAACCAGTGTATAACTCGATTTTAAAATTCACGTTATTCAGTTTTTACTGTTTTAACCAATTGTACCATTGATGTAAACAAATATGTGTAATTTAAAATACTGAAGTCCCTGAGGATAAAGTTCGAAACATGTAGGACTACGTTTCACAATTAATTTGAATAAAAATGTTAATTTTTCTTTGTGTTTTAACAGCCTGATGATGGCTTCTTGTGTATGAGCCGAAACGTGTCGCATTAAAACCATAAAAAAATGTGTAATTTAAAATACTGAAGTCCCTGAGGATGAACCAGGATAAGGTTCGAAACATATAGGACTACGTTTCACAATTAATAGTGAATAAAAATGTTAATTTTTCTTTGTGTTTTAACAGCCTGATGATGGCTTCTTGTGTATGAGCCGAAACGTGTCGCATTAAAACCATAAAAAAATTGTAATTTAAAATACTGAAGTCCCTGAGGATGAACCAGGATAAGGTTCGAAACATATAGGACTACGTTTCACAATTAATAGTGAATAAAAATGTTAATTTTTCTTTGTGTTTTAACAGCCTGATGATGGCTTCTTGTGTATGAGCCGAAACGTGTCGCATTAAAACCATAAAAAAATGTGTAATTTAAAATACTGAAGTCCCTGAGGATGAACCAGGATAAGGTTCGAAACATGTAGGACTACGTTTCACAATTAATTTGAATAAAAATGTTAATTTTTCTTTGTGTTTTAACAGCCTGATGATGGCTTCTTGTGTATGAGCCGAAACATGTCGCATTAAAACCACACAACACACTAAGAATTTAGTTGTGATTGAGGGGTGTTGTCCGTACAAAATGTGAAGAATCTAAAAGTTATGGAAGTTGACAGATTTTTACTGCAAGAGACGTGTCGAACGGTTACTTCGCAATGAATAAAATTGTATTTAATATATCGCACTTCAGAATTAAATCTTAGGCGGAATAGGCCTCGGAATGTAATCTGTGAAAGAGGGAAGAGAAACAATGAAAACTTATCGACAGAAACATTAGTGACGACAGGCTACCTCTTTGTGTGTGCTCTGTTTATGAATTATTTCACACGGCCTTAATATGTAGGTCAGGACGAGCTGTATGACGAATTCCTGTGCATGCATTGGAATGTTTCTTCGAAGTGTTTGACATCTCTGTATTGCATTAAAATTGATTCGGTTGATTAGCTGTTACCTATGACAGACATAAGAGGAACTGACACGCATTACCCATCACGTGACTGCAGTGTGTGTATCTGCCGTCAGTCGATAATGGCAAATAGCGGAAACTAGTTTAGTGGCACTGCACTGCTTTGTCGGTTGAATCGAGCAGCCAAGTGGACCTACAGCATGAGAAATTCATGAATGAACAGACAGACAGACAGACAGATGTAAAGGCACTGTGCATGTTGAATGATCGATGAGCTGGGCCCATGCGTCATTTGGCAAGGGGAAACGGGCTGTCGTCAGCCTACACAGGATTGTAGTCCGGTTTAATGACGGGTATGATATAGAGTGAGCAGGGTCTTGATTCAAATTCAAACCGGTATATGAATTTTTTCAAAGATAGAATAGTACAGTAGTAGTAGTAGTAGTAGTAGTAGTAGTAGTAGTAGTAGTAGTAGTAGTAACTACACGACAGTTTGAAACTTCTTGATCTTCATCCTCGTCTAGATATTCTAATGCAAAACCAGTATTACTTAACTCATGCCGTATAGTTATGAATTTTTTTAGCAGAATAATGCATAAGAAGTGCTTGGTAAGTGACCCGTACTCTTTGAAAACCAGCTGAACAGCTGTGAATTAATAATAATAATAACAATAATAATGTTGGTTACTCAGAAGTATGACTTTGACCTTGGCAGTGATTTCGCAGGGGGAAGTCAGACCGTTAGATATTTATGACCAGTAACCGATGTATTCCAGTTAAAAAAAAAAATTGGACTGAAATTCAGTTGTGTCTTGTGATGAAGACTTAATTCTTATTATGCGAGATAATGTTCTGTTGTGTCCTGTCTGGTTAGAGCTGTGCATTAATGTGACTACTCTTTTTTACAAGCGGAACAACTAAGAAATGGCGACAAGCGGAAAGTCATACAGACTTACGTTTTTAACGTGATCTCTGTCTTATTTGCAAGCGTCGCCAGGAGATAAGGGGGGCACGCGGTGGCGCAGTTGGTTGAGGCACTACGCTACAAACCGGAACGTCGCGGGTTCGATTCCCGATGGTGTCATTGGAATTTTTCACTGACATAATCGTTTCGGTTGCACTATGGCCCTGGGGTCGACTCAGCCTCTAACAGATATGAGTACCAGGAATCCTTCCTGTGGGGTAAAGGCGGCCGGTGCGTAGGGCTGACAACCTTACCACCTTCATGTGCCGATTGTCTAAAAACCTGGGAGCCTTGACCTCCTGGAGCCCTAAGGGCCTGTCAAGGCCTGTAATGGGATTGCTTTACCTTTTTTTACCAGGAGATAAGGGACCCCCCCCACCCCCACCCACGTTCTGAAGGCCAAAGCTCTTCTCCTGAATAACGATCAGCGGTACAAGTAGTACTAGAAGTGGTAATAATGTATGAATGAGTTATACATATACATATATATATACATATATATATAGTGTTTATTTCAATAGCGATGATGGCAGCACTGAAGAATATTACGTGTATAAACAACATGATACAGACGCCTGCCAATTAAATGTTATTGTCTGCACTTCTCCTTCTTGGTGAGAGTACTTGTACTTGCGCGCGGTTATTTTCATTTCATTCTCACGTTCGTTGTTGTTATTTTTTATGCTGTTTTGAAAAAAAAAATATATTTTATATGCTACATGACTATCCAAATAAAAAGGGACCATTTTTCATGTTAATTTACCTTACGGTAAAGTAAGGTTCTGCTTAGAACAGGCCATGAAAGCCCAGAGGGGGAGTGGAGGTATAGCTCTACTCTTTCTTTAACCCTGGCACTAGATGGGGTGGGTGGTCAACTCCACGTCCCGGCCGCTTTAGCCCCGGTAAAGAGGCTGGATGGGCCCCAGGGCAGGTCTGTACGGCTGCGGAAAATCTCACACCCACCGGGATTCGATCCCCGGACCGTCCGGCCCGTAGCGAGTCGCTATACCGACTACGCTATCCCGGCCCACACGTAATTTCCATACAGCGTGTGCAATGTTTATTAACATCAACATCATATCATCATCATCGTCGTCATCTTCATCGTCATTCGACATTCTGTACAGCACACAGTCCTTTCCTAGTTTATCCTCTGCAACATTTAAGCATCTACAACACCAGTTTTTACCCGATGTTAGATAAATGACATGATAGTAATGAATTTAATATTTAAGGGATAGCTGTGAATTGGGTTCAGCTAAGGACAGGGGCACGTAGCGCTGTATTTTGAATACGAAATGATTTGTGGTTTTCCGCAAACGGGAGGGATTTGTTGTCTCTCTGAGAAACCGTAATATTCTCACGAAGAGTCTAGCTGCATGGAGTAAACTAGTCTGCCTCAATATGCCTTGAATTAAAAACCCACAGAGAATAATTTTGCTTCTTTCTGAGTAAATGAGCACAGTTTCACTTTTCCATTTGTATGTTTCGTTACCTATTGTGACAATGCTAAGTATCTGTTCTCTTTTGTTACAGATCCAGTAATTCACAGGGTGAGTACAGTCATGTGCATTATATTTCGTCCTTCGTGTGCTTGCTTCTCTACTTAGACGTAAATAATAGCAGTCGGATATTGTTGGACATATGTACACGTAAAGAATTGTTCATGATATATTGTAATTGTAAACGTATTAGAAATGGGCCAATCATATGAAGGGTTTGACGTAATATTCACGCGGTAATCCACGGTATTTTTTTTCGTGATGATTGATGAAGTCATTACAATAATAGTTATTAATTATTATTTTCTTGTAAACATAGCTGATATACATGTTTGTGGCGGAAAAAACCGAAATATTGTGTTCATCCTTTGGATTTCTGCTTACAATCAGTCTGATCACACAATAATTTTCATGTCGAAGTTTAGCGATTAATGCCATCTCTCGGACGCTGAAGGAAGTAACCCGGGTGTGATTTTCTCTATCGCAACGGTATTATGTAAGACAAATTCGGCTGGTAAACTTATGCAAAATTACCTCGTACGGTTACTAATGAATTGTTTATAAAATTCCTGGGAAGCTGTAACTGTTAACATCGCTCAAATTTAAATAAAAAGTTATATTTATCTAAAACCCTGAATTTATCCTCCTATCTTTGGTACTAATATTTTGTATTATATGTTCTTGCAAAATATGCCTTTCTCATTACGCCAAACGTAAGATGGACTAAGAACATTTTTTTTATGAAGAGTGAAGGAAAGTCCAGCTGCGGACGAAAAGCTTTTACATAAATATTCAGAACCTAATTGGAAACTACGTATCCATGATCAGGAAAAGATACTGTGGTGAGAAATTAAGGGCATCTGTTAGAAATATTGATTTTTGTTGATTATGAAGCTGTAAAGAGTTAGAAGGGTTAGTTATACAATTTCAACGTGTTTTCTGTTGGCTCGAACAGAGCAAGACCACGTGAACATCGCACCTGACAACTGTTAAACAGCCCTAGGTTAGAAGCCGGTACTTCCGAATACAACTTTAAATGCACTTCTCTGTGTTTTTTACGAAACATCTTCTGACACCACCGGGTAGATCGCTGTAGTAATCGAGTTTGGTTTTCTGTTTGGGGGGTACCGTATTTGGATTTCGATCGGATTATCGGCTGTCCTGGTTGATTATTTGTAGTCTTTTGTACCGGTACGTCTGTAGCTCTTTCCTGCAATAACATATCCCATGTGTGAAAGTATCCGACATAATCCAACATGAAGATTCAAGTACAAAAAGGCTCTTCTTTTTGGACTACTTGACTCTGAAAATGAAGGCAGTAGAATCCTTTGAAACGTCAGTGACTGTACCAGCGTAACATCCCAGAAGACTTGAATCTCCGGTAACATCGCTGCGAGAACCTCAAATCACGCCTGTCCCAATATCATCTAAATCCGTAGGACGGAGTCTGCGCGCGAGGCTTACAGATTGCTTTTGTACTGAAGACAGAAGCAGCCGGAGTTTACTGCCATCTTGGCGCCGCGAGCTTTCAGTTTCGCTCTTGTGGCAGGCACGCATTGGCAATGTCCACTTCCGTGCAAACGGCTTTTAAGATGTGACTGAGAATATTAAGTGCTGAAGAGCTGTAGTGTACAGGGCGGAGAATTATCTCCTGCCCAGTCACAGAGCTTGTCAGTATCAATTATGTAAGCCGATTAATAAATTATTACATTAATGGAGAATTAATGAATCACAGAATTGTTTTCATTTTCCTTGGAATATAGCTTCAGTGATGGAGCCAGTACAGTGGCCGTGCGGTCTAAGGCGTGGGTCTTCGGCCGCTCGCTTCCTAGGATCGTGGATTCGAATCCCACCGGGGGCATGGATGTCTGTCTGTTGTGAGTGTTGTGTGTTGTCAGGTAGAGGTCTCTGCGACGAGCTGGTCCCTCGTCCAGAGGAGTCCTACCGAGTGTGGTGTGTCTCAAATGTGTGTGACCATGAAACCTCGACGAAACGAGGAGGCCCAGGCCCATATAGGGCTGTCGAGCCATAGGAAAAAAAATGGAGCCAGGAGACGTTACTGGGCTTGGCGTCCTGTCCAGGCCCTTGGCCAACAGACCGCGGAGTGCATCGCAGGTAGTCGGTATTGCTCATAACGTTTTTAACAGAAAGTTTCGGCGATCTTTGATAAAGTATATCCCGTCGTGTTTTGAAATGATTAAGTGATAAGAGACTACTATCCAACAACTATCTTCATTGTGTAACAATATGTTGTTACCAGTAGGCTACATGCTTCGGCCCGAAAGGGCCATCATCGGACTTTGTTGAAAACATAAAAGGGTGCACAAATGTGTTCATTCATTCATTCATTCATTCATTCTGCAGTCTGTCTTACGACAGGTCCGTAGCCTCTTCCAAAGCGAGTTCTCTACAGGGTGCGATCTAGTGCTTCCTTTTTCAATTTCCAGTATCTTCTCTTTTCCTTAATGTCATCCAGTAGCTATTTACGTCTTCTCCCTCGTCTTCCCGTCATTTATATCCTTCCTTCTAACCTTCCTTCAATCACGTGTTTTAGAAGGCAGTTTCTACGCAAAATGTGACCAATCCAGTTAGCCTTTCTTCTTTTTATTGTATAACAAATGTGTTATATGTATATTATTACTCTGAGATTCTAACCATGGACCTCCAACCTTTTTATGGCAAAGGGCCACATCCGGTATTATGGGCTGGTTTGGGGGCCACACTTAAAAAATAGCAGTAAGTGGTAGCCTATACTTAACCGCCTACATTATTTTGTAATTTTTATAGCATATACATTATTTACAACTGTGGCCGCGGGCCGCGTAATAAACCCTGGGGGGCCGCGGGTTGGAGACCCACGTTTAAACAGTTTCTGAGTAAAATTTCACAGTAGGGATATACGTGTAACGTTTACATCTTTACTGTTTATGTGTTTACTTTTGGCTTTTATCAATTTATTCAGCCATCTCTTGAATCTTATCATCAGTTGTAAATAGACATTACATAATGTTGAAAATCATAATGAATTTTGAGATCCATCGGCGTCAAGAAAATCCACTCTTAACATCGAGATCCACGAAGACAGGTCATTGCACAGATGTAACTAACTGCAGCGTTCGGGCAGAAATAGAAGATTGCGACATGCGCTTATACATTGATTTGTTTTTACGTTGGAAGTCTGTATGAGCGAGGTGCTTCGGTAAATCTCCAATACGGTCTGAGACAATGAGATTTATTATCTTACGGTAGCCCAATACAAGTCCATTACCCCAGCAGCCCCTCAGGCCCCTACACCTCTTGCACAGCGCCTAGTTTGCTGACTTACCAACTGTAACAACCCTGACACAGAACACACCATTGCTGTACCGACCTTCAGTTGTTTCTAAGAACAAGTGGCCACTCCTCATAGAAAGAGAGGCGAAACGTAGGCGCATTATAACGTCTGTAATGGAAAAAGTTCATGCCTTGCTCTAAGTAGAGTAGAGTTAGTGGGCAGTGTTTTTTTTATATAGTTAGAATTTTTCACTACAGCTATTTAGATGTCAAGCATTACACGTATAGGCCGGGGGGATGTACCGAGAATAGGGTTCCGAAACAGTTGGTTAATGGAACAATTGTATGATCTATATGTAATATGCCGGCTGGTATGATGTATACAAGGAAGGAGAAAATAAAGGTTTTTTAAAAAAAATGGAAAAAGTGTCGTTGATAATGTACGTGTCAGGTAACAGGCAAAACATTTTATAAATTTGCTTAAATATTTCATATGAACGTACATTAATTACAGGAGCGCGTCTGCAGTAAGTACGCGAAGTCTATAAACATGTGTACACGTACGTGTTGGCGACATTAAGTAGATGAACAGTTGTATGCGTAGACTTTGAAGGTAATTAAGATGATAAACGTGTTCAAACAAGCCTTTGGGATGTAAAGCTAACAAACATGTACACATAGGCCTTTAGGACATGGGGTTTTTAAACATGTGTGTACGTATGTCTGTAGGATATTGAGTTGCTAAACATGAGAATGTTATATTAACTTAATATTATAGCCTACATCTTCCGTGCAATTGACATATAAAAATAAGTTTATTGTCAACAAATTGCACTTGTCCATAAATAGATATCCACTCCTACATGTTTCGGCTATTATTTATAACTTGAAAATTTATTATTATTATTATTATTATTATTATTATTTACTGCAATTGGGTTTTCACCCGGTGGCAGTAGTCCTTACACTAGTACACACAATACAAATGTTTTCACCCGGTGGCAGTAGTCCTTACACTAGTACACACAATACAAATGTTTTCACCCAGTGGCAGTAGTCCTTACACTAGTACACACAATACAAATGTTTTCACCGGTGGCAGTAGTCCTTACACTAGTACACACAATACAAATGTTTTCACCCAGTGGCAGTAGTCCTTACACTAGTACACACAATACAAATGTTTTCACCCAGTGGCAGTAGTCCTTACACTAGTACACACAATACAAATGTTTTCACCCAGTGGCAGTAGTCCTTACACTAGTACACACAATACAAATGTTTTCACCCGGTGGCAGTAGTCCTTACACTAGTACACACAATACAAATGTTTTCACCCGGTGGCAGTAGTCCTTACACTAGTACACACAATACAAATGTTTTCACCCGGTGGCAGTAGTCCTTACACTAGTACACACAATACAAATGTTTTCACCCGGTGGCAGTAGTCCTTACACTAGTACACACAATACAAATGTTTTCACCCGGTGGCAGTAGTCCTTACACTAGTACACACAATACAAATGTTTTCACCCGGTGGCAGTAGTCCTTACACTAGTACACACAATACAAATGTTTTCACCCGGTGGCAGTAGTCCTTACACTAGTACACACAATACAAATGTTTTCACCCGGTGGCAGTAGTCCTTACACTAGTACACACAATACAAATGTTTTCACCCGGTGGCAGTAGTCCTTACACTAGTACACACAATACAAATGTTTTCACCCGGTGGCAGTAGTCCTTACACTAGTACACACAATACAAATGTTTTCACCCGGTGGCAGTAGTCCTTACACTAGTACACACAATACAAATGGACATATAAATATACATAAAAGTAACAATACAAAACAAACTATACACAATTACAAAACAAAATACATACAGTAAATACAAGTACACACATTATAACACCGTACACACATTACAAAAACATCCACACCTTACAAAAGCATTCACACCTTACAAAAACATCCACACCTTACAAAAACACCCATACACAATACAAAAAAAAACACACGCACATTACAAAAAACACCCACACATTAATTAATTTCAGTGCGTTAGAATATCCTCAGTATAAAGTCAGACCAAAGTACATGATAATTATATCCCCCAAGACCTTAATTCACTTCACTTCACTTCGAAACCAAAGCACTTCACTTCACATCACTTCACACCCCTTCACTTCACATCTCTTATTTTTATTTAATCCCCACTTAAAAATCCTTAGCTTGTAATGACTTTCTTGACCCTTTTTCTAAAAGTGGTTAATTTACAGGGGAAAGTCGCTAGTACGCTTGGAGGTAATTGGTTCCAGCTTGTTATGGTCCTATTTACAAAGGAATATTTACCTGCATCTGTTCTTTGTTTCCTAGTAAGTATAAGTAACAGCCGAAACATGTAGAAGTCGTTATCTATTTATGGACAAGTGCAATTTGTTGGTAATAAAGTTATTTGTATGAGGACATTAAGTTTTCAAACATATTTACACAAAGGCCTTTAAGATACTAAGTTGGTAAACATGTGTGCACATAGGCTTTTAGGACACTAAGTTGGCAAACGTGTACACATAGTCTTTTAGGACATTGAGTTGGCAAACATGTGTACGTATAGGAATTATAGAATATCTGAGTGTAATAGACCGCCCACAGTTATTGATTTAGACTCTCGTGCAATACAACAGGATAAATTTACTGATAGACCAGGTGTGTTAGACAAAGTAAATGCTGTTACTGATGGGTGATATGTGTGGTGTGTGACTACTCTACAAACTGATTGAAAGTAAACTGTTCTACGTAATGTAGACTGATTCAGATCAGTAGACAGGATGGTGAGAGTAATAATGCAGGCCGAAAATTCTCAGCTTTAGTGCTAGATCACCATGACTATTTTTACTACAGACCATAAGAGATATTCTTCTTGCCACCTACAACTATCTATCTCTTTTGTGGTTATCCGATATCTCTTTTTCCCCTTGTAATGAAAGGCTGCCTTCGGTTGTTCTCAAGATGTCCATTCTTCACAGAAAGTCTATCCACGGTATCTTATATGCCCTCATTCATCTTCTATTAAACTTTTTTCTAATTCTACTTGGTTTCCATCATTTTGAATCCTAGCACGCTTGTTTGCTTGCTTAGATCAAAATAAAGATATCTGTGGGCGGCGTTGGCTGAGAATTCGTCTTCTGAAACTTTACGCCGTGTCGACTGCCACGTAGTTACCGAACGTAGTGCCTTCGTCTTCAATGTCAAGCAGTCCAAGAGCCGTCGCAAACTTCTTGACCCTGAAGATGAACACACTACGCTCATTCTAACCTTCTGTAAGTACCAGACAACACGGCGTAACATGCCAGAAAACTTGCATCTTCTTAAACATATGTGGTCAGCTGTAAAAATTAGTAAACATTACGGATCTTTCCTGTTACAATCCCACCAGTCCTGTTAAAGGTACTCGCCAGGTATTGGCGCTGCAACCTGACGGTAAAAGGGCAGTTGTTAACAGAGAGAGACTAGCCTAACGTCTAACCTAAGCCCCCTTTCGTGGTGGGGGTTATAAGAAAAAAGTCCATAAGTACTAAGCTCCTAATCAAGTAGTTTTATCCTGGTAAGTCCTGTCCATGTCCATCCCGGTGGCCGCGCTGTCTAAGGCGTACGTCTGTGGCCGCTCGCTTTCTGAGATTGCGGGTTCGAATTTTCTCTACAGATTTTCGAAAAATATTCAAATATAAAATCTTATGGAATTCCGTCCTGTGACTGCCGAGTTGCTTCATACGGATAGATAGACGGACGGACGGACAGACAGACAGACAGACAGACATGGCGAAACTACTAGTCGCTTTTCGCAATTTTGTGATTGAGCCTAAAAACGATATTCCAGTGTTTGCATAACAGAAAGCAGCCAGCCAAAGGGCGTTAAAACGAAAATGACAGCTCGCCGATTAAGAAGTAGTGTAAATTGGTAAGGGGCGTTAAAGTAAAAAGGCATAAAACAAAGGGACTTAAAACAAGGGCTGGGTGTTTAATGACGGAACTCCTTCATGTCGCTGAGTACAGAGTCTTTAGGATATTGTCAGTACCACCTAATTGTTCGTTTTGGTTCCAGGCGGTTGCGCATCTGAAGGACGCTCGGATATCGTAGGCCGTATAACTAATAGTCTACGGGATGAACGATCCGGAGTTCGGATCCCGGCAAGGGCAAGAAATTTATCTCTGTTCCAAAAGTTCACACCGGCTCTGGAGCCCAGACAACCTTCTATTCAGTGGGTATCAGGGCCTTTTCCAGGGGTAAAGCGGCCAGGACCTAAAGTTAACCACACATCTTCTTCACCTTGTGCCGAGGCCAGGAATGCGTGGGTCTATACATCTACGCCCCTTGCCTTTATGGCGTGGGCAAGGATAACTTTAGCTGTTTGTGCATCTGAGGACCAGTCCTGTTCTCTAGGCCTGCCATCTCTAATTCAGACCGTCCTACCTACATTTTGAAACACATACCACGCGACCGACGTCAATAATTTTGCTGGTCACCAGGACTGACAGCTTCCTCCATACGCGCCACTTGACTTTGATGACGTCATGAACGTCAATGACCTTGGTGTTTACAAGAAACAATCGCACGACGTAGAGAGGCCTGATATCAACACCTCCCCCTTCCACCCAACACGAAACTTTCACCACCCTCAAATGGCGTATCCGCTGGAATTATTTATAGAGACTGAAGGCGGCAATGAACCTTCGCGTTAAATACAAGAGAGGAAATTCTTTGAGAGGCTGAAATACTGTCAGCTTCTTAAAATGGACTCCGCTTCGTTGAGTTAATTAATGTCACTATGAGACTGTCCAGTAGACCATCAGTTACACCGGTGCTAATTAAAGGTGCTGTTTATAGCAACGTTTATACTCGTATTTACGTGCTAGAGGCTACGATCGCTCCCCTACCTCTTCGTATTGCCCGCAGGTACATTGACTGACGTTTGCAACAGGAAGCTGCTGGAGAAGGGGAAAAAACTGAATGAGATGATTGATGTTCTATTAACATGTGTCGTATTCGCGACGGTTACAGAGAGCTATGGGCGTTTGGATTTCAAGAGGTGGATTTGTCTTATTTCACAGCTGTCGCAAGTGTTTATGTGTAAATCAGTTCGGTGTTAAGAGTCATGACTCTTATCTACTATGTCACGTGTTGCACAAGCTTTTTTCCCGGCCGGAACATGAAGGTGACCAGTTCACTTCCAGCTAGTTTATAGTATAAGAATGGGTGGAGCTATACCTCCACTCCCCATATGCCTTTATGTTTTGGTATTGATGGGTCTCTCAAGAACATGTTGATTGAGATCTGCGCTCCTCTGGAATTTTACGCAGCGTAGAGTAGTTTGTTACCGACGTTTCGGGACAACCCATAGGTCCCATCTTGGCAAGGGTCAAGCAGTCCAAGAAGATTCTTCTTGGACTGCTTGACCCTTGCACCGTGGTTATTTCCTGGGAGTAAAGCGGCCGGAACCTGAAGCTGACCACTCACCTCCATCTAGAGCGCAAGTTAAGAATGAGTGGAGGTATACCTCTGTTTCACCTATGCGCCTTCATATCATGGAAAGGAACTTTATTTTTTACAGTTAGGCCTGTTACTCATGACCGGCATTGACTGCGGCATTAGTCGCCTCTTTAACACGTGTAAGAATGTGGCAATTATAGGAGCAATTGTTTAAGTTCTGTTTAAGCCGGAATTACGCGTATTCGTTGCTGATGTTATTACAGCCTGCAGACGACTATCATGTTGAGCTATCTAGTCGTCATGTATTCAAATCGCCGGAAGTTGTGCTTCATATAAAACATTGTCTATCGGCGTACTGCTCGCCTGATTTTTCACTTAATGATTTCCATCGCCTGTCTTTTTTTTTTATTTCCCTGCCGTTTACGCTCTATTAAGCCCTCGCCAGATTGCGATGTAAGTCGATATATCCAATAATTCTGTGTCAGTAACAGAATGTATAATTTCACCGCCAGTCGACTTCATAACGGAGTTGGATCACATTCAGTAATTTTAATTAGTAGTAATATATTAGTATTGTGTTTGGAATGATACAGAAAAGAGAGAATAAATTTAGTCGCCATTCGTGTAATTTAATTTTAAGTTCAGTTATTTAGGGAGTCGGGATACCATCAAAGCATCCGAGGGTTCTCTTGTAGCGTTTCTCAGCTCCCATTAGTACTCGTTTGTTAACTTGTAACTATTGTGCAAGGAGTCGAAATTTTGTTATCCTGCGTTTACACTGACGTAAACGGATTACTACCCACAATTTTCCCACGTTTATTTTCCAACTTTTGTAATATTCGCTATTAGAGATCTAAGCATAATGCTGTGGAGATTTTGTGAGTTTTGTAAAAATTGTCGCAGGTTAACCGTACTTTTCTCGCATGCAAATGGTATTACATTTACGCATGTACCGTAAAAACATATGACGTTTTGAAAGTAAAGAACGCCTTGTAAGGTTTTTGTACTACGTCACGGAGTGCACAATTTTCAGTATTGTTACAGGAAATATACATCGCATGCATTTTCCCTTTAAGGTCTGTAACTTCTGGATGCAAATCATATTAGCGCCTTAAGTTTTCTGCTAATCCTTATATCTATTCTCATGTTACTTTATTACTTATACTACGCTGTCGTTATCCTTATATACTCTGTTCTATTCTTATACTACGCTGTCGTTATCCTTATATTACTCTGTTCTATTCTTATACTACGCTGTCGTTATCCTTATATTACTCTGTTCTTATTCTTATACTACGCTGTCGTTATCCTTATATTACTCTGTTCTTATTCTTATACTACGCTGTCGTTATCCTTATATTACTCTGTTCTTATTCTTATACTACGCTGTCGTTATCCTTATATTACTCTGTTCTTATTCTTATACTACGCTGTCGTTATCCTTATATTACTCTGTTCTTATTCTTATACTACGCTGTCGTTATCCTTATATTACTCTGTTCTTATTCTTATACTACGCTGTCGTTATCCTTACTATTTTACTCTGTGTCTTATTTCTTTATACTACGCTGTCGTTATCCTTATATTACTCTGTTCTTATTCTTATACTACGCTGTCGTTATCCTTATATTACTCTGTTCTATTCTTATACTACGCTGTCGTTCCTTAATTACTCTGTTCTTATCTATACTACGCTGTCGTTTCCTTATATACTCTGTTCTTATTTTATACTACGCTGTCGTTCCTTATATTACTTGTTCTATTTTATATACGCTGTCGTTATCCTTATATTACTCTGTTCTTATTCTTATACTACGCTGTCGTTTCCTTATATTACTCTGTTCTTATTCTTATATTACGCTGTCGCTATCCTTATATTACTGTTCTTATTCTTATATTACGCTGTCGCTATCCTTATATTATTCTACCTTGTTCTTATTCTTATACTACGCTGTCGTTTCCTTATATTACTCTGTTCCTATTTTTATATTACGCTGTCGCTATCCTTATATTACTGTTCTTATTCTTATATTACGCTGTCGCTATCCTTATATTACTCTGTTCTTATTCTTATACTACGCTGTCGTTTCCTTATATTACTCTGTTCCTATTTTTATATTACGCTGTCGCTATCCTTATATTACTGTTCTTATTCTTATATTACTCTGTCGCTATCCTTATATTACTCTGTTCTTATTCTTATACTACGCTGTCGTTTCCTTATATTACTCTGTTCCTATTTTAAATATTACGCTGTCGCAATCCTTATATTACATGTTCTTATTCTTATATTACGCTGTCGTTATCCTTATATTACTCTGTTCTTATTCTATAAAATACGCTGTCGTTATACCTTATATTACTCCTGTTCTTATTCTTATAACTACGTTAGTCGTTGATCCTAATTACTACGTTGTTTATAGTCATTATGGCTCGGGCGGCTATTCGCCAGCCTGTCATTGCGGAGTACCTGTTCCTGTCCCACGCTACTCCGTGTGCGATTTTTGGTGGCTTGTGTGACACTGGGACAGATTTTTCTCCAAGTACTTCGGTTGGTTCGATCCCGGGTCAGTCCATGTGGGGTTTGTGGTGGACAAAGTGGCACTGGGACAGGTTTTTCTCCGAGTTGTCGGCTTTTCCCTGTCAATTTCATTCCACTGGTGCTCCATTAATTGTAAAACTTGATTAAAAAAACTGCTGATCTTCATCATAGGTTTGCACAAAAATCCTTAAGGCTGTGGTGCGTCCGTAGCATCTGCTGCGGGACCCTTCACCATATAAAAAAAAAGTACTTCGCTTTTTCCCTGTCAGTATCATTCCACCAGTGCTCCACAATCATAGTTCATTCTCTTACCATCTACGCTATGTAATAGTAATTCGCAGCGTTGTTAAATAAACACTACTCAGTTTCTCACTCCGTCGTCAGCTTTTCGTTCCTTCCGATATAAGGTTGGGGTAAATTAAAGGTGGTTTACTTTGCTACTTTCCTTTATGGTTTCACTGTAGCAGGTCAGATTCCAAAAAGACGACCCTCGTGCTAGCTAAGAATAAGAAATACTGGAAGCTATCTTTCAGAAATGACAGTGTATCCGCCAGGATGATGCTAGTTTTACATCTCACATCCCTCTGCAACACTTCACACCAGCTCTTCCCTACCGTTCATTTTAGCCAACTCTGTTTAACGTAACCCAAGTTAAGTAATCGGAAAACGTGCTGTGAGTTTAATGAGGCATCAGAAAAATTGCACGGCTTGCGGGAAAGCAGGTGACGGCGAAGGGAACATGCAGTGCCCTGAAAGAAAAGACACCAAAATATATTTCGAGTGTTAAGAGCTTGGAGGGCCGGTACTTCAAGTGATGTTCTTTTGTGTTTTTATATCGAGTTATGCATTTGATCCTTTTATGTAATCGACAAATTTCTTCCTCCCAGTCACTTCAACATTCACCTGAAACCAGTGCTTTGACACTGAAGATGGGGGCATCAGGTGTCTCAGAAACTTCGACTAACTCCATGGATCAGAGTCCTTATTGAGAAGCTAACAGTTTCTTAGTTTACCCAGCCTCATATCGCATTGGTCAAGAAATACCCTTTTGCCAGGGTAAAGTAGCCGCAGCGTGAAGATTACTTCTTGATTTAATCTAGAGAGCTGTTTAAGAATACTTTTTCTCTCACTTCATGGCGTGATGCTTATTTAAGGACAGGGATACGTCTGCTTAATTAAGGACAGGATCACATTTTTCTTTAATAAAAAAAAGTTACGCTTGGTTTTGGAATCAACGCGCCTTTTGTATAGTACCTTTGTGTGGTTATATAATACTGCTTGTAGACGAAGGCAGGGGTTTAGTAAATAATGTTATGGAAGTCTGGGTAGGAGGAAGACGGAATGAATACGAGATGTAATGAATGAAAGAAAGAAAGACCATTACGCAATTTTCCTGGCATTTCTTACGCGCAGAATATAGTTGTATCTTTTACAGTACGAAACTTTGAATGTAGTACTTCTTTGTTGATACAGATGGTCGTAAGAAATTTTAAATAATTAGAAGGGAAGATCACAAATAAATATAGCCTTCGTGTAACTGACTGAGGCCATTTTTATTATGAGTGTTTGATACTGAATAATATGCCTCATTAGGGACTTTTTACAGTTCATTTTGATTTTAAGCTGCACAATATAATAAGCTAGGCTTTTCGTCCAGGTCTAGCTCGTGTTTCGAACCCCTCTACCCTTTACCTCCACATTTCCATCACTGTATTACGGCTGTTTGGGGGCCTGTACGGACACAGGGCAGGAAATTACCTTGTCTCTATAACCTATACACTAGCCCCGAACCCATATGTGATTTCCGAGAATCTCTGTTATTGTGTGGACCGCTCAGTACTGTTCAGTATTGACCCCAACCATTGATTATATGTCATGGCTTAAAAATTACGTACAGTTTGGTTTGCTTTCTTCTTATTTCACGCCGTACTTCGTTTAATACTTTTGATTCTGTTCATGTTCAGGTCCAAAAATCTGTCCTCTCAGTTAGCCATGAAGTCTATTTCGGACTGTCTCATGTGACAGTGTCACCTGTTCCTACCGCCCTGCAAGACAGTCACACGCGTACAGACACTCCCTGTATTACGCACTGTTAAAGAAATAAAATAAATGAAATTATAACATTTTTTAAATGCGCGCCGAATTTTTCCTTGCGGGAATCAAAGCATATTGAGACGTAGGTGGCGGAAGAATAATGCTGGGCGATAACACAGACGGCGGGGAAGTCATGATGCGGCCGATCAGGTTCCAGTGTGTCGGAGTTTGAATTTCAGCTGGATTATCTTCTCTGTACTTACATATTTGATCACATGTATACGCAGTTTCCGACTTGCGCAAAATTCGACTTGCGACGGACCTCCCGCGAAAGTTACTAATTCGTAAGTCGGAGTGTGTCTGTACTTTGCTGTGTAATGTAATGTAGCAGGATTAATTAAAGTGAAGCGTTTTGCCTATGCGTTTATGATGTAGTCCTGTTGACACAGTAGTGGGGATGCGGTTTCTATGTTAGGCGACGAATTTCTTGACCAGCTGAGCGACTGTTAGTTTTACAGCAAGAATTATCTTGACAATCTTAATCTAGCTACATCCTTCATCTACTATAATATAAGGCCGTTAATTTTGTAGTCTTCTGGGATATAATAATAATAATAATATTAGTTTATCCTTCTTTGCTCGGGGTTACCTACTGTTTAACCCCGGATCGTCACGTTGATAGCCCTTTAAGTGTTAAATGCATATATTATTCGCAAGCCCTTTACCTTATTTTCTTGTCAAGGCTCAACAGCCCTAGTCGGCCTAGGTCCCTAGGCCTAGGCACCGTCCACATTCCCTGGTACTCATTGCTGTTAGAGGCTGAGTCGACCCCAGGGCCATAGTGCAAACAAAATATTTACGTAATATTATTTTCACCGTGCATGTTTATTAACACTAGTAAACACTATACCAACACATGCACTTACTATTAAAACATTAATAGTTTTAAAAATCCAAGCCCTACATATGTTTCGGCCAGTTAACTGGCCATCATCAGGGGCAACTAGCGTTCCACAGCATAATCACGTTCAGTAGGTTAATGATAAGATGTGTGGGTGTTGTATAAAAAACGTTAAGACAATAAAGTTCATGTCGTTCTATTGGAGACACATATTCTATATTTTACCGCTGCTAATTTGGTTTGATGATTTCTTCTATTGTCCCCATTCACCCGGATGTTTACATATATGGGCTGTAGTCGTTCTGCCCTACACAACTTATTAAACCATATGGAAGCGTTTGCTCTTTGTAGCTTCTGTTTGATGTTGTGGTATTTGTAGGTTAGTCTTGCCTGTTGGGCATTTATATACTTAATATTATTTTCACCGTGCATGTTTATTGACGCTAGTAAACACTATACCAACTCATGCACTTCCTATTAAAACATTAATAGTTTTAATAGTTTTAGTTTTAGTTAACAGTATTTAATAGTTAATAGTATTTACGGTTATGAAGTTTACTGCTGTAAAGATTCATTCAGCAATATAACCCCCATATTTACCACGGCAGAAAGGTCGTCTCACGTATGCATTTTCGCGTGGGGTATATGTGTACTCTTCAGTCTGGATGTTACGACAGAAAAACGGATAACAGAACAATAAAGGGATCAGCGTCAATCCAAATAGATATGCTATAGGCGATAGTGAAGTCGGTGTAGTGACTAGGCTACGGATCTGACGTCTGAGGAATCATGGTTTGATTCCCGGCAGAAGCAAGAGGGATTTCTCTTCTCCAAAACATTTAGACCGGCTCTGGGTGGGGGATCTAATCTATTTTGCAGTAGGTATCGGGGGCAATTTCCTCGGGAGTTAAGCGAGCGAGGAGTATTGCTGACCACTCAAACCGAGGTTAAGAACGAATATAGAGGTGTAGTTTCACTCCCGCTTTTGCCTTCATGGTATGCACAGATGTAATTTTACTTTTACCCTAAAACCCAGATGCGTGTTACTTTAAAAATTCGGTTATTTGTTTGTGTACGTTATCACATGTTGACTCTTGGTACAATCGAGTAATCTCAGTTATCAAACTTGCTGTTAAAAAATGTTTGGTAGGATCATAACCCCCGTGAGTAACAAGCATGCATTCTACTCACGCATTTTCTCATCTCGTCGCGTTTACAAGCACATACCTGCCGTGTAAATGGACGTATATTTGTATTCTTCGGCCTGGAGGCTAGAAAAGGAAGACCGCCTAGGAGAACAGGAAGAATCAGCGTGAATCCAAGGAGATATACTGACGTCAGTGCTTCGCCATAATAACAGTGGTGAGGAGTATGAGGTGGGATAAGGCGAGGTGGATGATATGCTTACTGCGACGCCGTGCTGCACAGACAACCTGTGTGACACATCTGTTATGTGGGACGTATAGATACCAGTTACCCCACGAACTGTATAAAAGCTTGGTGGTGAATTTTGTGATGTAGACGCTGAGGTGGGGGCACGCGGCGGCGCAGTTGGTTGAGGCACTGCGCTACAAACCGGAACGTCGCGGGTTCGATTCCCGATGGTGTCACTGGAATTTTTCACTGACATAATCGTTTCGGTCGCACTATGACCCTGAGGTCGACTCAGCCTCTAACAGAAATGAGTACCAGGAATCTTTCCTGGAGGGTAAAGGCGGCCGGTGCGTAGGGCTGACAACCTTACCACCTTCATGTGCCGATTGTCTAAAAACCTGGGAGCCTCGACCTCCTGGAGCCCTAAGGGCCTGCCAAGGCCTGTAATGGGATTGCTTTACCTTAGACGCTGGGGTGGTGAGAATGAAACCTGAGCTGTCAGTAAAGTTTGCGTAGGGAAAAATTATCTCATATTTTAAATGATTAAGGAAATTGTACAAAATGACAGAGTACTGATCGACAGAAATGAGATAAAGTTCCGAATATAATTTTGTGTTAGTGCTGGGATATCGTGGGTCCCTGTCACCACAGCATGGCGCGTCTGCGGCTGGAGGAACGGCCTGCAGATATGGAAGGTAGCTGCAAATATATTGAATAAGCAGTCGCGGACAGTCGAAAAGAGGTGGTCCTCCAGCTTGGGGTTTGGGCGAGGTGCTAACAACTCCTCACCGTAAAAACTTACCATGTTACGAAGCATTTCACAGGCCTCGGACTTGGACTGGCTGAAGAGAGGGACAGGTGGCGGGCTCTTGTGACTGCGGTAATGAACCTTCGGGTTCCATAAAATACGGGAGTTCCTTGACTAGCTGAGGACCTGTTAGCTCCTCAGGAAGGACTCTGCTCCCAGGAGTTAGTTAGTTATTTCATCTGGGATATCGTAGCCGGTAAAGTGCGTAACCTATGGACTGGAAACGTGGTTTGACTCCCGGCAGGGGCCAGAGACTTATCTCTTCTCCAAGACCTACAGACTTTCTCCGTAGCCGAGCCAGTCTCCTAACGGTGGATACAGGGGACCCTTTCCCGGAAGTAAAGCTGGCCACTCACCTCCATCTACTGCGGAAGTTAAAAGTGAGTGGCGCTGTACCTTCTTACACTCTATGCCTTCATGGCTCGCATAGGGACAAATTTACTGTTACATTAACATACAGCCGAATTTGTATCCAAGATTACTGGCTAAGGACCTGAAAAGAAGGCAAGCAGTAGATTTGATGGTGTAGCATTTTGAAGCAACAAAATTCTCTATGACTTCGAATTGAAAACCTGTCGACAGAGAAATTAATCGCCTAAGATTCAGGAATTATATTTCTTAGATCCCGGTGGGGGGCGAGATTTTCCGCACCCGTCCAGACCGGCCCTGGGGCCCACCCAGCCTCCTATACAATGGGTACCGGGTATCTTTCCCGGGGTGGAGTTGACCACCCATCCTCATCTAGCGCCGAGGTTAAAGAAAGAGTAGAGCTATACCTCTACTCCCCCTCTGGGTCTTCTTGGCCTGTTCTAGGGAGAACTTTACCTTACTTTTTTTACTTTTAGATTCTAGTTGATTTTTGCAATGTTTTTGTTAGTGTTCATCTATTTGGTTTTTCTTCTATAGTCTACTTCGCTTACATATGGAAATGTTTTTTTTCTTTGTGTGCATACTTGTGATTTTTCCAATTAATTCACATGTTTACACGAAATTTGGGGGCTACCCCATTCACATATGCTTATAGGTTGCAATATCCAATAGCAATAATAAGCACGTAATGAGGTAGAAACAATAGCGTCACTTAACATAGGGCCCTGAAATTGTTAGCTTGTTTAATAGATTGCTGAAACCGTTGATAATGGAACATATGTACCATGCAGACATACAAAACATATGACCGCTATGCAAATATTTTCATGTGTTTCTAAGCTTAGAAATTTTAGGCTAATAAATTGACCCTTTGAGGTGAAAATCTTTAACAATATATGAATGTATAATGTAAAGAGCCATACATAGTATAATGTGCGACATTATTTAAAGGCTGGCTGTAAACGGTGCGAAATTTAGAGCTTACTTTTCACTCATTCAGAAATTTGTAATTCGTTAATAAGTTCTCCCAAAAAGAAACAAATTTACGATAATTGACATTTTCCGTCTGTCCGTTATGTCCTGTAGCTCGGCACCTAAGTTTCATAGCAGAATAATGTAAGTACAGTCGTTTTAAGCAGGAAAGTTCTGAAAGATTGTTAAAGTTTCTGGAATATTTATGGAAAACCAACCGAGAACATTTAATCTAGCGCTGTTGCTAGGATACAGAAACAACTCATGCTACATTTGCCCCTGGAATGCGAGGAAAGTCTACTCGGGAAATCCTCATAGCTTGGGGAAAGTCCAAATTATCGCTGTTGCTAGGATAGGGGAATACCAACTAAAACCCAAAGTAATTCCACAGTGGACCGTGCCGTGGCACAGGTGGTTAGTCGCCGGCTTATCACCGCGGAGGCCAGGGTTCGACCCCTGCCGATTCCAGTGGCCGCGCGGTCTAAGGCGTGGGTCTGCGGCCGTTCGATTGCTGGGATTGTGGTTCGAATCCCGCCGGGGGCATGGATGTTTGTGTTGTGCTTGTTGTATAAGGACAGTAGTATGGAACGTGAAGGACAGAAGGACTTAAAAGTACAAAATGGATCAAAGGAAAAAACGGGACAGAAAAAAAATCCCGGGTCAATCCATGTGAGATTTGTGGTGGACAAAGTGGCACTGGGACAGGTTTTTCCCCGAATACTTCGGTTTTCCCCTGTCAGTTTCATTCCACCGGTGCTCTATTACACGGAAAAACAGAAAAAAACACCTGATCATCATCTTCATCACAGGGTTGCACAATAAGCCTTAAGGCTGCGGTGCGTCCGTAGCATCTGCTGCGGGGCCCTTCACCAAAAAGAAAAAAAGCCACGGTGAGAAAAGCCATCTTTTACAGAAATCCCAACAGAGAGTCGTTGCTGGGACACGGGGAAAGCCCATCGTTCGGAGAAAACCTGCTTGTGTGATATCACTCGCCTGATTCTAGATCAGATGCCGGGTAACGGTAATTTTTAAGTGTGGAAGACGAGTACTTTCAATCGGTAAATATCTGGTAAAAAGACTAAACTGCTAGTGTGAGTGGTCCACAGGCTCCACAGCTACCATGTCAAGTGGACTAGTAGGCCAGTCCTGTCACGCTGCAGGGTCTCCTCAACGACCACTTCAAGAGGACAAGAGGGCCCTAATACGATTGGAAGTAGAACGCCGGGGGGGGGGGGGGGGGGAGCAAAAAGCAAAAACGATGTTACTTACATTCTAGGACAGATTTATCTACGGCAGCGCACTGATAACAATAACTATTCACACAGTAAAATTAGATTCTATCACCACCAGCGCAGAGACTCACGAAGCTAGCCCATCGACTGGACCCCTTTATGTTAAATTTGTTACTTTAGTCTTCTTTGTTTTTTCAGTTACTGGACAGATTATTACATTAATAACACCAGAGATGTACTGATGTGACAAATTGGCAAATGCGTGTTTTGAGGTTTACACAGCGATGTAGCTAAATATTCCATTCTTCTGGAATATGACGCTGCGTTAATAATCGGGTCCAGACGTTTGGAGGCGAAGCACTGTCCTCATCTTTAAGGGTCGAAATGTCGAAGACATTCTTGGACTACGTCACCTCGAAACGTCGGGTTCCAGTTACCCATTGACTCAGCGTCATATCCCAGAAGAACCGAATTCTGAATTTTGAATAAGTTTTGCGCGAAGAAACATTTTCCCTTTAGAGACTTCTCTTCTGTGGGCCGCTTTGCAAGAACGTGCAAGTCTTTAGTCAGCCTGTTGGCTCATAACATCCGGTATGAAGTCCAACCAAAATAAATAAAAGCCTGAAGGCTCACAACATCCGGTATGAAATCCAACCAAAATAAATAAAAGCCTGTTGGCTCATAACATCCGGTATGAAGTCCAACCAAAATAAATAAAAGCCTGTTGGCTCATAACATCCGGTATGAAGTCCAACCAAAATAAATAAAAGCCTGTTGGCTCATAACATCCGGTATGAAGTCCAACCAAAATAAATAAAAGCCTGTTGGCTCACAACATCCGGTATGAAATCCAACCAACATAAATAAAAGCCTGTTGGCTCATAACATCCGTTATGAAATCCAACCAAAATAAATAAAAGCCTGTTGGCTCATAACATCCGGTATGAAGTCCAACCAAAATAAATAAAAGCCTGTTGGCTCATAACATCCGGTATGAAGTCCAACCAAAATAAATAAAAGCCTGTTGGCTCATAACATCCGGTATGAAATCCAACCAAAATAAATAAAAGCCTGTTGGCTCATAACATCCGGCATGAAGTCCAACCAAAATAAATAAAAGTCTGTTGGCTCATAACATCCGGTATGAAATCCAACCAAAATAAATAAAAGCCTGTTGGCTCATAACATCCGGTATGAAATCCAACCAAAATAAATAAAAGCCTGTTGACTCATAACATCCGGTATGAAGTCCAACCAAAATAAATAAAAGCCTGTTGGCTCATTACATCCGGTATGAAGTTTGTTCAACCAAAATTAAATAAAAGCCTATTGGCTTAAAACATCCAGTGTGAAGCCCAGCCAAATTAAATGAAAGCTTATTGGCTTATATCATCCCATATTAAGCCCAACCAGCATGAATAAAGCCAGTGCTGAGATTGTTGTCGTACTGAGTTTCCAAACACTATGGGCTCTGCAATAGCCGAATGGACCTTTCATCAAGTGAACCCAATGAGCGAATTGACCGGCGAGTGGGTGGTCTAGCTGACAGGCCTTCACAAGGCTTCATTTTGCCCCTAGCCGCGATTCAATCACGCTCATGGGTTGATGTACAGAAATTAGCTCTGGTACATGTTACGGAATGTGGGAAGGGGGTGGTGAGTTTTCAGTGCGAGTTGTGTGTGATTTGTCACTTCATGTCATGGTAAGTTTCCAAAACATATGTTTCCAGCAAATGCATGTTAGTTGGATGTGGAGCTCTTCGCCTAAATAATGCATGTGCAGCATTTATACCTAACACAATTTTGTGGGAAAATATCCGTTTGCACTTTTGGGAAGGAAGCGAGAAGATACTATTGAGATGGATCTTACGAAGAATGATTGCGAGGATGGAGGGTGAAGAAAATGTGATCGAAAATGGCTGCGTATATGAATACAGACTTAATAACCTCTAAACACTGCATTTCAAGCACGCCAACTTTTATCCATTAATATTCTTGTATAAATAATAATTTCTTTATTTCGCCACCAACGCAAATGTCCTTCGTAAACCCACACTGGGTCTTGACCCACAGATTGAGAACCAAACATGTATATCATCGAAGTAGATGGAAAGAAGATTATGAATTGTATATGCACTAATTGCCGATCCCAGTGGCCGCGGGGTCTAAGGCGTGGGTCTACGGCTCTTCGCTTGCTGGGATAGCGGGTTCGAATCCTGCCGGGGGCATGGATGTCTGTCTCTTGTGAGTGTTGTGTGTTTTCAGGTAGAGGTCTCTGCGTCTGGCCGATCACTCGTCCAGAGGGGTCCTACCGAATGTGCTGTGTCTGTGTGTGATCGTGAAGCCTCGATAAAGAGGAGGCCTAAGCCCACTAGAGGCTGTTGGGAAAAAAATGCATTAGTTATTTCTTTCTGGTTTGTGTTTAAGGCAGGCTCCCTTTATTTGCTGGGAAATACTGAATAAAATAAAGGGAATGACAATCAGGATAGCCTGTAAACCTGTATAGATTCCAAATTTATACGTTCCGAATGGAAGGAGGGAACATTAGCGGTACACTAACCTGCTTTTGGATAATTCGGAACGTACGAGATATTTTAACGGGTGACAAGACGGGGCTATTCTGTGTGATCCTGAATCAAACTTCCAGGATCTGAAATGGAAATTTCCCGAATTTACAGTTCAAAAATGCGCCGATGTCCATTTTCTGTGCAGATCTGAAGGAATATTCGACAGCCCGATTTACCGTACGGTAATCTGACAAGAGATTTGAGGAGTGTACAGCTGATCAATTTCCTGACTTCTGACCTTCCAAGTATACACACAGAGTTCCGGTTTATTTCGGTGTTCAGTGACAGATACTAGCCCTTTCTATCCACCTGAAAGTGGAGACAGTTCGATTCTCCGAAGCGTTGTGTACATCTTAGCCCAGGGAGTTAGACAATGTCCAAAATGTCACTGATGTTTATTCCTGCATATATTTCGAAGGTCACTAGTACGTGGATATGTGCTTTCATTCCGAAGCTCTCCTGTATAATGTGGCACGTTAGGTAAGGGGCAACTATGCCTTCAATTTTTTGTAAGTACTGGTTTACAATGTATATGTTCCATATACTAATACAAGAATTTTAAGGGATGTTAGATCTTCTCGTTAACCTTTTTCCAAGTCATGATATTTCGCATATTCGGAAAAATATGGCCCGAGTTAGGTCGGTCATTTATTTTACTGGCTACTAGGTGGGCGATCGCCGAGCCCAGTCGCCGCGCGGTCTAAGGCGTGGGTCTACGGCCGCTCCCTTACTGGGATTGTGGGTTCGAATCCCACCGGGGGCATCGATGTTTGTGTTGTGTTTGATGTAAGGAAGGTAGAATGGAACGTAAAGTGACATGAAGGACGAAAGGATTTCAACAGTACAAAAATGGATCAAAGGGGAAAAACCCCGGACAGAAAAAAAAAATCCCACCAGGGGCATGGATTTTTGTGTTGTGTTTGTTGTAAGGACGGTAATATGGAACGTAAAGTGACATGAAGGACGAAAGGATTTAAACAGTACAAAAATGGATCAAAGGGAAAATACCCCAGACAGGCAAAAAGAAAGAAAAAATACACCGGGGGCATGGATGTCTGTCTCTTGTGAGTGTTGTGTGTTGTCAGGTAGAGGTCTCTGCGACGAGCTGATCCCTCGTCCAGAGGAGTCCTACCAAGTGTGGTGTGTCTGAGTGTGATCGTGAAGCGTCATAAAAATGACGAGGCCTAGGCCCCCTAAGGGCTGTCGAGCCATAAAAAAAAACTAGGTGGGCGATCAGAGTTAAGACTCTCGACAGGAGGAGGGCACGTATTTTTCGCTACGTTGTCTATACGCACTGTACAGCTCATCCAGCATTCTCTGCAATTAGTACGGACGGATCTTTCCCTGTGGATGAAGAGCTGGAGCCTGAAGCTGACTGCACACATCCATCTAGTGCAGGTGGTGAAATTCGTGACACTTGAACTCCACTCCCCTCTGCGTATATACGACGCTGTGTTTAACAGATATGGGGGGGGAGGGATTTATGTGTAAATTTATCGATACAGACATTTGTAATTGTTATAAAATTTACTAAATTAAATAATTCACTAATAATAAAATGCAATCTCTATAACTTGCATTTTATTTAACGACGATCTCAGTAAATAACATTATGAAGTGCCGAAGCTTTGGATGAGAGTGAAGAATGATTAGAAAAAGATGTGGAGGGGCAGTGGCCTATTTAACTTACTGTCGTGATATTTATTGTAGATAACGAAGGAAACAACGAAAATACCCTCGAAATAGTCGGTGGCCCTGTTTTGCCACCAAACAAGCCGTTAAAACACGAACTGAATTAATAGATGATGAAGACACGAGAGATCAATAAAGGACTGGAAGGAAGAATGACCCTATTTGGCACACGCCTTAACAAAGTAAAAGTAATCATGCTAAACCAACGCACTCCAACAAACCATGTAATCGTATTAAACACACATCCTAAACAAAGGAACTAACGATACTAAACACACATCCTAAACAAAGGAACTAATGATACTAAACACACATCTAAACAAAGAAACTAACAACACTAAACACGCATCCTAAACAAAACGAGCTAATGATACTGAACACACAACCTAAACAGAGAAAAGTAATCATACTTAACACACATCCTAAAACAGAACTGACGATTCTAAACACACACCTTAAACAAAGAAACTAACGATACTAAACACGCATCGTAAACAAATAGCTAATGATACTAAACACATCCTAAACAAAGGAAAGTAATCATACTAAACACGTTTCCCAAAGAAGGGAACTAATGATTCTAAACACACATCCTAAACAAAGGAACTAACGATACTAAACATGCAGCCTAAACAAATGAGCTAATGGTACTAAACACATCCTAAACAAAGGAACTAACGATACTAAACATGCAGCCTAAACAAATGAGCTAATGATACTAAACACATCCTAAACAAAGGAAAGTAATCATACTAAACACGTGCCCGAAAGAAGGGAACTAATGATTCTAAACACACATCCTAAACAAAGGAACTAACGATACTAAACACGCATCGTAAACAAATGAGCTAATGGTACTAAACACATCCTAAACAAAGGAACTAACGATACTAAACATGCAGCCTAAACAAATGAGCTAATGATACTAAACACATCCTAAACAAAGGAAAGTAATCATACTAAACACGTGTCCCAAAGAAGGGAACTAATGATGCTCAACACACATCCTGAACAAAGGAAACTAAACACACGCCTTCAACCAAGCAAGTAATCATATTAAACACACATCTTAGACAAAGGAACAAATGACAGTAAACACACACTAAACAAGGCAAATCTGCGCAGTGAAACGATATTATTCTTACTGCGATTAGTATTATCGTCATTAATTTGTTTAACCGTAGATTTTCTAGTGCCAAGCAGCAACGACAGCGAGGTTCGGTTTTTAGAGCTTATTGACTAAATGAATGTGAGAGTTGGTAGACGACTGTGTAGATGGCGGTGTGCATTTGCTAATAATCATGTTTGTGGGCTAGAGAAGCAAGTTTGTTGTGGACCGTAGCAGTGACTCTCCGTCTGAACTCGCTAATATTCTCTTTCTCTGTCATGGTCTGGCTGCCGGTCGATAGCGTCACAGCTTCATAACGCGCTCACTCGCCGGGTTTCAGCTAACTTCGTTCGCTGTCCTTTTCCCGCCCCCAATCCATCTTTATCCACGGAATTACATGATTAATGAGACAGAGAAACATCATTACGTACGAACAAGCAAATTATAGTGAACTGGTACAAAGCCTGTTGAAATTTCAGCAAGCGAATTTTTGGCGGTTTTCAATATTACAGCTAGGCCACGCTGTGCTGTTTCGACGTGGTCCAATGTTACACTTTAAATCGATTGCAATAGTTCTCACGAGTTTATTAAAATATTCTGTGAAGACAGCTACACTTATAATGAGATAAAACAACATGAAATTCCGTGAATGATAACGTCTTGCGTCTGGGGCCCCACCGACCATTTTTGTCAAAATATACCCGTAAGACCTCCACCGTAAAAAACGGAAGTTTCTCTTTTCCGAAGAAAGGTTTTTTTTTACAGTTGTGTACACGTTACTAGGAACCGGGAACCGAGTAATCGTCGTTCGATTCCCGAGAGGGGCAAGAGTTTTATATCTTCTCCAAAGCGTTCAGACCAGCCTGTGGGGCCCACCCAGCCTTCTATGTAATGAGTACTGGCGCTTTTTTCGCCGGGGAGTAAAGCGGTTTAGGTATGAAGTTAACCTCTGACCTCCATCTAATACCAAGTTTGGGAATAAGTGGAACTATATCTCCATTCCCCCTAAGCCATCATGACCTCCACAGTGACAAACTCTTTACATTTTAATATTAGATTACTAACAGGAGTGGACATAACTGTCCACTAGACCAGTGGTATTGAATCTTTCTTTTTCGTGTACCCCCACATATAATTTCTCTTCGACTTTGTACCCCCAAAGTTGTTGGTGCATAATTCAAGTTATACATAGTCTATAATCTACATCTAAAATAAGTTAAATAAATTACATCCAAAATAATGTATTAAATAACAAGTTTTAAATGAGAAAAAGGAGAATCAAGCTGTTAAATAACAAATATATTATTGCCTATCATATAAAAATTAATAAAGGAACAAAGGTATTTTAGCAAAGCAAAATTATATGCACTATGTGGAATAAAATGAAACTAGCCGCCCAGATAAGAATCTCATAAAGGAGAGAGAGAGAGAGAGAGAAAAAAAATGGCGCTCCCAAATCACATGTCCTTACGTCCGGGTCTCTTGTGGCTAACCCTAAATCTGGCCCTGATTATTGAGTGTTTATCATGAAATAATGTATTTATTTATTTTTTTAATTTTACGTACCCCCTAAAATGTCTTCGCGTACCCCCAGGGGTACGCGTACCCCAGGTTGAATACCACTGCTCTAGACCTCCCTTGCTGTTTGCACAGGCAGCAAGTTCCATTGAATCATCCGTAAACTTTATCAGACTACAAAGCATCATATCCCGGAAGACCACATTCGTTGTATATAGTCTCATTTCCATATCCGCCAAATTACGTCCTCATGTCTGTACACTGCGACTGTTTTAGTATGTTATTTAAACTGACTGTATTGTCAATATGGATCAACTAGGTTAATTTAGAATTCACGTAACAAGTGATGCAATTAGCCTAACAGTGTTCGTACTAGAGACATTTCTCGACCCCACCAAGTCAACACCTGACCAACGTATGCACTTCTACGTAAATTACAATACAGCGTGTACATTTAAAACATTAACAATATGTTTGGTCTATATTATGCTTAAATACATCTCAAGTGGCCGTATTTCCCGCCATGCAAGACGCTGCAAGTGATAAGACGTACTCTATAAGTAGCAAGGTGTTTGTGCGGATTTAATAGACTACTTATATAACAAGGGAGGCACGCGGTGGCGCAGTTGGTTGAGGCACTGCGTTACAAACCGGAACGTCGCGGGTTCGATTCCCGATGGTATCACTGAAATTTTTCATTCACATAATCCTTCCGGCCACACTATGGCCCTGGGGTCGACTCAGTCTCTAACAGAAATGAGTACCAGGAATCTTTTTCCTGGGGGGTAAAGGCGGCCGGTGCGTAGGGCTGACAACCTTACCACCTTCATGTGCCGATTGTCTAGAAATCTGAGAGCCTCAACCTCCTGGAACCCTAAGGGTCTGTCCAGGCCTGTAGTGGGATTGCTTTACCTTACTTATATAAAAATACATAATTGGGTGTTAAGAATTAGGGTGACGTTTGATCAAATCGTCAGGGAGAAAAATACGTCTTAGAAGGCGAGACATAACTTAAGCTAAATTTAAGCATAACTAAAATTACATTAGTTGAATTTTTTGTATGTGTTCGTATCATACCTTTCCATCCACATTTTCTTGAATTATAATCTGTGTGGTATAAAAGTAATATTGTAATTTGTGGCCGTGACATGGCTCAGGCGGTTAGTCGCCTGCCTCTCACCGCGGAGGCCCGGGTTCGATCCCGGGCCAGTCCACGTGGGATATTTAGTGGAGAAAGTGACACTGGGACAGGTTTTCACCCAAATAAATCGGTTTTCTCCTGTCAGTTTCATTCCACCGGTGCTTTATTACTCGGAAAAACGAAAAACCACTAATTATCTTCATCACAGGGTTGCACAATAAGCCTCAAGGCTACGGTGCGTCCGTAGCTTCTGCTGCGGGGCCCTTCACCACAAAAAAAAATATAGTGTAGTGTTTTCGTAATGTAATTTTTTTTTATTAAATGTCTCTAGATATATTAATATACTGCGTATTTAAATTAGTCTTAAACCTGTTCTTGTTGTTGACATTTTTTTCGCATTTCGTTTTATAGTTACAGTCACATACAACTCTTTTTTAACAGTATTAATTATTTTATGTAGCAATTTGTGCATTTCTTTCTTTTTTATTCTCCGTGCGTCGCAAAATTGCTTTGGTTTGTGGTTCATGTTGGTTCCGGAGTTTGTTTTAGTCATGTGTTTTTACCGTTTTTCTGTCTCGAGATATGTTATTGTTGCTTGTTGCTGGTATTCTTTCATGCAGGTCAAATAATGAAGTTTGATTCACATTTACAGAAGCGACAACTTCATCTTCAACAAAGTACTTTACAAAATCGAATCTTCCGCTCTGTAACAAGAACGACAAGGCAATGACGATATCTAAAAAGAATCTCGGACCTGTCTTGTCTTCCCTGTGGCTGTTAGCCTGTCTGTGTTAGCCTCAGACACCACAACGTGAGGAAGAGTGACAGACAGTAGGTCTTCGATGTCTGTCGTGTATTTATCGACAAGAGGGCTGCGATAGCACAGTCGGCGTTGCAGCTAGTCTACGGGATTAACAAATGATGAGTCATTTTTCGATTCCCGGTAGGGGCAAAACATTTTTTTCTTCTCCAAATCGCCGAAGCCGACTCTGGGGCCGACTCAGTCTCCTAGTTAATGTGGGTCGGGACTAAGGCGGCCAGGGCGTGAAGCTGGCCACTCATCTCTATCTAATTCCGAAGTTAATAATGAGTGGAGTCATACAACCGTTCCTCCGTACAAATTTATGGCATGCAGAAGACATTTACTTTTAGTTTTTCCTGAAAGTAAGGTTTTCTTTGTCTGTAAAGACGAGTAGATTTCATTTCAGGTGCGCTGGCATCCCTACGGAGACCGTTAGAACTCCTCCGTGTATTCAAATGCGTTTTTCTCTACACATCTAACAATTCCGAAAACGTTAGAGGGAGAGGTTTATGGAAATCTGTCGTAACATTTAAACTTTTGTTTAATCGGACAACTTGAAAGGACCACTTTACAGTTAGACCTAAGACTACGTAAATCGTTTGTGCGTAACTCAAACGCGACTCGCTAAATGTTAATAAAAAATATTTGTGAAGACGTAGAGTAGAATTAAAGGCATGTTTAGTATCTAGTACATTATTTCCTGCAAGTTTGTTGTTTTTAACCTGTGGGCCGCTTATCCCACGGAAACTTCAGGTATGCCTTCTGTATAATTACTAAATTATATGTCTCGCACGTATACTGCTATTTTAAAAACCATTGTATCTGTTGCTGTGACGAGTAAAGTGTGAATCCATGTACGACAATTACTGAGAGAGTAGTGTACTTCCTTGTCTCTATGTATTTTCTCAATTAACGAGGCGTGAAATTACTACTATTGGCTTGTGAGGGTCCGACGAACTTTTTTAAAGTTGTATGTAATTGAAGGCTTCCGCCGTGGTCGTAATGTTGCTTAAAAGTTTTTGGGTTGTAGCCCGGCGTCAATTTTTGGTGTATAACCAACGTTTCGGGAACACTTGTTTGTCCCATCTTTTAAAGTTGGCAAGGGTCTCATATTCGGAAAGGTTGGGATCACCGCTGTTAGTTCTCCGGTTTTAGAGATGTTTAAACGACAGGAAACCTAGGTGTACATTTCCGGATGTATTTTGAATAATTGAAAATGGTCTTCCGAAAATACAAATTCTGCCAGGTGAAAAAAAAATTATTGTTTACTCTTAAACTGGCGACATCAAGAATGAGGGCCGTGCCGTGCCTCAGATGGTTATTCGCTGACCTCTGGCCTCGGAGGCTCGGATTCGATCCAAGTTAAGTCCAGGGGAAGTTTGTGGTCATCGGAAAAGGTGTTTCTCAAATACGTCTCTTTTCCTTGTTGCTTCATTTTACCAAAGCTCCATACTCATTCATCCACTATCGACGTTGCATCATCTTAGTAATTTATAGCGTTGTTAGTGGCGCACTTGAAAACTTTTAGAATGCTTTGAGCTTTTTTATTGTGTGTGTGTATTAAGGGCCCCGCAGCAGATGCTACGGATGCACCGCAGCCTTGAGGCTTATTGTGTAACCCTGTGACAAAGATGAAGATTTTTTTTTTCGTTTTTCCTTGTATTGGAGCACCGGTGGAATGAAATTGACAGGGGAAAAACGAAGTACTCCGTAAAAAACCTGTCACAGTGCCACTTTGTCCACCACAAATTCCACATGGACTGACCCGGGATCGAACCCGGATTTCCGTGGTGAGAGGCCGGCGACTAACCGCCTGAGCCATGGCACGGCCCATATACTTTGAGGTTTACTTCCTCCCTTTAACAGGATTTCGTGGGGTCGCACTTAGCACAAAGGTGACTGTACTTTTATGTTGTATGAATACAGTAGATAGCCGATCCCAGTGGCCGTGCGGTCTAAGGCGTGGGTCTTCGGCCGCTCGCTTACTGGGATCGTGGTTTCGAATCCCACCGGGGGGAATGGATGTTTGTGTTGTGTTTGTTGTAAGGACGGTAGCATGGAACGTAAAGTGACGTGAAGGACGAAAGGATTTAAACAGTACAAAAATGGATCAAAGGGAAAAAACCCGGAGAGGCAAAAAAAAAACCCACAGGGGGCATGGATGTCTGTCTCTTGTGAGTGTTGTGTTGTCAGGTAGAGGTCTCTGCGACGAGCTGATCACTCGTCCAGAGGAGTCCTACCGAGTGTGGTGTGTCTAAAGTGTGTGATCGTGAAACCTCGAAATGAGGAGGCCAAGGCACTCGAAAAGGGGCTGTTGAGCCATAGGAAGAAGAAGAGAGAAAAAAAATGAATACAGTAGATACGGACACGGAATATCATGACGCCATTTATTGTTAGACGCAAATAAAGTTTCTACTCATATTTAGTTTAGAGACATGCAAAATGCTGCACAGTGGGAGGAATTATATCCTAAACACGGCCATGGATTTAAGTTAAAATATAACTTACTGACTACTATATGGCAAGCAGGCAAACTCGTATAATTCAGCTGCTTTTAAATCCCATTAATAAACACTTATCCCGGGACACCGAATCGGAACCAGTTTTGAATAATATCTCTGATTTAATTACCACATCCATTACGTGCGAAGAAAATCAATCATAACTGAATATGTTTTGCTATCGCAGGAATGAGTACAATAATGCAGTGGCTCGTTATCATGTTTTATTAATTTCATTATGCAAAATAGTGCTGTAAGGTATAAAGTATTGTATTTTGAATATTAATATTCTTTTAGATATAATTCAACTGTCATTTGCACACGGTACAATCAAAAGGACGGCCTCTTACAGATATTTGTCTTACATTGTTGTAACTGCAATAGTCTTTAGTTTTACATTGTATGACGTATATAATGAGCGTTGTTATAAACATTTTGTTGTAAGCGAAGGAGATGTCTTCGTCTTATCAGAATAATATAATTTCATGTAGACCTGAAATTAGTGTTCAAAACACGAGTCATTATTGGTGCTGTTTTTGTACGAGGTTATCGATGTCCTGCTTAACATCAGCACGTTACATTGAAATCCTTAACCTCACAGTATGTTACATTGAATCCTTAAACTCAACACCTTACATTTATATCCTTAACTCCAACACATATTGCACTGATATTCTTAAACTCAAAGCATGTTACATGAAATCCTTAACCTCAAAGCATGTTACATGAAATCCTTAACCTCAAAGCATGTTACATGAAAATCCTTAACCTCAAAGCATGTTACATGAAAATCCTTAACCTCAAAGCATGTTACATGAAAGTCCTTAACCTCAAAGCATGTTACATTAAAATCCTTAACCTCAACGCATGTTACATGAAAATCCTTAACCTCAAAGCATGTTACATTAAAATCCTTAACCTCAACGCATGTTACAAGAAAATCCTTGACCTCAAAGCATGTTACATTAAAATCCTTAACCTCAACGCATGTTACATTGAAATCCTTAACCTCAAAGCATGTTACATTGAAATCCTTAACCTCAACACATGTTACACTTATCCTTAACTGCGGCACATATTACACTGATATTCTTAACCTCAACTATGTTACACTGATATAATATGTTCAGTATCATTAGCCGTAATAGCTATAATTATAAGCATAATCATCTAATATATTTATATTAATTTTTCTTGGCAGTAATAGAAGATGAAGTGTTTCTTTTTATTATGTGTGTCATATAAAGCTGTCGTAGGTATTGATCGAATTTCAGAAGAAATTTGACGTTGTAACCCCAAGAGAAGAAGCTTAACCGCGAGCTCTACTTAATGACATCTTCCACAATGCGTCTTCAAGTTCGTCTGAGGGCACAGTAACGAAGAATTTGTGGTAGAACTTTTCATGGTTGATTAATTGAAGTTTATAAATTCCAGGGCATGTAAGCGACTTTCTCTTTAATTACACTTTGCATTGCAGGAATTTGTACCATACTCTGAGCAGAACTTTTATTTTGTTACGACGTACATGTCATAGGCTCTAGCAATGTAATTTACAGACCTTATACAATCTTTAATTGTGTTTTAAAGTGCCGTAAAACTTCTACCCCTTGGCCTTTATTGCTCTTCGGACGTGAAAATATTCCCGTTTTCTAGAGTCTCCCTTCCCACTACTTAAAGTGTTTATTAACTACATAATTTCATTGGTTTAATTTGTCAGTAATTTGTTATATTTTCAGCCACAAGTTTATAATTAAGGGTACTGCAATTGACACTTCGCATGTACAAGTTTCTATCTAAAGGTACTCTTCTGATAACTGTGCCTGAAGATGGCTTGAAATAAAGCCGAAACATGTAGCGCTATTTAGACATAAAAGTACTGTCTAAAAATACGTGTGATTGACGGTCTACTGCCTTATTTATTTATTTATTTTATTTATTAAAGTACTGTAATTGTCATCTCCTAACTGCACGTTTCTAATTACACCTGGCACATAGAATTTTCTAATTAGGTGTACTATAAATGAACTTGCCACCTATAAGTTTCTAATTAAAGATACTATAAGTGACACCTGCCGATCCCAGTGGCCGCGCGGTCTAAGGCGTGGGTCTGCGGCTGCTCGCTTACTGGGATTGTGGGTTCGAATCCCACCGGGGGCATGGATGTCTGTCTGTTGTGAGTGTTGTGTGTTGTCAGGTAGAGGTCTCTGCGACGAGCTGGTCCCCCGTCCAGAGGAGTCCTACCGAGTGTGGTGTGTCTGAGTGTGATCGTGAAGCCTCGAAATGAGGAGGCCTAGGCACCCGAAAAGGGACTGTTGAGCCATAGGAAAAAAAATAAATGACACCTGACGCCTAGAATTTTCTAATTAAGGGTACTATATATGACACCTGGCAACTATGCGTTTCTAATTAAGGGCACTATAAAAGATACCTGGCACCTAAAAGTTCCTAATTTAGGGTACTATATATGATACCTGGCACCTAAAAGTTTCTAAACAAGGATATTATAAATTACACCTGACACGTAGAAGTTTCTAATTAAGGGTACTACAAATGGCCCTTCTCACTCAAAGTTGTCTTATTAAGGACACAACAGCACTCCCTACTTACATATTTCTTCTTTAGGGTGTTATAATGAGTACTTCACATTCCTGATTACCATTTACAACGCCGAAGTCAGAAGTTCCAGATTAAAGTGCCTTTGCCTTTAAGTATAACGACGACCGTTATTCGCACCTGACAACATCGATCTTTGGTGTGTGGGTGTACAATATCATTTCATACTCTATTGACAACGTGACATTAGGTTAAAATGCCAGGTGTCTAATCATATCTTAACGGACAGCTGTCTACAGGGTACCAATTACATCGACAACTAGCTTGATATATGTCAGGTAATTGGAACATCAAGATCCTTTCGTAAATGTTTAGTACCCTATATATGTGGCCGAAAGAAACAATTACACAGTTAGGCTTATAAGCTACTATTTTGTTGTAACGGCTAAAGTACCTAAGCAAGAAGAGAAGATGTGTCAGGCGTATCATTTCTTGCGTTGACGTTTTCATAATCAGAAAGGGGCTGAAGCAAATGAAACTCTGCGTTTTGAATTCACTTTGCTTACCCAGTGTTTCGAAACCCTTTCTCCCTGGAGAAACCCGTAAAATAATATTTCGTGTCCCGAAGAACACCTGCCTATGAAAGCAGATACAACTAAATATAGCCTCAAGGCGAAATGACCTAAACAAAACAAAGAAAGAGTTGACAGTGCACGGAGAACACTCCAGTATTGCCAATTTCCGGACAAAAATTTCCCCTATATTTCGAGGGATATTTGGACTTTTTCGCGTTACTGTATTTTAAAATATTATTTATTTATTTATTTATTTTTTATTCCACAATTTAACGAGGAGCCCTGGGTGGGAAATAGTGGCTTACCCAGTAGCACAGGGGAGATTCCGGGGCTGCGGTTTTTCTTGCTTCTGTACAAGATTAAAAGAACGGGTATGACTGCAGCTGTCTGTGTTCTAGTGGTTTGTGCTTGTGTTTTCTTAGACTCTAAGTCAATTATGTCGCCCTCGGTGGACTAGTGGTTAGCGTGCTCGCCACTGGGCCCAAGGTTCTCGGGTTCGATCCCGACCGAGGGCGATGGATTTTTAAGGGTGATAAAATCCGGAGCACCACTTCCTTCGGAGGGGAAGTAAAGCCGTCGGTCCCATGTCGTAGATTTACGGCATGTAAAAGGACCCGTCGGCAAAATTCAGCGGCCATTTCTCACCCAAGTCTCCTGACTGCCTGCCAGATGGCTCTGGCAGTCACATCAGGATTGAGTAGAACTTGTGCGGTCAGTGGGCTGGTCACCCGCTACATCAACGCACATGGCCATAGAAACCTCTGAAAGGAGGCCCCCAATGCTCCGCGATTGGAGCGACAAGGGGACTAACTAACTAAGTGATTTTATCAACAACGAACACACATAAGCTAAAATTGCATGTATTACACCAAAGATATGTGTGACATACGGAAGTCATAAAAAGACTTCAAGTGTGTAAAATAGAATACATTTCGGTAAGAGTCCTATTATGTCTATGTTGGTAAATGTAACACTGTGTTCAGCGTCAACCCTTTGTCTTATTATCTTGGAACAATTAAACCATTTTTGAATAGGTTTGATCTGATTTTATCTCCATGCTTTAAAGAATTTGGCTCATATAAATTATACCGTGTGGTTCTTTCAAACAGCATAATCCTGTAGCGAACTTACACTATATGGGGCGGCCTGTCTTGAGCATGCTGGAGTCGGAATATTCCTCCGAAATCCGCACTCCGCAAGAGCCGCTGTATAAAACAATGCCTTATGATAGACAGGGTGTGAAAAATTCGTGAAAGTTATGCACTTACACCCGAGTTATTGAGCGGGTTTCCTCTTCATTGCTCCAACAGAAATTCGTCGTACTCTTTCCTGTTGACGCAGTGCGTTATGAATGCTATGGTGATTGTGTCGAGCGCCACTGATAACAAAGCCTCAGATTGCTAATGATTCCAAATTAAAAATTCAGGTTTTTCGGATATCACATTATGTTGACTGGTAAATAGTTATCGGTACGTATCAGTCGATATGCCATCACACCTCAGAAGTCTTTAATCTTGAGTGAACCCGCTTTAAGAGTTAAAATCTGGCACGATGGAACAAGATAGACTGAAATTCGCAACCCAGGAAGATGAGATCGAAACTATCATCTGCAGTGGCCGAAACGTCTTAATACATTCACTACAGAGAAGAGTATTTATTGATATTGAATAGAAAATTGTCTTGAATTTTATGTCTGTGCTATTTATTGGGCAAGTCTTGGGCGCATAATCGCTATGTGCTCGTTGTTCAACAAGAGAGGCAATGTACATATAACGTACTATTGAGGCGCTTTCGCTTAACCATTGTTGCTGTGGAAAAGCAGTAAGTATTACGTATTATGAGTGTGTGTCTGTAGCCTTAGTTATCCAGCATTCAATGCGCATGCGCCGTATTATATTGTCATCTGTGGCCTGTCTGGCTGTGCCGTATTTTTCCACATTATCTCATAAACGGCACGATTTTCGGAAAAGAGTTATTGAACATAAAATGTGTGTTTTGATTGACTCTAAAACTTTTGTCTGAAAAATTTCTCATTGTAAGAAGAAATCAGCGAGTTACTATCATAAATGTAGACAGGTCTTCATGTAAAGTATTCGTTATTTTTGCTAGATTTTAATGAAACTTGAATTTTCACGACAGATTTTCGAAAAATACTCAAATATAAAATTTCATGAAAATCCGTCCCGTGAGAGCCGAGTTGTTCTATGCGGACAGACAGACAGACACGACGAAGCTAATAGCCGCTTTTTACAATTTTGGAAACGCGCTTAAAAACGGCCTTTCAATTTACGTACGGCCTTATTTGGCTGCAAGTATTAGGTCAATACAGTCTGTGTAACGGAGGCCGTAAAGGTTACTTGTCTGTGCAACATTTTCTTTCTTCATTCCAAATGAGCTGATAAATGACCTTGTTCAGTTCCACTATACACCAGTACATACCTTCATTTTATCTTTCTACCTTTCCTAATATCTTTACTAATACTTTTCTCTCTTTTATCTCAATTTTTCCTACGTTTTTCCAGCTTATATTTCCTCTCTTACCTTATCCTTCCTTAGATGCATTGTTTTCTTTCTAGTCACGCGGGCCTATTTCTCGTCGCCCATACCCGGTTTGCGTTACGTGTCTAGCATTCCAGCGACACAAGTATTATCGTTACGTTCCGCTATACACAGGTCTATAGTTCAGACATATACTTCTTTTGTTTATCCTCCCTAATTATTGACGAATTTACTCTCAAACTTCATAATAAGGTACCCAGAATTCTGCATTCTATCAGGAGAAGGGAAACCAGTCCGAAAGGAACCACAACATATTTTAGTATTCCCTACGTTTGGGGGCCCCGCCCTGAACCATGGTGCCCCTCCCACTTGCCACGGATCCTTAGTGGCGTGGATAGGGACAACTTTAATTCTTAAATACTGATATTATACATATTCCGTGCAATTGTTATACATATATAAGTTTATTTATACCAACTGCTGCACACCAATTACATATATATATATATATTTATTTATTTTATATATTCCTACATGTTTCGGCTGACATTCTCCGCCATCACTAGAGAGTTCTCTTCTATGCTGCGTAAATCTATAGAAGAGGACTCCCTGATAATGGCTGAGAATGTCAGCCGAAACATGTAGGAGACTATATAGAACGAATATATATATATATATATATGTAATTGTTGTGCAGTAGTTTGTATAAATAAACTTATGTATATTTAATTTTTAAATTTAATATGTTGGAAGGTAAAATGGCAGGAGGTAAAAGACAGCAATTAAGACAAAGCTTGGGAATGAGACTAGACAAAGTAGGTAAGGTAATTGTTTAAGTGCGTTGAGTACCCTATCGGAGTTAGATCCAGAGTGGGTGATTGAGAGGCTGTGAATGGTTCAGTGAATTATTACGAACTGTAAGACCCGTTATCTTTGTCTGCCTTGTTCTCAAGACGGCTCTGCCTGTGTCCATATGACGTGCTCAGTAGCAGACTGCAGGCATGCGGAATCTGTAAACGGAGCTCTGGAGGGTGGATATTGATCGAAAAGCGGGGATGAGGGGAGAGGCTGTAGAGAGAGGCGGCGGGAAAGAGGGTAAAGCAAAGTGATTGCCGCTACGAGTAAAGTTAGGGGAACGAATGGCGAGGCATGGAGCGTACAGGGTGGCAAGTAAAGTACTAGTTTGTTTATCCTGAGTTAAACTTATCCTGCCACTTGCGTTTCATGTAAAGCAAATTCCCAACAGTAACACTAGTTTCTACCATTAGCCAAAGTAAACAACACATCGTATGCTGTTTTGTAAGGATTGCACAATAACGGGGCTGATAATTCTGTTTCCCTTTTTTTCGGATTTAAACGAAATAAGACCAAAGGACCTGTTCGAGTGCTTAGTAAGCTACTCTTGCTGCTTGTTTATTGGGTCCTGGGAGTGCTTACCTGACCGAAGTGATTTTCATTGTTTTACTCAGTCCCCCCCCCCCCAATCAAATTCCGAGATGACAAGTCACGTCTAATTAGCCCCAGATAGCTTTATTTAAAACCGTCTCCAGTTATTTATTCAGTATTTATCATACGTACCATTGAAAGTTATTTTATCTGAGCTACTGACAGCATCGTTAAATAAACAACAAATGTAAAGATTAACCAAGAAGAACTTAGGCCCTGTGACTTATGGCCATTTGTATGAATTGGGCCTGGAGTGCCTATGGAGGCACAGTGCCACAAACTCTTAACCTGGGCATTACATAGACGTAGTTGTCGCTTTAACCTGTCACGATAGGATGGAATGCAACAGTGGCAAATTGCGAAGATTATACGGTGTCGGCGACAGGTGAGTAAATGAGTATGGAGCACTGGTGGAGTGACAGTGATGATGAGAAGTGAAGTGCTCGGAGAGAAACCTGTGCCAGTGCCAATTTGTCGACCACAAATCCCACATCGAATGACCTGGGATTGAACCCGGGTTTCGGCGGCGAGAGGAAGGCGACTAACCGCCTGAGATATGACACGGCCCACAAAAATATACAGTTTTATAAATTGACAATTACGTGATTTTTCTATTTATCTGTATGGAAAAAAAAACAAATGGCAGGTTATAGATATAACTGAAATACGGGATACTGTCCATCGTCGCCGTCTAAAAACTCACAAATTCTGACGTTACAAGTACATATATATATACACTCTGTCTAGATTTGTTGCGTGTCAAGGAATTGCAACCAGCCCTTCCTAATGGACCCATCACAGTAGGTTTCTTCCTTTCCCCGTTCCACGCGAAGACGGAAGCAGGTACAGCCTCCGAAGCATCGTAAGTTAGTCTGAGATGCTGGAAAATATCCTAAATTTAAGCCATGACCACGACCGTCTACCGTCTTCAGAATCCCTTAAGGTTAAGTTGGCAGGCTTGATTGAAAAAGAACCTGGAAGTTAAGAGCCATAAACGTAATTATTCCTGTCCATGACATGTATCTTTCAAACTACGACAAAACTGAATGCCACCCAGCTGATGGTTTCGTCAGACAGGGGGGCAGTCAGTCTTATGCAATCCGTCGGAAATGTGTGGCATTTTATTATCATGCTTCATTGACATTTTGTCTTAGGAACTGAGCCTTATCCCATTATGCTGTGATTGGCGTAAACGTGCGAGGAACTGCAACTTATCTCACGACATTGTGATTGACATTGTGTCTCAGGAACTGAAACATCTCATTGTGCTGTGATTTACGTAACATCTGGGAACTGAGGCTTATTACACTCGGGTTGATATAACGCCTGTAGAACTGAGACTTATCACGCCGTCATTTACGTAACGCCTGAAGAACTGAGAATTATCACGCTATGATTTAGGTAAACGCCTGAAGAACTGAGACTTATCACTCTATGATTTAGGTAAACGCCTGAAGAACTGAGACTTATCACGCTATGATTTAGGTAAACGCCTGAAGAACTGAGACTTATCACGTATGATTTACTTAACGACTAAGAACTGATACTTATCACGCTATGATTTACGTAATGACTGAAGAACTGAGACTTATACGCTATGATTTAGTAAACTAAGAACTGAGACTTATCACGCTATGATTTACGTAACGCCTGAAGAACTGATACTTATCACGCTATGATTTACGTAACGCCTGAAGAACTGATACTTATCACGCTATGATTTACGTAACGCCTGAAGAACTTATAATTATCACGCTATGATTTACGTAACTCCTGAAGAACTGATACTTATCACGCTATGATTTACGTAACGCCTGAAGAACTGATACTTATCACGCTATGATTTACGTAACGCCTGAAGAACTGATACTTATCACGCTATGATTTACGTAACGCCTGAAGAACTTATACTTATCACGCTATGATTTACGTAACGCCTGAAGAACTGATACTTATCACGCTATGATTTACGTAACGCCTGAAGAACTGATACTTATCACGCTATGATTTACGTAACGCCTGAAGAACTGATACTTATCACGCTATGATTTACGTAACGCCTGAAGAACTTATACTTATCACGCTATGATTTACGTAACGCCTGAAGAACTGTATACTTATCACGCTATGATTTACGTAACGCCTGAAGAACTGATACTTATTACGCTATGATTTACGTAACGCCTGAAGAACTTATACTTATCACGCTATGATTTACGTAACGCCTGAAGAACTTATACTTATCACGCTATGATTTACGTAACGCCTGAAGAACTGATACTTATCACGCTATGATTTACGTAACGCCTGAAGAACTGATACTTATTACGCTATGATTTACGTAACGCCTGAAGAACTTATACTTATCACGCTATGATTTACGTAACGCCTGAAGAACTTATACTTATCACGCTATGATTTACGTAACGCCTGAAGAACTTATACTTATCACGCTATGATTTACGTAACGCCTGAAGAACTGAGACGTAGCTTGTCTCACTGACTTAACATCTGAGGAACTGAGACTTATTACACTCGGATTGACACAACGCCTGAAGAACTGAGATGTATCTAATTAATCAGTGATTGATGTTACGTACGCGAAACCGATCCTTGTCTTTTTACGGTGTGATTTGCGTAGAGTCTGAAGAATTGGGTTTTATCACATTGCGCTGTAATAGACACTGGGCGACAGGAGTACGAGGAAGCGCCTTTGTTTGCCGGGAGGAATGGCTGAGCTTTGCAAAAATGCTGGCCACATTTGGCTGTTTTAAACCAGAACGTATGAATTACGGTGACATAACTTTAAATGTGGAAATGTATTTACTTATCGAAGATATTTCGAGGTATCAAACTTTAGTGATATAAAGGGAGTTCAAAGATGCATGCCTTGATTTTGCCCGACAAGATTTATTTCACCTACTCGCCATAGTTTATACAAACACCTCTAACCTTTATCTTACATTCGAATTTAAAGGCGCTGATGACTGGAGCTTACAGCTTGATTCACACCGCGGGTACTCTCACGGTCAACTCACGGTTAAGGAAAATGTTCGACGCCTGTATCTCAACGGTCACTCTAGATTCACGGGGCGCTCAAGTGAAGGCGGGTGTTCTTCAGGAAAAATTTTGACTCACGGGTGATGGGAATAGAGCAAGATCGTTGTTGATTGAGTTTTTGAACATGTTTAAAGCAAAAATTAACTGTGCTAGAGGTGGCGCATAAGCTTTCAATATGAATACTATACCCCAGTGTTCCCCAACTCTTTCTCCATGAAGGAATCCCCAAACTATTTTTAGTATCCCGAGAATCCTATTTACGACAATGCTCACAGGCCAGAAAAAGCTGATAGCGGTTAGTGCAATTCAATTACTGCTAAAGCAAGATAAAGGTAAAGTTCGCCCTAGAACAGGCATGAAGGCCCAGAGGGGAGTAGAGGTATAGCTCTACTCTTCCTTAACCTCGGCGCTAGATGGGGGTGGGTGGTCAACGCCACGCCCCGGCCGCTTTATCCCCGGAATGACCCGGTACCCATTGTACAGGAGGTGGGTGGGCCCCAGGGCGGTCTGGACGGGTGCTGAAAATCTCGCCCCACCGGGATTCGATCCCGGACGCCCAGCTCGTAGCGAGTCGCTATACCGACTGCGCTATCCCGGCCCATTTACTGCTAAAGCATTGTCAGTAAAACTAGTTTAAACGGCTGTTATTAAGTCAGCGTACAGTGTAAAAAGTTGTAGACTTTTTCATGTCTTTTGAGGGATATTTAGAATTTTTCACGGTATTTCAAAATTTCAAAGTGTTTATATATATATTCCACGAATTCTCGCGGAACCCTGGTTGGGAAACACTGCTCTACCCTGACCGCGAGCTTAGCTCTAACTGAGATTGAGTGTACCCAAGTGTGGAGAGGCTCTTACCTCTGCTCCGTATATGCGTAATTGATTACCTGCAAAGACGTCCCAGCATTCTGTTTGGGCTAGGCACCGGTTTCCCATAGCTTTGTCGAGCAAGAAAGCGGAAATTTATTAAAGAGATATTTGTAAATAAAGAGATTTCCATATACGATATTCGAGGTTCTCGTTGTGGTCGTGCAGCAGCTGAAGATTCAGTTCTTCTGGGCTATTACTTCCTGTCGAATTGTTAAATCCGGCCCTGGGGCCCACCCAGCCTCCTGTACAATGGGTACCGGGTCCCTTTCCGGGGGTTAAAGCGGCCGGGGCGTGGCGTTGACCACCCACCACCATCTAGCGCCGAGCTTAAAGAAATTGTAGAGCTATACCTCTACTCCCCCTCTGGGCCTTCATGGCCTGTTCTAGGGTTAATTTTACCTTTACCTTTACGAATTGTTAAATAGTGACTGAAGATTTGAAAGATTGTAGTGCCTTCATCTTCAGTGACGTGCAGTCTTCTTGAACTTCTTGACCACGAAGATGAAGACAGTGTTTACCAGTCGACATGGCGTGACGTCCCAGAAGACTTAGATCTTCGTGATTCAGTTTGTCACTAAAGAAACCAGGCAGGCAAATTCAGAACCTTATTTGCCTAATACGGTATAATTTAAACAATATTTTAATGGGGTGTCAGAAGTTCTTGGTACCTGTTCGTAGAATTTAAGGTACTTTGTGGCTGACATATTGTCCGTAGCTTCTTCTTCTTCTTCTTCCATGGCGTTACAGCCCGGGGTGGGCCAAAGCCTCCTTCTTCTTGGGATTTCATCCCGAAGTTTTCCTGGTCGGTAAGTGTGCATTCTGTAGTGAGTGACCGGCTCACTGACCGCACAAGTTTTTGCTCAATCCTGATGAGACTGCCAGAGCCATCTGGCAGGCAGTCAGGAGACTTTGGCAGCTTGAATTTTGCTTAAGGACATTACTGGTTCTATTCATTATGCCGTAAATCTACGACATGGGACCGACGGCTTTACTTCCCCTCCGAAGGAAGTGGTGCTCCGGATTTTTATCACTCTTAAAAATCCATCGCCCTCGGTCGGGATCGAACCCCCGAACCTTGGGTCCAGTGGCGAGCACGCTAACCACTAGTCCACTGAGAGCGACTACAGCTACAGGACGAAATTTTGTCTCCCACGTTTTTAGCACAGTGATGACACGAGTTGTTGAAATTCAGGAGAGCATTTTCTGACCTTAATACGAAACGGAATTAGCAAGCCGGATATCAATATCATGACCTCAATATAAAGGGTCCAGTCATCACGGTTGAGTGGATGGTGCGACAGAATTTACTAGTAACATTTCCTGCTAAAATTTGTGTTAGTACAGATTTTAAGTACGTAAAATACAATCATCATCATCATCATCATCATCATCATCATAATCATCCACAATCCGTGATTTCAGGCTTTTGCCGCGATGTTGATGAGATCTGCGCTCTCTTTTTTTTTCTTGGACTTCTTGACCCTTGAAGATGGGACCGATACTTTGTCCCGAAACGTCGGTAAAGGATTACCATTCGACGCTGCGTAATACCCCAGAAGAGCGCAGATCTCATCATCCAAAATGTTCGCACATCGCTGTGTTTTTTTTTTATTTAATACAGGATGTTTGAAAATTGTCTCCACTCGTACTAGGTTTTTTGTTGATTTTAAAGTAATGAGGTTGCATACAGCAACCGAATATGCAGGAATTAAGCCGAAACGTGTAAAAATTTTAAATAAATCTACTTTAATGCCCAAACAGTCGAATGTTATGTCTTGTCCGATTGCATCACCATGTGTCCTAATGGTAGAGATAATTTTTTGCTCACTGTGTATACGAACGTAAGTCATGCAGAATTTGTATTCATGTTCCGTCATCTCTCTCCATACAGCATTTCACATGCGTACTTCCTGGTTCGTTAGTTAATCGCCATAAAAAAGAAAGTTGTAACGTACATGACTCGTGGATGCCATATTGTTGCTGTGTAACGTAGAAAAAAAATATGAGACCTGAACAGAAAATGCATATTTTCGATTATATAAAGAGTAAACAGATGCCGATCCCAGTGGCCGCGCGGTCTAAGGCGTGGGTCTTCGGCCGCTCGCTTACTGGGATCGTGGGTTCGAATCCCACCGGGGGCATGGATGTTTGTGTTGTGTTGTATAAGGACAGTAATATGAAGGACAAAAATAGGATTACACAGTACAAAAAATGGATCAAAGGGGAATATCCCAGAATTAAAAAAAAAAAAAAAAAAAAATCCTACCGAGGGCGTGGATGTTTGTGTTGTGTTAGATGTATGGACATGGACAATGGCACAGACTGCATAGACTCTGTGCAGTGCTACAGGTTACTTAGCGATGGTGGGATTTTTCAGCAGAGTTTTACCACAATTCAGAATTAAATTGCTAATAAAAATACAGCTCCATTTATTCTACTGGTTATGGATTACATTTTACAGGGTGTTTATTATCGCTGGATTGAGCACTGCAGAGAGGGCGATATTATCGGTCCATAAGCAACGGTGTTCAATCCGACGAAGAGAAAGCTCCCTGTGCTTCTCTCGTTCAGCAGTATCTCATATTGTTTCCTTACTTACATGAAATGGTGTTCTACCTCATATTATTATTATTATTATTGAAGGGCCCCGCAGCAGATGCTACGGATGCACCGCAGCCTTGAAGGCTTATTGTGCAACCCTGTGATGAAGATGATTAGGTTTTTTTCTGCTTTTCCATTGTAATTAAGCACCGGTCGAATGAAATTGACAGAGGAAAACCGAAGTACTCGGAGAGAAACCTGTTCCAGTGCCACTTTGTCCACCACAAATCCCACATTGACTGACCTGGGATCGAACCCGGGCCTCCGCGGTGAGAGACCGGCGACTAACCGCCTGAGTCATGGCATTGCCAACACTTCAACCTCATAAATTCGCATGACTGTAATGTCGGTAGTCTGTCATTGGTGGTAAGTAGTTAAATATAAAAAAAATGATGTGGCATTTGGTGGCCTAATATTCGTACCAAGTTTAATTAAAATCTTTCATATTTATCAACTGGAAACAGGGAATGGGCTATACGAGCATCATAAGCCTGTCTCGCCTTGTGAAGTAAGGCTGGATTGTCTTAGTGTTTTAAAAGCAGACGGAAGACAATACATTTTCTTCTTAAACGGAACAAGGTGACAGCATTACTGAACGGACTCCGCGAAACGCTTTTCCAAGCATTTCAGAGAATTTATGCAATGCGCTTACAGCGTCAGAAGCCGAGAGTGTTTCGAAGGTGATCACATTCAATATGAATGTACGATAGTGTGCTGATACAGCGTACAAGCGTGAGTCAGAAATATGTTTACAATGCATATACTTTGAGTTCTTTACTAACAAATCTAATGCAATAAGTTTTATGCTAAGAATGCCGTTGTGTTATGTGGAACTATAAGGGACGTAATAACGTCAACACAACTTTCTATTTTACATAATTTCAACAAACTGTTACTCAGGCAACATGTTTCCACCAATCTTTGTCATCTTTAGGCTCTCTATGATCACAAAAAGCGAAAATATACAATTTAATTCAATATGTTGTATAATTAAGACGTCAATTTGCTGACATCAAATGGAATAAAAGCCGATCCCAGTGGCCGTGCGGTCTAAGACGTGGGTCTACGGCCGCTCGCTTGCTGGGATTGTGGGTTCGAATCCCGCCGGAGGCATGGATGTCTGTCTCTTGTGAGTGTTGTGTGTTGTCAGGTAGAGGTCTCTGCGACGGGCTGGTCACTCGTCCAGAGGAGTCCTACCGAGTGTGGTGTGTCTGAGTGTGATCGTGAAGCGTCGATAATGAGGAGGCCTAGGCCCCCTAAGGGCTGTCAATCCATAGGAAACATGAAATAAAAAGTTTTGTCGATGTATCAATTCCTTTATAGTTGTAATGAAATAGTTCATAATTAATTGTCCTACTATTTAAACCGTTACGGTTGAGACAATTATCACATGGTGGGACGAGCTTGTTTATTCGCTGTTGATATCAGTCCCTGTACTTTGTTATCAGCCATCGTGTCACAACTGTTCCGACCTCGTGATCATCTTTAAATTCGTGGCCCCCAAGATTTTGCTTCAGCGCTGGAAACAGATGATAATCGTTCGGCGACGTACTCCCCTAATGTGATTGCAATCGATGTAGGATCTTTAGTGAAGAAATTATATTTCATGTAAAATTACTTTTTGGCCGAGCTAGCTCACACAAGCGCGCGCAGCCACATAGGAAAATTAGGTGGGGTATTTAAACGTTAGGCTTGGTGTTGATTTATTGATTCGTAAGCTACTTATTGACCACTGAGTTGAGGTAGAAGCATTTAGAAGAAATTATGATTATGAAATTACCTGGATCGTATACGTCGATAATATTTAATTTATCTGGAGATTATGGAGTGTCAGTTCCGGGTAGAAGGAATAAAGCCCACTTTTGATTGAAGACTTCCAACTTGCGTTTCAGATGTTATAATGCATGAGTATTTAGGGGATGCAAATGTATAGTACAACAATAAAATGTAATTTAGTTGATATAGGAGAGTATTCAATCCTATCATTTTTTTTTCAATGGCGCAATAGCCCCTATTAGGTCAAGGCCTACTAGGTGGCACAGTTAGTTGAGGCACTGCACCACAAGCCGGAAGGTCGCGGGTTCGATTCCCGATGGGATAATTGGGGTTTTTCATTGAATTAATCCTTCCGGCCGCACTATGTCCCTGGCGTCGAGTCAGTCTCTAACAGAAATGAGTACTGCGGGTCTCTCCTGGGGGTAAAGGCTGCCGGTGCGTAGGGCTGACAACCTTGCCACCTTCATTTGCCGACTGTCTAGAAATTCTGGGAGCCGTAATGTTCTGTCCAGGCCTGTAATGGGATGGCTTTAACGTTTTACCTCAGTCCTTACATTGACTGCAGATTACGGGTTGGTCTGTCACACTGAGGGAAGAATACGTTGTACAGGATGAGTATATTTTAGAATAGGGTGCTGAGGAAGGTATTTGACCCTAAGAGGGAGGAATGTACAAGGAAGTGGAGGAAATTGCGTAACGAACATATCTGCTCCTCACCAAATATTACTTAGGTGATCTAATCAAGGAGGATGAGATGAGGGGGAATGAGGCACGGAAGGGCGATAGAAAAGGTGCGATGCGTACAGATTGTTGGTAAGGAAACCTGAAAGAAAGAGATCACTTGGAAGACCTAGCCGTAAATGGTAAGATAAAGTTAAAATGGGTCTTTAAAGAAGTTGGACCGGAGGGTGTGGACTGACAAGACCTAGCTTAGAATAGGGACAAGTAAAGGGCTGTTTTGTACACGATAATGGACCTTCGGGTTCCATAAAGTGCGGGGAATTTTTTAACCAGCTGAGGGGTCATTAGCTTCCCTGCTCCAGTGAGTTAATTAATTAGTCAGTTCACACGTCAGAATATTTAGAGACGTAATAAATAAATAATGGTAAACTATTTTTCGATCTACAGAATTTCAGAGTTTTAACATTGTGTATAGCAACTGCTCTGCTTTCTTAGAGACCTTGCCTATAAAATTTTCCTTACAGACTTTGCTTGTAACTGTTTTCTTACAGGCCTTCGCTTTAACAGTTTCCTGACAGACCTTGCCTATAAAATTTTCCTTACAGACTTTGCTTGTAACTGTTTTCTTACAGGCCTTCGCTTTAACAGTTTCCTGACAGACCTTGCCTATAAAATTTTCCTTACAGACTTTGCTTGTAACTGTTTTCTTACAGGCCTTCGCTTTAACAGTTTCCTGACAGACCTTGCCTATAAAATTTTCCTTACAGACTTTGCTTGTAACTGTTTTCTTACAGGCCTTCGCTTTAACAGTTTCCTGACAGACCTTGCCTATAAAATTTTCCTTACAGACTTTGCTTATAACTGTTTCCTTACAGACCTTCCCTTTAACAATTTCCTGACAGACCTTGCCTATAAAATTTTCCTTACAGACTTTGCTTATAACTGTTTCCTTACAGACCTTCCCTTTAACAGTTTCCTGACAGACCTTGCCTATAAAATTTTCCTTACAGACTTTGCTTGTAACTGTTTTCTTACAGGCCTTCGCTTTAACAGTTTCCTGACAGACCTTGCCTATAAAAGTTTCCTTACAGACTTTGCCTATAAAATATTCGTTACAGACTTTGCGTATAACTGTTTCCTTACAGACCTTCCCTTTAACAGTTTCCTGACAGACCTTGCCTATAAAATGTTCGTTACAGACTTTGCGTATAACTGTTTCCTTACAGACCTTCCCTTTAATAGTTTCCTGACAGACCTTGCCTATAAAATTTTTCTTACAGACTTTGCTTATAACTGTTTCCTTACAGACCTTCCCTTTAACAGTTTCCTGACAGACCTTGCCTATAAATTTTCCTCACAGACCGTGTCTAGGACAGTTTCCCTACAGATCTAGTCTATAATAGTTTTCCTACAGAACTTGCCTATAAATTTTCCTTACAGACCTTGTCTTTAAAATTTTCATACAGGTTCCTTGCAGACCGTGTCTAAGACAGTTTCCCTACAGACCTAGTCTATAACAGTTTTCCTACAGAACTTGCCTATAATCATTTCCTTATAGACCTCATAGACTCTTTCTCCCACCCTGACTTTTCCATTCTTGCAACTTCGCCTTTTCTTATAGGCTACCACTCATCACTCCTTTATCTGTACAGTTTTCGCCTTTCCGTCTCTCTGTGGGTCCGTATTCTGCAGTGGTGGGGTGATTGATTAAGGAGAGGGACGGCCGGAGAGCCATATCCGGTCTTTTAGCTCTCCACAGTACCCACCCCTCCCCCCCTTCCGCCGTCACGACGCTACAAACACTTTTATTGACCTCCTGCTATACAGAAGTGTATGGATCACACAAATCATTCCTAAACAGCAAGAGACCTGTAAACCAGGGCAGTATAACATGTTGAAATTTGGGCTTCCGTTTTATGATTAAGGCCAGGTAAGGACACATCCATGGCGTGTCTACTCTGACACGCTTGGGTTTGACTAGCCGCGAGAACTCCGATAACGGGACTTTTAACGAAATTAAAAATTAAAAATTGATCACATTTTTAATTGCTACTCCACAAACAGATTTTGACTGATTATGCTGTTCCGAAATGCTTTATATAACTCCGTGGAGTGAAGTCTTTGTGGAGACACTGAAAGAGATCAGGCGATCAAGAAATTTCTTTTCGTTACTGTATTCACAACAGTCCGTGATTCAGACAATCCACATCCGCACCCCATATTTAAGATCTTTTTTAATATTATCTTGCGATTGTGAATGTTGAGCAGAAATTGTCTAGGAAGAGCATACTGTAATCTGCTGTCAGGTAGTTTGATGAATGGTGCTTTACACCGTCAACACAATTTTATTGATTTTGATATTAATTCGTCATGTTATTCCATGGCAGTTCCTTGGAATTCTCAGAGGAGGTACAAAGTATGTCATATAACCGGTTGAGACTCGAAGGGAGATGTGCTGCCCTTTTAAAGTCTCATTATCAGTAATGCTGCATTAACTCCCGTTACATTATGCGCAGCAATAATGCGGTATTACCTCCCGTTACATTATACACAGTAGTAATGCCGCATTACCTCCCGTTACATTATACACAGTAGTAATGCCACATTACCTCCCGTTACATTATACACAGTAGTAATGCCACATTACCTCCCGTTACATTATACACAGTAGTAATGCCGCATTACCTCTCGTTACGTTATAAACAGTAGTAATGCCGCATTACCTCCCGTTACATTATACACAGTAGTAATGCCACATTACCTCCCGTTACATTATACACAGTAGTAATGCCACATTACCTCCCGTTACATTATACACAGTAGTAATGCCGCATTACCTCGTTACGTTATAAACAGTAGTAATGCCGCATTACCTCCCGTTACGTTATACACAGTAGTAATGCCGCATTACCTCCCGTTATATTATACACAGTAGTAATGCCACATTACCTCCCGTTACATTATACACAGTAGTAATGCCGCATTACCTCCCGTTACATTATACACAGTAGTAATGCCACATTACCTCCCGTTACATTATACACAGTAGTAATGCCGCATTACCTCCCGTTACATTATACACAGTAGTAATGCCGCATTACCTCCCGTTACATTATACACAGTAGTAATGCCACATTACCTCCCGTTACATTATACACAGTAGTAATGCCACATTACCTCCCGTTACATTATACACAGTAGTAATGCCACATTACCTCCCGTTACATTATACACAGTAGTAATGCCGCATTACCTCTCGTTACGTTATAAACAGTAGTAATGCCGCATTACCTCCCGTTACGTTATACACAGTAGTAATGCCGCATTACCTCCCGTTATATTATACACAGTAGTAATGCCACATTACCTCCCGTTACATTATACACAGTAGTAATGCCGCATTACCTCCCGTTACATTATACACAGTAGTAATGCCACATTACCTCCCGTTACATTATACACAGTAGTAATGCCACATTACCTCCCGTTACATTATACACAGTAGTAATGCCGCATTACCTCCCGTTACTTATACACAGTAGTAATGCCACATTACCTCCCGTTACATTATACACAGTAGTAATGCCGCATTACCTCCCGTTACATTATACACAGTAGTAATGCCACATTACCTCCCGTTACATTATACACAGTAGTAATGCCACATTACCTCCCGTTACGTTATAACAGAGTAGTAATGCCACATTACCTCCCGTTACATTATACACAGTAGTAATGCCACATTACCTCCCGTTACATTATACACAGTAGTAATGCCACATTACCTCCCGTTACATTATACACAGTAGTAATGCCACATTACCTCCCGTTACGTTATACACAGTAGTAATGCCACATTACCTCCCGTTAATTATATACAGTAGTAATGCCACATTACCTCCCGTTACATTATACACAGTAGTAATGCCACATTACCTCCCGTTACATTGTACACAGTAGTAATGCCGCATTACCTCCCGTTACATTATACACAGTAGTAATGCCACATTACCTTCCGTTACATTATACACAGTAGTAATGCCACATTACCTCCCGTTACATTATACACAGTAGTAATGCCACATTACCTCCCGTTACATTATACACAGTAGTAATGCCACATTACCTCCCGTTACGTTATACACAGTAGTAATGCCACATTACCTCCCGTTACATTATACACAGTAGTAATGCCACATTACCTCCCGTTACATTATACACAGTAGTAATGCCACATTACCTCCCGTTACATTATACACAGTAGTAATGCCACATTACCTCCCGTTACGTTATACACAGTAGTAATGCCACATTACCTCCCGTTAATTATACACAGTAGTAATGCCACATTACCTCCCGTTACATTATACACAGTAGTAATGCCACATTACCTCCCGTTACGTTATACACAGTAGTAATGCCACATTACCTCCCGTTACATTATACACAGTAGTAATGCCACATTAACTCCATTTGCATTATGGACAGCTATAAAGCCGCACTACTCACACTACTAACCTCATACCATGAGGTTTCCATAACCACGAGACCTACAGAGATTAGACGCTCTGTTGGCATTATTACATAAGAGTTAGGAAGGTGTGAAATGATTGGTGTCCTTGGTTGCGTATGACGTAACACGGAAGTCACAGTGGCGTAATAACAAATTGAAAACAGTTCTACACAGACATTGGCACAAGAAATCAAGCGATATTAATCAATTCTGAAATTTATTTCTATAAATTGACGTTGAGGTTGTTGGAAAATACAGGAGATGAATTCTAGTGAAGAGGAGTCAGAGACAGAGATCGACGTTTGTGAGGTACGGCAGAATGGGATCAGATCGACAGTAAGAATGAGAAGATGAATCTGAAAGCACAGAAGCAGGAATAAAGCAACATGCGATGAAGTGTGCATGCTCAAGAGTATAACTAACGTAACCGGGATGGAGTAGCCGGAAGTCCAATAGTGACTAGACTAGGGGCTCGACGGTCCGGGGTTCGAATCTCTCTCCAAAACGTCCAGACCGACTCTGTGGTTCATCTAGCCTCATATTCAATGGGTACCTGCGTCCTTTCCCGGGAGTCCACGACTCACCTCTATCTAGTGTCGAGGTTTAAGAATGAATGGAGCTATACCTCTACTCCTCTATATGCCCTTATGGCATTGACAGGATAAAAATATTTTTTTATGGGAGAACTAAGAAAAGAGGGTGATGCCTAACAGATGAGAGGGTATGAATAAAAGAGTACTACCTTTTAAAGAGAAGGTACAGTCATTGCGGGACTTTGCAGTAACTCTGAAACAGACAAGACAGATGCAGGTTTATCCTAAATATCTCACATAAAAAATTGTTAATAGCAAGGCAGTGATTAAGAAAGTTCATACAGGAGGTTTCTATAGCCGCTGTGGGAGACAACTTCAAGGAGAAGATTACATAACAAAGCAGTAAGACTGCAAATTACCAACGCAGTTCGCTCATAAAACTATCCTTTGGAATAACGTGCAGACTCAATTTTAAAACGATTAACTAAGTAAATATACAGCTAAATGGCGTAGATTGTTCTTTAGCAGCTAATAGTAGCTCAGCTGATTAACCAGTTTATCGCCTTTTATAAACCCCGAAATTTCATTACCGTGTTCGCGAAAGTTATCCACGATTCCGTATTCTAATAATTTGATTTCAGGTCCAACCATTATACATTTTTAAAGGTTCATCTTGATGTTATCGTCCATCCGTGCTTAGGCCCTTAAGTAGTATATTCCGTTTGGGTTTCCGGATGAATATTTTGTACGCACTTTTATATCCCACAATCTTTTGACGTCCCGCCCTTGTCATTCTCCTGAATTCCATTTCTCTGACAGTATACAGCAAAGAATAGAGATTATGAAGCCTCGTGCGTGTTACTGTCTCTATGTACGACTCTGTACTCTCCCCAGCACTCTATTCTCGAACACCCTTCCAGGTTTCACGCCACTAGCAAATTCAATTGTAATCATACTTCCTGCTTCTTAAGCTTCAGGTACTTGGATATCAAATGGGGAAGAAAAAATAATTATGAATTTAATTAATTTAACTTTGTGTTCACCGTGCATCGTAATATTCATATTTAGTTTTTAAACCAACGAATGCACATATAAAATTTTCACTGCGCCCTACATATGTTTCGGCCTTAATTTGGCCATCATCAGGGGCACTTTGCTAAGCACTTCACTGATCACCGTCTATTTGGCACTGTTAACTTGACTATTATTCCGTTATATTAATATTTAATATTAATATAACTATTATATTATTATATATTATTATATTTTTATATTACTATTAATATTTAATATTAATTATATTAATAGTAATATAAAAATATAATAATATATAATAATATAATAGTTATATTAATATTAAATATTAACAGTAACAGAATAATAGTCAAGTTAACAGTGCCAAATAGACGGTGATCAGTGAAGTGCTTAGCAAAGTGCCCCTGATGATGGCCAAATTGAGGCCGAAACATATGTAGGGCGTAGTGAAAATTTTATATGTGCATTCGTTGGTTGAAGAACTAAATATGAATTTAATGTTAGCAGGAATTTCCTGACAAGACAGGTTATGTACGTATAACGTAATATTGAGGCACGTTCCTGTAACCATTGTTGCCCTGCAAAAGCAATGAGTATTACATATTCTGAGTGTGTGTCATGTAGCCTTAATTATTCAGCATGCAAAGCGCATGCGCTATATTATATTGTCATCTGTAGCCTCTCCGGCTGTACCATATTTTTCCACATTATCTCATAAACGGCACGATTTTCAGAAAAAAATGTTTTTGGATATATAATGTGTGTTTTGATTTCGTCTACTTTTGTCTGAAAAATTTCTCATTCTAAGAAGAATTGATCGAGATTTTGTCATAAATGTACATAGGTTTTCGTGTAAAGTACCCGTTATTCTTGTCAGAATATTAATGAAACTTGAAGTCTGTCCACAGAAATTCGAAAAATATTCAAATATCAAATTTTACGAAAATCCATCCACTTGGAGCCAAGTTGTTCCATGCAGACAAAGGGACAGACGGACAGACATGACGAAGTTGACAGTCGCTTTTCGCAATTTTGTTGAACGCGCCTAAAAACTGTGATTCGTAATTAGCTGTACCGTAAATAACATCTCTGATCTTACGGTGTTGCATGTTTCCGTGTATTTACAAACTGAGTTACAAATATACTGTGTCAAAGGAAAACCCCTAACGTGCTGTATTATATTAAAGCTCCAACATGTTTCGGCCCTTTTAAGGGCCGTTACTAAGTAGTTACAACAATCGTAAATTTGGCCAAAATAAATCTGATATACAGGATATACACAAAAGAATGGTGCGGTTTCAATAGTTTTCACTATTGAAACTGCACCATTCTTTTGTGTATACCCTGTATATATATATATATATATATATGTCCATATCGATAACTTTTACATATATATAAATGCAGCCAGGCCAGGTATCAGGAAAATGAGTGGTTTCCACCCCAGATTTAGTGTAAGAGGAATCTTAATGCTTTGAAAGAACATATTGTAGTTGGGGATGTCGTGGTGTAAAATAAACGGTCGTAGCCGTGTGCTTAGTTAACCACGAGGACAGAGAGGCATAGGAGAAGTATAAATATGGCTACATGAATTCTTAACTTCCGCTCTAGAATGAGTTAAAATATCAGATTTATGCCCCGGCCATTTTATCCTACTACCCGTTAGACAGGACGCTTAGTGGGCACCAGATACGTTGTCTGAATTATCTTGCTATTAACTGTATTTCTCGCTCTTTACTTATCCGTAAATTGTTACCAGGCAGTACGTGTCTGGTGGCTGTTTAACAGTTCTTTTTTTTTTTTTTTTTTTTGTTTGCGGAATTTTCCTCCAGAGAATTTCACGCACTTTATCGCTTCAGATAGCGCCCGCGGAACACCCAGTGCCCAGACGCACCTTAAATAAAGAGCAGTGTCAGCTGTGAGGGGTTAGCAGTCTGATTCATTGTCGGAAACTACTTCCTATAGACGGACTGCTAAGGCAGAGAAAATTTAGATGGTTTTTTGACGACTGAGTCGATTACAGCTGTATCCCTGCACTGACAGCCATATTCATGACGAAGCTGATCATTCTATACCCTGCATCATTGTCTTCTCGGTTGAATGAATCTACGACAGACCTCGCAGTGAAGCGTAGTTAACAATGGGGGGGGGTGGTTGTATTTATGTGTTAGGGGTTATCGTAAGTCGGATTTTTCAGGATATCAAAGTGAAGGTAGAGACGTTCTTTATGTCCGTTTTATATGTACGCATCTTGCATATACACTGCCTTCTAAAACACTTTATTGAAGGAAAGATGGAAGGGAAGAGAAGAAGAGGAAACAGACGTAAGAAGCTACTGGATGATTTTGAGCCTTAGTGTATCTTTTTTTTCCGTAAGGCTTACGAAAAAAAAGAGAATATACTGGATGAGATCTGCGCTCTTCTGGGATATTACGCGGCGTCTTGTGGTAATTGTTTACCGACGTTTCGGGATAACGTATCGGTCCCATCTTCACGGGTCAAGAGTCCACACGACGCCGCGTAATACCCCAGAAGAGTGCAGATCTCATCAACATCGCGGCGGAAGCCTAAAATCAAAGATACTGGATATGTACAATAATGGTACCAACAAATGCGTACAAGTGTATTGAAATTAGTTTATATAAACAGTGAAATTCTGCACGTTTCTGCCAACTACGTGGCCATCTTCAGGGATGTAAAATACAAAGGCAAGAGACATGTAGGTGTTCATTGTGCATATCGACTAATTTCAATATACTTATGTGTATTTGTTGGTACTGTTGTTGTATGTATTGGAATAACGCGCAGATCATGGACCATATAAAGATACTGGAATTTGAAAGAGATAGCACTAGATCGCATTCTCTGGAGAACTCTCTTTGAAAAATGCTATGGACCTGTCGCAAGACAGACTACTCATATGTAGACGTACAGTATACTGTAGTCTTTTTTTGTGTGTGTGAAGGGCCCCGCAGCAGATGCTACGGACGCACCGCAGCCTTGAAGCTTATTGTGCAACCCTGTGGTGAAGATAAAGGGAAAGATTAACAGTTTATTTTCATTTTTCCAAGTAATGGAGCACCGATGGAATGAAATTGACAAGGGAAAATCGAAGTACTCGTGGATAAACCTGTCGCAGTACCACTTTGTCCACCACAAATCCCACATGGACTGACCCAGGATCGAACCCGGGCGTCCGCGGTGGGAGGCCGGCGACATACTGTAGCCCTTGTCTTATTGGCTATGAAATGTCACCGTTGAAATCCTAAGCATGTCGCTTAAGATTCAGATCATACTGACAGAAGGCATCCCAGATATCAGTGGGGGGGGGGGGGGGGACGTTCGGCGATTTAAACGTACCTGGCATTAGCTAATTCCCTCTGGCTAAGGCAAGAGACAGGGGAATGAAATGCACGTGGCTTTGTGTGTGCGGTGGCAGCAACATTCTACACAGTGGAAGGGCAGGCGGTGAGTACTGGACTCCGTAAAGGGGGACTGACTCAGGTCGTGTTCAGATATGAGCGTGTGGTTGACTGTCTGTAGGGGAAAACTACACTTGCGGCTGGAGCTTGCCGTGATTAGCGCATGGCGGTATGAAACAGCGTTCGCGTGTGATTGGCAACACAGCGGCAGGCAAAAACTGAATCTAGGACGAGAGGATTATTGCGGAATGAGAAGGTTAATGTTTGTGTAAGTCAGACGGGCACAATTAAAGTGCGCCAGGTCGTCCGGGGGACTAAATTTTTTGACGGTGGTGCCTAATATTTGTGGGTCCTCACAATGGAACTTGCTTCGTGTCTATGGATGTTATTTTTATTAAAAAAAAATAAAACCTGACACACTTTATGATATTTAGGTGGTGGAGGGGAGGGGGAGGTAGAAGAAAAAATGTTCAACCCTCACGCAATAGAAAAAGAACTAATTTATTAATTTTTTTTTTTTACTACGGCTCGACAGCCCCTATATGGGCCTGGGCCTCCTCGTTTCGTCGAGGTTTCACGATCACACACATTAGACACATCACAGTCGGTAGGACTCCTCTGGACGAGTGACCAGCCCGTCGCAGAGACCTCTACCTGACAACACACAACACTCACAACAGACAGACATCCATGCCCCCGGTAGGATTCGAACCCACGATCCTAGTAAGCGAGCGGCCGAAGACCCACGCCTTAGACCGCACGGCCACTGGGATCGGCAATTTATTAATATTACTATGTTATATTAATTTTACTACTACTATTCATATACTCTTCCAGTGACGTTTCCAGTTAGGCGCGTGATCCTACCTGGTGTTTGTGTTTTCAAAATTTAGGTAGCCTGTGCCTATTATACGAATTGAAGACATATTCAAAGTATTTACTGTAGAAGACCTGAATACAAGTTTCAATGTTTATGTCTTTGTAGTTACTTTTGTATGTGCGTCTAACACCGGTACTCTAACCAAGCAATTACTAAGCTAAGAATACTCTGTGAATACTACAAGATATAATTAATTTATATAAAAAAATAAAACACAATTGCTGAAATTTTTTTTGACTACTTACTGATTATCTTGAAAATACGAATTGAACACACTACATAGTGTATCACACACAAAGCCACTGTGCTTTTTGTCACCGCCAATAAACTGTCTCTTGTATGACGTCAGCTAAGACATCAGTAGCATATATCATTGTTACCAATTGCAAAAATGAATTACCTTAGAATTTTGTATTTGGGAATTATTCCAGTTATTGAATTCCGCATCTGTCAGTGTCAGGTTAGTCACAAATTCAAATCAAACTCATTTATCTCTTAGAAGTCTGCATTTTTTTTTAATTTTTTCATAGTGTTAAAATTTCACCAACTATGAAAGTAGTTTAAGTATTTTTCATAGCCAGTCTACATAAAGGTAAAGTGACTGTGCACATCATGAAGGCGTATGGAGGGTGGAAGTATTAGCTGCGCTTATGCTTAACCTCCCCACTGTATGGAAGACAGCTTCCACACCTTCGCGCCCGACCGCTTTAGTCGTTGAATATGAGGCTGTTAGTCCCAGATCTGGTCTGGCCGCTTCGGAGGCAAGAAAAATGTTTGCCCCTACCGGTGATCGAACCCGGATTCCTCGGTCGTCCAGCGCGTAGTCTAGTCACTATATTCACTGATCTATCTCACCCAACAATAAGGCTGCGCACTTGTCAAGAAATTTCCCGAATTTTATGCAACCTGAAGGTTCATTCCCTCGTTCACAAGAGCTCGTCACCTGTCCCTATCCTGTGCCTGATCAATTCATTCCACACCTCCACGCCCCCCACACATCAATAAGCGTTTTGACGAATATTAGTTCCTATTAATTTTAAATTAAACTAAATTAGACCAACTGATGCACAAATTGAACTACCCTTATTGTAGCGTCTCTATTATATGCCCCTACATATACAATAAAGGTAGTTCAATTTGTGCATCAGTTGGTCTAATTTAGTTTAATTTAATCTGTAAAGATGCACGGTGATAATAATGTGAAATTCCTATGAAAACTTTACTTCTGCTGGTATGTATTTAGAATCATTTTAAAGATATATGACCATAATTCGGCATTTCTTTTAAAGTAAGTACCGTACAGATCACTATATAAGCTCTTAAGTTCATATTTGATACTCTTCGTCTGTATTAAGGGGCTTTTTGCAATCCTGCCACTATCAGATCATAAGCATCAAATATTTTCTTCGTGGCAACTTTTGTACAGTGAAGGCTAAAACGTTTCTTTCACGTAATTACGTGACTAACCTCTGGAAAGCCAACAAGTAAAACTAACACAATTCGAGGTAAAAGCATCTACCTTTAAAAAAAAGTGCAAGAATTTATTTATTTGTGGATCTTGAAGATGAAGAATTTGAGAATATCCTGCCAATGATTTTATGGCGCAAGTCTGTGAGACTTGTGAATCAAACTCTCTGTATTTCACACTGGCTTCTTTTACCATACTTACAAAGCAAGTACAGAGAGAAGAAATAAACAGTAAAATAATGTACGTTTAATGAAGGCACCCTACTGTTCTTATTTCATTGCATTTCAGGTAAATAAACAGCTGTAAAACATCCACAATCAACTGCTAAATTTGGCCACCGCAAAGACCGTACGCTACAGCACGCAGAAACGCTGAAGCTGGAAATATGTGATGACGTCACACTGTGTAATGTGGCCAGATTTCTCTGTTTCATTCAGATTTGAATAATCTGTTGTTAATTACATATTATGGCTGTGCCTAAAATTGGGGAGCTGTGATAGCATAGTCGGTATAGTGGATAGGCTAGCGGCTGGAAAATCGGAGGTATGTGGTTCGATACCCAGCACAGGCAAGAGATTTTTCTCTTCTCCAAAACGTCCAGACCGACTTTGGAGCCCATAGATTCTCCTATTGAATGAGTACCGCTTGCTGTTTCCCTGAGGTTTAGGCGGCTGGAGTGTAAAGCTGACCACTCACCCTATCTGATGCCGAAGTTAAGAATTAGTGGAACTATAACACCATTCACCATTATGCCTTCATGGCCTGAACAGGGACAATTTTATCTTATTAAGCAACCTAATATTGTACTTTAAATTGAAGTAAATATTCTCATAGGCATAGTGTAACAAGTCTGATGGCTCGCTCTGTAATTGTGGCTGGATGTTAAATTTGGATGGTTGCAAACAAAAGACAAATGTAGGCCTGCCATGTCTCAGGCGGTTAGTCGCCGGTCTCTCACCGCGGAGGCCCGCGTTCGATCCTAGCCGATCCAGTGGCCGTGCGGTCTAAGGCGTGGGTTTTCGGCCGCTCGCTTGCTAGGATCGTGGGTTCGAATCCCACCGGGGGCATGGATGTTTGTGTTGTGTTTGTTGTAAGGACGATAGTATGGAACGTAAAGTGACATGAAGGACGAAAAGAATTTAAACAGTACAAAAATGGATCAAAGGGGAAAAACCCCGGACAAAAAAAAAAAAAAATCCCGGGTCAAGTCCATGTGGGATTTGTGGTGGACAAAGTGGTACTGGGACAGATTTTTGCCCCGAGTACTTCGGGTTTTTCCCTGTCAACTTCATTCCACCGGTGCTCCATTACAAGGAAAAATGAAAAAAACTAATCATCTTCATCACAGGGTTGCACAATCAGTCTCAAGGCTGCGGTGCGTCCTTAGCATCTGCTGCGGGGCCCTTCTAAAAAATTGTCCTTTGAGCTTTAAGCTTTCACGGCTGATATCATATGAACTGTAGATAAGTAACTGACACTAAACTAAACTGTTCCCTTACAATAAACAAACATCAAATTGAAGGGCAAATATTCGCTGTTAGTGAATATTTATTTCAGTTGGCGAGGAAAATGAAGCAAGTATATTGTACGAATATACAATCAGTTTTAAGGTACAATCTTCACACTTAGTACACATACTAAAATAAAATGTTTATTTACAAATATACCGATATAATTTAATATAGAAGAAGACACACCTATTTGAGTACCGTCTAAAGGCAATCAAGACTCAGTTGCGGGAGTTTTTAGGCTTCCGCAGCGGTGTACTTGAGGTATCTGTTCTTCCGAGATGTTACGCTGCTTCACTGCGTAACTGACGCTATGTCACATCGTAGAAGAACGGAGACCTCAAGACATTCTTTTGTTTCCTGCGAGACAGGATTAGAAGGCTTATGCTTGGGGTCATTTTGAATTGTTCATTCAACGAGTTTGGCGATATAGGTATGCTGCACTGAGCGCGTTTTCTCTTTAGATGTCTCAAAATGCTTGAATCCTGAGGAGAATATCCTGGATATTAAATATTTCATTCTTATCTACAGGGTGTCTTCGAAACATTATTCACTTCCTTAAATATTTAAAAAAATTACGCTGTAAAATACTATTTTTTTTCCAATGGCTCGACAGCCCCTTAGGGGCCTAGGCCGCCACATTTTTCGAGGCTTCACGATCACACTCAGACACACCACACTCGGTAGGAATCCTCTGGACGAGTGACCAGCCCGACGCAGAGACCTCTACCTGACAACACACAACACTCACAAGAGACAGACATCCATGCCCCGGTGGGGGTTTTTTTTTCTGTCCCGTTTTCTCCTTTGATCCATTTTGTACTTTTAAACCCTTCTGTCCTTCATGTTCCATGCTACCGTCCTTATACAACAAACACAACACAAACATCCATGCCCCCGGTGGGATTCGAACCCACGATCCCAGTAAGCGAGCGGCCGTAGACCCACGCCTTAGACCGCGCGGCCACTGGGATCGGCAAAAATGCTTATAGTCCTACATATTTATACATTCTATAACAGGGATGCACAAATCCAAGGGGCGCAAGTTCGCTGTGGTGACTAAATTTTGTGCGTACGTGCATAATATTTGTGAATTCTCAGTATCCTATATATTACCATCCTGGCGCCTAGAATTTTGAGATGGCTCCTAGAGTTTTTGGAAAATTTGTGCACCCGTGGTCTGAAGTGTCTAGAGGTTTGTTCGTGAGATTTTCAAATATTAAATGTCATTAAAATTCGCTCAGCGGTTTTCAATTTATTACATACGTACAGACGGAAGGATGGATAGACTTTGATAGGGACTTCGCAGAGACGTCTTTTGTGCTGGATTTCAATTTTCACCCAGTTTGCAGCCGTCTCAATTTATAATGGCTCTAACGAATATTTGAAAACTTTGCTTCTGTAAGCGGAGCGACATTATAGACTGCCTTAAAGGGAAGCCACGTCAGTACGTTCTTCATGCTAAGAAAGAGGCTCTGTAATTAACTCGATAAAGCAAACTTTTGTTGAGAAGCTTACAGTCGCCCATCTATTAAAGACGTTCCCGCCCTTTACGTAAATCGAAATTTCATTACCATGTTCACAAAGCCCGTCTGAGGGCTGTTTTCAGAAAATAAATCCTATATATATCCATTTCTTTATGACCCGTTTTAATATTATCATGTTCATAAAGCCTATCTGGGAGATCCTTCAAAAATAAATCCTATACACATCCATTTCATTATGGTCTATTTTAATATTATCATTTTCACAAAATTCATAGGAGAATCCTTTCAAAAAATAAATCCTATATATATCCATTTCTTTATGACCCGTTTTAATATTATCATGTTCATAAAGCCTATCTGGGAGATCCTTCAAAAATAAATCCTATACACATCCATTTCATTATGGTCTATTTTAATATTATCATTTTCACAAAATTCATAGGAGAATCCTTTCAAAAAATAAATCCTATATATATCCATTTCTTTATGACCCGTTTTAATATTATCCTGTCTTGTAAGCCCAGATTTATGTAGAGTCATCGCTTCAGTTTCCTAACGAAATTCTGTGTAGATTTAATTTCTTCCTTTCGGGCCTATACGTTTTAAGAACTATTTACTACACCCATCCAAAAAAGAAGCAGCTGTGTTAGTCGTAGTGGATGATTTTAACAAATAACTTACTAACTAACTAACTGACTGATTGACTGACTGAATAACTAACTAACTAAACTAAAATAACTTCATGGAACACAGCCCTTCTTGAAAAACTAATAGTTTCTGAAACAGTCAAGAAATGCCCCGTATTTTATGGAACCCGAAAGTTCATCACCGCATTCACAACAGCCTGCCAATGGTCTACATCCTGAACCAGATCAGTTCAGTTTACACCCTTCCATCCTATTCCTTTAAGATCTGTATTAATATTATCCTCCCATATGCGCCCAGGTCTTCCAAGTCGTGTCTTTCCTTTAGGTTTCCCCATTAAAATCCTGTATGCATTTCTCTTGATTTTAACAAATGACTTATTTAAATGAAAGTGTATTACTTGTTTTTTTTAAGGACATCTCATTTTCATGTCTGTTGTCATAGCAACGGACTATTTGTAATTTCGCCCAGTCAGTTTTTCACAGCATCAAAGTGAGTGAAGTCATGTGCACCAACGGCCGCGTTATCGTCGTCCGTCTATGCGAATGGCTGGATAATGTACAAACACTGCAGGGATAACAGGACCTTTCATTTGTGTTTAGTTTAGTCTAATTATCCCACATATAGAAGCGTTGTGCTTACAAAAGAATTATCGATGTGTATCGATTATTAAGCGAATGCAATTTTATGTGCTATATGACCTTCTGAAAAGAAGGCTAAACACGCTGAAGTTGTTTCGGCAAGCCACAAAATGCATAATTTTAATTCAGTGTAAATGCACACTGAAACCATGATGAAATGTTTTCTTTGAGTCTTTGTTTTAGTTTTGGGATCACTCCAGTTTTTATTCATTTCTTTTAATACCCATTTAACAAGGCACCCATCACGCTGCTTCACTCGTTTAATCACATATGGACACAACAGATGACAGGTTTCAAACTGGACATGTCATGTGACATGAGCACCCGCATCGAAACTGACACTTGAAGTCTGGCAGTTAAATAACCGGACTATAAGTTATTGCATTTTCACTGCTGTAATACTTCAGATTGTGGTATTATGGATTGCAATACCGTGCCGTCGTCTGAGGTGATACCAACGTTTCGGAGAAATATTCTGCCTCCTTTTTCACGTCGAATCAAACAAGAAGTATATAATTTTAAATAACTGGACTGTCCTGGAAACGAGGCTATACATACATTACTATTATCAGACAAGGTTAGTGTCTTTGATTCCCTTAAAGTATTTGGCGCTTGCGGGTTCTATTCCCTCCGCCGTATGTGAAAATGTTGATGGTGTCGTATTTGGAAATTGCTTTGTGAAGGCGTGTTATTCTAAATGTTTTAAAGTGATTTAAAATGCGGCCCCTTCTGTGTGGTTTGTGGATCCAGGAACATGAAAATGTCACATGGAACCAAATTAGGTCACTGAGGTAAATGTTCGAAGGAAGGTATTTCTTTTATGTCCAAAAATATCGCTTTACCAAAAGCGCTGTAATAGGAAAGCATATATTTAATGCGCTATAGAAATTGGCGTGTCGAACCTCAGGTTTGGTGTAATTCTACGTATCCACTCTTGTAAAAGTTTCAAAACGTTTTTCAAGATAAAATACTTTGTAAATATTTGTTTCGGGAGAAGGAATTTATAATAGGAGGTAAATAATTCTTTGAATATGAAGAAAGCGATCAGCCAGCGTTGTTTAAGTTTTGCTTTTAACAATTGTGTTTCAGAAACATTTGTTTTAGGGGTGTGGTCTGTTTCACCGAAGACGATGGTGTTTCGTTTCTGGATCGTACTGGATGGCCAGGGACACGTCACTAGTCACTAACTAACTCCATAGAGCAGAGTTCTTCTTAACAAGCTGACAGTTCGTCAGCTACCCAAGAAATTCCCTCATTTTATGGAATCCGAAATTTCTTTGTCGCTTTCGCTCAAACCCGCCATATTCCCTACCCTGCTCAAGACGAACACACTTCGCCTCCTCCCATCCTATTTCTTTGAGGTAATTCTGTTGCAATTGTTTCCAATGAGCCTGAAATATAGAGATTCACATATTCCAATTTCCAAGTCTTATGTCCGCTTTCCGTTGCTTAGATCTTTCCAAAAAAAAAAAATCCGTCCAAGCCGATGACGATGTGCAACCATGCTGGCTTTATACGGTATGAGTTGTTAGCCCCACGCCCAGGCTCTAACTTAAGGGACCACCCCTTGTCGGCTGCAATGCACTGCTTCTTTGCTATATTCGCAGCTACCTCCCACATCTGCAGGCCGTCTTCTCCATCTGAAACCTGAGGATGCGTCATGTCATGGAGAGATTTACCCACATGGGATCACCAATCACAGTTTTCGGAAAGTAGACTTCCTGAGCAATCTTGCTGGAATTTCTAAACAAATTACATTTTCCTACCCTCTCAGTTTTTGGCAAAGAAAACAAAACACGCGACACTACAACCCTGCAAGTTCATCGACGTGACAAATTGAATCTAAGTGACTTTTGACACGAAAATGTCGTGTCTTGCCTCGAGCAAACACGCCCCAGTTCACCTGCGTTAGTAGTTGCTGCAGGAACATCTGTTCAGCTGAAGACCTGAGTATTCAACTACACCGCTGTAAGAGCGTCAAATCTAGCTTCTCTCCGGTTATTTAATTGTCAGACCTTGTACATAATGGGATGGTAGTGGATTACATCATTTCCCCTCCACTCTGTGAAATAACCTCCCCAGACCAACCACTGTGAATAGCCGTCATGGACTGCCCCATATTTTCGTTCAATCCTCCTCTCCCCTAAACAGTTCATCCATTTAATTGATACACATTGTTCCTGACTGAAGTAGATTCGTCACAAGGGATGCTATCACTTTCATTTTGTTTCTCACCCCAAACTTAACTTCTTCCCTTATGCTTGTTATGTTTGTTATTATTGCAAATTTTATATATCTCTTTCTGGTTCTACAAGAGACCTGGAAGCATTTAGACCATGGATATTCCATTTCCGCCAATACTCTATATTTGTATACTTTCTCAAGGTATGAAAGTGCTGGGTTAAATTGGCTTTGTTGTCTTTTCTTATTCTTTCTGTAACGTTAATCGGTACTGTATTTTACCTGAGTGAGATCTAAATTATAATATGCTCTGTTATATGGAAATCCTTTACGTCTACTTATGCTAAAAGACCGGAAAGCATCTAGTGGAATTTTGTATCTCTTATAACCGATTCTGCCCCTATTCCTGTTAAATTTAAGTTAATGCTTTAGATCGACTTACATAATAAGATTATGCAATGTTTCTCGTAAATGTTTGCTGTTTTATTAAAAGCTGTCCGAGAACTTTTTGAATATTGTTGGCCTTCGAGTTTTCGTTCAGATTATCAAAGACTGTTTCTATGTTTAACGTCGAATCTGTGCAAAAAATTACAATTGCAATTGCATCTTTTGATAATTTGTTCCCAGAGACATCTATTTCCACAAGGAACACAGTTTTTCTCTTAACTGTACTTTATCCATATAGACCCTATTAGATGTGACAGCTAATAACTTTTATATTGTATATACCTTACATTTTATCATTTGTTGGTCGATATTAGAGCTACTAACTTTATTCAATGAAGTGAACTTTCCTTATCAGTGGTTGCCCTTTACGCAGCATTAATAAATTTAATGGCATTAGTACGTGTAACTGTGTTTCGGGTTTTAATAATAATTATTATATTATATTATCATTTAGCGGATCCGAGGTAACTCAGCCGGTATAGTGACTAGGCTACGAAATATATATCCGACGAATCGTGGTTCGATTACCGGCATGGAAAAAAGATTTACTATTTTAAAAATGTCGAGGGTTTTGATTTCGAATTCCGGTGGGGGCAAAAAATTTTATCTTCTCCGCACCCGTCCATACCGGCTCTGGGACTACTTCCCGTCTGTTCCTTCTTGAAATGTTCCAGGGAGACCATTACCTTTACAAAATATCCAGATTGCCTCTGGGGCCCACTCACTCTCCTGTTCAATGGGTTCCGGGTCCTCTTTCCCCGGAGTAAAGCGGCCGGGATATTAAGCTTACTACTCATCCCATCTAGTGCCAAAATTTAAAAAAAAAATGAGTGGAGCTATACTTCCGTTCCTGCATATGACTTCCTGGCGTGCACAGGGACAACTTTAGCTTTGTGTCTTGGTGTCTGTGTGGCTTTTGCTGTAGGATGCAAGTCTGTCGCACCATTCTCAATGCAAAGCCTTGCCTGTTTCTGTACGAGGCTGGTAAGAGGTTTGTGCATGTGAATGTGCAAGACGCAAGTTTCATACTAAACACGCTTGTAGTTCTGATCGTTCAAGGGATTCGTGACAAAGACTGTCAGGCACCTGCATCATAGTGGCAAGTTGCATGCACAGTCATTTTGGAACTGAACCGTAAATACGAGTATAGTAGAGTGAGTTAAAGGTGTTTTAATTTTCTAGATAAAGTTACAGGTAATAATGACATTTTGCGGTATGTCGACATAAGATTAACTAGATTCAAAGAGTAGAGCAGGCCTGCTTCTTGAGACGCTGATAGTCGCTTATGTGGTCGATTCAAAGAGTACAGCAGGCCTGATTCTTGAGACGCTGATAGTCGCTTATGTGGTCGATTCAAAGAGTACAGCAGGCCTGCTTCTTGAGACGCTGATAGTCGCTTATGTGGTCGATTCAAAGAGTACAGCAGGCCTGCTTCTTGAGATGCTGATAGTCGCTTATGTGGTCGATTCAAAGAGTACAGCAGGCCTGCTTCTTGAGACGCTGATAGTCGCTTATGTGGTCGATTCAAAGAGTACAGTAGGCCTGCTTCTTGAGCCGCTGATAGTCGCTTATGTGGTCGATTCAAAGAGTACAGCAGGCCTGCTTCTTGAGACGCTGATAGTCGCTTATGTGGTCGATTCAAAGAGTACAGCAGGCCTGCTTCTTGAGACGCTGATAGTCGCTTATGTGGTCGATTCAAAGAGTACAGCAGGCCTGCTTCTTGAGACGCTGATAGTCGCTTATGTGGTCGATTCAAAGAGTACAGCAGGCCTGCTTCTTGAGATGCTGATAGTCGCTTATGTGGTCGATTCAAAGAGTAGAGCAGGCCTGCTTCTTGAGACGCTGATAGTCGCTTATGTGGTCGATTCAAAGAGTACAGTAGGCCTGCTTCTTGAGCCGCTGATAGTCGCTTATGTGGTCGATTCAAAGAGTACAGCAGGCCTGCTTCTTGAGACGCTGATAGTCGCTTATGTGGTCGATTCAAAGAGTACAGCAGGCCTGATTCTTGAGACGCTGATAGTCGCTTATGTGGTCGATTCAAAGAGTACAGCAGGCCTGCTTCTTGAGACGCTGATAGTCGCTTATGTGGTCGATAAATTTTATGGAAATCGAGACTTCTTTGCCATCCTTCAAAGCAGCGTGTCACTTGAAAATATCCTGAGCTAGATGAATCCAATCTACTCTTCCACATACCATTATTTCAGGATATATTTTTGCTGTATTTTTCAACCATCTACACCTCAGTCTCCCAACTGGGCTATCAGCTATTCCGACAAAACTTTTGTAAGCATCTCAATTTTCAATTGTTTTCTATATCTATTCACGTAACAGCTTTATTTTTTTGTAAACGTTTGTACTAATGTACCATTCACGAAGTTCAATCATATCGCATTATTGTTTCGTAAGTTCGTTTTATTAGGAAACCTTATGAATGCTGAAGGATGTGCCATTATCTGTGACAAATGTGAAATGAGTGATAGGGATTGAGATCTTTGTGCATGAATACAATCTTGAAGATGACAGTTTTACAGCACAGGGGCTCGAGTGCCTTCACCACTCCTGCTCCCCCTCCCCTGTCACCTACAATTATTTACTGCTCATTCGTAATGCTTTCTCAGCCCCGTTCTCACTTTCCGTAATCAGCGATCTTCCCCGTCTTCTTCCGGCCACCCTATCCCACACTGCATTTACATTTTGTGTGTGTCTTCGTCCGTAATCCCCTCTGCCTCTGCCCCATACGTCTCTAGAGCCACGGTGATTTCACAGTTCTTTGTGCCACTAAATACACACTCGAGCGTCCTGAATTTAAACTCAGACCCAGTAGTCCAGTCCTGGCACCGGCAGGTGTAGTGTAAGATACACGATTTTTGTTTGGTTATTTAACGACTTTTTTTTTTTAGGTACATTCTCAAAGAAATTGTAAAAAGGTAACCGCTAGCTTCCGTTATGTTGCTCTTCATTTAAAGTGTCCGTTATTTTTGTCCAATTATGAAACAGTTCGACTTCGTCGACAAAATTTGAGTAAAATTCCTACGTATAGAAGTTTACGAAATTCCTTCCGGCGGGAGTCGCTTTACTCTTTACGCTTTACATACAGACGCACAGACGGACATGATGAAGTTAATTTTAGCTGTTCCTTTTGCGAGGGCGCCTAAAAATAAATCTGAAAGACTTGTATGAAAATCTGTCGAGAAATTCCAAACTTGTTTAAAATCGGCAAAATTGTCGGATATCTTACATGAAGACGTAAGTACGTTTTATTGCTGCCGGCGACATTAAATCGCCATAAAAGCACTCTCTTCAAGTGATATGGTATCAGGCTCTTAAGATAAATGAGGAGGTACAAACATTACACGAACGCGCGACAATGTTACGTTACACATACATTGCCTACCTTGTTTTTCCCCAATTGGCAATTGGATTAGAATTTCGGAACAACGAGACATTGTAATAAGGAATATTTTCTGAAGATCACAGTCGTTTGGGATGTGATGCTGTACTAAATGGTAATTTTTTACCTACGTTTCGGAGAAGCTCGCTACCTCCATGATTCAGGGTAGTCGAAGAAGAATGAATTTACTGGGAGAAGTCGGCAAACAAATTTCCAATCAACGTGACGTCATATTTCAGAAGATTGTAATTTTCATCACAAAAGGCTATGAAACCCTCGAAATACTGTACTCGTATATACGGGTATATGCAGTTTGGTCTCTGCGGTATACCGTAGTTGCAAACGAGGCGAGGAATTTCGTGGCAAGCTTAGCGACTGTCTGGCTGTCCTTTGTGGCAATGGTTAGCAGACAGTACGAGTCAACACTCAGTACAACTGAGTTAAATTTATTTTATTCTTGGGTCTGAAGTTTGAGTTTGGAAGCTACTGGAAATTCGTCACAGACAGTGTTTTAATAACGTTAGAGGGAAGCGTCCCTGTGCCTAAGCACCAATATTAGAAGGGGAATTAAAGTCCCGTGCACGTTAGGTATCTGTATTAGGTAAACACATGTAGTGCGTTTCGCGTTGCAGTCGCCTGTGGTGTGTATGTGACTGGTTGTGTGCTGTGCTTTTTCTGGCGATCAGAGAATTCCATGCCCCTACCAGGAATCAAACCCCGGCCTTTCAACCCCCCGTAATCAGTCATGTTACTATTATATTGCGTGTCATTATTACTGATTAGTAAACCGATACTTAAAAAAGTTAGTTTTTGTCAACACCTTTCCTGTATTACTTTTTGCCTTCACTTCTCCCCTAAGATTTTCTTCTGAGCAGTGGACAGCTGTAAATACGACTCCCAAATTCAATTCCAGCCGTGTCACGTTCTAAAGACTTAGAAATATGTGCAAAACGTATGCTGTATTCAGAATAGAGCCAAGTGTCTCTTTTTGAAAATACAGTGTGTTCGCTTCACCAAGATTGTACTTAAATACACTGTCTCGCTAAATGTATAAAGCTTGTGCGCGTCCTTTAAAGCCTCGTAGTCTGTCAGCCTCACTTTCACATGAAAATGGAATAAGGGTCGCCAAAGAGTGTTGGGCGATTAGCATTTAAGAAGCGTATAACGTAGAACGAGAACGGCTTGAGTCTACAGAAAAGAAGAAGTGAATTGAAATTATTATATTACGTATATCTGTGAGCCTAGTGTTCTAACATGAGCACATTTTCAAGTCGTGTGGTTTTTCATGTAGGCCTGCCCTGTCTTATATATATGTATTTGTTTTTTCAATGGCTCGACAGCCCCTTGGGGGCCTAGGCCGCCTCATTTTTCGAGGCTTCACGATCACACTTTTAGACACACCACACTCGGTAGGACTCCTCTGGACGAGGGACCAGCCCGACGCAAAGACCTCTACCTGACAACACACAACACTCACAAGAGACAGACATCCATGCCCCGGCGGGATTTTTTTTTTTTTTTTGTCTGTCCGGGTTTTTCCCCTTTGATCCATTTTTGTACTGTTTAAATCCTTTTCGTCCTTCATGTCACTTTTACGTTCCATGCTACCGTCCTTATACAACAAACACAACACAAACATCCATGCCCCCGGTGGGATTCGAACCCACTATCCCGGTAAGCGAGCGGCCGCAGACCCACGCCCTACACCGCGCGGCCACTGGGATCGGCGATTCGAACCCACAATCCCGGTAAGCGAGCGGCCGCAGACCCACGCCCTAGACCGCGCGGCCACTGGGATTGGCGATTCGAACCCACAATCCCGGTAAGCGAGCGGCCGCAGACCCACGCCCTAGACCGCGCGGCCACTGGGATTGGCGATTCGAACCCACAATCCCGGTAAGCGAGCGGCCGCAGAACCGCCACTCGTACGCCTTAGACCGCGCGGCCACTGGGATCGGCCTGTCTTATACGCACTCGAAATGTTTAGAACTCCACGGTACGGTACCGGACATCGACAGAGCCTGTCCATATAGCGAGACTCGCCACGTGCTGTGCGATCATTATCGAGATGTTTGGAAAAACTATTATTAAACATTAAATCTCGCGTGAGTCGGACTGACAGTCATATGCATGACTCCTCTGTGCACTACGGTTGCCAAAAAGTATGTAGACATGGGATTCGGAGTACAATTGCAACATACGAGACCGTCTGCGATTTCTGATCTCCAGCATGTGAAGGACTACTTAAATATGTTGCCTGAATCTGAAAAAAAAAAAAGTATTGACTAAGATGGGGCGGTTTGATGGCGAATTTCGGAGGTACGAATATTGAATAAAAGAATAGTCATACATCACTGAGACATGATGAAACGACACACTGAATGAAGCAGAGTTCTCCATGGCTTCGCAGGACAGCGAAGTACTGAAGCCAGGAACGTCAGACATAATACAGTACAGCAGTAGTCTCAGAATCGTGCTTAATTATCAAAACAGGTGATGAAGACATGGTCAGTCTCTTGTTATCTGAATTGAAAACGGCACTGGACTACTGATTATTACATAGACACTAAGTAAGGCTGTTAATCTGTGGGAAAACTGAAAAAAAAAGCAACTTTTTTATGTAGCGACAAGATACACAAAGAGTGAATGTTAATTAAGATCCAACTGAATACAATTATTAGGCATTGCATACCTTTTTATATCATAATTTATTTTTGACTGTTGGTCATTTATAATCTTAATATTTTGCATTGTCCATGTATTATTTTACTCTTTATTGAGCTCCAAATAAACACACTTATCAAGTAATATATACTTTGTTATTTAATAATTATACAATTATAAATTAATAATAACTATTATATAACAATACTATAATGCAACAGGTATATAGGCCTATTGCCTAATAAGTGTATGTAGTGGGATGTTATTGGAAAGGGAACTAATATAGGCCAAAGTTAAATTTCTCCCTAGAACAGGCCATGCAGGACCAGAGGGGGAGTAGAGGTATAGCTCTACTCTTTCTTTAACCTCGGCGCTAGATGGGGTGGGTGGTCAACGCCACGCCCCGGCCGCTTTACCCCCGGGAATGACCCGGTACCCATTGTACAGGAGGCCTCAGGGCCGGTCTGGAGGGTTCTGTAAATCTTGCCCACACCGGGATTCGATCCCCACACCGTACAGCTCGGATCGAGTCGCTATACCGACTACGCTATCGGCACAATGAAAAATATTCAGAACCAGTGGAGTTAACTGCCTTACCCTACCCTACTCAAAAATGTAATCAGACAGGATTAAAACTGATAACCATCAAGGCACATAATAATCTTGCCCGTTGATAATTACTTTTCAAATAAATTAATTTAATTGCTTTATTTATATACGATCAATAAGTGGTGAGATGCGGGTGTTGAAATTGACCAAATGAACGTAGCAATATAAGCCGATTGAATCCGAATTAAAGGGGATGAGATATCAAAGAGATGCGCCTATTAGTCTCCGTCTCTCGGCTCAATTAAAACCCCAGTCTTCCCTTCTCCCCTCTCACGCAATCACTCACTGCCCTTTCACCTTTTTAAACTCCCCTGATCATTCCTACTTAACAGTGTATTGTAATCACACTGATGATAATCAAGACCACGCGTGATGACCAAGGGAGCGCATGGTAGGATTAAGGCCACAAATTGCAACACTGTTGGCGTATGTTTTGTCCTTCTGGTGTTTATACAGGTGGAAGTGACATAATGTAAAAAGAAGTGGAAATGGAAGCGAATTTATTATATATACAGGTTATATTCGCAGAACGTATAAGTAGCCGACATCTTATCTATTCATATGAGTGCCATTTGTTATTTGTGCCCCTTTTTTCACCGGTGAAATATGTTTTTATTTTCATTCCGCTAAAATCTAAGGCAGCCAATTCCGAAGTGTAGTGTAAGCAACTCAGACAAGTCTAATTGAAGTTCTCTTCTTCTTCTTTAGTTTGACCTTAGCCTCCCTTGTGATTTTCACCCATCCTTGTCTGTCTTGAGCTTTATGTATCCATCTCTTAATTTCGAATATTCTTATACCAGTTTGAACGTCATCAAAGCATCTTTATTTTTTTATTTTTTATTTTTTTCTATGGCTCGACAGCTTTGTATGGTCCTGGGCCTCTTCGTTTCGTCGAGGCTTCACGATCACACACATTTGAGACACACCACACTCGATAGGACTCCTCTGGACGAGGGATCAGCCCGTCGCAGAGACCTCTACCTGACAACACACGACACTCAGAAGAGACAGACATCCATGCCCCCGGTGGGATTCGAACCCACGATCCTAGTAAGCGAGCGGCCGAAGACCCACGCCTTAGACCGCACGGCCACTGGGATTGGCTAAAGCATCTTTATTTAGGTCTACAAATATTTCGCTTTTTATCCAACTTGGCATTTAAAATCGTCTTTGGTAGTCTAAAATGCTCCATTCTGACCACGTGGCCCAGGCACTCCATTCTTCTGGTTTTAATATCCGTTATAATATTAGCGTTCTAGTAAGTGCTTTGGAGTTCCAAATCGCTTCCAATTCGCCAAAATTCGTTTTCAAATATGGGACCATACATTTTTCTCATTATTTTCTTTTCTCAAATATTCAGGATAGAAGCAGTTCTGTCAGTAATCGACCAAACTTCGCTGCCATGTGTGACAATCGGCTTAATGATAGTTTTATCTAATTTAATTTCTAAGTGAAATAATTCGCAACGAAATTTATAAAACTCAAAAAACATATAAAGTTAATGAATGGGGACTGGAAAAGCGTAGTCGGTATAGGTTGGACAGTCGGGGTTCAAACCCTGGTGGGGCAAGAGATTCTCTCTTCTCCATACCCGTCCAGACCGGCCACTCTACAACTGGTATTGGGACCCTTTCCCGGGGGCAAAGCGGCCCCGGCGTGGCGTTGACGACCAGCCCCATTTAGTGCCCAGGTTAAGAATGACTGGAGCTAGACCTTTATTCCCACATCTATGTCAATTATGGCGCGTTACAGAATGACCGCAATCCGCATGAAAGGTTAATTGCGAACTGCTTTTATACGTGTAAAAATAAATGTTTAATGACTTTTAAAAGGTCGCTTAGAACACACCACTGGATTAAAAGAATGAAACATATTTTATTTCAATGCAGTTTAAAAGGGAAGAAGACTTTCTTTTGTTTCTCGTGTAGGACAAATATTTCCAATTATTCAGTATGACAGTTCGGAGAAATACGAATATTATCAGTGTGTTTATGTGTATCGAAACCAGGAGGCTTACGTAAGAAATGCTTCGGGTACAAAATATGTGTTTCACTTTTATCTATAACTTCTGTCAAAACATTTTTCGCTCCGATAAATATTTATCAAGTTACGCTTCAGATGCGAGTCGCAACGCGTGTATAGTGGTCATTAAAACTGTCCTACCTCAATGGAAATAGAAGGACTCTTCACTTGTTCGTAGGACTCTCTAGAAGTATCCGTTGTCGTAGAAACTTTGTCGACAGTTCTAGATTTGTTGCACGCGTACAGACGGACAGACAGATGGGCAGTGCGATTTTAATAGGAGATCCACAGAACTACGAAAACACCTGCAACGATTAAATTTAGTTTCGCCATTGTGCAGCTGTATTTGTGTTAGTTTGCGGTAGTTATGGCCTTCTCAGTGGTCCCCTTCCCCTAGAATTAGGTACCAAGATTGTGTATGCGTTTCTGATCTCCCTCACGCATGCTACGTGGCCACCCACCAAATGCTTATTTCATTTCTTTACCCAAATATTAGTAGCTTAGTCGATATAGTTACTAGGCTACTGGCTAAACGATCACGGATTCTAATCCCGTCACAGACATAAGAGTTTTCCTCCTTTCCTAAACGTCCAGACCGGCTCTGGAGCCTACCTAGGTTTATATTCAATGGGTGCCGGGGTCATTTTCCGGGGATAAAGCGGCCTGGGCGTGAAATTTACCACTCACTTTTATCTAGTGCCGAGGTGAGTAAAGAGTGGCGCTATACCTGTATCCCTCTTATGCCTTCAATGCATGGAGAACGACAAATTTACGTTTAATTTATTCAGAAAAGAATTGGAGTCGCTCAGTCGGTATAGTGACTAGGAGGGCAACCGAGAAATCTTGGCTCGACTCCTGTCAGGGACAACAAATTTTTCTCTCCTCCAAAAAATTCAGACCACCTCTGTGGCCCACCCAGCCTCCTATTCAATGAGCACCGCGGCCTCTTTTCCCGTAGAAAAAGCAGCCGAAGCATGAAGCTGACTACTTACCTTCATCTAGTGCCGAAGTAAAGAATGAGTGGAGCTATAAATCTCCTCCCCCATACACCTTCATGGCGTGAAGAGGGACAATGATACTTTAATTTAATTGTAAGTTATTCGGAAAAGAGCACGATTGTGTAGCTCCTGCTTATATGTTTTATCCGTCATGCTATTGCTTCCTATCTCTCTTAGACCCAAATTCTCTCGTCACCGCTCTGTTCCCATGTTCCTCACCTATGTTCTTCCCTAAATGGAGCGTTCCATCCAATCCCCTACGTGCCTCCCGACTTGACTTGTAGTTTCAGTAACAAGTGATAAGTCTGTGACAGAATCGCTGGTTGGTTCACACTCGTTCCTGAATATCGCCGAGCTGCTTGAACGGAGATAGGTGAAGCTATACAAACAGAATTATCTATCGTTACGTACACTATCTACATACAGCGAGCGTGGCGAAGGAACCGAAGCAGTGAGATATAGCGACCCATATGGAATCGATTTTCCGATACCCTCCCCGTCTGATAGTGAGGGCTTACCTTGCTGCTGTTGCCCGTTCATTTCTCGTCGTTCTTAGGCCCATTAATCAGCCACAGTTCGTACTAGCCACGCAGAATAAGGCCGAGAATCCAATAGGCAATGAGAATCTTTAATTTACTAATGAGCGATTCGTTTATTCGTTCCTCACTTAATCACTTTTAGGAATATTTTGGCCGATCTCGGTGGCCGCGCGGTATAAGGCGGAGGTCTGCGGTCGCTCGCTTGCTGGGATTGCGGGTTCGAATCCCGCCGGGGGTATGGATGTCTGTCTCTTGTGAGTGTTGTGTGTTGTCAGGTAGAGGTCTCTGCGATGGGCTGATCACTCGTCCAGAGGAGTCCTATGAGAATGTGTGTGTATGTGTGTCATTGAGTGTGATCAGGTGCAACACTAACCCTCTGCACCTACAACGAGTAGGTAATGAGGTCAGACTTAGAAAGAAATAAAGAAAGAATGAAAGGAATATATTGATGATAATCACTTCCTCCGATAACCTAGTGTATGGATCAATTTCCAATATATATTTCAGTCACTTTAAAACACTGTGTATTAGTACATACAAACATAAAGCTGCATGTTTCGGCACAGCTGCACCATCATAGTTACTACTTTCTCATTGTGGCGGTAGTGGAAACTTAATATGAACTACAACATGACGCCCAAAATTTTGATTCCAACTGTATGGATTCTTACCTTCTCTCTCCTAAAGTGACACAGAATTTCTTATGCATTGTAAATTGATGCAATTGTCGGTAAGGTAGTAAGTTTACGTGACGTATAATTTCGTAACTAAATACCCTGCCATGCTTGTGATTATATCATCATGCATTATCATCTGTTTCTAGCGCTGAAGCGAAATCTTCGCGGCAATAAATTTAAAGATGATCGCGAGGTGGAAACTGTTGTGACGTCATGGCTGATAACAAAGAAGAAGGACTAATATCGACAGGGAATAGAAAGGCTCGTCCCACGTTAAGATAAATGTCACAGTTTTAACTGAGGACTATGTGAAAAAGTGCTTGGACAGCCGTACAATTAGATCTCCTGTTGTTAAAGATTTTTTTTTCCAATGTCTCGACAGCCCCTTGGGGGCCTAGGCCTCCTCATTTTTCGACGCTTCACGATCACACACTTCAGACACACCACACTCGGTAGGACTCCTCTGGACGAGTGATCAGTCCGCCGCAGAGACCTCTACCTGACAACATACAACACTCACAAGAGACAGACATCCATGCCCCCGGCGGGATTCGAACCCACAATCCCAGCAAGTGAGCGGCCGTAGATCCACTCCTTCGACCGCGCGGCCACTGGGATCGGCTATTAATGTTTAAAATAAGGTAATTATCTCTGATTTCAGGCTTTCGCCAGGGTGTAAATGAGGTCTCACCCTTCTGAGATGTTACATGGCGTTGAATGGTAGTAAGTTATCGAAGTTTCGGGACAGTCTATCTATGCCATCTTCAAGAACCAAGCGGTGCTAGCATTCTTCTTGGACTGATTGAATCTTGATGATGGGATAGATACTGTCCCGAAACGTCGGTAACTAACTACCATTCAACGCCGCGTAACATCCCAGAAGAGTGAAATCCTCAAGGAATATTTCCTCACCGACGCTCGTATATTCAAATGAATGTCCAATAACATCCTGCAACAAAATTCATTGACTGAGGTTCAGGAAGGCCCTGAATCCAATCTAAGCCGACATTACGGCGTGATGTACATAGGTGTGTAAGGTGCAGACACAAAACTGCCGCGAAAGCAACCAAACATTGCGATACGCGGAACGTTTACGCCTTCTGGGATGTTACGCTTTGTCGTTGGGTAAATAGTTCCCCGACGTTGCAAAGGACCATCGTGCGTTCATCTCCAGGGTCAAACACTGGAATGGCGGTTGGATCCTGGACTGCTTCACCCTGAAAATGTAGGTAATGCCATCCTTCGAAACGTCGGGGAATCGGGGAGATATTTAACCAACCACAAGGCGTAACATCCCAGGAGACTTTGGATCTTCAGCGGTGACGCTGTTATCAAGTCAAATGTCGCCCAATCCGATGTCCTTCTGTACTGTATTTCCCCTTTTTTCACGATTTAACAATATGGAAAGTTAAGTGACGATTGATGTCTTGTTTTAGACATATCACTTGATGTATAGTCACTGAAATTCAACAAGGCCTTACGAGAAACTGGACAGTTGGTCAGCTTGGGATAGAAGAGAGAGAAACGTACAGATGTCTGGTCAGGTAGCTCATTGTCAAGTCTACTTGAAAGGCCAAAAAAAGAGAGCGGATATTCATTGTCTCTATGCTAGGTGTTCAGTAGCTTGAAAAAACTTAAGAAAACTGCTTTCAAAAATTTGGTGGTGCAATTGGCTGAGGAACTTCACTACAAGCAGGAAGGTTGCGGGTTCGATTCCCGATGGAGTCATTAGAATTTTCCATTGACTTAATCCTTCCGGCCGCACTATGGTCCTGGGGTCGGTTCAGCCTCTAACAGAAATGAGTACCAGGACTAGTTCCTGGGGGGTAAAGGCGGCCGGTGCCTAGGGCCTTCATGCGCTGATTGTCTAGAAATCTGGGAGCCTCAACCTCCTGGAACCCTAGGGGGTCTGTCCAGGCCTGTATAGGGGTAGCTTTACCTTTTACCTTCAAAAATGTTTTTAAAATCTTAGTACGTATTGGATTTTGCATCAGTCTCTTTTAAGATTATTGCCATACCACGCTGATGTAACTGAATTTAGTTTTACTGTGAACATTTCAAAAACATATTTTTTTTTTCAAATATTTTAATTTTAGTCGCAGAGAAAGCTAAATTTTGACAAAGTGCACGGCATAACTTGGCACGGATTTCACTGCCGACGCTACGTCAAGATATACAAAAACCAGATCCTGAGGAACTAGAGATATGTGTGCAGGCATTTGTACTCCCTGCCGTTGGTTCCCATTCAATTGCTTCTGCAGTCGGCATAAAGACGTCTGAAAAGTTACTACCGTCTTTCTTTCGATCTCTCCATGTTGAATGATCACGAAAATTTATTTTATTTTTTTTTTTAGGTCGTCTGTTTAAATCCAAACCCCCCCCCCCCCCCGCCTTCATCTCCAATTTATCTGCAACTTGCATCTGCGCATATGACAGTCCTAGACACAGGCGAAATGGGTTATTCGGAGATTTATTTATTTAATACGGGCCTCCTTGGTGACCTGTTTACTTCCTTTACTTAATCGTAACCCTTTCTAAGCTGTGCCCGACTTTTCGTTGCATTAAAGTTTGTCGTTGTTATCCATCCCTAGAAAACGTGTAATTCTGTCTTAGCCATTAACGCATTTCACACTGTTGACACCGTGCATCTTCGTCATATTAAATTAAGTTACAGACCAACTGATGCACACTAAAACCACTTTTTATGTAGCTTTATTATTAAAATTGTTAAAATTATAACCCCAACACGTGTTTTCGATCCTAAGATCATCGTCAGGGGTTTTTTGTTGAAAGCTACAGTCACTTCATATACATGATTTTAAATATTCTAACGGCACTTTAAAACTTATATATTATAAGTTAAAATCTTGTAAAAAGACTCGTTAAAAGTTGTAAATTGTAAAAGTACTGTAGATAGTAGATTGCGGAAGTGCTGGCGTGTGGGATCGTGGTATTAAAGGCATGTGAAATAAACGATTTTGTTAAGTAATATAGAATTTGTATATGTATTGGTTGTTAATAGTATTCATTATTCATCATTTTAACAATTTTAATAATAAAGCTACATAAAAAGTGGTTTTAGTGTGCATCAGTTGGTCTGTAACTTAATTTAATTTTTTAACGCATATTTGACAAATGATCCGTAAATTTTCTTACAAAGTGGTGAAATACAAAACAGTACTTCATTTAAGTATCTAAGCAGGCTGTGCCATGGCTCAGGCGGTTAGTCGCCGGCCTCTCACCGTGGAGGCCCGGGTTCGATCCCGGGTCGGTCCATGTGGGATCTGTGGTGGACAAAGTGGCACTGGAGCAGGTTTTCCCCTGTCAATTTCATTCCACCGGTGCTCCATTACAGGAAAAAAACGAAAAAAACTAATCATCTTCGTCACAGGGTTGCACAATAAGCCTCAAGGCTGCGGTGCGTCCGTAGTGTCTGCTGCGGGGCCCTTCACCACAAAAAAAATATCTAAGTAGACTTCTATGATTAACTTGAAATCTATTAGAAATGTTTCTTTGCTGTTCCCTATAGTGGGGCTTTATTAAGTATTTCGAAAACTTATAACTCGCATTAACGTAGAACGGTTTTAGGAGTCTCTGTAAAATTGCATATTCCGCTGAATCCAAAAATTAATTAGGTAAAAGTGAATGTAAATTTCACCCAATAACCTGCCATGAAGGCACAGAGGGGGAGTAGAGGTATAGCTCTACTCTTTCTTTAACCGCGGCGCTAGATGGGGGTGGGCGGTTAATGCCACGCCTCGGCCGCTTTACGCCTGGGAATGACCCGATAATACAGGGCATACACAAAAAGATGGTGCGGTTTTAATAGTGAACACTATTACATTGTATAAGGGGCTGGGTGGGCCCCAGGGTCGGTATGGACGTGTGCGGAAAATCTCGCCTACCTACGTGATTCCATCCCCGGACCGTCCAGCCCGTAGCGAGTCGCCATACCGACCACGCAATACCGGCAAAAATTAATTAGGCTCAAACTGATAATATTATATTATATATAATATTATTATATTATTTATTCCGGTGAATTCAGCTTTATAATTATAATGACATTACGATTTTGATCAATATAGGTCAATTTTCAAAAGCTTCTATACTTATGGGTCTTGATGAGCATTATTGTATTTTTTAAAAACAATTACACAGACTACACTAATATAAATGATTATACAGTCGAACCCGGTTATAACGACATCGGTTTATACGTCACCTCGTCTATAGCGTCAGATATTGTGGTACCAATTAATTCCTCACTGTTAACCATAATATTATACTCCTCGGTTAAAACAACACTCGTTTATAACGACACAAAATATTCAGTCCCTTTCATGACGTTATAACCGAGTTCGACTGTAGTTCGATTAAATGTAATTGTTAAAATCGGCATGACGTCTGTACACTTAAAATTGCCGGGAAATTTCAATTACCTTGCAGAGCGGCCTGTTTCAATGGTATCTTAATATAAGGGCGTAAATTAACTGTCTGATAATGAAAATAATAAATATCGTGGTTCATAATGGTTCATAATGGTTCATAATGGTTCATAATGGTTCATAATGGTTCATATGGTTCATAATGGTGCAGTTTTACATTTCAGTGCGAGGTAGCAAAGAATGCGTTTGAAAAGTGTAGGTACGCCAGTACTGAATGTATGTTTCCGACGTCGTTCATATTAGATACACAGTCAAACCCGACATAGCGCCCTCACGATAAACCGCCACCCCCACGTAGCGGCCATAACATCTGTGAACAGAAATTCCCCAATTTACCGCCACAAGTTGCGGTGATAAACACTAGCGCTGTATCGGGATTTGACTGCGTCTTCACTAACGCTTCGAAACAGTTTTCATTGGTATAACCGCCATTTTTATACCACTTACACACGTTCCATACCAATGTAAGGAAGGCTTTAGACGCCACCGGGCTGCTGTACACTCGTACCGCCAGACACAGGGGTGCCGTCGTACCACTGTCCACTGTCATAATGGCGCCCTGAGAATGCATAAGTGACTACAGGCAGCGTTCAGAGGGTGCTGACATCTTGCAATCTTCTGTGTGATTTCAGGCTTCCGCCGCGATGTAGAAGAGATCTGCGCTCTTCTGGGATATTACGCAGCGGTGAGTGGTAGTTCTTTACCGATGTTTCGGGACAACCTATCGGTCCCATCTTCAAGGGTCAAGAAGTCCAAGAAGAAAGCTTTCGGAACAACCTATCGGTCCCATCTTCAAGGGTCAAGAAGTCCAAGAAGAAAGCTTTCGGAACAACCTATCGGTCCCATCTTCAAGGGTCAAGAAGTCCAAGAAGAAAGCTTTCGGAACAACCTATCGGTCCAATCTTCAACGGCCAAGAAGTCCAAGAAGAAAGCCTTCTTCTTGTACTTCTTGACACTTAAAGATGGGGCCGATAGGTTGTCCCGAAACGTCGGTACAGAACTGCCACTCAAGGATGCGTAATATCCCAGAAGAGTGCAGATCTCATCTTGCAATCCTTCCCGGTTGCATGTGGTTTTTATTCGAATAGGCGTAGCATCTGTTATTTTTAGGGAGTGTAGGGATCCCATTCGTCTTGCTTTTCCCGGGACGGTCCCGGCTTTATCGGTTTTAAAGAATCCTGACCGGGTGGTTAGCAAAATTCTGTTCGGGATGCCAAACGTCCCGGGGTTTTCAGTCACAAAAATTCGAAACATCTATAGGAGCAGGACATTCGTCAGTCCTATCGGTTGTAGGGCCGCTGACAGCGGGTTCGGGCCCCCGTAAAAAAATTTTGTCGGGTCCCCCAGGAAAAGCCAAATCGGAAAGACTGACCCTCAGTTGCAAAGTGACTTGGGATTGGTCTGAAAGAGTTAATTTGTACAATCGACAAATAGTGATACTACCGAGAAAGACAAAAATATGTGCAACATAGTCGGGCCCCGGGCTCCCTTCCGGACAGCCAGGCTTCGGTAATTTGTACCGGCTTCCCTTCCCACTCCTCTCGTCGGCACTTCTCGGTAGATTGTTGATTATAGAGCCTGGACTGAGACTGCGAAGGGTGAGGAACGGATATGTAAAGAAAAATCATTGATTGAACCGAGTTATTATTATTGTTATTATTATTATTATTATTATCATCATCATCTTCATCATCTTCATCTTTTAATGCTTTTAATATGCTCTCTTCAAGTGTTGCTTATGTGTATTGTACGTAGTTTGCGCTATTTCTGTAAGTGTCCCTCGGGCTCTTGAGTCAGCACGTAAATAAACTTGAATTGAATTGATATGAACTGAATTTTTGTGTCTGTATGTCATAATTTTTATTCTGAGTTATCTGGTTGTAGTAATATTAATAAATTACTTTGCTTTTTTTTTCATTGCGTGACGGGTTGAAAATTTTGTTTTCCCCTCCCCCAGAGCACCTAAATATTATTAAGTTTCCTGTTTCTTTTTTAATGGGATTCCCAAGGGGTGCCTCTTTTTCCTGAAAGTACGCGATATACACGATATACATGTACGTTATATCTGTTATATTTTTATACGGCGGCCTTCTAAGGCACACGGTGAAATGCACTGTCCCCCACATTTACCGGAGCCATTCATTCCTCTGCATTCCCAGTTCGGTTACATGGGCTAGATGCGCGTGCCTTACTTGACCGTCTGTAACCTCTACGCTGCCTAGACTGATAACGTCTGCCCTGTCTGTGGCGCTCACAAGTCGCATTGTCTCTCTCCTGCATGTTGTTATATCGATTATGTTCTGAATATGTTTTCGTGGATTTCAACTTCGTAAACTGTTGCGGTCATTTGAATTCTGTCGCTGATATTATTCTAGGTAATGTTAAGCATGCCGATCCCAGTGGCCGCGCGGTCTAAGGCGTGGGTCTGCGGCCGCTCGCTTGCTGGGATTGTGGGTTCGAATCCCACCGGGGCATGGATGTCTGTCTCTTGTGAGTGTTGTGTGTTGTCAGGTAGAGGTCTCTGCGACGGGCTGGTCACTCGTCCAGAGGAATCCTACCGAGTGTGCTGTGTCTAAAAGTGTGTGATCGTGAAGCCTCGATAATGAGGAGGCCTAGGCCCCCTAGGGGCTGTCGAGCCATAGGAAAAAAATTGTAAAGCACAGTTACCTGGCTGGCTTATTTACACAAACGTTATTGTCTCATTACCTGCCGAAACATGTAACCGGATAATGGTCTTACTTCAGTTGCTGTTAACGGTTAAAAATGCATATTTTCTTGGTATCTTTTTTATTTTATGGATATATCTCAGTCTCTAAATTGCTAAAACACCTAATTAAATTGAATCTTAGAGGCTGTGCGTTGTCTTTATTTTTGTGATACTTATAAATAAATTACAGTGACAAGTTTTGCATCTAATTAGAAGGCATAAATTGTTTAAATGATGGAATTCAGTCTTAATCATCACGTAAGAATTGCATTTGTATTGCACAGCAGTCATGATTGTTCGTATCTTTGCCTCTTCCGAACAAGCTGTTGTGAAGCCCTTCCCACGAAGAAAAACAAATCGCAAAAGACAGGTATATCCACAGACAGTGGCATACTGCAATAAAAATAATGGACAACCCGGCAGACACTCATCACCAGACACAAAGACATCTAAACTCGTACTTAGTATATCATTAACAGTAATGGCAATCTATGATTTTCCTATCATATGTTGTACACATGATACCGTACATACATATGTGCCAATGTTTCGTATATGGAGGATATCATAAAGTGTGTTAGGAAAGGAGCATATCTCAGTAATTCAGAAAGAAGTCATACATACACACATGCATACATACATACATAATACATACATAAGCACATACACACATACGTACATACATACATAATACATAAGCACATACACACATACATACATACATAATACATACATACGCACATACACACATACGTACATACATACATACGCACATGCACACACACATACGTACATACATACATACCTACATACATACATAATACATACATACGTACATACCTACATACCTACATGCATAATATGTACGTACATAAGTACATACATACACATATACATACATACATACGCACATACACACACATAGTACGTACATAAATACATGCATACATACATACATCATACATACATACTTACATACATACATATACATACATACTTACATACATACATACACCAGCAAAGATAATCTCTACTCGAGAACTAAGTCCATGGAGCAGAGCCATTGAGAAGCTAACAGTTTCTCAGCTATTGAAGAATTTCCCCACATTTGACTGAACCCGAATTTGAATACCATGTTCCAAAGATCCCAACACTTGTCCCTATCCTGAGTCATATTAATCCAGTCCACGGCTTCTCATCCGATTTATTTAAGATCCATTTTAATATTATACTTTCATCTAAGCATAGGTCTTCCAAGTCGTTCTGTCCTTCTGATTTCCCCATCTAAATCTTGTGTGTATTTCTCTTCTCCCCCATACGTGCCATACGTCCAGTCCATCTCATCCTCCTTGATCTGAAGGCCCAATATGTTAAGTACAAATCATGAAGCTCCTAAGTATGTAATTATGTCTGCTTGTACTGTCTCCCTCTTAGACCCAAATATCCTCCTCAGCAACCTATTCTGGAACCCATGTGGCCTCTGGTCCTCCCTCAATGTGAGAGACTAAACTTCATACCTGTACAACAGACACACTCATAGTCCTCTGTATTTTAATCTCTCTATTCTTGATACCATATATCGAGAGGAGGAACCCACTGCTTGAGGTCTTCTCTCTTTTGCGATGTTACACAGAGATGATTGATTGGTACCAATCAATCATCTCTGTGTAACATCGCAGAAGAGCGAAGACCTCATTTACACCACGGCGGAAGCGTGAAATAACGCGCAACTCACTATTTGCAACATGTCACCAGCTCACCACCACCAGGTAGCAGCACCTATTTCTGTAAACAACTCATGGCAACTCACCACCCCCAATAGTCACCAAATTAAGATTGTTAATGGGGAAGACCCTTACTTCGGCAACCTGGAAGGCACTAGTGCTGACGGTGATGGAAGCAACCTGCCGACTTACTAACAGAGGCGACCGAATCGATGCTGGTCAAACAGGGTGGCCAGATCGACACAACGGTTGTTGTCTAACACTAATTGGCTATCCTCAATGACTTTTCCCTAATTTTCCTCAGTTTTAAGGCATATACCAGGGAATAATTAAAGGCGGGGCATGGCAAGCTCTCCCCAGTGTAGAGGACGTCAACGACGTGATTCCTGCACTATCACAGAGGCCCTCAGCCAATGCGATCACATTCTGTCACGCTTCGAACCAGCAGACATCCATTCAACCATAGTGTTTCTTCCCATAAGATTAAGGGCCAAATAGGAACCTTCTCCCGCTAGTAGCAACAGGCCTCAGTACGAATGCGTCAAGGCCTTCGTCCAAGAGGAAATCTCCCAGGGCTGTTTCCCAGTTTTTTTTTTTCAGGAAGGAACCCCTGAAGTAATTCTCATATCCCGAGAAACTGTTACCTATGAAAACGTTTACGGGTCAGGAAAGTTGACATCGGGAACCCTCAACTCAATTGCTACTGTCTTTTTTTTTGTATTACGTGTTTCTGTTTTTAAATATCAAAATATCAAATCAAAATTAAGTTTACTTAAACTCGAAATAAAATTAACTGATAAAAAAGAAGAAACAAAGAGACAGTTGGTAGCGCACGGAGATTACTCCAGTATTACTCCAGTATTTCCTAACGCCGGACAAAAATTCCCTCCATATTTCGAAGTATATTTGGCATTTTTCGCTGTATTACAAAATTTGTGTTTATTTTTTTTTTTATTTATTTCACGATTTCTCGCGGCAGCCGTAAAAAAGTTCTGCGGAACCCTGGCTGGGAAACACTGCATTAGCCTAAGTCCGTCCACCGCTAAAGCTTATAAGGACATGCTTACATACTCCAGCTACGTGTTTAGTAAAAGGATTTTTTGACCTAACAACAGACTATGACTTACGCATTTTCCCACCTTTACCTTTTTTGCCTGAATGCTTATACATCCACCGTATTAGCTAGACATATAAAACGACTGAAGAAAACACAGGCAATAACAGTAAGCTAGAAGTAACAGTAACCATTATCATCTACTGCAATTTCATCTCATTTTGAGAGATTTGAGGTTCCCATAGCGTTGATATTGAGGGTTAAGGTATTCTGGATTGTTACTGTGCGCAGCACGGTTAGCAATTCCCGACGTTTCGGAAAAACGTACTGGCTTCTTCTTAAGGGGTTGAGGGGCCCTGTAGGACCCCGTTAGTTTTTGTGACAACCCAGAAGGCCTGAATAATTTACTCTTATTTTGTCGTGTGTTTTTAAACGGTGCATTGCGTTGACTTATGGCAGGAGAACTAGACGTAATCCCTCGGAATGTTGGCAAGACAGCGAAATCCGTTCCCAACGCAGTGTCTTCCATCCAACCGTGTAACGGCGCTGCTTCTCTCCTCTCTACTCTTTCATCGTTTTGCAGGAGATATAAAGAACAGTGTTTGCCATTCGCCTCATACACTAGCCACAGCGTCTCCCGAGCTGTATCAGCCGTCCTTAATAACACCTCATCGCTCCATCTTCCTGTGCTTCCTTCCTTTTATCCTGCACGCTGTTTGCGCTATCCACTTCTTGCCTCTCACCCTTTGTTTCTCATCACGCACCAAGTAATTGTGTCATCGACCGATCATAATAATATTGTTCTCCCCCATTACACACTATCCACTCCAACCCACTCTCAGGCAACATCAAATAACACCCCCTCACCCCCCCTCCCCACCGCCCTTCATTCCCTTCATGCGTATTTTTAAAAGGGGATCTGACTAACACACAGGATGTATACGAGGATAACGTGATTGTGTGTTATATACATGGCTTTGAGGGACAGCTCTGTGACTATGTGAAGGGATGAGTTGCTCCACTAAATTTCAAATCTGATGGATTAAAAACCGTCGCACATTTACAGTTTAAAATTTTGTTTCAATATATACGTATTTACCTTCACTGGTGTTGGAACTCACATCAGGACCTGCTAGTGGGTTTGTCGATGGAGGTGTTTGTAGCATATACTGTCATTTTGATTGTGTTATTTAACGACCCTCTCAATTGCTAAGATTATATTATATTATATTGTATTATACTATGTTATATTATTTATATTATATTGTGTTATACTGTGTTATATTATTTATATTATATTGTGTTATACTATGTTATATTAGTTATATTATATTGTGTTATACTATGTTATATTATTTATATTATATTGTGTTATACTGTGTTATATTATTTATATTATATTGTGTTATACTATGTTATATTAGTTATATTATATTGTGTTATACTATGTTATATTATTTATATTATATTGTGTTATACTATGTTATATTATTTATATTATATTGTGTTATACTATGTTATATTATATTATATTGTATTATACTATGTTATATTATTTATATTATATTGTGTTATACTATGTTATATTATTTATATTATATTGTGTTATACTATGTTATATTATATTATATTGTATTATACTATGTTATATTATTTATATTATATTGTGTTATACTGTTATATTATTTATATTATATTGTGTTATACTATGTTATATTATATTATATTATATAATATAATATTATATTATATTATAAACATGATTGGCCAGCGAGACGAGCTTCGGAACCCGCACTTTAAGCGACAACTTCGACAAGAACCATACATTAAAAATAAAATATTTTTTCCTTATTTCATGACTATTTCTATTCATCTAGCTATAGTAGTTTAGATCCAAAACGCTATGTCTCCTTTCTTTACAAAATCTTTCAAAACGCCATTCAAGGTAAGCCTCGTGTTCATGTAAAGTACCTCAACATTTCTTATAGGCAAATTGCTCGCGACGCAGTAGTGACGCGCGCGAGACGCGTCGTAGTCACCCCTATTATATATCGTCGGTGACAGATGAAGGATTGAGTAGGCAGCATTGGTGGAAAAATGCTGACGAGGAAAAGCTGAAGTACTCACACGAAAACCTGTCTCAAGACAACCTTGTCTACCACAAATCCTACATGATTTGGTCTGGTATCGGACCTGCGCCTCCACGGTGAAAGGCCGGTGACTGTCCGCCCGAGCCATGGCACGGCCTCACATCATTATAGACATAGTCCTTCAAAGATGAACTTATACATGTATTCGGTCACAAACATTTCTTCAGACCATCTTTGCTTAATGTAACAATTGATTTTCTTCTGTCTTGGTACAAGTGTGTTTTTTTTTTTGGTGAAGGGCCCCGCAGCAGTTGCTACGGACGCACCGCAGCGTTGAAGCTTATTGTGTAACCCTGTGATGAAGATGATCATGTTTTTTTTTTCGTTTTTCCTTGTAATGGAGCACCGGTGGAATGAAATTGACAGGGGAAAACCGAAGTACTCGGGGAAAATCCTGTCCCAGTGCCACTTTGTCCACCACAAATCCCACATGGTACACGGTGTTGCTTGTTCTGTGTTTGTCGGACCGCCGTTCATTGCTCTATTATTGTGTTGTACTATTTAAGTATTCATGTTGCTGTCATTCTGTGACCTGTTCACTTATCTGCCTGTCCTGTGGTGATAAAAGAAAGAGGTAAAGCAATCCCATTACAGGCCCGGACAGGCCCTTAGGGTTCCAGGAGGTTGAGGCTCACAGATTTCTAAACAATCGGCACATGAAGGTGGTAAGGTTGTCAGCCCTAAGCACCGGCCGCCTTTACCCCCCAGGAAATATTCCTGGTACTCATTTCTGTTAGAGGCTGAGTCGACCCCAGGACCATAGTGCGACCGAAAGATTATGTCAATGAAAAATTCCAATGCCAGTGGTGTAACAGGTTGCAATAAGTTCATCCCCACTGCTCGTATCTGAGGTGTCTCCTTATAATTATGCACGTGTCGCTGCTCGCACCAATACTAACGTCATAAATATTTACAGCATAATTACATTATTTTTTAGGCTTTTAAGCCTTCTGGGATAGGACGCTTTGTCGTCGGGCAAGTGTTCCCCGACTTTTCGAAATATCCTTATGCGCCTTTATTTTCAAAGGTAAGCAATTTAGTCTTTGATCTTAAGATGATTCATCAAGTTGTGTTTACAATATAACAATACATGGGCCGCGACAGCTCAGTCGGTATAGCGAATCGCTACGAACTGGACGGTCCGGGGATCGAATCACGATGGGGGCGAGATTTTCAGCACCCGTCCAGACCGGCCCTGGGGTCCACCCAGCCTCCTGTACAATGGGTACCGGGTCATTCCCGGGGGTAAAGCGGCCGGGGCGTGGCGTTGACCACCCACCCCTATCTAGCGCCGAGGTTAAAGAAAGAGTAGAGCTATACCTCTACTCCCCCTCTGGGCCTTCATAGCCCGTTCTAGGGTGATCTTTACCTTTACGTTTTACAATACATACAAATATACTCAGTCTCAACACAACTTTCAGTCTTTGACTGCTTACTCTTCGAAACGTCGGAAACTACTCACCCAATCACAAAGGATCACATCCCAGTAAACTTGAAGCCTCAACAACACCTCTCTAAGAACCTATAGTCTCGAGTTACTTACTTCTTTCTCCTCCCCTACCGGGGTTCAAACCCTGGACCGTCCAGCCCGTAGACTAGTCACTATATCGACAACGCTCTCCCGGATCCTGCCTTGTACATTTAGTGCAGATAACAAGTGTTTTGCTACGGGTTTACTACCTTAGTGTTAAGGATGGCATAAATAAGACTGGCTAGATTGCAGAGGCCAGGCACTAACCAGAATAATATGCCGTAAGAAATTAAGCGTGAAATAATACAATCATAGCAGGATTTCGTGCTATCTAGTCCCTTATCCTATTTAAAAATCTGCAGAAAACTATTTTTTTTACGTGCTGCGCGATTATGGGTATAAAACTCGGTTTTTTTCGCCTTGAGGGGAAAAGCGTAGATTTGCAGTGATGGTAATAGGAACTGAGTACAAAACGTGGGGTTAGGGAGGGAAAGTGACATGCGGGTGGGGATATTTCATAATAATTTATTCTTTTTCCTTTTTAAGTCTAACAGGATGATCTGGGCAGTACATACAGGTAATAAAAAACACATAAAACGTATTTTATAGAGAGAAAAATGGAAATTCAGATGGGACATATGAAGGAAAAAGGACAAACATAGGGAGGGAGGGCGAAGAGGAAGACAGAGTGGAAAAGCCGAATTTCACATGCATTGATTAAGGGTCCAGTAACCTGTAAACATTTCTGATTTTCCGTGCGAAATTCCAGTCCTACAGAGCTTCTGTTGTACAGATCCTGTTGTCCTGTTTACCTCATAGTGTCCGACTGTCCAGCTCCAGGTATTTCAAAGAAATCATTTTTATTCTTTGCGTTATGGCGGCCACGAAGCCGCGATCAGGGGCGCTTCTGCAGCCTGCAGCTAATGACCTTAAAACTCTATTACGGTAGATATTTTAACGAAGTACCATGTAAGTCCTGCTTTTCATTAAGTACAATGTTTCCAGCCAGCTGGTTTTTAGGGGCGTTCGCGTAAATAGCGACAAGCGCGTATTAGCTTTGTCATGCCTGTCCTTCTGTCTGTCTCTCCCTCTGTCCGCATGTGTCAGCGCGGCTTCCACGTCACGGATTTTCGTGAAATTTGATATTGGGGACTTCTGCGAAAATTGTCGAGAAACTCCGAATTTTTTGGTTAAAATCCGACGCCAATATTGGGCACTTTACATGAGGACCTAAGTACCTGTATATTGTTAGCGGTCGTATTATTTATTATATATATATATATATATATATATATTATAGCTCTACAGCAGTGCAAAGGCAACCCATTGTTGCGCTTCCTTGGCAGCTCTCAACGGGTTTGTGTTGTTGATAGACACATGTAAGTAAAAACATTACAAAGGAAACGCATTGTTGTGTTTCTATGGCAACAATGGTTTCGCGAAAGCAACGCAATGTTACGTTACATGGTTCATACATTGTCTGTCTTACTGGTTGGTTTTATTATGGTGAGTAGTTGTTAAAAGCTGTAAGATATGGAACAGTACAAGCTGCGTTATATTATTAACTGATTTAAGTTACTGGTACTACGTAATAAAAATACAGGGGTCCAGTGTTTGCATCTCATGCAATTTCCTCGCTTCATTTTCGTCCAGTTTCGTTTCAGCGGCCCAAACAAATCATCACACAATTTGTGATTCCTCAGCACGACAATGTAACCCCACACAGCGCACTTCGGACACAAACATTTGTGCCGTCGTTTTTACCGGGAACTTCTGGATCATCCACCCTATTGTTTGGGCCGCAGAAGAAACACTCGACAGGTCGTCGATTCCACACAATGAGGAAGTGGAAACGGCTGTTCGTTAGGTTTGCTAATGAAAAAACGTGCAGGCTTTTTTCAGCTGGAACAACTACATAAGTATGCTCAGGTGTTGTTTTGAAAAATTATATTTTAGTGAAATAAATGTGCCACATGTTATGGTGTAATGACTTCTTATTTCATTTTTATGATTTAGGAAACCTTACTTGTCGAACATGTTTCGTGCAAGAGCTATTTGACTGCACATGTCCACTCTTCAGCCTAATGTAGACATTGCTAACTCCATATAGCAAATCCGTTCTTGAGAAACTAACTTTCAGTTATTCAATAAATTTCCTGCTGTGTATGGAACCCGAATATTCATTACCGTGTTCACAAAATCACGCCACCGATCTTTATTCTGAGCCGTTTCATACCCTACTGCCCTACTTCTTTAAGATCTATGTTAATATTATCCTCGCACATAAGCCAGAGTCTTCCCTTCCAGTTTCCCGACCAAACTTTTCTTGTATGTAGAATATTTGTCATTCCTGCCATCTGCCATACGCGCTAAATTGTTAAATATTAAATCATGGAAGTACAGCAGTTCGTGCTAGATGTCTACCTCACACATCTAACGAATAGTCGATAAGTAAATAATAATTTACGTTAACCTCAGTCACCGTTTGCAGTATAATCCAACACTGCAAGAGCTTGGCGACGACGTAACACGCAAGTAAACTGGCGGCTTTGTGCTAACCAAATATTATTATACAACAAAAGCTTATCGCAGAGCTAGAGTAAATAAATCCAATACATCCGCATTCAAAAAGCTCAACAATCCCGGTTTATAAAACCAATAAAATCGAACCTCTCCTTTGACATGCCCTCAAGAGGCATGAGGTCTACCCACCTTGTGAATAAAAACCAGCTAGGTTTGTTTTGGTATCTATATTAAGAGTATGTGGGTGTTTGATTAACTATGACCTTATGCGTATCCGTCAGTAATAATGCTTAAATTACACAAGGAAAACAATTCTTTGGCGACATTAAACGTATCAAAGGAATTACTGTCCATGAAGGAGATCTTTTCTTATTTGGGAGTAGACAGTGTGCAACAAGTGCTTCAAGACTACGGTGAGGCTGTTTAATGGTTGCCACAAGAATTGCGTGCTTCATGTCAACTGGAGATAAGATCAGGTGAACTGAATGTGGAGGGGAAGGATAATAGCTTAATAAACAAATACAGGGCCCTTATGTTATCTGACAACTGTCATTTGTCACGTCACGCCGCTGCTCCGCCGCGCATGTGGGCGTTCACCTGTGTTGTCTACTTAATACGATAACCGAGCCAGCAGGAACTGGCAGCCAAGTGTTGTCAGATAAAATGATCCTATTATAGTAAGTAGTTGATTCAGTGGCGAGATTTTCTGGAGACGGCTATGAAACATTCGAATTATCTGAACGGAAATATTTGTATCAGATTACTAACCGTTGAACTAACATTTAATATAGCTCGATGTATTAGTTATTGTTTGTTTACTAGCAGCAGGTACAGAGGCGAGTGGTTTACTTGCAGCAGGTACAGAGGCTAGATGGTTTACTAGCAGCAGGTACAGAGGCGAGTGGTTTACGTAGACAGGTACAGAGGCGAGTGGTTTACTAGCAGCAGGCACAGAGGCGAGTGGTTTACGAGTATCAGGTAGAGCAGGCAAGTGGTTTACTAGCAGCAGGACAGAGGCGAGTGGTTTACGAGTATCAGGTAGACAGGCAAGTGGTTTACTAGCAGCAGGGACAGAGGCGAGTGGTTTACGAGTATCAGGTAGAGGGGCAAGTGGTTTACTAGCAGCAGACAGGGCAGTGGTTTCGTATCAGGTAGGCAAGTGTTTACTAGCAGCAGTACAGAGGCGAGTAGTTTACGAGTATCAGGTAGAGAGGCAAGTGGTTTACTAGCAGCAGGTACAGAGGTGAGTGGTTCGTCCGTGTGTGGGCCTACTTGCCCTCTGACCTTATCTATAGATGCGTATTTTACTGAGATATCATGCTGGTGTTCTGGAAATCTTGGGGTATTTTTCTTTCCTCTTTCACCGAGAAACGTGTTAACTGCAGTGGCTAAAAGAGAAGCGGCAGATTACAATTGTGACCGTTTCGGTTACGACACCTGCTTTTGCAGCGCTGAGTACAACCACAAAACTTGTCATGCATTTAGTCTGTGTTTCTGATATGATGGCTGGGGGAGACCTAAATAGAAATAGCATTTACTCTACGTTTCGAGTTTTAATCTTCACGCGCTTCTAATGTGATATTGGGGTAATGAAGGTCAAAAATTAGCTTTTCAGCTGTTATTTAACGATGCTGTCAATCGCTAAGCTTATGTAATGCCGGTTACAGGTGAGCGAATGAGTATAATGCTTTGGTGGAATGATACTGACAGGGGAAAAGTGACGTACTTGGAGAAAAAATTGTCCCAGTAAGATTTTGTCCACCACATATAACACGTGGACTGGCCTGGGTTTGAACTCGGTCCGACGATATGAGAAGTCGGCGGCTAACCGTCTGAACATCAGAAATTATGTTATCCATCTAACAACAGATTAAATTCTCTGAATGCTTCCTAAAATTCAGTTCAGAATCGTTTCTGGTATCTATAAACTTAAATATTGAAATATGCAAAACAACAGTTTTGCTATTATTTTCGACTGATATGAATCTTGGTGCATTAAGGGTGGAGACATATATTGTGTGTGTTTCATGATAGAGTCTGGTGGGAAGTAAAATGTGGATTGAAAATTTCCTAATGCAAATTTAGTATTGGATTACCAGCAGGCATGTTAATTTGATCCCTACGGAATGCAAAATGTTAGTGGTGTGTATTGAGCTTCTAATTGTACCTTCCGCGTAAACAGGAGTGTGTGACTCTGATAAACTCCCTGGTTTGAGTCACTGTTCTACTCTAAAATATAATTTTATTTGAAAGCTTTAAATATTCAGATATGAAATCATCCAGAAAATTCAGTGAACACTCTATATGTAAATGGAATGCTGTAACATACGCAGGACATGGGCAATACGGCGATGGGCGGGCGGCATGGGGTCAAGGATACGTGATGGAAGTCAATGACCGCGGCTTGGGTTAGTACGTGGGAGACATATGGCGCTGAGCAGGCGTGTGGACGCCACTGTTAGTGCTGTCACCGCAGTGACCCTCACAAAGAGGTGCAAGCTTACCAGCCCGAAATACAGGTGGTTGATTTTTTTTAAGTGTCCAGCAGTAAATGCACTTTCAGGGAGCGATGGTTTATGAGAAAGTGTTTTTATTTATTATTTGTTAAAAACGCTGTCAAGTTTACACATTTTGTAGCGTTGAATGATTGGGTAACGAGTGAATACCGAGTCGAATAGGATATGGAAAGACGTGGGCGTAACTTTATTTAAGGAACTATTCAGAAATTTAACTGGAGGGACCAAGGAAAAGCACGATAGACCTGTCAGTATAGCCGTTCTGCAAATCGATATTTTAGTGCGCGACATACACGGGCTTGGTAATCCGGGGTTCGAAACCAGGTAGAGGCAAGAGATTTTTTTTTCTATTCGCTGAAACCTTCACACCGGCTATGGGGCCCACCTAGCTTCATAATCGATGTGTATCGGTGTTCTTTACCGGAAGTAAAGTGTCCGGGGCGAGATGTTGACTACGCACCTCCGTGTAGCGCCGAGGTTAAGAATGAGTGGAGCTATACCTCTGATTCCCCTATGTGCTTTCGTGGCATGGACAGAGACAACATTGGCTTTTTTACCTTCTGAATATGAAACACTGCAAAGTTGCATTACAAGAATTAAAATATGGAGATTAAAATATGGCTTATTTCGCGAATAATTCAGGGAATTTTTTTAATAAATGATAAGCACACTTGATAATAATCCGTTCTGTTCCTTGTGACGGGGAGCCGGTAAAGCGCAGTCGGTATATTGCCTAGGCCACGGGCTGTACGATCAGGGGTTCGATTACCTCCAGGAACAATATATATTTATGTCTTCTCCGAAACGTCCAGACCGGCTCTGAAGCCCATCAAGCCGCCTTTTCAATGGGTACCGCGAGATCTTTCCTTTGGGGATAAAGCGGCCGGGGCGTGAAGTTAACCACTCACCTCCATGTAGTGCCGAGGTTGTGAATTATTAGGGCCATACTTCAACTTTGCCCTACGCCCTCATGTTTTGCACGGGTACACCTTTACCTTTACCTTTTAGTAAAATCTTGGCTTGAATGGTAGAGGAAGAAATGCTTTCAGGTCTGTGATGGTCTGTATCTATTTCGAAGACTGCTAAAGCGCGGGAGTCACTACTAAGAAGGGCCTTAAGGCGGGTAGATTATAAGGATAGGTTGTCATGGTATTTGTCAGCTTACACGTCAGGTTGTTAGTAATTGTAGCGAATGGCAGCTTGTGTGTTGAGGGGGCGGTGGGCATTGTGTTTAGGTCGTCTGTGTATCTAATCGAAAGTAATACTGAAGGCAGAATTCTGTTACAATAAGGTTATGTAAGCGAGAGAATAAGTTTTACACAACGCTGAATATGACGCTACTATTCAAGTCTGCGGCTTTCAGAGCAAGAAAGTTTCTTTCTCTCTCCACTTCTAAAGGCTAATCTGTTCCTGTACGTTGCACACAGAGATGAACCCTGTTAGCTTCTTCTCCCCCATCTTTCCCTATTACTTCGCGAAGTGTAGGGGTGGCCATGAGTCGCGATCGGATGGTTTATAATGAAAGATTCGTCATGGATTAAAAACACAAAGAGATGATGTTTGAAACGACGATGGTACGTGTGTGGCCTCCGATTAATGTATGCAACGGGAGAACTAGTGGTAGTTGGAGAGAGAGGGATGTGTCACGCCGTTAGGGCCGGGAGGGGGGGGGGGTTCCTAGTTTTTACGGGGGATTTTTCTTTGACGAGTGCGTTACTGCTGGGCGTGTTCTGGAACAGTAAGAATTATATTCTATTGCGTTTTAGCGTGTTGTGACAGTGTTCATGATGAATCCAATTCCATTGACCATCGTGACGCGTCTCGTGAGCGTTGATTCTTTCTCGTGAACCCACAAGCTCGCAACGAGATGCTCGTTGATGGTGAGTGGACTTGAATCTGTTATGAACTGTGTCAGAACACGACACAACGCAATAGAAAGTAGTTGTTTTTGTGAAAGACGCCCTCAGTAACATTCGCGAAAGGAATTTCCCGCGTAAGAGCTGGGAATCCCAGCCGCCTCGTGTCACGTGACACCTCTTTCTCCTCCTGCTGTCGAACGTCTCTCTCGTCCCTGATACCAGACGCCGTCTAGTACGGTACTATAATCGCTGGTTTCATTCAGGGCGAATACTGTCCCGACTGACGACCATATATGTACAAGTTTCATGTTACCCGGTAGTAGAGCTGAAACACGGTAAGTGTGCGGAGCTGTATGTAACCCACGAACTGGTAGAATCATGACGCGGAAGTCATTTTGACAATGACTGAGCTTGTCATTTCCCCGATTATTCCATAACAGGAAACATAGAGGCGCGGGATGAGCAGATATTAAATTATGTTTGCGTCTCTTCTGAAAATAATTGGATGGGACTTTAGAAATGAACTAACACAAAGCGATAAGGAAAGGTCAGAGCCAAAAATAGGTCAGGGCTGGCCAGTACAAAATTGAATAACGACGATATTTAAAATTAAAGTATGCATTGCCTCTGATAAGATATCCTAGAATAAAAACATCAGCCATCAGTAGTGTAAATAACTGATCAGGGACCCCCCCCCCCCACGCAATTCGATAAACGAAGCCCCCCGTGAGACCCCCTGACGCACGGGGCCCGCCGATCCACACGGTCTGCGAGGGGCCTTATCAGCGCCACTGCAAACTACATATATTTAACTCTCTTCTTCATTGTGGCTGTATTATTTCGAAATGAGCCCCTTAGATAGGACATACCGAAGAGACAAGTCAGGTTTTTTTTACTAATTATGGCAATTTACTGTAAGAAAGAAATATCCTTCAAAATAAGCGCTGTCTTCCTTTCAGTACTTTGTATCATCTTCTCCTGACGATGAGCTTCTAGGTGGGAAACATGTAGCGAGCTATTGTAAAAACACACATTATTTTGGTAATGAAAATGGTTGTGTTTGACAGAGTTATCTTGTAATAACTGCGCAATTCAGGTATTTTCATACGCGCTACGTAGCTACCGATAACCTTCATTTGAGCTGAGCACGTTGTCCTTTATATGAACTGTGGCAAAGAGACAGAGAAGAAATGTGTCTCAGATCAGCTTGACGGGAAGGCCAAGCATTCGTCCATGTTTCCATCTTTATCGGACTGCTCAGTTGAAGATAATGGTTAAACGTAAAATTGTCTTAGAGCACGCCGAGAAAGTAGAAGGGACAGTGGACCTGGGCATTAGAAGGAGGTGACAGGTCAGCTTTACGCCCCGGCTGCTCTACCCTTAGGGAAAGTGACCCCGTTACCTTTTGAACAGGAAGCTTGATGTACACCAGAGACGGTCTGGGAGCTTTAGATAAAAAAAAAAAAGAATCTTCTGCCTCTAGAGGTAATCGAACCACGGTCTGTCGGTTGTCGAGCGCGTTAATGTAGTCACTGTACTCACTACGCTATTCCAACTCGTTCGCCCACTTCAGTCTATTGCAGTGATCGCCCCGAAATGTCAATGAATTGTGTGCAGTGCGATCCACCTTTACTAAACATGCCCCATTGACTTTTGTGCTAATTTTGCCCAGCTGCTGATTTAAATATATTTTATCACACAGACTGCGGCCCTTTTCTTACTGCTTTACCGAAAATATACTAAAATGGCTAGTGAACTGTGTTAAGGTAAGAGAGTTAATAAAGGTAAAGTTCACCCTAGAACAGGGCATGAAGTCCCAGAGGGGGAGTAGAGGTTAGCTCTACTCTTTCTTTAACCTCGGCGCTAGAGGGGGGGTGGGTGGTCAACGCCACGCCCCGGCGCTTTACCCCCGGGAAAGAGGCCCGGTACCCATTGTACAGGAGGCTGGGTGGGCCCCAGGGCCGGTCTGGACGGGTACGGAAAATATCGCCCCCATCGGGATTCGATCCCCAGACCCTCCAGCCCGTAGCGAGTCGCTATACCGACTGCGCTATTCCGGCCCACAGAGAGTTAATACAGGACGTAAAATTTGAAGACCCACTGGCTTTCGACCCAGGACTATTCAGGCAGCCAGTCGCTGTACCGACTACGATATCCCGGCTCTGGTCGTTTTAGTACGGGATAACGCGGTTTTATGAATCTTATAGGAGTCTAGACGGAATCCGCAGCAGCTCTGGACGTGGCTCTTCCCCTTTTGGGTAGGCAATCCTTGTCGCACCTCTCGTAGTCGCTGTAGTGACCGAGCTAACACCAATTTCGTTCACTTTTTTCCCCCCAGTGGCGCAACAGTCCCTCGTTGGCCAGGGCCTCCTCATTATCGAGGCTTCCCGATCACACTCAGTTGGACACATCACATTCGGTAGGACTCCTCTGGGCGAGTGACCGGCCCGTCGCAAAACCTCTACCTGACAACACACAACACACATAAGAGACATCCATGCCCCCAGCGGGATTCGAACCTACATTTCCCGAAAGCGAGCGGCCGCAGACCCACGCCTTAGACCGCGCGGCCACTGGGATCGGCAATGTCGTTGGTGTCTATGTGTTTTAAGTACGTACACAGTTCACTAGGTGGGCCGGGATAGCTCAGTCGGTATAGCGACTCGCTACGGGCTGGACGGTCCGGGGATCGAATCCCGGTGGGGGCGAGTTTTCCGTACCCGTCCAGACCGGCCCTGGGGCCCACCCAGCCTTCTGTACAATGGGTACAGGGTGTCTTTCCCGGGGCTAAAACGGCCGAGGCGTGGCGTTGACCACCCACCCCCTCTAGCGCCGAGGTTAAAAAAGGAGTAGGTCTATACCTCTACTCCCCCTCTGGGCCTTCGTGACCTGTTCTAGGGTGAACTTTACCTTTATCTAACTCTCTTATTTGAGGTCCAAAAAATACCCCTTCTTTGATTTTAGCATCACTTGTCCCGGGGAAATTATTTTTCAAATACGTAAATCCAGCGCTGTTTTGATCCATCGCCGTGACGGAGTTGCACAGTCTGGCTGGCGGTCTGTGCTAGGGCTCACATGCCTACTGTCGTTGTTATGACTAAGTTGCACAGTCTGGCTGGCGGTCTGTGCTAGGGCTCACATGCCTACTGTCGTTGTTATGACTAAGTTGCACAGTCTGGCTGGCGGTCTGTGCTAGGGCTCACATGCCTACTGTCGTTGTTATGACTAAGTTGCACAGTCTGGCTGGCGGTCTGTGCTAGGGCTCACATGCCTACTGTCGTTGTTATGACTAAGTTGCACAGTCTGGCTGGCGGTCTGTGCTAGGGCTCACATGCCTACTGTCGTTGTTATGACTAAGTTGCACAGTCTGGCTGGCGGTCTGTGCTAGGGCTCACATGCCTACTGTCGTTGTTATGACTAAGTTGCACAGTCTGGCTGGCGGTCTGTGCTAGGGCTCACATGCCTACTGTCGTTGTTATGACTAAGTTGCACAGTCTGGCTGGCGGTCTGTGCTAGGGCTCACATGCCTACTGTCGTTGTTATGACTAAGTTGCACAGTCTGGCTGGCGGTCTGTGCTAGGGCTCACATGCCTACTGTCGTTGTTATGATCAAGTTTTCATTCCCACACTGTGTTTAAAATATAATAAAGCCCCTCAGATATTTCAAACATACAGGTAGCGTGACAAAAAAAAACGAAATTAGCTAAAATTGCATTTTAAAAAATTTTGTCACACGAAAATTGTGGGCAATACAGCAACTCTAATAACATATTTGAATTCAGCGTGGAAAAATACATAAAAAACGCAAATTAGTTTTCATGTGACAAAAACTATGTTTGCCAGTGTAATGGGGGCAACTGGTACCATCTCAGAATCGTTCAGAAAATACCTGAACGACATACCGTCAAAGCACGACATCAAGGAACTACACAAAACAGCCATATTGGCACTGCACACGTACTGCGGAAAGTACTGATGTAAAGATACAGAACATTCAACATGGGGAATAACATTACATGTAGCATAAATTGTAACTACAGAATAGCTGCAACACCATATACCCTAGAAACATGGTTTGTTTCAAAATTTCACATTATATTCACCGTGCATTCTGTCTTATATAATAGCTTTTATTTTAACCAACACATGCACTACAGTGCATGTGTTGGTTAAAATAAAAGCTATTATATGGTTTGTTTCAATTATGTAATTGTAACTACCCTGCATAAAGGTGATAAATAAATAATAATAATAATAATAATAATAATAATGAAACGTTAATGGTGATAATAACAGTATTCAATTCAATACAGTTCAGTTTATTCTTTATTTACATGCTGACTTAACAGCCCTAGTGGCCAGTTACAAAGCACAAGTAGAAGGAGAAATAAGAACAAACTCAAGACAAGAAAAAAGCCAGAAAAAAAGAAAGAAAGGGAATCCCCAATGTAATAACATTAGAAACAGTTCATTCTTATACCATTCAGCATGAGCGGAGATTTTAGCATGCGGGCGGACGGACGGACGGATGACGAACACGACTTCACCATTTCGTGGTAAGGTATCAACAGATTGATCAAATCAAACGCAACTTTTTTGTTTTGGTCTGTCTCAGCAACCTTATAGCCCCCCATGTGTTGTCACGTATAAGCACCACAATAAGAGTCCTGGTTCTTCTTCTCGTCAGTGCGGTTTAGGAAAGTTAAAATAGCCCTGTTACAGAGATGCTGGCTTGTTTGCTCTACGTAGCTTCTTAGAACTTCAGAATAAGCGAACGGCAGTGGCGCACAATATAAAGGCCATGCTATGTAAATTCTACGAGCTTAAATCCCTATCTGTGGCCACTCAAGAACCAGGAAATATCCTTTGAAGTCGAGTGAATCAGCAGGGCCACTAACAGAAGATTCCCGACAGATGTTCAATGATAAATCTTAAAAACCTAGGAAATGTCAGCAGAGCTTATTACTTCTGACGCTTTCTCTCTGTTATTGTACCAAGATTTTTAATCCGTGGTTATTTTTTTTTCAATGACTCGACAGCCCCTTGGTGGCCTATGCCGCCTCATTTTTCGAGGCTTCATGATGACACTTTTAGACACACCACACTCTGTAGGACTCCTCTGGACGAGGGACCAGCCCGTCGCAGAGACCTCTACCTGACAACACACAACACTTACAAGAGACAGACATCCATGCCCCCGGCGGGATTCGAACCCACAATCCCAGCAAGCGAGCGACCGTAGACCCACGCCTTAGAACGCGAGGCCACTGGATCAGCCAATCCGTGGCTATGTTAAAGAAAACAGTGAAAATGCGAGTATTTTTACTGGGCCTTTCCACGTCTTACGCAACACACTATAAGGCTTCTGCGTATCTTTGTTAGATTTGCAATCGGTAATAACGGACATCTCGTAAACGGCAAGATATCGTGTGCGTCATCATCTGTATCTCCTGCTGGCTTTGTTGTTGTCACAGATTCGTATTCTGTAACAACCACAATGTTTGCTGCAGACACTGGTGATGACGCCAACATAAGCGTCGAATGGCGTCTATCATCAGCAAAACAACAGTTGTGATAAAGGCAGTTGGATTCTAAAACAACACAAGTTATTTCGTTTCTTCTTATGCCACAGCTGCCCTTGAGGTGTTACACTTATGAAATACAGACTCTAGAGCAGTGGTTCCCAAAGTGGGCAGTACCGCCCCCTGGGGGGCGGTGGGATTACCGAGGTGGACGCTAATAGGTACGAGAGATGGAAGGGAGCGCTGTTATTATCACAGGGGGGCGCTAGTAGACAAGTAGTGCATTTATTTTTATAAATGAAATTCAAATAAAGTAATTTTGTGTTAAAAATAAAAAATGAACTAAATTTCTTAGTATTTTAATTTATGAATCTTATTGAAGCACATATATTTTTTTAATAAACTATTGCTAGATTAATTATTGTTAATCATAAAAATGTAATAAATTTTAATATATTAATTAACACATAAAACATTACGTTTAACTCTTATAATTTTATTTAAACGATTTTTTAAATATAAAATAAAAGTGGAAACAAAAGCACATTTTTATTTTTTTAAAAAGGTAGGGGGGGGGGGCGTTGTGGGTGTGTATATGGAACCAAGGGGGCGGTGGAGCGAGAAAGTTTGGGAACCACTGCTCTAGAGTAATCCTCGAGCCTTTACCACTTTCTGCGTCGCCCCTTGCTGGCGTATTTGCCTGAAACTAACCCGCCACTGACGAAACATGCTGAGCCTAGCCGGGCGCGTCGTGTTACGCGTAAAGGCATGTTGAACTCATTACCCTGTCTGCGCTCTCTCCGGCGTTAACAATCTGTGTCCCACAGAATCAATCCAGGACCCGATGGCGCGAGGTCAGTAATTGGCTCGTGCCCCAATCCTTGCCAGTTCCTTCTCATTGATTCAGGAGTGAACCACCTTATGGTACCGCTCTGCCACCGCCGAGACGCGTCGTCTTCAGCCAGAACTGCTTTCCCCGGAACATACCTACTGTAACCTACCGAGCCTTCCAGTGGAAGTAGCTATGAAGTTTCAGTTGTTAGATGCTGTGGTCCGTCCTTAAGATAGGACTGGTTAGTGAAATACGGGACACAATTTGGCTCCTAATTAATTACGTATACACAGAACGCTTTACTCCAGACTCAGTAACAGGGGCGTACCCTAGTGGGGAGGGGGGGGGGGCCGCCGGCTGCAGACCCTCTAACTCGAAATTTAAAAAACACAGCTTATGTAGACAATATGATATTAGACGTTCTACGTGATTTACCCTTCAGGCAAAATCAGCTACTGAGATCTGTTGATGACTACTATATTGAAATTTTTGAAAATAAAACAAAAAACTTAGGATCTCTTAGATAAAATTAAAAAAAATACAGAAAGATTAGACCTTGTGATTTAAATTACGTGATTGAGTCGTGGAACATGTAGTTATATTTGTATGTGTATAGATGCAGTTGCAGTGTTATGTTACGGTTATACTTATGACACGATTTTTGTAACATAATTTTAAAATGCAACATAAATTATATACAATTTGAGGGTCACACCCCCCCCCCCCCCGCCCAGTGAAAAATTCTGGGTGCGCACCTGACACTGTCTATCCATAATATCAACTCCAAATGTTACTTGGAGAGGAATTACCACACCTTAGCTCATTACTACTTACCAAACACAAGTGGTCAGAGATCTACTAGGTGGGAATCTTAGATGCTTTTCCTGTCCTGGACTGTGATTAAACTTTAACCTAATTAATAATAACCCATCATAATACAAGAAATAAACTGTGTAGAACAGGGGTGCACAAGTTTTAACAAAATCAAGGCGCCCTCTCAAAATTCTAGGCACCAAAATGCTGACACGAAGCAAGTTCCATACTGAGGACACGCAAATATTAGACAACACCTTACAAATTTCACACTGTTGACACCGTGCATCTTCGTCATATTAAATTGAGTTATAAACCAACTGATGCACACTAAAACCACTCTTTAAGTAGCTTTATTATAAAATTGTTAAAATTGTACCCCTACACGTGTTTCGATCCTAGGATCATCGTCAGGGGGGTTTCTTGCTAAAAGCTACAGTCACTTCAACACATGATTTAAAATATTCTATCAGCACTTTGAAACATAAGTTAAAATCTTGTCAAAAGATTCGCTAAAAGTTGTAAAATTAATAAAAGCACTGTAGATGGTAGAATTGTGGAACTGCTGGCGTGTGGTATTAAAAGCATATGAAATGTTTTTGCGTGGAGCAGAGTGTACTACGTGTCGTGCGGTGTACTACGGTGGAGTGTACGGTGACGATGATCCTAGGATCGAAACACGTGTAGGGGTACAATTTTAACAATTTTATAATAAAGCTACTTAAAGAGTGGTTTTAGTGTGCATCGGTTGGTTTATAACTCAATTTAACACCTTACAAAGTTTAGTCGGCACGGCGACCTGACGCCTGGGATTTGTGCACACCTGACGTAGGCGATTAAGCACAACTTTGGTATATGCGTCTTTCAAATAAGACCATTACTACATTCAACCATCAAGTGGTCATCCTCAGGGAGAACAACGTTGTCAAAATATGCTGTGAATACATAAGTTAAAACGTCTTGTATGTAATATTGGTAGAATTAGCAGTTCGTGTGTAGCTTATGTTTTATGATGGGATGTAATATTGACGCTAAGTACACAGAGGAAATTTAATTCTTTATCACTGAGTTAACTCTGAACGAGATGTCAGGCGTTTCAACTGTCATTCTCTTTATTATAGCTTGGAAACTGCTGCTAGATTCCTTATCATATCACGATTTCGATGAACAGTTGAGTTTAAACATGATGATCAATTTAACACTGCAAACAGCAAGACTTCATGAAGATTACAGTCCTTTCGGATGTTAACACCGTATCCAAAATTCTTGATCCTGAAAATATAGGCGTTACTGTTCATCGAATATTTACCAACGACACGCTGTAATATTCCAGAAGAAATAGGGTGTGGAAGGTAAACTGGATTGATCTGGCTCAGGACAGAGACGAGTGGCGGACTCATATGAACACGGTAATACACCTTCGGGTTGTATAAAATATGGGGAATTCTTTACTAGCTGAGAAACTATCAGCTTCCTAAGGACTCTGCTTCGTGAAGTTAGTTAGTTTGTTATTTAGTGAGTCGTTAATCTGCGGTTGCTTTGGATGTCACAGTTATTTCTCAGACGTGCTAACACGTAAAACGAATCAGACAACACGAACACATTAAATAACAAGAGAGACTTTTTAAATTTAATTGTTTTAGGCCGTGCCATGGCTCAGGCGGTTAGTCGCTGGCCTCTCACTGCGGAGGCCCGGGTTCGATCCCGGGTCAGTCCATGTGTGGGGTTTGTGGTGGAAAAATTGGCACTCGGACAGGTTTTTCTGCGAGTTGTCTGTTTTCCGCTGTCAATTTCATCCCACTGTTGCTCCATTACTTGTAAAACTTGGTAAAAAAAATCTGCTCATCATCATCTTCATCACAGGGTTGCACAAGAAGCCTTAAGGCTGTGGTGCGTCCGTAGCATCTGCTGCGAGGCCCTTCACCATGTAAAAAAAAATGTAATTGTGTTACACCAAGCACGGGTGAATCTAAAGGTGGCACAAGGAGCCGATATCGTCGAGGTCATACAACATGACGCTTTTGTTGCACTGAAGTTTTTACGTTTGTCAGTTTTAATTAATATTTAAGATAAAACACCAACAAAATGCACAACTTATAAGGTGCAGATTAGCTCCTTATATCATGATTTTACCCTACGCGTTTCAGCTCTTCGTGAGCCATCATCAGGGGTCTTTTACTCTTATAAAAGGTGCTTTACAAATGCTGCATCTGTTGATGACCATCATTTTAACTGTGTTTTATGACTCGTGTGTTTTTAACTTATGAACAAGTGTTTTATGCTCCAGATAGTGCATAATTTTTAAAAAAGTGTCATCAACAGATGCAGCATTTGTAAAGCACCTTTTATAAGAGTAAAAGACCCCTGATGATGGCTCACGAAGAGCTGAAACGCGTAGGGTAATATCATGATATAAGGAGCTAATCTGCACCTTATAAGTTGTGCATTTTGTTGGTGTTTTATCTTAAATAATAAAAATGCACGGTGAATTAAGATTAAAGATTTTAATTAATATTATTGTAATAGGAATTGGATTGGATTCAGTCTTAGTCTGTGTCGTGGATCATTTTAAGGATTAGTCTGAAATGACAGGAAACGTTTCTCATGTCATACCCCAGCAATGCCTCCCATGAGCAGAACTGGCAAAACGGCTCAAGGGACGTGTTATTCTGTTTGTTGGTTGGTTAGTTCGAAGAGGTAACGTTGCTGTGAAGGGGCGAGCATTTCTGGTTTGTATTCGGAACTCCCAGGATTCAGACTGTTTGCTCATTTATTCTGTAGACATTCTATGATAGTTCAATACAACCGTCCATGAGCCATTCTGTCAACGCCCTTCCTAGTTCTGTGACATTCCAGGTTACCGCCGCGATTTAGTCGAGGTCTATCCTTCTGGGCTATTACACGGCGTAGGTTGGTAGTTGGTTACTGTAATTTTCGGGACAGCCTATCTGTCCCACCTTCAAAGATCAAACAGTACAAGATAACCTTTAAGGATGGAACCCATAGGCTGTCCCGAAACGTCGGTAAAAACTACCAGCATACGCCGCGTAACATCCCAGAAGAGCGAAGACATCCTAACTAATTACACTGGTCGGCATCAATTTCCTCCCTGAAATAATTTTGATAGATTTTCATTGGGAATACGCTGACAAACTCGAATGTGTGAATAAAATGTTTGCATCACCCTCCGTTTGATGATACCTCAGTTGATGGCCAAAAACCGAAATGTGGGGCTGGCCCAAAAGTTTGCTATGTTGTTCACTTATATTTACCTATTTAAGTCACTTAAATCCCCAGAATAATATTGTCTCAAACTATCTCTCAGACTTGAAAGGCTTGTTTTCAGTTGTTCGGCGTCTGTTTAATTTGCAGTGTGATAATTTGTCGCCGTGATAAAATGTCAGTGTGATAAAATGTCGCCGTGATAAAATGTGGGTGTGATCATTTGTCGGCGTGATCAAGTGTCCGTGGTAAATTGTCGCGACCTCGTCTCCCAAAACCTCAGTCTCATTCCAGCCCCTATCCTGAGTGTTGCACCAGTGCAAAGTAAAAGTTTCCTTGTGTGTTTGAAAAGTATTTTTCCTTTATGCAACATGTCACGTTCTTGCCAAAAGAAGCCGAATAGCTTTTGCTACATTTTGCGGCGAAGTGGTATTAAAATCGCGAAGGAAACCACTGTCACAACTCGAGAGAAAAGCTTATGAACTGTATTTTGAATGTAAGGTCGGAGATAAGATAAAATTTTGGCGCCGAAGATTTGCTGCATCTCATATTCAAGGATTTGGCAGGCCGGTTGAAAGGTACCCACATATCAATGCCTTTTGCTGTTCCGATGGTGTGGCGTGAGCCTCGAGACCACTTAAACGACTGCTATTTTTGCATGACCAAGATCACTGGTTTCTCCCGATTTTCAAAGCGTAAAATACAGTATTCTAATATACCCTCTGCTTTAAGATCTGTTCCTCATGATGATTCAATGCCAGTGCCCAAGCCACCAGAATCTTATACTCTTGACTCAGATTCAGAATCGGAAGGGAATAAAAAAATGGCCACTCCGTTCAGACACAACACCAGGTCAGAAGAATATGGCACATCCTGCTTTAGTGGATAAGTCAAAAATCTATTTACCTCCACTGCATATGAAGCTCGCTTTGATAAAAATTTTTGTGAAAGCGATGGATAAAAAGGAGGAGGATTTGCCTATTTAAGGAAAAAATTTCCCAAAATAAGTGAAGCCAAGATGAAACAAGGAATTTTCCTTGGTCCTCAAATTAAACAACTATTCGAAGACAATGACTTTAGTACAAAATTAAATGCTACAGAAAGAAGAGCCTGGGAGGCATTTGAAAATGTCTGATCGACATTTCTAGGCAACGAAAAAGCGGAAAATTACAGTGACATTGTGCGTAGTTCATCATACAGTGCTATGGGGTGTAACATGTCACTGAAACTTCATTTTCTGCATTCCCATTTGAATTTTTTTCCTTAAAACTGGGAGCCGTCTGTGATAAACATGGCGAAACTTCCATCAGAAATTTACAATATGGAACAGAGGTACAATGGAAATGGAGTCCAAATATATTGGTTGACTGCTGCTGGAGTCTTATAAGGGAGACATCAACTGGCGAATATAAGAGGCAAAAGAAGACGAAGTGAGTGGTATATAACAAATTTTTTTGTAGTTAGGATACCGTGTATAGAGACACTGTTCATTATTTGACATTGTATATTGTAATTACAAACCAATAAATTAGGCTTACTTTTTCATTACAAACATAGTTTTTTAATTTAATCCCTCCCCCTTTAACATTGGTAGGTGACGGGGCAATTTGATTGCCAAATTCGGATTCAGCAATGTCAAAACTGTAAGAATCACATCGAGCGGTGTTATCACACCGGTCGATGTTATACCGCATAGCGTATCCAACTGATAAAAGTCGTTAAATAAACTAAGATAATAAGAACTAAGATTCGAGAGGGAAACAAGGAACAATGTTGGTCACGAAAACGGGTGTGTCGGCCACATTCGAACCAGGTACCTCTAGTGAATAAGGCTGGTTATACCAACGTGTGCACATAGGATCAGGCTGCTGGCTGACATTTGACTGCTGTGGAGGCAGGAGCGTGTTGCCATGGCAACAACACTAGATATATCGACTGACTGTCCATGCAAGAACGACGTACAAACAACTGTAAACTGGAAATGTTCAAAGTTAACCTTTCGCTACTTAGCGTGGCGCCCCGCATATGCACGCAGTAGCTGCAGCCCACGGTTAAACTTTACCGACTGCCGTCCCACACTCTGGCTCTACCACGGCGATTTAGAATTGAAATTCATGGTTGTAGTAGAAAACAGGATAGCGTAGTCGGTATAGGGACTAGCTGCGGGCTGGGTGGTACGGGGTTTGAATCACGGGAAGGCCAACGTTTTTTCTCTTCTCCAAATGTATCCAGACCGGCTGTAGGGCCAACCCAGCCTCTGGTTCAATAGGCACCGCGGCTCTTTCTCGCGGGTAAAGCGTGAAGTTAACCACTCACCTCCGTCTAGTGCCGAGGTTAAGAATGAGCGGAGTTCTAGCGCTACTCCCCATATACGCCTTTATGGCCTTCACAGGGACAACTTTGTTTGTTTCTTAGAAAACACAGAAGGTAAAGTTGTCCCTTTGAAGGTCATGAAGGCGTATAGGGGGAGTGGAGGTACAGTCACACTCATTCTTAACCTCGGCACTGGATGGAGGTGAGAGTTTAGGTTCATGCTCCCGCCGCTTTACGCCCCGGGAAAGAATCCCGTTGTCCAATGAATAGGATGCTGGGGGAGGGGGGGTGGGGAATACCAGAGCCGGTCTAGGCCCTTTGAAGAAGAGAAAAATCTCTTGTTCCTGAAGAGATTGGAACTCTGGACGTTCCTGTCCCTTGTCTAGTCACTACATAGACTACGCTACCATGGTTTCTTTATAACTAGATTACACATAATTTGTTTTAAGACAATGGACACCAATGACTTGTTGCAAGTCTTTCGTTACAGAGAGGTTTATTAGGTTTATAAAATTAAAACACAATAAAATCCTAACAATAAACTTGTATTCTGGAGGTGACCAGTTCAAATTTCTGCCGAAACATCGGCTAACCTGAATTTAGTTTTTCATGATTTTCCTCAGCCCCTCCAGTCGAATGCCAGTATGTGGCCTTAAGTAAGCCGAGATTAATGCCTTCGTAATCTTTCCCAATTCAATTTTTATCACTGATCCTACTAGAGGTAAATACTGCCGGTGTTGCAGGACACTACAAAACTTGCAAAGTGAACCCGGACGTATATGAACACTGATCAAAACCAGAGCAGTTCCCGGTTGTGGGTTCCCAAAAACACGCAACTGAAGAACTGGAACCCACTTGCTGACGAAGTATATCTCTCTATCATGAAGACGGCACGCGGTGGCGCAGTTGGTTGAGACACTGCGCTACAAACCGGAACGTCACGGGTTCGATTCCCGATGGTGTCACTGGAATTTTTCACTGACATAATCGTTTCGGTCGCACTATGGCCCTGGGGTCGACTCAGCCTCTAACAGAAATGAGTACCAGGTATCTTTCCTTGGGGTTAAAGGCGGCCGGTGCATAGGGCTGACACCCTTACCACCTTCATGTGCCGATTGTCTAAAGACCTGGGAGCCTCGACCTCCTGGAGCCCTAAGGGCCTGTCAAGGCCTGTAATGGGATTGCTTTACCTTTACCCTGAAGACCAATAACGAATATCTGGAATCAAGAGTCCGAAATAAACCCTTCGCTCTGCCTGGAGATATCCGATGACTGTGCAGCCCGCGTAACCAGAATGAGAGGTTCTTCACGTCCTCATTCCGATATGGAAAGAAGGAAAGCCATTCGGCATGGTAAGAAGGACTGGCTAAGAAGCGTTTACATAGATTTCAAAGGTGACCTTTTCTGTAGAAACGACGAATTTAGTAAATGTATATGTAGCACGACTAAAGGTTTGGTACACAGGGCATACATGATATGATGATCGCGTAAAGAAAACATTTTAGCTTTCAGTAAGCGAGGCGTTAAACACCACTTCTACTGAAGTGCAGCGAAAAATTCACAACATTCGAAATCAATTTACTGTGTTGTGCTGCATGTACCGTGTTAATGAACTCTAACGGTACTTTCTTTGTGTGGAATAGACTAGTAAATTTGTAAACTGTATACATTATGTATGTGAACCTGCAAACTATCTTACCAAGCAAATTTTCCAGAGTGGTAACGCTTGTACTGTGTATTGGGGAGGTTCTCATTTCGAAACTCGGCCATGACATCGACTGTCTTGAGATCCTTCCTGCTTTTCCATATTCCCTCCAGGCAAATTCCAGGATGGCAGGCCTACCTTTATTTAAGCTATGACCACTTCCTTCTGTATCGTTTTATATTCATTATTCATTGTCATTCAATTATTCGAAGCTACATGGACTAGTTGCTGTAGCGTAATTAAATAAGCTACGACTAAATAAGTAATCACAGCTAATTATTTTTTATGTAATATGGATCATATGTGATGCGTATGTTTAAATGTTTAGATAAGTTGTATTTATTCATTCATATGTCCTGTATACATGTAAATAATGTAATAATAATAATAATAACCATGGCTCGACAGCCCTATATGGGCTTGGGCCTCCTCTTTCCGAGGTTACTTGGTCTTGTGCATTTGTGGCAGTGGGTGACCGGCCCACTGGCATGTAAATAATGTATATGCAATATATTCAATTTTAAATTTAACCCCACATTCTCTTTTCCTATTTCTTCTGTTACTAATAACTAAAAGTCACAACACGCCAGCTGCGAGTTTTGCTTCGCGAATGTGAGCCTTGTCTGGGTAGTGACTGAACGATACTGAACTTCCTCTGTTCATTCCAGCGTGTTCACAAACAGCTGCTTCAGCCACCGCCATGTTCTTGCTCTCAGAACTACCAGCAGTTCACTCGCACGTGTAAACGAAAATTTCGTAGTCTGAGAGTTCTCGCCAGTCCGCCGCTCTCAGAGCACTCGCTGTGAGCCAACTCGCCAGGAATCATTCTCACGTCGAAATATCGTTACCTGGTATTCTCGATATGACTCACGATATTGTACTGTCACGTGTACCCGCAGCCTAAAGCCAGAGCCATGTCTTAATGCATCACGGCAAACGGTTTTAACACTGCTCACTGCCTGAGACAGGACAGCTTGTTGGAGAATCCAGTAGATGCGCTAGTGTTCTGTCCTAGAGTGTTTCACGATAAATTTCGGTTGTTTTTTACAAGTAACTTGTGCAAGCCGCACCAATGACGTGCGCGAGCGGCGTTGTGGTCACCTCTGGCATAAACTGTCGCGGTCATGTGAGAGGTGGTGGCCTCCAGATGTGAAGTTTGACATGAGACTAATACGCCCGAATTTTACGATACTATCGTGGAAGGAAATGTCACAAAGAGACACGAACTACGGTTCCTGGAATAATTCGGTTCACCTGTTTTAATGTCCTTCAACAGGTAAGGTGCGGCTAGAAAAAAATAAGTTAATAACTGTAATAATTTGTTTCTCTCTCTCTCTCTCTCTCTCTCTCTCTGCGCTATTTCACTTACTACAAATTCTGATGTGTCAGATGTAACCCCAAAGTGCGCAGTGGCCACGCTTTTGTAGGTGTTGTGCCTTGACTGGGGTTTCTGTTTTTTAAAGCTAATAGAACGTGTTGAGGTATTGTGTCTGTCTATGTAACAAATAGGCCTACGTAGACACAAAATAATCTTTTCCAGCAGACAAATGCACAGAATTCATGTAACAAGTTGCTGAATGTTCTAGCTCTAGGAATGAATTAATGTATAAGAATGTGGTTTTGAAAGCCGTATACTTTTAGTTGAGTTTGCGTAGTCGCGAAAAGCGCATATTTCCTTCGTCATGTCCGTCTGTCTGTTCATCTGTCTGTCCACATGTATCAGCGCGTATCCCAATAAACGGATTGGGGACTTTTATGAAAAATCTGTCGAGGAATTCAAAATTTCGTAAAAATCGGGGGGGGGGGGGGGGGAATGAAGACCAAAATACATTTTATTGTTGCCGGCGACATTAAATCTCCATAAAAACGATCTCTTCGAGTGAAATGGTATTACGCTGTCACGACAGCCGAAGAAGTATAAACATTACGCGAACGCGCCACAATGTTATGTTGTACGTATATTGCATATCTTGTTTGTTTGCCAGTACTTGTCAAATGAATACCAATTTTATAGTGAGGTTTGGGAAGTTTATCACCCAAATAATACGCCGTGAAAAGTACAAATTACAATCCTTCTGACTGTGGAATTTTAGTATTAAGCTTCCTTCGCGAATAATCGCTGTGTCGACACGTCTCCGCCATCTTGCGACAGCAACACTCTCTCCTGCGCGCTAGCGTTAATTATGAGCCAAAGCATAAAACGGAAATTAACAACTTCTGAGAAGCTGTAAACAGCAAACCCTGTGTTGTGGTGTAGAGGCTTGTTAATAAGCGTGCAAAGATGTCTCGCTGTCTTCACGTACAATATTTCACAGTTCCCTGTATAAACATTTTGATATGTCACTGTTTTTCTAGACATAGGTAATTTATTTACATTTCTTCTGCACTGTAGTAAGAAAGTTCAGAAAAATTAATAAATTTGCATCCAAATATCTCTTTATGTCTGACGCAGTCAGTGTGTCACCTCGCGTAGCGTCATTGTGTAGGGTAATTTTTCTTGTTTCTTATTTTTCAACAAATATTTGTAATGTGTTCTTGTTGGTTACGTCATCTTGTAGTCTGATACGTGGTTTGAAAGGTATGGTTGGGAGTAGGTCCCACTAACGTTGGTATCCACCTACCAGACTACACGGAATCATGACCCACAGAAGCCTTCATATGGCGGATATTCCCTAACGTGTTGTAACCTGTGTATGGCGGACATTCCCTAACGTGTTGTAACCTGTGTATGGCGGACATTCCCTAACGTGTTGTAACATGTGTATGGCGGACATTCCCTAACGCGTTGTAACTTGCGTATGGCGGACATTCCCTAACGTGTTGTAACCTGCGTATGGCGGACATTCCCTAACATGTTGTAACCTGCGTATGGCGGACATTCCCTATCGTGTTGTAACCTGTATATCGCGGATATTCCCTATCGTGTTGTAACCTGCATATCATGGATATTCCCTATCGTGTTGTAACCTGTATATCGCGGATATTCCCTAGCGTGTTGTAACCTGCATATCGCGGATATTCCCTATTGTGTTGTAACCTGTATATCGCGGATATTCCCTATCGTGTTGTAACCTGCATATCATGGATATTCCCTATCGTGTTGTAACCTGTATATCGCGGATATTCCCTATCGTGTTGTAACCTGCATATCGCGGATATTCCCTGGCGTGCATGTGTTAAAGGTAACTAAGAATATTTTATTGACTGTTACTGCAGGCACCAACTTACGTTTGTTAATTGCAAGTTTGAAACATCTTCTTATCATATCATGTGTTAATTAAACTATAGTTTTGTGACTAATACAGATAATTCGATGCGTTAAGTAATGATTTATTGATTATCGAACAAATTTAATTATTGAAGTAACATTATTTTGGGTTAGATAGTTTAAGAATGTCCAGTACATTAAAGGTAAAGCTATCCCTGTAAAGGCATGGCCAGGCCCTTAGGGTTCCAGGAGGTTAAGGCTCCCAGATTTCCTGACAATCCGTACATGAAGGTGGTAAGGTTGTCAGCCCTAGGCACCGGCCGCCTTTATCCCCCAGGAAATATTCCTAGTACTCATTTCTGTTAGAGGCTGAGTCGACCCCGGGGCCATAGTGCGGCCAGAAGAATTAAGTCAATGAAAAATTCCAATAACTCCATCGGGAATCGAACCCGCGACCTTCAGGCTTGTAGTGCAGTGCCTCAACCAACTGCGCCACCATGTTGACGGAGCACCTTTTTTTGCCTTTTGGTTGGTCACTTCTTGACCGAACGACCAGTATTTCTGTAAATGCTTTACTGTTTGGTGGGAAAAAGTGAATACGAGGTGCTCTGGAACCATTAAGTGCTAAGAAAAGTAGCAACTAGGTCTTCGCTCTTGTAGGATGTTACGTGGCATAGGTCGGTAACAAAGTACCAACCTACGCCGTGTAACGTCCCAGAAGAGCAAAGGCCTCGTCTACACGGCGGCAGAAGCCTGAAATCTCGCCCTTATACATACCAACCGATTTCAAAGTGGTGGGAATGAACAAAACACTCTCACTGGAAAATTATTACTGATTTAATTTCTGAACTCTGATTTGGAAGAGTTGAAACGTAATTTTAAAAAAACCTTTTCGTTCTGGCGTAGGAGCTATTACTCTGGAGACAAATGTGACTGTGTCCTCTACTCCAGCATTATGGTGGTCTTATGAGTAATGCTACTTACAAGACGCAACAGAATAGACGAAGCCGACCCAAGAGAAACAGATGATACTATAGTGTGATGTTCTTATTATATCTGAGGGGAAACAAACCGTGGCATGAGGCACGGGCCTGTCCCGCTAAAGCAGGCCGTAGCATGTGTATTGTTACAGATTTTACTGCGTTGCCATAATTTTTGTGTATTTCGTCGAATGTAATCAAGATACATGACTGAACTGACACGCCTCGCAACCTTCAGCATATCCTTCAGCAGTTATTGCACGTTTGTTCCTGTCTTCGTTAAATATAAACTCATTTCTTTTCACGGCACTCCAGATTAATTAACTTTCACAGTGGTTTCCAGAATTTCTGAGATATTTCTAAGTCCTTCATCTAAAATTACTCGTCACAATATTCGTTTTAAGAGGCGACCTTGTATATTCGCAACATATCCTTTGACAAACGAGCAGATCATTTTAGTGGGATTCACATCATGATGGAACGGCGGAATCCGCAGTTCTGTACAGATATGCATTTGAAGCAGCTGATAAATACGGACAGCGGTTAAAAATTATTATAAGTGTCAACAGTTCTGACTTAGCATAATGGCGAGAAAGGAATATGCCCGTAGCCAATTAGTGATCGGCTATTTCCTCGAGCCGCATATTGGTGACACTGCGTTATCAATTACGACAGCTGTTCCAGGGGGTGGGGGGGGGGCGGTGATGTTCGGAAACATATTTCCTTTCAGACAGTTTCTAGTTATTTCTGTTAATCCAGTCGTGATAGTCGCCATGTTTTCATACAGCCCTCTGCGTCACTAGAACAGTCAGTATAAACCCATCTCTTCGTCCGCTTGAACAATAATTTCACTTTCGCCTTGTGAAAGAGGAACATAACGGCCTTCGTTTGATTCAGCTGTTAATTAGTTGCTTGTTATATGAATCGGTAGAGTATATAATTCATCGACGTAAATTATTGGTCGATTCATGTCCCTGTAATCAGAGGCAATGTAGTTTATCTCCTATAAGTTTCTCAACCCGTTGTGTCACAAAAATTAAAAGAATAATGAGCCGTCAACACAACTATATTGTCTATAGTATTTATTTCTGCAATTTTTTTAAATACATGCTGCTGTAATCTTAATGATTGAGATCTCAATCATTACAATTACAGCAACATGTATTTAAAAATTGCAATAATTGACATCACAGTTAATGACTATAATGTAATTTTATGTGTTTTTTTTAAAGTATTTTAGCCTGAAGATGACCCTTTGTAGTCGAAACATATTGCAGAAATAAATGCTATAGACAACATAGTTGTGTTGACGGCCCTTTATTCTTTTAAACTGATAACCATTCTGTTATTCGTTGTTGCTCTCCGCACAGTGCCTAAAGATTTCAAAATGTATGGCAAATTCCTATCGCTTCTATAATAAACATTGCGCTCGTGTAGATTCATTTTCTTTTGGCGGTTGGAAGATGTTTTTTGTTTTCTGTTAAGTACAATTCGTGGACAGTCCTTCGCAAAACGCAAAGATCGAAAATGTCGACATTCTTTGGAATGAGCAATCTGTGACTTGCCTGCTCACGTTTTTTCTTCCTGCTCTAATGACTGACGTCGCCATTCTTGCAACAGCAGTAGGTATTGACTGTCTAAGAGATCTTTTCCTTGCCGAGTTGGCGTCGTGGGTCGATGTTTGCAACTGTGATAGTAAAGGCCCGTTATCTAACCCACCGTCCTTCCCCTTGCCAAATATCATGCTCGCAGATTCGTGTCGGCTACCTTACCAACTTGGTTACCTAATTTACCAGAAAAATGGGGATAATGGAATGCAAATTAGTGAAAGTCTTCCATATCACATTTCAGCAAAATCTGTGGCATGTTTTATGCTGCATGGAAAAGTTCTTTTATGGTCTTACGCAACCCGTGCTTCATTTTAAATCAATAGGTCTTAAGCCGGAAACGCCCTGTAAATCCTTAGGGAAATCTCCCGTATCGAATTTGAATGAAGTCCGTAAAACAGTGTATGGGACATGTGTAAACGTCTTATGTAAAGCGGGCTTTTTTTTTTATCGGTTAATATGCCTGAAAATCAGAAATGCCCGGCAACTTTTAGTGAAAATCTGCAGCGTAAACTTTTAAACATGTCTTCTCATCGATTCAGATACCCATACTAGATTACATTGTTACCCCCACGTAAGTTGAGGCACTGCGCTACAAGCCGGAAGGTCGGCGGTTCGATTCCCGATGGTGTCATTGGAATTTTTCATTGACATAATCTTTCCGGCCGCACTATGACCCTAACTCAGCCTCTAACAGAAATGAGTACCGGAAATATTTCCTGGGGGGTAAAGGTGGCCGGTGCATAGGGCTGACAACCTTACCACCTTCATGTGCCGATTGACTAGAAATCTGGGAGCCTCAACCTCCTGGAACCCTAAGGGCCTGTCCAGGACTGTAATGGGATTGCTTTACCCCCACGTAAGGCGTTGTATCAATTCTTTGTAAAATAAGAGTGAAAATTCTAGATCCCAAGAATGTATAGCATTGTAAGAATATATGCCAATATGAAATCTGCGGTCCTAATCGGACTCCTGACACGTGAGGATTGGACCGATACGTTGACCCGAAATGTCGGTAAACAATTACCACACGACGCCGCGTAATACCCCAAAAGACCGCAGATTTCATCAACATCGCGGCGGAAACCTGAAATCAAAATATATGCCAATATATTCGTAACTTAGACGTGACAGATATTTTGGGCATTGCCCATCATCTCAGGGTAGGAAAACCAGCATTTTTTCGAAGAATGGATCTGTCTACTTCTTCAGGTGGGAAGGGGAAAAACGTAATTTAACTCTGGTAAAATATTTACAGAGGGTTTATCATAGTAGTATGTTTTGCCTCTCCCCTTTCTATTTGATGACGAAGAAAGTTCCATTCTCCGAAACATCGAGTTCTTTAGCCTGACTGTGTTATTTAACGATTGTGTTAATTTCTGAGATTACGTAGCGTCGGCTTTAGCCTCAGAAGTTTAGACAATGGCCGAAATATCAGTCACATTTCTTATTATAGCACACCATCGTCAGAAATGTTTAAATATTAACAAGCTGCGAATTTTGAGTTTTCCGTATCGGTGTAGCTGAGGACTTCGTTCTGCGACACGTCTCCAAAATAACAGAATCCTCGCCTGTTCATTACTTCGTAATGATAAGGCATTTACAGCGGAATAACCTTGAACAATCCCACTAGGTTAAGTCCCATATAGACCTACAAAAATGGGCCCTAAACTTATTATGTCAATTCGGTACATGCCTGTGTATCTTACATTAATATCATTATCTTTAATTTGACATTTAAATTTCAGTCAATTCTGCTATTACGCGTGTTTTGTTAATGCGAATTAGCTATAACGCGATTGATAAATAGGTGAAAGCTGCTTAAAATTTTTTGGATTATTGCCCGGCGTCAATTTTTGGCGTATGACCAACGTTTCGGGATCACTTGTTTGTCCCATCTTCAGGGTCTTAGGTAAAAAAGGACCTAAGACCCTGAAGATGGGATAAACAAGTGATCCCAAAACGTTGGCCATAAACCAAAAATTTACGCCGGGCAAGAACCCAAAAAATTTTAAGCAACATTACGACCACGGCGGAAACCTTCAATTACATATAGGTGAACGCTGTTTGTATAACGCGAACTTTCGCATACGCGTGTCGGCTGTTACACGATTTGAGCGACCAGTGTGAAGATATAAGTTTGGATGAGTGGCAAAATTTGTTCTGATCTGAAGCTAGTTTTATTACGCGATTTTCTGTAACGCGAGGTCTCACAGGAACGAAACTGTCGAGTCGTAGCAGACCTCACTTACCTGATCTTCTTTATGCAGAAGGGCCTCGCAGCAGAAGCTACGGACGCACCGCAGCCTTGAGGCTTATTGTGCAACCCTGCGATGAAGATGATTAGTGTTTCTCGTTTTTCTGAGTAATGGAGCACAGGTGGAATGAAACTGACAGGCGAAAACCGAAGTACTCGGGGAAAAACCTGTCCCAGTGCCACTTTGTCCACCACAAATCCCACATGGACTGACCCAGGATCGAACCCGGTCTCCGCGGTGAGAGGTCGGCGACTAACCGCCTGAACCATGGCACGGCCGACTTACCTGCTTTAAGTTTTTACCGTAAAGGTTAAAAAGATTTTTAGTAATAAATATCTAACGACATCCACATAAGTAATTCATGAATGGAGTTAACGAACCAGAACGCGTAATTTAGTAATTACGTAACCGAAATATGAACCCGGTGAAAGGTCGCAGCACTTCGCTGTAAAATTGTAATGTCACATTATACAACAAATTGTGTGGACGGAGGGAACACAATATTCTTTGCTTACGTAAAGATTCTCAGTGAACCAGAAACATCAATATGGAAAACAATAAACAGCAGAGCGCGTAACATCTGTTTCATTACTATTTGGCGGATTACTGTCCTCTACATTATATTTCAATATTTGACCTACGCAGATTTGCTTGTTACAATCGGCTCTGCCCATACCTCCATTTGTCTTTCTGAATGTGACGATTAATGAGGCTACAGCAGTACTGAATACATCGACAGCCGTAGCATGTATAATGACTCAACATATTACATAGCGGCACTTTTCGCCTTTCGCCCTGCCAGCTCATAGCAGAGAGAGAGACAGAGCAAGTCGCTGGATCAATGCAACTCATCCCTTCATACCTCGTCGTCCGCCCCTCAAACCCCCCTTTAAACATGAAAATTAAATGAACCAATCTGTTTGTACAAATCTAGTGTGGTGATATTTAGAGTCGACTATAATAACGAACCAAGCAATAATTATCTAATGAGGTGGTATTACCCTGTAGAATGTGCAGTCGGCTGTCATCAGAGATCAATGGTTCTTACGTGCTCCAAGACACCGTAAGTGACAGGTTTTAATCTAAGCACGTGTCAAGAGTCGCAGGTTTGAGATGCGAAAATCGGTGCCCTACAATTTAGGTCCTTGTTTTTATGGAATGTAGCGCGGCGTAGGATGAAAGATGGGATATGTTATATTAACACAGTAAAAATATTAATATATTTTCAGTTTTTCAGATACACAACATAGATCGTCTTAATTAAACGCCATAGTCTTCGAGCAGATTATCCACGTACAAACGTGATACTACTGACGACAACGAAATATTACATACAGACCCTCTCCCCCCCCCCCTCAAAAAAAAAAACTCGCCTACGCTGTCCCACTTTTAATCTTTTAAACGTACATTTTTATTAATATTATTACACATTCAATATAATTCCTCTGTCGCTTTTAAACTATATATAACATACAATTTTACAAACTTCATAAAATTTCTATTCCTAAGGCTGCATATTCGCCGATCCCAGTGGCCGTGCGGTCTAAGGCGTGGGTCTGCGGCCGTTCACTTACTGGGATTGTGGGTTCGAATCCCGCCTAGGGCATGGATGTCTGTCTCTCGTGAGTGTTGTGTGTTGTCAGGTAGAGGTCTCTGCGTCGGACTGTTCACTCGTCTAGAGGAGTCCTATTGAGTGTGGTATGTCTGAGTGTGATCATGAAGCCTCAATAATGAGGATACCCCGGCCCACTAGAGGCTGTGTCGTCACTGGAAAAAAAAGGCTGCATATCTGTCTTAAGTGTATCATATAATATCTTTGTGACTTTCGAGATCTTAAACCTCTTATGCAGTTGTGAATTTTCCTCTTGATTTTTGCGATCAGCTTGATAAGGACTATATATTAGCCGAAACGTGTAGTTTTATTTTTTAAGAAACATGATTTGTGTTTAGACTAAGTAGAAACTATTGTACTTCTGGTTAGATGGGATATATTGTCCCGAAAAGTTGGTAACCAACTACCAACCTACGCTTCGCAGCATCCCAGAACAGCGAAGACCTCAACTACAATCGCGGCGAAAGCCTGAAATCTCGCAGTGCTTGATTTTGTTACGTCTTTTAGGCGGTTGGTTCGACCCAAGACGTGTGCGATTTGTGGAGCATAAATTTTTCTCGGATTCTGTCAGTCATCACTTCTGTAATACAGCACACTGATCAGTATGGGCTGGTAAAATAACACATATTTGATGACGTAGTAATAAGGAAAACATTTCCCGTGATTATCTTGCTCGCTGACTTTAAATAAGCTAGGAATATCAAGTACCGCTATCAGATTTGAGTTGGTGCTATCATGCAGGTCGTTGCATCAACTGCTGATGTGAGATTTGAGTGTCTCACGGTGCTGGTTATGAAGATTTAAGACTTACGAACTGTTACGTCGTGTCGACTGGTAAACAGTTACCGACGTTTCGGAGGAGTATACTTCCTTCATATTCAGACGTAACAGTCCAAGAAAAGTGCATTGCTAGACCCTGAATAAGGACGGATCACGGGTTTTCCGAAACGTCTGTAACTTTAGCAGTCAGGATGGCTTAACGTACCAGAACACTCGATTCTTCAAATACTGATGATATTTAATAAGGTAAAGTTCTCCCTAGAACAGGCCATGAACGCCCAGATGGGGAGTAAACGTATAGCTCTACTCTTTCTTTAACCTTGGCCGTAAATGAGGGTGGGTGGTCAACGCCACTTTACCCCCGGGAAAGAGATTCGGTACCCACTACACAGTAGAGATGGGTGAACTCCAGGGTCGGTGTGGACGGGTGCGGAAAATCTCGCCCACACCGGGATTCGAACCCCGGACCGTCCAGCCCGTAGTGAGTCGCTATACCGACTACGCTATCCCGGCCCACATATTTAATGAGGAACTGTTTTATGAAAGTGCTTTTGGGACGACCTCAGAATTCTCTTGAAGGAACTTTTCAATTAGTGCGCTTTGTACCGCTGAGCAGACTCATTCAGCAACACGCGTTTAATGATGACGTGGGTGTAGAAAGGAGCCGGGGTAACATAGTCAGTATAACATAGTCACTAGGCTAGGGGCTGGACGATCCTGGGTTCGATTCCGGGCTGGTCTCTGGGGCCCAACCAGCCTCCTATTCCTTACTTACGCGAGGCCCCCCCCCCCCTCTGGTAATAAAACGGCCGAGGCGTCATGTTATCCACTCACCTCCATCTAATGCCGAGGTTAAGAGTGAGTGGAATTATACATCTACCCCCCCCCCCTACAAGCTTTCATGACGTGGACAGGGACAAATTTACCTTTATCTTTGTAGGTATAGAAAAGTTTATAAAACACTGAGACTGCTGATATGTTTTACGTGTACTGTTCCATGCCTGGCTGTACTTTCTCTTAACAGCATGTTTATATGAGCCGTCCTTGGGGCCTCCCAGTAGCAAAGCCTTTCTGAACATCTCACCGAGTGGCGCTTGTAAGAGGATTGTGGAAAGAAAGGGGGATGGGGGGAATGCTGCAGGTTCTAAGCAATTTACAACACACAAGTCTGTTTATATCAGAGCAACAAAGCGTACGTTTGCGGGAAATTAAAAAAGGTGTCAGTACCAGCTACTCTATCTGCATGTCAAGCATTTCTTCACAGTGCACGCTACAAAATAGTTAAGAATGATACAATGTATTGTTTTTTTTAAAACATCTTACGTCCACTTGGGTGGGTTTCTCATGCGCAATATACAATCGAAAAGTTGGGTCAAACAAACGTAAATAAAACCAGAATATAATCATCTCTTATACAGGGTGTACCTCCCAAGGCGGTACCCGCACGTAGAATCTGTATTAACTAACTCACTCCATGGAGCAGAGTCCTTCTTGAGAAGCTAACAGATCGTCAGCTAGTCAAGAAATTCCCCGCGTTTTATGGAACCCGAAGGTTCATTACCGCACTCACAAGAGCCCGCCACCTGTCCCTTGCATTAACAATATGTAAATTAATTTATGTTAAACAGATGTTGCAAATTACCTCCTACAACTCTCAGACGTACTTGGCACCTGATAAACATATTATTAAAAGCTATCTGAAGGCCTCGTCTAGAAATTCCTCATACTGCGCCAGACAGTTTCTTTAGTCATTGTCTCTGTGCGTGTTTTCTTTTACAAACGTTGTACTCGAAACTTCTCCGCAAATATAGTCAGATGCAGTCGGATCGGATGCGAGAACTTGTACCCTGCATCTTACTGAATTTATTATATCGAAAAGAAGATGGGTCTGATTATAATAATTATTCTTGTCCCACTGGCAGCACACCGTATACCAAATGTAATGTCATGTAACAGCTAATCTTTTATTAGTCTGTGATTATTTGCCGACCAGTACTTCTTATTTTGAGAATTTACTTGACTGTCTAAGTACTCTCATTAGTTAATAGGTTGGCGATGGATCGACTTCACCACTACACAGCACTTCGCATTACCTGTAACAAAACCGTACTCTCGCAACAGTTTCTTGTACGCATGCACGTATACATGCCTCGGTGTTGTCTAGCTTTTCTTCTTAAAGACTGTGTTGGGTTCCCTCTCGCTTCTTCTGTAACAAAGAACGTCTTCGACATTGTTCACCACGCAAAAGAATCGAAACGGCTGCTAAATGTGTTACGAAATTTCTTGTATCATTTCTTCTTTATCTACGTTTCGACAATAAACGCTCCCTGTGTTACATTGTACTTGATACTCACGAACAAATATTTCACTCTGTTTATTATTATTATTATTATTATTATTATTTACTGCAATTGGGGTTTCACCCGGTGGCAGTAGTCCTTACACTAGTACACACAATACAAATGTTTTCACCCGGTGGCAGTAGTCCTTACACTAGTACACACAATACAAATGTTTTCACCCGGTGGCAGTAGTCCTTACACTAGTACACACAATACAAATGTTTTCACCCGGTGGCAGTAGTCCTTACACTAGTACACACAATACAAATGTTTTCACCCGGTGGCAGTAGTCCTTACACTAGTACACACAATACAAATGTTTTCACCCGGTGGCAGTAGTCCTTACACTAGTACACACAATACAAATGTTTTCACCCGGTGGCAGTAGTCCTTACACTAGTACACACAATACAAATGTTTTCACCCGGTGGCAGTAGTCCTTACACTAGTACACACAATACAAATGTTTTCACCCGGTGGCAGTAGTCCTTACACTAGTACACACAATACAAATGTTTTCACCCGGTGGCAGTAGTCCTTACACTAGTACACACAATACAAATGTTTTCACCCGGTGGCAGTAGTCCTTACACTAGTACACACAATACAAATGTTTTCACCCGGTGGCAGTAGTCCTTACACTAGTACACACAATACAAATGTTTTCACCCGGTGGCAGTAGTCCTTACACTAGTACACACAATACAAATGTTTTCACCCGGTGGCAGTAGTCCTTACACTAGTACACACAGTACAAATGTTTTCACCCGGTGGCAGTAGTCCTTACACTAGTACACACAATACAAATGTTTTCACCGGTGGCAGTAGTCCTTACACTAGTACACACAATACAAATGTTTTCACCCGGTGGCAGTAGTCCTTACACTAGTACACACAATACAAATGGACATATAAATATACATAAAAGTAACAATACAAAACAAACTGTACACAATTACAAAACAAAATGCATACAGTAAATACAAGTACACACGTTAGAACACCGTACACACATTACAAAAACATCCACACCTTACAAAACATCCACTCCTTACAAAACATCCACTCCTTACAAAAGCATCCACACTACAAACATTAACCTACAAAAGCATCCACTCCTTACAAAAATCACTCCTTACAAACATCCACACATTACAAAACATACACCTAAACATCCTTACAAAAACATCCACTCACCTTACAAAACATAAACACCACACACATTACAAAAATCAATTACAAACATCCACACTTACAAAATACATCCAACACAATACAAAAAAACACACCATTACAAAAAAAAACACAACTAAAATTCATACGTAAATCCCAATATAGACCGCTGTAATCAACCTTCAAAAACATCAACTTACGATCACACTTACAAAGACACACTTATATCGCAGCTATAAAAAACGGACATTCTGAAGCCTCGTCGATGTTAGTGTCTGAATAAGCCTTTCATTGGATTATTACGTAACGGAACGGCCGTGTTGAGCGTATAAAGCTACTGGAAATGAATCATACACAGCCGATAATCTAGCGGTTTGTGTGGAATATGCTTTGAATGGGATTTCTTATATATTGTCCCTTTTGAGACTGGCTTTCTTCTAAATTAGAACATATAGGACTCTAGAGCTTCAGTACCTGCCTCACAGGTAGCACATTGTGTGTCCATTATCATATGTAAAGTCTGTTTGCGACATTATGATCTACTGAACTACCGAATGGATCTTTTCAAAATTGAAATTTTTAGAAAACTTATGGTTCTGCATTGATGTAAATATTTTTCATTAATTCGTTCTTCAAAATTATTTTTTAACAACAAAGCTAACATTAAAAATTGACAGTGCTGCCTCAAGCGCAGGCCAAGTGAAGCTAACATATTTCATGTACTTACCTTCGCATCCGCTTGAGGCAGGACTGTCGAGTTCAATGTTTTGTTTTTTATTTGTACGTGCTAGGAAGTTTTAGTTCCTGATTTACACGTTGCTGATGATCCATTGTTCTCCGAAAGAAATTACCCAGCATCAAGCATTAGTAAGTACAATATTTAATGTTCATTAAGATTAAGATGCTGTAAAGGCCGTGCCGTGGCTCAGGCTGTTAGTCGCCGGCCTCTTACCGCGGAGGCCCGGGTTCGATCCCGGGTTAGTCCATGTGTGATTTGTGGTGGACGAAGTGGCACTGGGACAGGTTTTTTTCCCCGAGTACTTCGGTTTTCCCCTGTAAATTTCATTCCACCTGTTCTCCATGACACGGAAAAACGTAAAAAGCTAATCATCTTCATCACAGGGTTGCACAATAAACCTCAAGGCTGCGGTGCGTCCGTAGCATCTGCTGCGGGGCCCTTCACAAAAAAAAACGCTGTAATTTGTTCTGATTAAATATTTTACTGTTTCTGCGTGCTAATTATTCGCACGGGTGCAACTAGTAAAGACAAATCATTTAATGATGTATAGGGAAATAATCGCTGTGTATTGTGAGGATCATACGAAACACATAAATGCAGCATGCAGTAAGATTCAAATTTTGTTTAATGTTCAAGTACGTGGATTTAAGTGGTTAACACTATGGTGTATTTTTTTCAGTTTTTTAACAAACGAATGCACTTTTTATTTTCGTATTTTGTTCAATTCACCCTACACATGTTTCGGCCATAACTCGGCCATCTTCAGGGGTACATTGATTAGTTCACTTCACTGTTCACTGGTCCATTTGGTATGGTGTATGTTTTGGGTTCGTAAAATCAACTAATATCTTGACCAGATGCGTAACAAATAAAGTTGAAATACAGCCCCAGGCTCTGCCAGTGAAATTAATTACGAAGTCCATTATCTGTTTAGATCGTATGTATGTTGAATGATAATAAAGAGTGATAGTACTATAAAACGTTTGTTATGTTACATTAGGCAGTAGGCGATACACGTACCAAATATCGATGTATCTGATATCGCACAGTACCAAACATCGATGTACCTGATATCGCACATGTACCAATTATCGATGTACCTGATATCGCACAGTATCAAATATCGATGTACCTGATATCTCACAGTACCAAATATAGATGTACCTGATATCGCACAGTACCAAATGTCGATGTACCTGATATCGCACACGTACCAAATATTGATGTACCTGATCTCGCACACGTACCAAATATCGATGTACCTGATATCGCACAGTACCAAATGTCGATGTACCTGATATCGCACACGTACCAAAATATCGATGTACCTGATATCACACAGTACCAAATGTCGATGTACCTGATATCGCACACGTACCAAATATCGATGTACCTGATATCGCACAGTACCAAATATCGATGTACCTGATATCGCACAGTACCAAATGTCGATGTGCCTGATATCGCACATGTACCAAATATCCATGTACCTGATATCGCACAGTACCAAATGTCGATGTACCTGATATCGCACACGTACCAAATATCGATGTACCTGATATCGCACAGTACCAAATATCGATGTACCTGATATCGCACAGTACCAAATGTCGATGTACCTGATATCGCACACGTACCAAATATCGATGTACCTGATATCGCACACTTACCAAATATCGATCTGTGAATGTTTAGGAAACACTGACCTTTCCATAGGCATATAATACGAAGTGAAAACGTCAGCATTGCATAACAACAACTCAAGGGTCATATTACCAACATGAAGAAGACAAATACCAAATAACAAAACTTTAAGGAGTGCCCACACATTAAAACTGGAATTATTATAAAACAGGAGTAACTTACTTCTGTAAAATCAGAAATTTACAGTGCCTTGGAAGAACAAGATAGACGTGTGCTGTACCGCATTAGACGTAATGCCTACAATTTTTATTCATATATATATTTATTTATATTTAGAACTATGGCACCAAAAAGCTTCCTATACTCCATAATTTTATCCACATTTTATATATTTATTTAAATAATTTAATGACGAATATTGTAAAGGAATGATATCTCAATTCTATACGCAAGGTTAAGTTTTACTGGATGGATGTTTGTAAAGAAAATCTGATAACGGCTTGTTAACAAAGACGAAACTGTAAAACTTGTACATGTGTTGTGTAAGATTGTGTTTTAATATAATATTTGAATAAAACACAACGGGATGTACATGTGTTGTGTAAGATTGTGTTTTAATATAATATTTGAATAAAACACAACGGGAATGAATCACCTTAAGATTGTATAAAAGTATTGCTTACATATGTTGCTTTCAGTGTAATTTCACAAATTTATTTTCGGTCCATGATCGATGAAATTGCTAATTAAATTGAGAGGACAAAATAATTTACCAGATATGAAAACTGTTTAATGTTATATGAGAAATATGAAAAGGAAATTAAAGAGAAACTTAATCAATTTAACCATATAATAAAGGAATGAGGATTGAAAATTAATGTAGGTAAGTCATCGACTATGAGGAATTGATACAATATGGACATAAAAGTTAGAATTAGATATACAGAGCCGTATAAATGTAATTATTTCGGAAGTAAAGAAAACATTTATAGGGGAAACTGAGGGGTAGATCAATAAAGAAACACAAAGTATTTCTGAATGCTTTAAAACGATAAATAGAATATTGTAGAACAGAAAAGTTTCAAAGTGATACAAAAGGAAAACTTTCTGCGTTTAACGCGGAAGTATGGTTCCGTTCAAGCAAATAAAAGCAAGGTCCAATTAATTATTGTGTAACTTATGAAGAGTGTTGAAGAGAAAACGTAAACACGCTGTTAACTGCGTGTCGAAGTTCTGCTGGTATAATTGGAAACGCTCTGTTATGAATGCTTTTTTTTTCAAATCTTTTTAAGTATGAGGATTCTTATTATGTTCTTTATCCTTTAGAATGTCTCACAAATAAAACTCACAAGGATTCAGAACTGACGAACGATGGGGACACAGTCCCATAGTAATTTTTCTGTCATCAAATATGGTCTGTAAACAACGCATAGAATTTAATTATAAATCACATTATTATAGCACAAATATTATCATAATATGTATAACACATCAGTGTGAATTTGTTTTATGATAAAATATTGGACCCAATAATCCTAGTTACACCATAGCACAAATACATCCGTCCCGTAAAATCGTGTAATGCTACTTCGTGATTTGACGTGGGAATTTTGTTATTCTGAGAGGTCACGTTCGCACCGGGTAGCAAACAATATTTCACCGCTAAACCGAAGGAGTTTGGAGTCTATTTATCCATCTTTCACCGCACGAAGGTATCAGTTCACAAAATTGAGTCTTGATTCACGATCTCTGTTATAAACGTTGTACTATCCACAGCAGTCTTATATGGATGCAGCATGCACTTATCTTCTGCGTGTTCTGTTACTGTGTAGAATGGGTTTTGGTCGAAAACTTTTCAGGTAGCTGTTATTCCCCCCCCCCCCCCCCCCCCCCCCCCGAATTTGCACCACGTTTCCTGTGGCAACTGTAATCCGCCTTTGTATCACAGGAAATAACCATATCGACTACAAGATGATTCGTAAAATCTCCGATAAGCAGCGGAAAATTTAGCCGGTGTGTGGGCCCATGTGTATGATATAACTGATCTGACGGTATGTTAGTCTCGATATTTGTAGGATAAAAATGTCCCTGCGTATGTTTCGTCTTCTAGAAAGGCTCCCACGCAATCTGAACATTGTCCCTTAGACGTTTCAGGTAACTCTATATCCCTTACCACTGTCAAATGGAGCGGTCAACATACATTTTGCTTGGCCGCCATATTCTGTCTTTTAGCTCTATGAAAATGTGGTCTCAACAAATTTCATATTTGTGGAAAATCAATTCCCACACCAAATGTCAGAAATATACATCGAGACTGGTAGTTTATTTCCATCCCAGAAGTTCGCACGACAGAAAATAGATGAACATGAATGTGAAGTGGTTCCTAGTTGAATTATATTTTTACTAATTTTCGTGAAAATCTGTCACCTGTTTCAAGAGTGATTAATGGAGGATCGAAAAAACCGTGTCATAAATTTAATACAGTAGCGTTTAAGAGAAAATTAAATTACAGAATTTGTGCATACTCAGATACACGCTCTAGCAAGACTCGTATAATTGCCGTCTTAATTATTAATTAGCTCGGGAAGTGTAATGTGGATGCTGATAAATATCAAACAATCAGCTGCAGCTATTGATACCCAGTCACAAGAGATTATATTGTAATATAGAACCCTTTGAAACGCATATGTTTGTTGTCTGCTTTGTAGGGATAAAAGTGTTGAAACTGTGGCTATTCTGTTACAGGAAATGCATTTATCTCTGATATCGGATAACAGTATTTTGCACTGAACAGTTATTGAAAAACTACAGCCACTGACGCTTAAGTCTATTATCACCTCTTGCAGCCATGGTTTGGAACTCGAAGCTGTAAACGAGTGAATTCCACTAAATACACGTGTGTTCTTTGTTTTCGTTAAAAATGAGATATTATTGTCTTAAGAGATATCTAAGTTCCGTTCACGCATGCGTTTCGGTTTTTTTTATCAGCTGCTGCTGTTGCAGCCGTGTTTTGTACGTGCCGAGACTAGTGGCGACGCGGCACGGGGGAAGCGGCGAATTAACGGACACGAAACAGGCGAGCCGCGAGACAGTGCTCGGCTGTCATCTGTTCCGTGAGGATGTAGTACGTTACTTCCGGAAATCCGCGTTCCAAACCATAATCAAATACCGCCAAGTTTGTCGCCCACCATTTTCTGAAAATTTTGTGTTTTGCTAAGTGTCATTGAACGTGCGCATGTGATCGATGACGGTGTTTTATTTGTAGGTAATGAGATATAACGGTCTGCGTATATTAAATTGGAATTAGAGAGGAGGTACGATAGATAGTTCGGGCGCATTTTTGTGACCACGTTCCTCGAGGGAAAAATTAAACTAAAACTGCAATATGTGTGCTTACGTTTTTATTTCAGTCAGACAGCCACAGTGTTCTTCATTTGTGTGCTAACAATTCTTGTATGAATGTGTAAAGCATAGGACAGCATAAATCCATTATCTTGGTCAGTTTGTTGACATACAATCACTACAACGGATTATAACCCTGCGTACCTACACGGTCGATATGTGTGAAGCGTTAATGGGCTGATTTCTTGCAACTGGTTAATGTTGTTAGATAGTCAACCAGGAGCAGCTAACAAGTACCTTCTTGTGATTTTTGTTTTTGTGTTATGAAGTGACCACGGGAGGTGTGATTCGTTGTGAGTGTGTGCTTGTCTCTCTTTGTGTGTTCAGGTTTCAACAGAAGTGTCATACTACAACTTCTGTGTAGAGAACGGAAATTAACAGAGATCAGTGAAACACCAAGAAGGCTGATTAAATGTGAAAGTTGTGAGAACATATTTAGTGTTAAAACAGGGAAAGAGATCTGCATAACCTTAATCAAAGTTATTATCAGTGATGGGTTCTAATATGTCCTGAATGATCACCAGTCAAAAATGTCGATGGTTGAGGAAGACCATAAACATTCAGTATATACACCCGTGCCGTGTGCTTTTGAAGAAGAGTTTGTGGACTTTGAATCAGCTGCACAGTACTCCATTTCGTCGTGTGCCACTGATGAGTGGGCCATATCCGTATTGGATGATGAAGCTTTGGGCATCGGGAGTGTGGGCAGACAACAGCAGCACTGGTGGGAGTAAATGCGCTGCATCGACAACAGGTTGGGACGTCTGCCTTTGTTATGATAGTAGTGTTTGCTTTTTACGGGTGATAAACGACAGCACGCTCTGCATGTTAGAGCAGGGATACAATTAAGCTACTTGTACTCTGCGTCGATAATGACTTCCTATGTGTCAAGTGTATTTTAATATACTGTAGAACCACCCTTGCATAGATTCTGTTCCTGCCTTCAGGTAACTGGATGTTGTTGGACTGAAAGGATAAGTCTTTTAAGTAATTTGGGCATTAGTGACAACTATTAAATAGACCTCGGTAGCTTAGACCTTCAGGATCTCTCTTTATTAGTAGGCCTTTGTAAGCATAGCGTTCGAAGAATTGTAAGTTCGGTTTCGATCGTTGTTACTAATATCGAAAGTAGAAGTAGACAACCATTAGTCATTTGAAGAACGGAGGAACATCAACTTGCAGTCATTCCCAGTGTATATAAATAACGTGGACGATGGAGACTGTCAAATGCAACACCTGTGTAATGAACCATACACTGTCCAGAGATTCCGTGAAGAATATTCTCCATTACATAGTTAGGTTAATAGAATTCTCCAGTAAGAAGAGAAACAGTAAGTTGCCTTAATTGTGCGATACACTGAATTGACGCTGTCGTGAGTAAATTCTGTGTATGAAACCCCGCGCAGAATATGCTTCAAAAAGAGCACCGAAGACTGTATTCAAATTACTGTTTGCAAACCAGTCACAGTAAATTTCGTATCGGAGAATTTCAGATCGACGGCGCTGTGCTTGAGTGTGTTTGATCAGATTTCCCTTTGATTTTAGATTAGCATAAACATCTTCCGCAATATTAATTTTTACCATATGCGTTTCATTGGTCTGGGGACCGTCATCTTGTATCAAAATCAAAACGGCCCCGCTGTAAAAGCTAAAGGGAAACAGAACTCCCTTTACGGAATGTAATGCTTCAGTGAGACTACGGTTGACCTGACACTGGATGTTATGAAAAGGATATTCTCACTGCTACCACCTGACCTGGATGAATAATTTATGCACCCACCGCTCTAATTTCATGCGCCTATCGAGGATATTCTGTGGAAGGGAGGGCGTTACGCCGGCATTCGTGTACAGAGTACTGCTCATTTTATCTGACAAATATCGGTTGTCATGATTATTGACGACAAAGTATTTGAACAAATAAAATAATTTTGACTAGTTTGGGTATAGTGTACTGTATATAAATAATAATTAATCAGCTACAAGTGGGCCTGGATAGCAGCCACGGGGCTTACCTAGCCTCTTGTACAATGGGTATCGGCCGGGGCGTGACGTTGACCACCCATCCCCATCAAACGCCGAGGTTAAAGAAAGAGTAGAGCTATCCTCAGCTCTTCCTTGTGGGCCTTTATGGCCTGTTATAGGGTGAACTTCCTTTTTTTAAACTTTTACGTAGTGTAAGCTGCAAAGTTTTAACCATATACAGTATGTGGTACAATTCGACGCACATTTAAAACCAGCAGTCGTTAAAAATACTTACTACACTGTTATACAGTTTTAATACTTTGCTTAGGCCTCATGAAAAACTTTGCTTGTTGTAATACTTTTATAATTTATCTTTTCTATATAAAGGGGAGATCTCCATCCTATTATATACAGAGTGTTCCAGTTTTACTGTTCTTGTTAGTGGCCTGATGATGGCTCGTGTTTTGAGCCGAAACTAGTCGCCAGGATAACGTGTACAAAATACCTTGTTGTGTGTGACTGATAGTTAAATAAACATACATTTTGTGATTTGATACACCAACGGGAATGTTCTGTATCAAGCTCTAACTATGTAGAGTTTTAATGAAGTCATTGTGGGTTACTGATGCAATTGAGCACAGCAGTCATTAAGAATGAATGATACACGCATGCAGGATTTACTGTATGAATATAGTCCAACCGGCAGAAGAAACGTAAGTCGAAAAATCGAACAAGGAAAAGATGGCGAAACCAGCACCCCATGAAGACGGAATAAGCCTGGATGGCTTACATCCTGTAGCCGCTGCGGAGGATGATGACGAAATATCGTTTGTCGCTTTCCGCTGTTATGCCACTGTGCGTGTGGGCGGTCGAGTGGGTGGACTACGTTAATACGATAAGGGATCTAATAGATAAATCAGGTACGCTTATATGTCCTATCGGTTCACTAGTATGAACCTTTTATACACCAACACCCACTTCTCAGCCTTGCCAAATACCGGACAGTTGCGAGCAGTTGTGTAACTGGAGTTTGTCCTCCACAGACGAATTGTAACTTCCTACAGGAGATACACTGCTGATGAATTGGAATGTTAGTTCCTCCTGTAAGTCTCTCATCTCTCACACTGTAGTGCATATCCTAAGCCAGATGTTGCATATAACGATGTGTACGTTATATTTCTAAACACAGTGTGCAGACACTAGATTTACTAACTAAACGCTATTTGGAGTGTTGCATGTTTCTTTGTAGTTATAATGAATCCCTGTAAATTGAATTAAACCAACAAGTGCACTGTGTCAAGGGAAAGCCCCTAATATGTTATATTATATTAAAGCTCCAACATATTTTGGCCTTTGCATTTATGCACACTTCTCTTGCGGTGGCGCAGTTGGTTGAGGCACTGCTCTACAAGCCGGAAGGTCGCGGGTTCGATTCCCGATGGTGTCATTGGAATTTTTCATTGACATAATCCCTTCGGTCGCACTATGCTCAGACTCTAACAGAAATGAGTACCAGGAATATTTCCTGGGGGGTAAAGGCGGCCGGTGCGTAGGGCCTTACCACCTTCGTGCGCCGATTGTCTAGAATTCTGGGAGCCTCAACCTCCTGGCACCCTAAGGGCCTGTCCAGGCCTGTAATGGGATTGCTCTACCTCTTTACGATTGGTGTGACTCCTTGATAATGACCCTTTAACGGCCGAAACATGTCGGAGATGTAGTATAATATAGTCTATTAGAGGCTTTCCCTAGATACAGTGCATTTGTTTATTTAATTCAATTTCTAAGGTTAAATATTAATTTTTAAATAAACACAAAATATAGACAAGCAAAGTGCTGTATTTACACATAATGAACTGTAAGGCGTAGGGGGTTGGATCGAATAGGACAGGACTTTCCCTAACCCTGCTGTATTTAAATGGCTTAACACCTTCAAAGACTGAAATTAGTCTGAATTATTTTTAAAACTTCAGTTTGCACCGCGCAGTAAAGACACGCCTTTTCACATTACAAAAACCAGTCAGTTAATTCTATGCAGGGAAGTAATCTCACACTGTTGTGGGAATCATATGAAGACACATGTATACATTCTGTAGGCAGAGCGTAGGGCTTTTTTTTTAGCTGCGTTTGTAGCATTGCGAAAAGCGACTTTTGCCTTCGTCATGTGTTTCAGTCCGCCCGCATGGAACAACTCGGCTGCCACTGGACGGATTTTCAAGAAATTTTATATTTAAGGATTGTTCTAAAACATGTAGAAAACCCAAGTTTAATTAAAATCTCATACTGATAATCAGATAACGCATACTTTACATCAAGACCTATGTACATTTATCATGTCTCTCTGAATTCTTCTTAGAATGAGAAATATTTTAGACAAAAGTTGTAGAGAAAATAAAAAAAAACACGTTGTGTTCAGTAAATGTTTTTTCCGAAAATCGTGCCTTTTATGAAATGATGTGGAAACGCTGCAACAGTAGTTACGCGAACGCGCCACAGTGTTACGTTATACGTACATTGCCTATCTTGTTTAATGTTAAACCCAGTGGTACATATAGTAACCACTGAGGTTCAAGAGCTTCGACCGAACTGGTATCAAGGGGTTAATTTATATAGGTATATGAATACCTCCGCTGCTGTATTTCTAGTGAACCCAAAACTATAGGGCGTTTGTAAAATGATGAATAGAGTCAGTGTCTGTATGAAGGTGCTCCGTTCCATTTTGCTTGCCTACTCGCAACTACTTGCTGCTAGTGTGCTAGTGGTTACTTTAATGACGATGCATCTGTACGTCTGGCGTTCCCTAGCTGCAGTGTGTCGCGAAGAGGAGGGGTGTCATGGGTGCCTCGCACTTCTATAGAGGCACAGCAACCGCAGACTTAAAATGGCTGCTTGACTACTGGATCAACTGTCTGATTAAATAACTCATAATCAATTTTGTACTGCTTGGTAGCTTAGATCCTGAAATGAATTCTGAATGATAATGGTTTAAGTTACAAACACTTCAGAAAACACATTCGTTAGTAATTACAGTCGAACCCGGTTATGACGACATCAGTTTGTGCGACACCTCGTCTATAACGTCAGATATTTTGTGGTACCAATTAATTCCTCACTGTTAACCATATTATACTTCTCGGTTAGAAGAACACTCGTTTATAACGACACAAAATATTCAGTCCGTTTCATGACGTTTATAACCGAGTTCGACTGTATAAATGTATAACACTTAGTCGCTCAGTCTCCAGTACGTATATCCAGAGATATGCCTGCAGTCACCAGGTTGCTACAGTCAACGTCCCTTATAAGGGTCTTACAGTCTATATCATTTATCATACAGTACATGTTCTATAAGTATGTCCACGTCTCTGCTTAATTCAATTCAATTCTAGTTTATTAATGTGCCGAGTCAACAGCCAGATGGCCAATTACACAAACAGCACAACAAACAAACACAAATAACAATGGACAAGGAACAGGACAAAAAAAAACAAACACAACCAAAACAAATAAATAAACAAACAATAACTTGCTTAGATAATTAATAAGAACACCTTAAAATAATGTAATAAAGTATTACATCTGACTAAGTGTAACAAATTCCCTTCTGAAAACATCCATATTATTACAAATAGAATTGGCCGCAGTTACACACCGGCCGGAGGGACAGTTTTTATAATATGAGCTAACATTAAACAAAGAAAAGTCTCGGAGGTTTCGCGTGGGAACTCGTAGACCAATAATGTCTAAGGTAGACGGACAGGATTTAGAACCTAATAAAACATTAATGACAAAAGTTGCATAATAATAATAATAATAATAATAATAATAATAGCATTAACAATAATTCCTCCTCTTCGAAGTTCAGTAATTGTATACGCCTAGGTCAGTCGTCTTCAAAATCATAGTATCCATGGAACCCTTGTGACAAAATATGAATTTTCGCTGAACCCCTGTAAAGTAACAGTGCACTTTTTGGGTGCAGTTATGAGACGAAACCTTGTAACACACAAACTTTTATTGAGAAAAATAAAATATTTATACATGTGTACGTTATAACATTGTTATCGACGACTTAACACTGGAAATAAACCCAGCGTCGAGTCCGCCGATTATGTAGAAGGATAGGGAGGGAAATAAAAGCTTCAATTACAGATTATCAAAATTGATGGTTTTCAGTTTCACTGTAGAGCAGCGAAAGCATGTTTAAAAAACGGAAACTGCAACTTGTGCAAACAGTCCTCTCCTATCATATGCCAAGTCTTTTTAGGCGCGTTCGCAGAATTGCGAAAAGCGACTATTAGCTACGTCATGTTCGTCGGCGTGGAAAAGTTCGGCTCCAACTGTACGGATTTTCATGAAATTTGATATTTGAGGATTTCTCTAAAATCTGTGTAGAAAATTCAAGTTTCATTAAAATCTGACAAGAATGAAGGATACTTTACATGAAGACCTATGTACGTTTATGATAATATCTCGCTCATTTCTTCTTAGAATGAGAATAGTTTCAGATAAAAGTTGTAGAGAAAGTCAAAACGCACATTTTATGTTCAATAACTTTTTTCCGAAAATCGTGCCGTTTATGAGATAATGTGGAAAAATATGGTAGAGCCAGACAGGCCACAGATGACTATATAATATGGCGCATGCGCTTTGCATGCAGCCTAACAAGACTACACACACTCAGAAAGTGTAATACTCGTTGCTTTTCCACAGCACCTGGTTACATGAACGTGATTCAATGTTACGTTTATATGTACCTTGCTTGTCTTGTTAGATTTAAAATTTTTAACTTGACTAGTCCCATCATATTCTGAAAACAAAGCACCTCTGTTGTCCGTTCAAGGACACTACCTCTTATACCTTCGCCCGTAAATTTGGGTACATGTGGATAACCGTGTTGGAAGATCAACCCTTGCGTTCTGTAGTAACGTATTAACGATGTGTACTCTGGAAGCAGAAGATATGAAGCCCCTGCAGGCGTGGAGGAGGGAAACGTGAAAGACCTTGACAGGGCAGATGCTTTGCTTCGTACCCTAACCATGCTGTTTACACAATCGGTAGTGAGCGCAGTATAACCAGTTCTTATATTTCACAAATTATACACCAACGAAATGCACTATTTTCACTTTATATTCTTTATTCTTCAACCCCTACGCATGTTTCGGCCTTTACAAGGCCATCATCAGGGGGCTCGTAAACTACATTCACTTCACATCCAATGTTTTTGTCTGCTATCACATTTAGTCATTGTCATATATATTACAGTTATTTACAATGTCTGTATTTAAAATATATAAAAGACAGAATATAAAAACCTTAAAAAGTTTTTTAAGGATTTTATATTCTGTGTCTTTCGTATATTTTAAATACAGACATTTAAATATATATATTTTGTATATATAAAAGACAGAATATAAAATCCTTAAAAACTTTTTAAGGTTTTTATATTCTGTGTCTTTTATATATTTTAAATAGACATTTTTTATGTATTTTAAATACAGACATTGTAAATAACTGTAATGTATATGACAATGACTAAATGTGATAGCAGACAAAAACATTGGATGTAAAGTGAATGTAGTTTACGAGCCCCCTGATGATGGCCTTGTAAAGGCCGAAACATGTGTAGGGGTTGAAGAATAAAGAATATAAAGTGAAAATAGTGCACTTCGTTGGTGTATAATTTGTGAATTGTAAAAAATGCACGGTGAAAATAATATAAAATTTATCAGTTCTTATATGTTAAATTATTGACCCTAAGCATTTGTAACTCAAGAGCATTTGTTGCTGTGATTCACACAAAACCCAAGTCTGTCAAAACTGTCGATTATCCGCAGACAGAATACCAAATTCACAATAAACTGGCAGCATTATTTGTGGTAAAATGAGACACAGTTCTGTGTATACGAAATGCATTTGAACAGCGATTCGTAGTAGAGTGAGTCATTTAATGATGCTGTTTCAACTGCACGGTTGAAAAATGCGTGAATCCACGGGGAAAAGAATTCAGGCAATATCCTGTTATCCACATCCTGGTTATGTGTGCAGTTTGTAGGCTGGGATGAGAATTGTGATGTCATTTGGCAGTACTAATGGATATGACAACACAGAGGGAGCGGGTGACAGGAACACGGTATCCCTCTCTGCCTGCATCATTCTGTTAGCTTTGCATTAGCCGTTGTGTTATTAGGTAAATTTGTCCCCAGACATACGATTTTAAAAGTGCAGGTTTTCGTGATAACAGATTATAAATTGCATTTGAATAGCGTCATTGTACCTTTAGAGCCTAGTGGTTACTTTATTTACCACCAGGTTTAGCTTTCAAAAATACTACATTTTGCCCACACAGTGTGTTTATGTGTTTTGTGTGGATCTCAGAACAAACAGCGATTATTTCACTGTACAGCATTAACTGACTGGTTTGTATAACTGAGACGGAGTGTGTTTACTGCGCGGTACGGACTGTATTTATGTGTTTTGTGTGGATCTCAGAACAAACAGCGATTATTTCACTGTACAACATTAACTGACTGGTTTGTATAACTGAGACGGAGTGTGTTTACTGCGCGGTACGGACTGTATTTATGTGTTTTGTGTGGATCTCAGAACAAACAGCGATTATTTCACTGTACAGCATTAACTGATTGGTTTTTTGTAACCGAGACGGATAGTGTTTACTGCGCGGTACGGACTGTATTTATGTGTTTTGTGTGGATCTCAGAACAAACAGCGATTATTTCACTGTACAGCATTAACTGACTGGTTTGTATAACTGAGACGGAGTGTGTTTATTGCGCGGTACGGACTGTATTTATGTGTTTTGTGTGGATCTCAGAACAAACAGCGATTATTTCACTGTACAGCATTAACTGATTGGTTTTTTGTAACCGAGACGGATAGTGTTTACTGCGCGGTACGAACTGAATCTTTAAATGTAAGTCAAGTCAGTCTCGGTCTTTAAGGTGTTAAATATCTTTTAATTAGTACTGCAATGCTTCTTCATGTATGTATAAGCATGGTAGATTGATATAAATGAGACGTTCGAAACTGTTTAAAGTGTATCAGTTTGGATGTCTGTTGTTCTAAGTTAAAATAAAATAATATGCTTTGTAGTAAAAATCTAAAGTTGTCCCTGTACATGCCACGAAGGCAATGGGGGGTAGAGGTATAGCGCCACTTATTCTTAACCTCGGCAGTAGATGGAGGTGAATGGTGAACTTCACGTCCCACCCACATTACCCCCGAGAAATAGCCCAGGTACTCATTGAATAGGAGGGGTCGCGGTGGCGCAGTTGGTTGAGGCACTGCGCTACAAACCGGAACGTCGCGGGTTCGATTCCCGATGGTGTCACTGGGAGCTTCGACCTCCTGGAGCCCTAAGGGCCTGTATGGGACTGCTTTACCTTTTACTCATTGAATAGGAGGCTGGGTGGACCCCAGATAGGGTTTGGACGTTTTGGAGAAGAGATAAATCTCTTCCCCGTCGGGAAATCGAACCACGAATCGTCCAGTCCATAGTCTAATTATACCGATTCCGCTATTCCTGGTAGTACTGACTTCTATAAAGAGTGGTACAAAATGCGATTTGATTTTGCCTATTACTGGAAGTGTATTTAGCCTGTGTAATGAGGAAAGTGTGCCGATCCCAGTGGCCGCGCGGTCTAAGGCGTGGGTCTGCGGCCGTTCGCTTGCTGGGATTGTGGGTTCGAATCCTGTCGGGGTCGTGGATGTCTGTCTCTTGTGAGTGTTGTGTGTTGTCAGGTAGAGGTCTCTGCGACGGGCCGATCACTCGTCTAGAGGATTCCTACCTAGTGTGGTGTGTCTGAGTGTGATCGTGAAGCCTCGATAATGAGGAGGCCCTGGCCCACTAGGGGCTGTTGCGCCATGGAAAAAAAAAACGTGATGTTGGGTTTAGTGGGAATAAGACATCGCGTTTCTTTAGGTGCCCCGAGTGTAAAGTTGCCGGCACTGCGCTTAACATGAAGCACTTGCAGTGGAGATGTAACTGCTCGCATTTTAAACAAGGCGCTGTAATGAGGCTGCATGATGAGATAACACCTCTCGAGGCTACTCTGCTGTTGTATTGCACTTTGCATCCCACTGGCATATGTAAACCAGCCCAAAGTGTTTGTAGCTACGAAACTTCGTGACTGCCCCCATATGCATGTGGAGTGTGGATAGACCACCGGAGGAGGAGTACTTGGTGGGAGAAGCGAAACAGCTCCAGGGAGAGGTGAAGGGGGTAGATCGTCGGGACCCCTTTCTGCTGTTAGTAAAGGAGATAAGTGGTCGCCGTTGCTTGACGTTGCTTTGCCGCGTAGGAAGAAGGCCAGTGGGTAAATAGCTGCGTGGTTTAGACGTGGTAGTCTACAGGGAATAAATTTCTGATGATGTTCGAAATCGAAGCCGTTCCATCCAGTCCACAGCCCAGTCAATATGTACACCTTTCTTGGAGTCGTCAGGATGAAACGCCCGAAAGTTTTGATTCGTCTGTTAAATTCCAAGCATCCTAAGACTGAAATGTGTCGTGTTGAGGGCAGCTAAGCTGCTCAGTAGCTTTCCAGTAAGCTATGGTGATGCGTGATTTCAGGCTTCCGCCACGATGTAGACGAGATCTGCGCTCTTGTGGGATATGGCGCAGCGTTGAGTGGTAGTTCTGTACCAACGTTTCGGGACAACCTATCGACCCCATCTTCAAGGTTTCCCGAAACGTCTGTACAGAACTACCACTCAACGCTGCGTCATATACCAGAACAGCGCAGATCTAAGCTATGGTGATGTACGCCATACGCACTGCTTACGTGTAATTATGTTAAGATAGTGACCAGGCTGAAGGCTTGACGACCGAGGAATCGTGGTTTGATTCTACGCAGGAGAAAGAAATTTTTCTCTTCTGCAATTCGTCCAGACCGGCTCTGGGGCCCACCCAGCCTCCTATTCAATGGGTCCCGGGAGCGCTTTTACCGGGGGCAAAGCGTCCGGGATGTGAAACTGACCACTCATTTCAGTATAATGCCGAGGTTAAGAATGAGTGGAGCTATACCTCCACTCCCCTATATTGATTTCATGGGGTCGACAGGTACAACGTTATTTACTGACAATATACTCTGTGCAACTGTGTTTTGTTGCGAATGTGAGAACGAGAGGTTCGCGATTTTTCCTCATCCGAGGCCACCATTTCTGACACTGCTTGTTTTGAGAGTTTTTTTTGTTTTGTTTGTTTGTTTGCGGTCTAGTCAGCTACGCACCAAAATAACATTAACTGCAGCTTCTATAAGCGTCACAACAACCTGACGTTACAGCAGAACTAAACAGTCGCGATCACTCGGTGAATTTACGGGATAGTAACTCTGATCGTGATTCCAGCGTCGGTGGACGGATCATTCTCTTTGCCATAAGTGCAGACTGGTTCTAGGGCCCACCCAGCCAAATTGCAGTGGGGCGAGGCCTGACGTAAAGGATTAACACAGCCGAAAGCTGACGGTCATCATAATTATGCTGATTTCATTGCGTGGGTGCTCATTTCAGCCCTTACCGCACAATAACCTACAGATACCGAAGGAAAGTAAATAGAATCTCCGTCGGGTTAGCGGGCTTTCAGCTGGGATCTTGACCTGTGACCTCTAGACTAATTACAGGACTGTTACACCCGGTGACATTTGTAATGCTTGCTATTCAAACCTATATTATCGAACAGCCAGTTCCAGTGACTGCGCGGTCTAAGGCGTGGGTCTGAGGCTGTTCGCTTGCTGGGATTGCGGGTTCGAATCTTTCCGGGGGGCATGGGTGTCTGTGTATTGTGAGTGTTGTATGTTGTCAGGTAGAGATCGCTGCGTCGGGCTGATCACTCGTCCAGAGGAGTCCTACCGAATGTGGTGTGTATGAGTGTGATCGTGAAGCCTCGATAATCATGAGGCCTTGGCCCACTAGGGGCTGTTGCGCCATTAAAAAAATTATGGAACAGGTCTGTAATTTTAATTATCTGCGAAACGTAACATAAAGTAACCAAAATTATGTTAGTGTAAGATTATAAAGGTATAATAAAGTGAATGAGACCATCAGACATCATTTTCGGAAATGTATGGCAATAGATACAAGAGTGATGAATACGTATCATTTGTGATGCAGTCTTGTGTTATGACAGGGAGATTGTGGCTGTAAATAACAGATTTGCCATAAAGCTGGAGTGGCACAAGTGAGGTTTTTGAAACCAGTATGGCGCCTGCACAGTAGGCCTACTGGACATCCACATAAATGTTGAAATCCGCAGTAGGTTGTAAGTGGAAAGTATATTAGAAGGTACGCAAGATTGGAAATTGTGCCAGAATTCGCCAAGGCGTTCTTTACCTTTAAAATGCCCGACGGTTTTACGATACGGACTTCAATGTAATTTCCTTTATGCCCGTAACAAAAGTACGGCTTTTCTGGTGCCGATTTTCGTGAAACTCACAAGAACGCATTAAATTGTTGTTTACATCTCTTGCGTCTAATTACTTCCAAATCGGATGAAAAATGTAGAAAATTCGGGCAAAATTTCAGTCACGTTCGTAAGTACAGTATGGCATTCACTGTACCGATTTTTATGAAACTCATAATTACTCAACGGAATAAAGTGGAGAGCTTCTGGGCCGATTTTCACCGAAGTCGGTGAAGAAATATGGAGAGTACGTGTAGGAATTTATTGTCGTCCTTAAGCAAAGTATGACCCACTGATCCGATTTCTACGAAACTCACGCGTGCTCAACAAATTTTTGTGAATCTCATGAAACATTTTTAAACGATTTAGTGGCTGATACGTCCTCAAACAGACGGACGGGCGGGCGGGCGTGGTCTGCACATAAGACCTGCTATTTCGTTTGGTAAAGAACGCGTAGAAATCGGATCAGAAGAGCTGGAGAGATCACCTGAGACAAATGGACAGAAATGTGGTACATGTATGGGAAGTCATAGACAGAGATGGGACGACCGAACAGCTGGAGCTTTAAAGGAACTGGAACACCTGAACTTTCATTATATTGATGATGATCATCATCATCATGATGACAAATACTTTTTTCTTTATTCTATTTTCATCGTGCATTTTTCGAGTAGGCCTATAGACAATGTTTTTCACCAACTAAATGCACTTGTTATAAAAACACTAAAATATTCTAAAACTGTTTGATAAAAAGCCCCGACATGTTTCGGCTCACTAATGAGCCATCCTCAGGGGGTGTTTTGAGAACAGACAGTTGTGACCCCCTGAGGAAGGCTCATTAATGAGCCGAAACATGTCGGGGCTTTTTATCAAACAGTTTTAGAATATTTTAGTGTTTTTATAACAAGTGCATTTAGTTGGTGAAAAACACTGTCTATACTTTTTTCTTTCTTAGCTTTGCTTTCCGCAGTAATAAATAACACTTATTAACATTTTCAGATTTTTTAGAAATCGATTTATATGCATCTCGTATTACAATTACTTATATACAATATGTATAGTTATAATATATTTTATTTAAATATTAATATGATCATAATATCTATGCTACGTTTCTGGCTGTCTTCAATATTCCTCACGTTTTCAGAGCATATTAATTTAGAGTTTTCAACACAACACACACAAACCCACGTCATGTTAACCATTGTACATGAAAAGAATTTAATCCACCAAGGTTAGGCTTTGATGTTTCATTTTAGAGACAGAAACTCAATTTACGGTGCCAGCATGCATTTAGAACAGAAGCCTGTTAAAGCACGACCGGACTTCATATTACCAAGGTTGAGCTTTTGGGTTTCATTTTGCAGACAGGAACTCGAGTCACGACGAGGCAGACTTACTTTTCTGTTGTGAAACGCCTTCCTCTGTGTCTTACAACACTGCAGAAAGGGGACAGAGAGGGAGAAAGAGAGAGAGAGATAGGAAACGGGTTTATTATGCCCAAGCTTCCCGGATACCTTGCTTACTTACCTTGGCAACTGTAACATACCTTGCAGTCACTGTGCTGCGAACCGGCATTCAATATGGTTTTCATTACATCCGACGCGAATTCCTGTGGATAAATTAAGGTGCATATGTTACGACTACCTTCACATGTTCAGTCATAAATGTTTACGTATTTTGCACAAATAAAAGTCTATCGGATTTTGGTGTATGTGGAATTGTAAAGACTTCAATGTTGTAAGAGAGTAAATGTTGCCTGTGTTCTGTATTAGATCCAGTTGTATGTCGTTGAATTCTGTTGCATGGAATTCACGTTTTCTGCTGAATGTGACTAATAAATTTCTGATTTTTTTTAGGGATTTTTTTTAGCTTATTTTCCTCCTGAAATGTGGAAAGTTAATGAGTTCGAATCAGGCGAAATATTTCTGCTCAGTGGTATAAAATTTGGTCATTCAAACAGTTTTACACTACATGTTTTGAGGCCCATTACTGTAGCTTATTTGAAGGATTTGCTCGCGTGTTATTTGTAACGAGAATAAGTGAGACGCTCGTGCTAAATTTAACTTTGCTAAAAATAATTTCATTACCGTATCTTTTTTTTTTAGCATGGATGAAATGAAGTACTCCTATTTCTTTTTAACTTAGCCTATTCACAAGTTGTTTCATTTACCTTTTTTAGCATAAAAGAACCCACATGCATTCTGTTTTTTGTTGAAATCCATTTTTTCCACACAAACACGGAAATACACAGAATTAAAACGAGATGCAAACTTATTCGTGCTGTATAAAAAATATCAACTGCTCTGTTTCACACATCTTTGTATTGTTTCGTCCGTTGGATTTCACGAGTTTGTAAACGCTGCTGTATAATGCAGCACATTTGATTTAAATAACGTTCAGTTTAATAGCGCGTAGAGTTTCATGTTTTCGATCATCGAGATAGGACTTCACAATGTCAAGGGAATTTTTATGTTGCGTGTGGACTTGGCATGCGTGACAAACAGGCTTGAAGAAGAAGCTTTATTGCAATGCTATAATTATTGAAGTGAATTTATTGATTCTGTGTACAGTGGACAATCAGTATGATCGTTGTTCTAACAGGCAGTCACCATTGACAGTAGTTCACGTTTCTACTCATCCTTCGTCTTAATCCAGCCTTACCACAAATAATAATGGTAACGTATCAGACAGTTTGACGTAATGCAAGATCGACATTGTAGTGTGTGTGCATAAAATTGGCATATGCCTGTATTCAGTGTTGCACTTACTACTTACTTCTTCCTGTCGCTCCTTGCGGAGCATAGGGCCTCCTTTCAGAGGTTTCTTGGTCTGGAAGTGTGCATTCCGTAGTGGGTGACCAGTCCACTGACTGCACAAGTTCTACTCATCCTGATATGACTGCCAGAGCCATCTAGCAGTCAATCAGGAGACTTGGGTGAGAAATGGCCGCTGAATTTTGCTTACGAAACATCTCGATTCATGCCCGTAAGGTTCTTTTACATGCCGTAAATCTACGACATGGGACCGACGGCTTTACTTCCCCTCCGAAGGAATTTGTGCTACGGATTTTTATCACCCTTTAAAAATCCATCGACCTCGGCCGGGATCGAACCCAGTGGCGAGCACGCTAACCACTAGTCCACCGAGGGCGACTCAGTGTTGTACGTTGTAGGTTATCAGTTGACTCTAAATGTGTATCATCATTCTGTCTATTCATTGATGGCAAAGAGTGTCCACTGCATTTTCGTAAGTTGCGTCATTTCAGCTTTCACCTTCTTCAGGGTAAATGTTTAGATGCCGCTGTACGATGTAACAGCTGTATGTAACACACGATGCTGCAACGCAATGAAATAGCTTAAAGACACAAACTGGCTACACAGTGCAACAGCTGTAACACACTGCGCGGCTGTGAAATGTAACAGCTGTAACACACGGCGCGGCTATGCAGTGGATCAGCTGTAACACACGGCGCGGCTATGCAATGGATCAGCTGTAACACACGGCGCGGCTATGCAGTGGATCAGCTGTAACACACGGCGCGGCTATGCAATGGATCAGCTGTAACACGCGGCGCGGCTATGCAATGGATCAGCTGTAACACGCGGCGCGGCTATGCAATGGATCAGCTGTAACACACGTCGCGGCTGTGTAATGTATCAGCAGTAACACGACGCGGCTATGCAGTGGATCAGCTGTAACACACGTCGCGGCTGTGTAATGTATCAGCTGTAACACACGACGCGGCTATGCAATGGATCAGCTGTAACACACGTCGCGGCTGTGTAATGTATCAGTTGTAACACACGACGCGGCTATGCAATGGATCAGCTGTAACACACGTCGCGGCTGTGTAATGTATCAGCTGTAACACACGACGCGGCTATGCAATGGATCAGCTGTAACACACGTCGCGGCTGTGTAATGTATCAGCTGTAACACACGACGCGGCTATGCAATGGATCAGCTGTAACACACGTCGCGGCTGTGTAATGTATCAGCTGTAACACACGACGCGGCTATGCAATGGATCAGCTGTAACACACGTCGCGGCTGTGTAATGTATCAGCTGTAACACACGACGCGGCTATGCAATGGATCAGCTGTAACACACGTCGCGGCTGTGTAATGTATCAGCTGTAACACACGAAGCGGCTATGCAATGGATCAGCTGTAACACACGTCGCGGCTGTGTAATGTATCAGCTGTAACACACGACGCGGCTATGCAATGGATCAGCTGTAACACACGTCGCGGCTGTGTAATGTAACAGCTGTAACACACGGCGCGGCTATGCAGTGGATCAGCTGTAACACAAGGCGCGGCTATGCAATGGATCAGCTGTAACACACGGCGCGGCTATGCAGTGGATCAGCTGTAACACGCGGCGCGGCTATGCAATGGATCAGCTGTAACACGCGGTGCGGCTATACAATGGATCAGCTGTAACACACGTCGCGGCTGTGTAATGTATCAGATGTAACACACGACGCGGCTATGCAATGGATCAGCTGTAACACACGTCGCGGCTGTGTAATGTATCAGCTGTAACACACGACGCGGCTATGCAATGGATCAGCTGTAACACACGTCGCGACTGTGTAATGTATCAGCTGTAACACACGACGCGGCTATGCAATGGATCAGCTGTAACACACGTCGCGACTGTGTAATGTATCAGCTGTAACACACGATGCGGCTATGCAATGGATCAGCTGTAACACACGTCGCGACTGTGTAATGTATCAGCTGTAACACACGACGTTGTAAGTCACACTTTAACACTTGGCATCCCACAGTCAGACACATACAATAAATGTTCCATAGCTTGTCACAGAAGCAGCCGAAGTAGCGTAGACGGTATAGCGACTCGCTACGGGCCGGACAGCCCGGGGTTCGAATCGCGTTAGCGACAAGAAACTTTTCACTTGTCTATAACGTACAGACCGGCTCTGGAGCCCACCCATCCTCTTACTCAATGGGTATCGGGTGTAAAGTGGCTGTGACTTGAAGTTAACCACTCACCTCCATCTAGTGACGCGGTTAAGAATGAATGGAGCTATACATCTACTCCTTCTATGTATCTTAGTGGCTTTAACAGGAAAAACTTTACTTTTACCTTTACAAATTAGTTCACGTACACACGTTATTAGAATAGTTGCTCTGCTAGTAATAATTTATATGTCCGAATGTGTATGATTGTGAGGGTTAATTACTGAAACAGATCTTCATAACGACCAACAAAGGCACTAGATAAAATACGTATGTAATGTATGTTAAAGACCCCTACATATGTTTCGACAGCAAGTTGTCATCCTCAGGGGGTTCATCGCAAAGGAATACAAGAACATCACATCGATTTACACGTTCAAAAGATCAGACATTAAAGAACCCAAAACATACAAAAGCCGCAATCATAGTACAATCATAGTACAATCATAGTACAATCATAGTACAATCATAGTACGTAGTACAACTTGTCGAAATGTATGTAGGGGTCTTTAATATACATTATATATGTATTTTATGTAGTGCGTTTGTTGGTTGTTATGAAGACTGTGATAAGATGCGCGGTGTATATGATGTAACGTTTACCGAAATAGATTTTCTTAAGACCTTTACGTCTGGTGTTCCGCGTGATGAAGCCGCGTGTATTCGCCCGCTTAAGAAGCTCTTTCGCAAGCGAATTTGAATTAAATGTAACATACTGATTGGCTGTCGCGGCATGAATTCTGAGCTTCTGAATGGTCAGTCAGTCAGTCAGTCGGCAAGTCAAATATTGAAATTCCATTGGTCACCCACATAGAGAAGTTGAGTTGCCTTCTGAGGACTATGACCCGTGCATCATAATCATTTTGCTGTGACGCGGTAGCTGGGAACCCTCGCACCCAAGTTAGCGACTTCCTGACTTCCGGTGACATGGAAAATCATTTCCCGCGTGACGTGTACAGATGTGATTTTACACCCAGCCGCTCCGATACAAAACCTGTAAAATAAGTATCTTGGAAGCTGCCCATGACCGCCTGTTTCTTATGTCCGACAATATGATTGCTGCATTGAATTGTATAAAGACCACTCAATTAACTTTCATCTGCGGATGGCAGTCCGTGGATTCGAACTCAGGCTGCCCTGCTGCACCCTGTATGCATTGCTCTTCGTCCTCAGCGTGCCACATGCCCCGCCTACTTCATTGTCGTTGATTTGGTCACTAATAGTATGTGGTCAGGAGTACAAATCATGGCGTTCCTCATTATGCACTTTTGTCGGGTCTCCTGTACTTCCTCCCTCTTAAAAATACCTGTAACGTAGTATAATGAATGCTACTGTGTTGAATTTATTGCAGTTCAGCAGCAGGCCTGATTGTGGCTTCGTCAGTGCGTTTGTAAGTGACAAGGTCCCGCTGTACGCCACGAATTACAGGAAGTCTTACGAGATGTTCATCTTAAGTGTGCGGAAAATTGCATTCCACACGCCAGCTGCTTGGTCTGTTGTTGGCAAAAGCTGGCATTAAGTTGTTATACAAGCAAGAGTGAAGGAACGATAGAAGACACGCAGAACCGTTTATGTATAGAATGTCCATAAAAAAAAGTGTTCGGCAGTGCAGTAACCGTGTTACAAATTCGAAGGAAACACTAAAATGACAACCCGCGCAATTTGAGCCAGTACAATGAGACGTCTACACGTCTTGTAAAGGTTAAAAAACTTTACCTGTCTCTTTTAAAGAATGTCATCCCGTTGTGTTGTTAATAGTACGAAAAATAAATAAATCAGTATCTGTCCAAACACAACTACATTCTAATTATTATATAGAACTACATGTTTCGACCTATCTCAGGTCATCCTTTAAAACATATTAAGGAAGACGTACGTTACGTAAGTCCGTAAACACAATTAAAGTTATTAAAATGGTTAAAATTGTTATGGTCATAAACAGCAACAGTACGTATTGACTCGAATCCAAGACGACTCCCCACATAAAACACATCTGCCAAGGGAAAATGTATTTATCCAAACCTAAGGCGACCCCCCCCAAATAAAACACATCTGCCAAGGGAAAATGTATTTATCCAAATCTAAGACGACCCCCCAAATAAAACACATCTGCCAAGGGAAAATGTATTTATCCAAATCTAAGACGACCCCCCAAATAAAACACATCTGCCAAGTGAAATGTATTTATACAAATCTAAGACGACCCCCCAAATAAAACACATCTGCCAAGAGAAAATGTGTTTATCCAAATCTAAGACGACTCCCCACATAAAACACATCTGCCAAGGGAAAATGTATTTATCCGAATCTAAGACGACCCCCCAAATAAAACACATCTGCCAAGGGAAATGTATTTATACAAATCTAAGACGACCCCACAAATAAAACACATCTGCCAAGGGAAAATGTGTTTATCCAAATATAAGACGACCTCCCCACATAAAACACATCTGCCAAGGGAAAATGTATTTATCCAAATCTAAGACGACCCCCCAAATAAAACACATCTGCCAAGGGAAAATGTATTTATCCAAACCTAAGGCGACCCCCCCAAATAAAACACATCTGCCAAGGGAAAATGTATTTATCCAAATCTAAGACGACCCCCCAAATAAAACACATCTTCCAAGGGAAAATATATTTATCCAAATCTAAGACGACCCCCAAATAAAACACATCTGCCAAGGGAAATGTATTTATACAAATCTAAGACGACCCCCCAAATAAAAAACATCTGCCAAGGGGAAATGTGTTTATCCAAATCTAAGACGACCCCCCAAATAAAACACATCTGCCAAGGGAAAATGTATTTATCCGAATCTAAGACGACCCCCCAAATAAAACACATCTGCCAAGGGAAATGTATTTATCCAAATCTAAGACGACCCCCCAAATAAAACACATCTGCCAAGGGAAAATGTGTTTATCCAAATCTAAGACGACCCTCCAAAAATAAAAGTCTGCTAAGAAAAAATATTTTACTTTTAATTTCATACACCTAACACACAAAAACACGTCAGATTCTATCTGCCTTTACCAATCAGTGTCACTGTCACTGTCTTCACAGTCAGTGCCTTCATCTTCCTCATACTCAATTCTATCATTCCCATCCTCCTCACTGCCATTCCACAACGTACCATCATCTGTCCCATCCATTACATTGAATATACAACACTTCTTAAAACCCTTTACAGTCAGTTCTGGTGAGATGTGCTGCCATAACATTATGATCCACACTGACTAATACGTTTATATTTCTTGGTTTATCAACTTACTTGAACCAATAAAAATTCACAGTTTTCTCCACAGATGGTGAGCGTGGTTTAAAGAGTTTTAAATGCATGTGTTCTGGATCTTTGTGTTGTTCCTGTGGTCTGATCAATCTGAGATCATGGCTCTTTTTATGGTTTTTAATTTGTAGATTTATCCAGGTTTTATTTTTGAGTCTTTTACTAAATTTTTAATTTTTCAAAACCCATTTCATGTTACTGCCCTTAGACTAGATCTGTTCTCAGGTGCATTTCTTAACAAGTTACTGTTTCTATAGTATCCAATGACTGAGAATAGCTTGATCGAAGGGGTCCACCAGGTTAGGTACTTCTTTGCCTGAAAACGGAGCCGGCTTCCGAAACGTCGTGCTTCTTTAAAAAATAGGAAGATGGTTAAAGTTCCAAAAGAGAATATTGTGTCAGTTAACTTCAGTTGTGCTCTGTTCTCTCATTTGTTTATACATGACGGTTTGGCGATGCGGGGCTTGGTTTGGCTCTGCATGGTCCGGCTCAGAGCGATCCGGTTTGGCGCGGTCCGGTGCTTCATACGCGAATTTAAGGCGACCTCACATATTTAAGCGCAAAATTTAAGGAAAAAATCTCGTCTTGCATTGGAATAAATACGGTATGTGTGGTCAGAGGTTCTACCACAACTGTTACAATTACTGTTTACAGATCTTAACATTGTATTTGAATAAACGTGTAATGAATATTTCTTAACTTTTTACAGATTTTACTTACGTTGCTATACCAAAGTTGTCATAACATCACCTACAGTCCGAGTATATCGATGTGGATTCATTCCAGGTTTTTAATTATGTAATTGGGCTTCCACATTTGCTGATCCACAGTTCCGACGGTAGTAACTCAATTATAGGTGGATAGCTTTATGTTGCGTGCTTAATATTGCATTTGTCTGAGATGCTGCATCTATATGCTGTGCTTGGATCTTTACGGACTTACGTAATGTATATTTCTTCCTTAATATGTTTCAAAGACCAAGTGTGAACTTGAGAATGACCTGAGATAGGTCGAAACGTGTAGTTCGACATAATAATAGAATTAAGTTGTGTTTGGAAAGATACTGATTTATTTTTTGGCCTGTCCTTTTATTTGGGTATAAAACTCGGGTCTCTCATTCTAAGCTAACATAGGCTTAGGATGTTGAGGAGAATGTTTGAACCTCGGATAAAATGACATTATGACGGAATTTGTGGAGCTATACTTCCACTTCTTTCGTTCACTTTCATGGAATACACAGGGATAACCTTAAGGGAGTGTGGGTACCGTAATCATATGTTGATTAGTCTAAGGACTGGACGACCTAGTAATCGTGGTTCGATTCCCTGCCTGGGCAAGGGATTGTTTCTTTTCCAAAGCTTCAAGACCCTTTCTGCGTCCCACCTAGCCTCATGCTTATTGGATACTAGGGGATCTTACCCTGGGGTCAAGCGGCCCGTACGTCAAACTTACTGCTCATTCCCATCTAGTGCCGAGGTTAAGGATGAGTGGAGCTGTGTCTCCTCTCTCCAAAATGCCTTCGTGGCATGCACAGGGACAACTTCACCTTTACCTGTACCTTCGTATCATGTGTGACGAGGTGTGCACGCTACTTCAGTTGCATGCTGATTGCATTTGCCTTTGAAACTGTGCGGATTTGCCATAGGACACATAATAAAAGTTGATAGGCTTATGTAAATCGTATTGTTAATGCTACTCTCTAGAAAATGAAGAGACACTGATTGTTGTGTGTCATATTTACTGTTCTGTGGCAGAACCTTTACAAATTCAAATCATGATTTTACAGCAGTCATGTTGAAGTAATTATTACCAGAGGAAAGCGTATGCACATAATATAGGTTCATTATTTTATCTGACAAATATCCTTTGTCACTTGCTGTCGGCTTGCTTATTATGTAAACGTAGCCCCCTCACCCGACCAGGAGCCGGGATAGCGTAGTCGGTATAGTGAATGTCTACGTGCTGGACGGTCCGGGACTCGAATCCCAGCAGGGGCAAGATATTTTCTCTTCTCCAAAATCGCCCAGACCGGCTGTAGAGCCCGCTCAACCTCTATTCAATGGGTATTGGGGTCCTTTTCTTGGGGGTAAAGCGGCCGGGGCGTCACGTTGAGCACTACCTCTATATGGAGGCTAATAATGAATGGAGCTATACCTCTATCCCCTCTATATGCTTTCATGGCGTGGATACAGACATTATTTTTTTTATACCTTTGACCCTCAAACGACGGTCCACACGCGGAACTGAGTAAGGGTGGGAAATGACACGCTATATTTGTCAGATAAAATAAGGACGCTGTATAAATGAATAGCTTGCTGCGAGAACTGTCATGTACAGACGTTGTGTGGCGGATGACACAGACTTAATATGCAGCTCGCTGCTGTGCAAGTTCTGTGGTGCTGCATAAACATCGCGTATGTCAGCGGAAAGTTCTGAGAATTTCAAGCTCTCATTTCGCCTTAAATAGTTAACACTTTATAGAGACGTTGAACGAACTTTTTGATTTATGAGGATATGCGGCTTCGTTTATGAGAGTTTTATGTAAGAACTCTCTCACTTGCTAAAATCACGTAGCGTCGATTTTGTGTGAATAAATGAGCGGGGAACATTAGGGGAATAATACTGGCAGTGCCATTTTGTCCACCACAAATTACACATGAGCTGGCCTGGGATTTAACCCGGGCCTCCGCGGTGAGAGGCTGGCGACTAACCGCCTGAGCCACGGCACGGTCCGCTGCTTGTTCGGTTAACTTTATGGAACATGTACAATGCTGACACTTTCCTTTCATTGCCATGTTTATCATGCGTTGCAAGTTTCACCAGGTGGTTTAGCTTTGTTGCTGTTATTGCTCGAGGCTAATTTATATGCATCACTTTTGTAAACAATAGACAAAACCACACAGAAAGTATATTGGATGTTAACTGTCATGGAGGTGGAAAAGATATGAGAGCTGTTATGTCTTAACGTTTTGGAAGAAGTAGACTTCATAAATAGAATTTCTAAGCCACCAGAATTCCAGAAACGCGCTACAATAAAAATGTATGTGGTTCAGTCGGTATAGTGACTAGGCTGCGGGTTTGACGTGCGGGGCATCGTGGTTCGATTCCCGTCAGCGGCAGGAGATTCTTTTCTTTGTCAAAGCGTCCAGACAGGCTCTGTGGCGCACCTGGCCTCCTAATCAGTGGGCACCGAGGGCTGTTCCCGCGGGGATAAAGCGGCCGGGGCGTGGAACTAACCACTCATCTCCGTCTATTGTCGACGTTAAGAGTGAACGCAGTAATACATCTGCTCTTCCTGTTTGTCTTCATGAAGCGCGAAGTGACAATTTACCTTTACCCTAGTGCCACCGACATTGTTATGTCAGAATTAATGTTGATCATTGAAAGCAAGAGACAAAACCACAATTACAGCTAATGACATTTCTGAGACGAACGGCGAAGTAGAACAGGGTGGACCGTAAAATACATGAAGACGTATTGGAAGAATTAAAAACAATCAGTATTGTAGAGACATTGAAAATATATAACCGTCTGGGTTTAACATTTCAACAGAATGTGAAGGAACGGAGTTCAGAGGCTGTGAAGAAATAACAAACAGCGCGGACAAGGAGCTGGGGGAGGCTTCTAAAGAGACTGCTGTCAGCTGGATGACTGTGAAGTTGCAACGGGTGAGCAGGTGTTCGACTGTTTGGCTGCCAGATGATGACGGCGATGATGATGATGATGATAATGACGATGACGATGACAGTCACGATCACGATGACGCGATGACGTTTTTTTATTTAAAGACACTCCCCGACTTTCGTAAGGGTTTCAGGCAAACCTTTACGTAACTCGGATTTTGCGTACGTCGGAATTCATTCCCTCGACACCAGCGAACATAGTCCTTCTTAAGTACAGCAGGATTACATCCACAAAGTCCCCGTCATTTTGCACGACAACCTTCAGCACGAGTCTCACAAACATTACGGTCCTCCTACCTCAGTCACATGATTGCAGCCACTACGTAAGCAGACGAATACTGGCACCTCCACGGCTCTGATTGCAGAAACACACTGATCTAAGCGCACACGACGTCGCGCACCCTCGACTTGTGACATCAGCCTAAGCTCGCTAACGTTATCTACTCCTGAAGCTAGAGACTTTGTGAAATTGATCCTGCTATAGATGCCAGTCGCTGAGCTGGTAATAAATTCTCCTTGTTTTATGGAAGCCGAAGTTTCATTACAGTGTTCACAGTATCATTAACCCAAAGCAGTTCATTTGAGCCCAAACCTTTACGCACTGTTTTTTTAACTAAGTAAGGCCATAGAGCAGAATCCTTCTTGAAAGCTAATCGTTTCTCAGCGAATCAAGGAATCCCTCGCATTTTATGGAACCCGAAGATTCATTACCGCGTTCACAAGAGCACGCTTCTTTTCTGTATCCTGAACCAGATCAATCCATTCTACTCCATCCCATCCTGTTTGTTGAAGATCCATTTTAGTATTATGATCCCATTTACGCGTAGGACTTACAAGTGGTCGCTTTCTTTTAGATTTTCCCACCAAATCCATTTTAGTGTCATCCTCCTTGGAAGTCGCTTTCGAGTGGTTAGTTGTTCTCTTTCTTATTCGGGAGGCTGCGTGTTCAAGTCTCTAACAAGGAGATTGGCTACTCCGAGTTTTTTTGGTGGTTTCCTCGGTTTCTCTAAACTAATGCCAAGGTAGTAAACCTACCCCAACTTTGGCCATGGCCGCTTCCTTCAACATGTTTCCCACATCATTATTCACCAATTTTAATATTATTTTCCAACATATACTTAACCCTGCATTATGATACTCCGATCAGTTTTTCCGGCTAGTGTTATGTCTGTATCGCATCTCTTCCGAGCGTGCTACATACCCCGCCCTTCACATCTTTCGTTATTTGATACCTGTAAGAATGTATGGCAGAGAGTACAAATGTAGTTTTCTCTTATCTTCTGTTCCTTCTCCACTTCGACCCATATTTTTCTCACAATTTGCCATCAAATGCCTCTTAGCGTAAGGAACCAAGTTACACAGCCGTAATGGTGAAGTTCACTCTACAACTTGCCATAAAGGCACAGAAGGGGAGTAGAAGTATAGCTCTGTTCTTTCTTTAACCTCTGCGTTAGATGGGGGTAGGTGGTTAACGCCGCACCCCTTCCGCTGTACCCCCGTGATTGACCCGGTACCCATTGTATTTAAGGCTGGGTGGGCCCCAGGGCCGGTTACACACCCGCATAAAACATAGCTTGGGGAGTGTCTTCCTTAACACGAGCGTACATCGTGCAGTTTAACACTTGTAATTTTTATTTTAATTTGCGCAAGGTTTACATCTGGCTGAATGTGTCGGGCTTGCACTGTTTCGTCAGTTAGTCACCTGAATGTAACTGAATAATCAGTTCCGGAAGAGCGGAAAACGAATCTGTTGTACCCTTCTTTGGTCAGCCGTTCTGGAACGTAATGAGGCAATTTAAGAAAAATCTCGCAAAATTCTTTCACAACGTGTCGTTACTCCCCTCACCCCCCCCCCCCCCCCCCCCCCCGGATTCGAACCTGAAACCTCCCGCATATGAAGCGGAAATCTCGACACTGCATTACAGATTCAACTGCACAGATTTATTCCGATATGAATTTTGTTTCGTAAGGCACTTATTGATACATACGTATTTGCAACATAAAAGAGGAAAGCTGGAAATGTAAGTCTTCTGGTATGTTATGCGGTGTCGACTGGTAAATATTTACCGTTATTTTAAGGATCGTAGTGCCTTCATCTTCAGGGTAAAGCAGTCCAAGAAGGGTAGGTTATTTAGTTACCAGTGGCTAGTGTCAAGAGGACTTAATTTTAGTAACACCGCTGTGAGAAGGTAATATCTCTAAAAAAAGTTTAATTGGAGAGTCCCAAAGAATTTTGATGCCAGTAGTCTTTTTAAAGCGATTTAAAACTGCTATTCCCCTCAGTGTTATGTGAGATATGTCCACTAGTTGATTGGTATTCGTCGTGTATATTATAATAATATACCATGGCTATATGGGCTTGGGCCTCCTCTTTCCGAGGTTACGTGTTCTTTTTTGTGCATGTGCAGCAGTGAGGGACCGGCTCACTGGCCGCGCTTTTCAACTCGATCCTGATGTGAATGCCAGAGACTTGGGTGAGAAATGGCCTCTTAATTTTGCTTACAAGCACTACTAGTTCTATTCATGCCCGTAAGGTTCTTTTATATGTCGTAAATCTACCGACGGCTTTACTTCCCCTCCGAAGGAAGTTGTGTTCCGGATTTTTATCCCCCTTAAAAATCCATCGACCTCGGTCGGGATCGAACCCGCGAACCTTGGGTCCAGTGGCGAGCACACTAACCACTAGTCCACCGAGGTCGTGTATATTAATGAAAGAAAAAATATGCAAACTATTCCTTTTTGTAAATATTGTAATTAATATGTAGTTTCTTCTTCGTCATTCACGGCACTGGATCGCATTTGACGATCCAGTGCCGTGAGTAATTGATATGGCTCTGTAAAATAACAGATGTCAACCTAAGTTCGAGTGGTATTCTGTGACCGAGTTGATTCTCAGTGTTGTGATTAATTTCATTTTGACATTCGTGTATTAAATGAACTCATTAGTGAATGCTTGACGCGAGTTGTAGCTGAGTGTGAACGGTATTACTGCGACAGAAATTCAATATAATATAATATAACATAATACAACAGCGCAGCAGTTATACTGTATGATCACGTACACTGTGTCGTCGGGTTCAAATACGTATGTTTTATGAACGAGTTCCGTTTATGACGTCAGTTCTGCTTGTAGATATGTATAAACTTCGACACAACGGGTTTTAACCCCTTAAAGCCCAGTGGTTACTTTATATACCACCGGGTTTAACATTCAAAAATTCTACATTCTACACTCAGAATGCATTTTGTGTGTGTTTTGTAGGGATGTCAGAAGAAACAGCCATTATTTCACTATAAAATATTAACTGATTTTTTTATAACCCAAACGGAGTGTGTTTACTGCGCGGTACGAACTGAATCTTTGCGCGTAATTTAGGTTGATCGTAAGTCTTTAAAGGGTTATTTATGAATCATATAACAGCCTAGAATGTATGCAGTAGATTTGCCTCTATACTATACAGTATTGGGAGTTCAACACAAATTAAACCGATTCGCTGATGACCGATACGTAAATTGGTTTCCTCTTCTGTTTTATGTTTCGGGCTTTGGTTTGAACATAGAATTTAAACATAATATGGAATATAAATAAGGGGGTGCACAAATCCAGGGCGACTAAATTTTGTGTGGTGATTACCAATACTTGTGGGTCCTCAATATGGATCTTGCTTCGTATCACATTCCTGGCACCCACAATTTTTAAGATGCCTCCCAAATTTTTGGAAGATTTGTGTACCCCTGATGTAAATTACCAAAGGTTTTATATTAAAACAGAATATGGGCCGGTTACAAAAATATCGCGAGGAAAAGTAATTTGTTACGCGTTCCAATCAGATGACACGGTTGAATGCAAAACGACATTTCTCGTGGCATCAGTGGAAACTTCAGTGTCAAATATACACATGGGTATGGCCTTCAAAAAATGCAGATACAACTCTGTGTGAAACAGCGTACGAAATAAAAATGGCTCACTAAACGTGGAGTAAATTTGGTTGTCAGTGCGTCTCGTTATACCATTTTATCTCAACCTTTTTTCAGCCGCGAACCAGATTAGGCCATTGGCTTTGTCTTACGACCTCAGGAGTCAGCAATAAAGATAGGCATACAATCATAAAAATACGTGACTCGTGTGACATTTTAATGGTTTAATGTGTTGAAGATGCCGATCCCAGTGGCCGTGCGGTCTAAGGCGTGGGTCTTCGGCCGATCGCTTACTAGGATCGTGGGTTCGAATCCCACCGGGGGCATGGATGTCTGTCTCTTGTGAGTGTTGTGTGTTGTCAGGTAGAGGTCTCTGCGACGAGCTGGTCCCTCGTCCAGAGGAGTCCTACCGACTGTGGTGTGTCTAAAAATTGTGATCGTGAAGCCTCGACGAAACGAGGAGGCCCAGGCCCATATAGGGCTGTCGAGCCATACAAAAAAATACGTTGAAGATAAACATATATACATTTAAATATTTCTGCATGAGCCTGAGTTTAGCACTGTGACTCCTCTAATGGCTCTTGTATGTAGAGTTAATCTTTATGGTCCTGTAAATTTGAATGTTTCCGTGTTTTGCGAGGTGTTTCTCAAACTGAGAAAATTTTGCCAACAGCACGGTAACTTCGGCGAAATACGATAATTTTCTGAACTTGTTTTTTGGACTTTGTCCATCGTCCTTTAATGTGAATAAAATGTGATATAAAATGTAAAATACAAATATATACAACATATATAACATATAACATATATAAAACATTACTGGAATGTCGCTACAAATGACTACATTTACAACAAATACTGCGTTTAATACAGTTATCAAAGTACTGTGAGTGACAAGGAGATTCATGAAATGTTTCGCGACCCGACACACCCAGTATCTTCGCGACCCAATTAATAGCATGTCTGTAGGCGCTAAACGTCACGGTTCAGTAGTTGGTATACCTGTTTCGTATTTTGAAAGCTCGGGGTTCGATTCTGGACTCGATGGTCATCTAGCGAGATGTTTTGCTGCGCTTTCTCAGTCCTCTCAAACAAAGGCTAGGGCAGTACCTTCAAGTACGCCACCAGAGTTTCTTCCCATATCATTTTTGTAATCCCACTGCACGCAATATAATTTATACATTTGAAATAGCTTTGTGAAATTAAGTAAGAAAGCAGTTAAGAAAATTGGTAGGAGTAAGCATTCGTGGGCTGTTTTAAGGTACTTATATTATTATCTGGGGCTCGCGGTGGCGCAGTTGGTTGAGGCACTGCGCTACAAACCGGAACGTCGCGGGTTCGATTCCCGATGGTGTCACTGGAATATTTCACTGACATAATCGTTTCGGTCGCACTATGGCCCTGGGGTCGACTCAGCCTCTAACAGAAATGAGTACCAGGATTCTTTCCTGGTGGGTAGAGGCGGCCGGTGCGTAGGGCTGACAACGTTACCACCTTCATGTGCCGATTGTCTAAAAACCTGGGAGCCTCGACCTCCTGGAGCCCTAAGGGCCTTCCTAGGCCTGTAATGGGATAGCTTTACCTTTTATGTTATTATCTAGCTGACGATACGGCCCAGTGACACGCCCTTGTGGACGCGGTAGTGATCTTTTGCGTTACAGAATAGGCCGAAAATTTTGTTGAGTTCGTGTCAGTTAGAAAAGACGGCTGAGGCCTGAATTCTAGTCTGGTACCACGCTAATCTGAAGCAGACATCGTACCACTTGCGACTCCAGTCTCATTGTACTGTATCAAGCAAGAGTATGGTTGAGGTCTTTGCTCTTCTGGGATGTTACGCAGCGTTGCGTTTCGGGGTAACATATCCGTCCCATCCTCAAGGGTCAAGCGGTCCAAGAAGATTATTGTTGTTTAGGAGGGGAAGACGGCAAATGCACACAGAATTCTGAAGGGGAAACCTTTCCGTAAACGTTCGCTTGGACGAACGAGGAGATAGGGGTGTCACCACTTTGATCGTGGTGCTGATTTAGGTAGGTGGTTAGAAGTATATGACGGTCGCAGTCAGATTGCGGGCTGTGGTATCGGTAGCATTGAACCTCTCACAGTACTAAGCATGTACGTTATGGGTTTCCAACCCGCGGCCCGCCAGGTTGTATTATGCGGCCCGTGGCCACATTTGTAAAATAAATAATATTCATTCATTCTGTTGTCTTTCTTACGACAGGTGCATAATCTTTTCCAATGCGAGTTCTCCACAGAGTGCGATATAGTGCTTCCTCTTGCAATTTAAAGTATCTCTTCTCCTTTCCTTAAGGTCATCCAGTAGCTGTTTACGTCATCTTCCTAGTCTTCCCGTCATCTCTATCCTTCCCTCTACCTTTCCTTCAATCACGTGTTTTAGAAGGCAGTTCCTGCGCAAGATGTGACCAATCCAGTTAGCCGTTCCTCTTTTTATTGTTTGTAGGATATTCCTCTCCTCCTTGTGTCTTTGCAACGCTAAATATATACTATAAAACTTACACAATAACGTAGGCAGTTGTTTTTCCACGTGCGGCCCGCGAACAAGCCCACGATAACGGGTGTGGCCCCTTGCCATAAAACGTTTGGACTACCATGATGTACGGTCGGTAGGGCTTACCTCGCACCTGATGCGTCGGGAACTACCGCGTTGTTCATAATCATCTTAACATTGTCATCACCTCAAATGTTCCAGCACAAGCCCCGTTCTTAACAGGGAGGGCAACGAGACATTAGCCCTGATACGCAGACAGCGCTCTCTTGTGCTTGAATTGCTCTCGGGTGGCCAGCGTCTAGCCTTCTTGCAAGAGTGTAACACCTAACCTTTCTGCACCAGAAAGGTCCTCAGGCTGTGACACATAGGATGAGACACGATTGAGATCAGCAGTATGCAAGGGAGACACGTACATTTTTAAAAGAAAGAGGAGGTTGACCTCTAAAATGCTGTAACATAATTTGTTAAAGTTTTTGTTGCGTCAGTGTTAGATTTGACCATGCACCTGGCACCGAATGGGTTAGATCTACCTTCCCTTTATAGAAAAAAATTCACTGTGTAAAGAGGGAGACGGTGTGAGAGAGAGAGAGAGGGAATGACAATGTGAGAGTGAGAGGAAAAGTGAAAGTGGCATGATGATGAGAATGAGAGTTGGAGAGAGTGAAGTGGTGTAATACTGAGAGTGATAGTAGGAGTGAGCGAGTGAGATATATAGTGAAAGGAACAAGTTATGAAGTGTGGGCATAGCGTAAAAGTTGCGGCGTTCTTCATGCTCTGGTTACCCCTTGATGTGGAGCCGGGATAACTCAGTCGGCATAGCGACTAGCTACGGGCTGGACTTCGAATTCCGGCAGGGGCAAGAGATTTTCCCTTCTCCAAAACCGTCCAGACCGGCCATGGGGCCCACCCAACCTCCTATTCAATGGGTACTGGAGTTCCATCCTGGGAGTAAACCGGTCGGGGCGTGAAGTTGACCACCTCCATCTAGTGCCGAAGTTAAGAATGAGTGGAGCTATACCTCTGCTCCTCCTATATGCGTTCATGCTGTGGACATGGACGACTTTACCTTCGTCTCTAGATTTTGAGCTGGTGTTGATGCTGTATTGTATATAACACGCATACGAGGGTACCTCCAGGGTATCATGATCAGAACGGGATCTGAGCTGCTTGCAGTGTTGGTGTGCAATGTCGACATGACATAACATCCCAGAAGACTTGAATTTTGAACGCGATAGAAGTAGTCGTACAGTTCCCGAGCCACATGGCACAGTATAAAGTCACTTTTGTTTAACTGTGTCAAAACTATGTTGGGCATAAAATGTTCTATTTGTCGTAATTGTGCGAAATGACTTTTCCTTCCGGTAAGTATTTATGGAGTTACTTGAAAACGGAAACTGAAGTAGGTCTTCATATAAAATTGGGCCTTCTTTTTATCCCATTTTAACCGAAACTGGAATTTATTAAGAATTTTAATGAAACTTCCAAATGTAAATGTAAAAGGTAAAGTTTTCCCAGTCCACGATACGATGGCGTATAGGGGGATTAGAGTATAACTCCACTGATCGTTAATCTCGGCACTAGATGGAGGTAAGTGGATAATTTCACGCCCCGGACCCCCAGGAAAGAACCACAGTACTCATTAAGTAGGAGGCTGAGTGGGCTCCAGAGTCGGTCTGGACGGTTTTGGAGAAGAGACAAATTTATTGTCCTGTCGGGATTTGAACTCCAGCCTGTAGCTAGTCGTTATACCGACTAAATGTAATACTTTGAAGTCCGCTCAGCAGTTCTCGACCCCTTACATGCTAAAGGACAGACAGACACGCATGACGAAAGTCATAGGCGTGTTGTATGTTGTTGCGAGCGCGCCAGCAATGAGAAAATACGCTAAAGACGTAGATACACGTAGGATATGGATTGTTCTAGAACGTACCAGGTTGGGCAGAGATTTTATGAAGTGAACGGAGCTGAATTTTTTTCAATTTGAATAAGACGATCAGTTGTGCGCTATCAGGAACTTAGATGCCGAGTTTCTTGTCCCTTTATCATGTCGTATGTTATCGATGTATCGATATTAACAACATCCGTAGTAGTCCCGTTTATCCAAAAGCTTGTGCAAGGTTTCCTGTTCCTTGTTAGGTTGTATGCTCAGCATTTGTGCCCCTTTCTTTACACCGGTGGTCTTCAAAATCAAAATATCTGTGGAACCCTTGTGACTACCTGAATTTTCGCGGAACCTCTGTAAAGTAAAACTGCACTTTTTTGGGTGCATAAATGAGATAAAACATATGTAAAACAAACGTTTTTAGTTAGATAAAATATTTACTCGCATTTGTGAAAAACAAAGCTTTATTATTGATGGTTTACACTGAAAAGGAACCCAGCGCCGAATGTGCAAAATAATTGGGGGGAGAGAAAAATAAAATGTGCAATTGAAACGTACCAAAATTATGTTTACCAGTTTCATTATAAAGGTAATGTTCTTGCGGAACCCCTGAAAGTCTGTCGTGGAACCGTGGGGTTCCGTGGAACACAGTTTGAATGCCAGTGCTCTGCGCTGTCAAACTGCCTCAACACGCACTCATTAGTTCAGCTTTTAGCGTGTTCCGTGCTGCCTGACAATAGTTCCACGGCACGCGAGCGATCAGATGTTAACTTTCCTGTTTCCTGTTTCCTACGGCTGACCTAACAGAGAAGATGTGACGTTTATTCTGTATTCTCAGTTCTTACCCCACAGAAAACACATTGAGTCTACATTAAACAACTAATCGGTTAATCGTGTTTAGAGAAATAACCGTTGCTTATTCTAAGAATAATACAAAACCCATAAATACACTCCGCGGGCACAATACACAGTTTTTAAATGTTCATTCAGGTGGTATATATAGTTACCATTACGTTTTAAAGGATCATATATGTGCAAAGAGTGGGGCAAAGTTTCTGTAATCTGTTCATTAGGCGCGTTCGCAAAATTGCTAAAAGTGACTATTAGCTTCGTCATGCCTGTCTGCCCTTCTGTATGTCTGTCCGTCCGCATGGAAAAACTCGGCCCCCACTGGACAGATGTTCATAAAATATGTTGTTTGAGTATTTTTTTCGAAAATGTGTCGAGAAAATTGAAGTTTCATTAAAATCTAACAAGAATAACGGGTACTTTACGTGAAGACCTATGTGCATTTGTGATAATATCAGATCTTCTTATAATGAGTAAATATTTTAGACAAAAGTTGTAGAGAGAATCAAAACACACATGTTATATTCAGTAAATTATTTTCTGAAAATCGTGCCGTTTAATAGGTAGTGTGGAAAAATATGGTAGAGCCAGACAGGTCACAGATGACAATATAATACGGCTCATGCACTTTGCATGCTGGATAACTAAGGCTACAGACACACACTCAGAATATGTAATACTTATTGCTGTTCCACAACATTGGTTAGGCGAACGCGCCTGAATGTTACGTTTATACGTACATTGCCTGTCTTGTCCACAATTCCATCATACGAATGCCGAGACATGTAGACATATCCGTCAGAATTCCTGTCTCTCTCTCTCACACACACCACACAACAGATTCTCCCATCTTTCGACGCCACTTAACCAGGACAGTTGAAGTAGTCTATATACACACCAGCAAACATCCCGTGTTTTTATCTTAGGTATGGCCCTTTCAGTCTGAGACCAAGGCAATACTGGATCAGAGGTTGTCTCAACAGGGAGCTGAGTTTGTGGTAATGTGATAGTTGGATGGACCAAACCTAACGAGCCGTGATACATGAACTTTGAGCTTAGGGGGATGATGATTGGCAGGGGAAACACGTGGTCTGGCGGACAGAACTGGCAAACTGCATCACACACGTCTGGACCTACGCAGTGAGAACTTGCGTGCAACCGCCAAACCCACGAAAACTTCACACAGAGTCTGATAACGTTCGTTTCCTTGCTGTCGCTCCTACTTAGGTTCTACGTTCGACTCCTGGTCCACACACTGCTTTTGCTGAGAGGTGTGATCCGTGGTTCTTCTATGTCACTTGAGACAAATTCCAGGATCTACCGTCAAGTAAGGGAGCCGGAATATCGTAGTCGGTACAGTGACTAGGCTACGGGCTGAACGTCCGAGGAATCGTCGTTCGATTACCGGCAGATGCAACAGACTTATCTCCTCTCCTAAGCTTCCATGCTGGCTGTGTCCCCCTCCACACACACACACAGTTTCCAATTCAGTGAGTAACGCAGGTTCCTTCACCAGGGATAAAACGGTTGGAGCGTGTCTGACCACTTACTAAATTATAGTGCCGAGGTTATGAATGAGTGGACCTATACCTCCACTCCACCGTATGCCTCTTTGGAGTGCATAGAGCCAAGTTTGTTGGCCGGGATAGCGTAGTCAGTATAGCGACTTGCTACGGGCTGGACCGTCTAAGGATCGAATTCTGGTGGGAACGAGATTCTTCCGCACCCTTCCAGACCGGCCCTGGGGCCCACCCAGTGTCCTATACAATGGGTACCGGGTCATTCTCCGGAGGTAAAGCGGCCGGGGCGTGGCGTTAACCACCTACTCCCATCTAGCACCGAGGTTAAAGAAAGATTAGAGCTATACCTTTACTTCTCCTCTGTGTCTACATGGCAGGTTATAGGGTGAACTTTAACTTATAGAGCCAACTTGACCTTTTACCTTCTCCTTCAGTATACTGACGAGCTTGTCTTGCGTTATGCTCATTCATCGCTATAAACCTGCCATCAAAATTTCGTCGTTCAATGTTTAGAATCAGTCGTCCTAGGTTTGTATGACTGGCAAATATACGGAACTATAATTCGCGGCTCCGAGAAGGGAACCTAACGTAACGTAACATAACATATACTTGCTTCTTTGTTTGCTAGGTGCTGTCAGAGAACAACTTTATGTCGTTATCGGATGTCCGTCGGTGTCTTATCTCACTTTGCACCACTGTGTGCTCTTAGGTTAATGAGGACCGGCTGTCAGAGCATGGATCAATCTCATGGGTGGATCCACTACGGGCTGATATTATATTTGCGATCCCTTTTTATTGCCTGACAGTATTTGTTGGCTAAAGCCCCTGCGTAAGGCTGGTAAATCTAATCAATCTTCACGAATGTGTTTCGGCTACATCCTTTTCTACATACGCTGATATGAACAATAGACTATGACGCAAATCAGCAGTTCAGGCATATGCATATGGGGTGTTCAACTAAAAAAAACTGCTTTTCTTTGTAAACGTGAAGTTTTCATTTTGCTTATAGCTCCACACATTTTTAACCTAGGAACTAGATGGAGGTGAGAGATCAGTTTCAGGCCCCGGCCGCTTTACTGGCGGGTAAAGAGCCTTCGGTACCCCCACTGAATAGGAGGCTGGGTGGGCCCCTGAGCGAAGACGCCTGGACGCTTTGGAGAAAAGAGCTATCTCTTGTCTCTGCTGGAATCGAAGCACGATATTTTGTTCGCCCAGTCCATAGCCTAGTCACTATACCGACTGCGGTGCTGTAGGAAAAATAATTAACAGTCTGATTCCTTTAAATATGTACATAGTGTGTCACGTAGCGACTGCCATTGGCTTATTTGGAGTAAAAAAATTGTATATTAATTTTAATACCAACCGTCATGTGCATAATAGGGCAGAAATACCTGTCAGTTTTGAAGTGAAATAGGCAATGAAAGAAAAGGTGCAGTTTGTTGATGGACATATAAATACTTTTTTTTTTAACTCAATGGAGAGTAACACAATAAACAACCTTCTTTCCGCGACGACTGAACACAGACTGCCGACTAGTGGATGTGTACACGTGCCAAGGGTGGGCCCACTGTCTCCAACGCTGGTGGGGTTGCTCTGCTGGAACGGATGGTAACTTAGTAAATGTTACAAATGGATCCAGATTTAGTCCTATATAACATGAAGATCCACTTTTCTTGGACTGCTTGATCCTGAAGATGGATGAAATACGGTTCTACGAAACGTCAATAACTATGTACCAGTCTATACGGTGTAACATGCAAGAAAACTTGAATCCAAACATAGTTATTATCCCTTTTTTCATGTTGTACATACCGTGCATTTTATCTAAGTCTAATACCAATCAACAAATGCACAAGATTATTGACATGTATGAAATGTATTTGAGACCCCTACATATGTTTCAGCAAACGAGTTGCCATCTTCAGGGTTTTTTTTAGCAGAGAATTACTTTTTACAACCAAGTATACAGTATGGTTACACATTGAAAATGTTTACAGAGCGTATATATATATCTTGGTCATGATTCACAGATGTAAATGTACAAGATATTAAGTTAAAAGCGATAAAACACTGTAGGCCTACCTCTGGCGCAAGCAGTAGTTATAAATAAATATTATATCTTAAAAGCCCAGAATATAAAGTTATACACATAGTTCGCATGGAACGATGCTGCAATATTAAAAACATTAACAGGTAACTGGTAACAGTATAATTGTTTTTAAGTGGTTTTGGGCCATGTATACAAGCGTCGTGATTGATGTTGGGTAGATCTCTTCCTGTTTCTTTGTGTTGTTACCGGTGCGGCGAAAAGGTATGTTTTATACATGTCAACGATCTTGTGCATTTTATAGTTATCCCTTGTTTTTCGAAGAAATGCCGACCCAGTTGCTTCCACAGCAACAGAATTTCAGTTTGGCGTAAGTTTTACGTGTTGCCGGAAATGGAGCTTGCATTTGCTTTCAGGACTGCTGGACTAGACGTTTATGAAACTGGGGTAGTGTAGTTTCGAAGCGAATTAGATGTAGAGTCCGGGGGGCGGAGCGCTGCTGGAAGTAGCAGCCGAGGCAAACGCTGAAAGAAGAAAAGGGAACAAAGGAAGGACATAAAAGGAACATGAGAACAGGACAAAGAAGGAAAGAGAAATAGAAGGAAGGGAAGAACAAAATAGAAGAACGTAGAAGGAAGAGAAATAAAGTAGGAAGGAAAGGAGCAGGAGATAAGAGAATATCGCGAGCTGTCTCAGTGCACACCACTCTGCACTCGTTCGTGTGATGTAGCCGTGATGTTGTTCTCGTTTCTCGCCTCCCCTCATTTTCGTCGATCTCTCCCCTGCACAGCCCCCCCCCCCCCTCTTTCCAGCAGGGTTGTGTTACTTTTTTATGTCTTATTGTAACGTCAGTACTGCTGCATCCCCTCAACATAACGCTATCCCCTATTGGGGCGTTTGGAGCCATTCTGCCAGTACGGCGAAACCTATGTAGACCATCTGTGGTTACATTCAAACGTGGCCGACTTAAGCAGGTTGCCATCTTAACTGAAAACCTTGTTAAAGTTTCCATGTCTGTGCCTGTAGTTACAAACTCACTACTTGAAGCAGAGTCCTGCTTGAGAAGCTAGCCAGTAAATTCCCCACATTTTATAGAACCCCAAAGGTTCATTACCATGTTCGCAAGATCACGACACTTGTCCCTGTCCTGAGCCAGATTAGCCCAGTGCACGCAACCGATTTCTTTATGGTCGGTCGTAATATGATCTTTATATCTATGCCTACGTCTTCCGAGTGGTCTGTTTCCTTCACTTTTCCCCACCAAAACCTGTATAATTTCCCTTCTTCAGCATACGTACCTCACGCCCCCTCCATGTCATCCTCTTTGATCTGAAGACCCAGTATGTGATGATAAGTACACATCATGGAGCTTCTAATTATTCCGATGTAGTTTTTGTCTCCTTTTACGTCCTCCCTCTTAGACCCAAATATCTTCCTCAGCACTCTGTTCTCAACCTGTGTTCTTCCCTTAACGTGAGAGACAAGTTTGACGCCAGTATAATAAAACAAAAGGCAAAATTATAGTTCCTTGTATTTCACTTTTTATGATCGTTTTAGATATCCACTGGGAGGACGAAAGATTGTGGACGGAATGGTAACGGGTTACTACATACTTAAATACTTACCCGGTAACAGCAGTGTTCAGTGTGTATACAAGATATGATTGCTTTGCGTCATTTCCGTTTCCTTTCGCTGCTGCAGTTTTCCTCCCACGTCTTTAGAATCCACCAAGCTGATGAGCAGTTGTTCCTGGTGTATCAACTCCGAAACTGCTCTTTCGGGTTCGGTGTACAGCGTGGCCGAGAAATCATCGTGACCCCCCCCCCCCCCTCGCCCCCAGCTCCTCGTGTAGGTCTGTGTGTGCACGCCGTGTTGTGGCGTGTGTAGTGTGAAACTGGAGGTGATGTGTGGCAACACGTAGTATCGACATGTGCGCACTGTTCCGTCGGGCTTTGTACACGGAACACGGCGTATATATGGTGATACGTATGGGAAGTTAGGAAGTGGTACGGTGATTTCGCGGCCTTTGTGTATAACCCATGTAATTCCTATGTTATTTCGCGGAAATTTCGTATAAACCATGTTACTATATTTGGATCCAATGGATGGTTTTATTAAATAACGTCTTTAAATTTTCTACAGTTCGATACTGTGCCTTGGCTGTGGCGACAGAGTGAGGTGATACAGCTGCCACAAGCACGTGTGACTGCATTTTGCGTGGAAAACCCAAAAAACCCTGTCCTAATAAAGACAGCTGGCTGAGAACTACTGATAGAAAAACAGAACAAATACGGCGAAGGTCCACAGGAAATTCCAGATAGTACTTGACGTCATGAAACAAGAGTCGGCTGCATCTGGCTGTAAGAAATGCGTTGTCGATTGATTACAAAGGAAAAGCACAGACGGCGTTGAGCAGGTTCGTGCAAGGGACAAGTAGTTATAGATGAAAACATTTTAATTTGTACAGCTTAAACAAAAAGAATAATAATTTTGTGTTTACGGCCATCATGTAAAGGTAAGGACCGTAGCAAGAATCTTGAACGGGGTGAACAAGAGACCAGGTAGACGGGTCGTCAGAATTGAAAGGACTGTAAAGGTAAGGGTAAAAAGTTGTCCCTATTCACTCCATGAAGGCATATAAGGGAAGTGGGAGTATAGCTCCACTCATTCCTAACCTCGAAACTAGATAGAATGGTTAGCTTTGAACCCCGGTGAAAGGGTCCCCGGTACCCTTTGAATAGGGGGCTGGCTGTACCCCAGAGCAGGTTCTGAGTAACACGTAATGTAGGAACAGTTTAACGTCCACAGTGCTGTGCAGTTGATCTTTAAAGCGTGAACCCTTCGAAGACAATTATTAACTGGAATTACAGTTAATTATTCAGTTTGTACCGCGCAGTAAACATTCTTCCTTTCTGTTGGTTAGTCGCCGGCCTCTCACCGCGGAGGTCCGGGTTTGATCCCTGGTAAGTCCATGTGAGATTTGTGGTGGAAAAAATGGCATTGAGACAGGTTTCTTTCCGAGTAGTTTGGTATTCCACCGTCAGTATCATTCTACCAATGCCCCATACTCATATTCGTGTACATAATGTACTTATCAGAAGGACAAACGGGCGAAGCCTGGGGACCTTCCAAAAAAAAAAAAGCAATGCTGTTTTGGAAATCCGGGAGCATTGAATAGAAATGTACAGCGCTGTTTGTTTTTACAGCCATACAAAACACATAAATTCACTCTGTGGATAGAATGTAGGATTTCTGAATGTTGAGGTACCTACAGTAACCACTAGGCTTTGAAGGGTAATGTACATTGCGTGTAGCAGACGTTTAGCTTAAGAGTGCTGCAGTCTGGGTTGTGACGTTTCAGAGGATCCCGCAGTCTCCATCATCAAGGTAGAGGCAGCAGATCCTCTGAAACGTCGGCACAATTCTACCGGGCTGCATGACGTCAGACGAAACAAGACGGCTCTCTTGAGGGACACTGCCATGAAAACTACAGATTTAAGTGTTTAATTTGTGTCATCTGTCACACGATCTTCTTTGAACATTCAGTGGAAATCGGTGATTGGCTCGAACGTGTGGGGGATATAGACACGCGACCAAAGGAACTTGCTGTCATAAACGTAACATTTTAAAGGACAGTGGTAATTATGTGCGTCACCTGTTTTAGTAGGAAGCCGGGATAGCGCAGTCAGTATAGTGACTAAGTTATGGACTGTACGATCCGGGGTTAGAATCCCGGCGGGGCAAGAGATTTTTCTCTTCTCCAGAACATCCAGACCGGCTCTGGGGATCCTCCTACTCAGTGGGTACCGGGGGCTCTGATCCCGGGGGTAAAGCGGCCGGGGCGTGATGTTTACCATTCACATCCATCTAGTGCTAAGGTTAGAAAGGAGTGGAGGTAGACATCTACTCCGTCATATGGCTTCATGCCGTGAACTGAGAAAACTTTACCTTTACCTGGTTCAATATGAAGGAAATCAATATTCGCTGCCCAAAGAGTTTATGTGTTCAGTTGGTTCTCAGAATAAACAAGAACACTTTTCTTGAACGCCTTTATGTGAATTAACATCACATTGTGTTTTCTTCGAGGTACGAACCGAAGTGTTTTATAGACCTGTTATTCAGGTCAGCTGGGTACTCTATAAAGAGCTAATCGTTATTTACAAAGTAACGAAACTGGACTACAAATGAAGCTCTTTACGGTGATGTGAGTGGCAGTCTAGATTTGTAACAGGCTAATTGAAGCTGCTTTGCCTTCAGCTGTTTTGCACATCGTATGAATAAGTCGAGTTAATCAAATCACGGACGCTGCGTATTTGTCGAGCTGCGTGCTTATCCATGTTGATTGCTTATGGCATGGCAGTTCCCTTGGGGGCATGCCATTATGTCAGTTGATACATCCTAACCACCAATTTCTGTTACGTACCAGCACCATCTTTAGGGTCGACTGTTACTGCGTAGTGCTCACACATGCTAGATTGGATCCGTGCAGTTTAAGCCGTTAATATTTTTCAGAATAGAGTGCTGAGGAAGGATATAGAACACGTGGGAGAGATGAGCAATGAATGCAGTGCTGTGATTAGAAAACCTGAAAGTAATCGATTTTTTGTGAGAGTGCTTTACGTGCGTGGAAGGATAATATTGAAATGTATCTTAACTAGTTCCGGGTAGAATATGTGGCTTTATATGTTCTGTGTGTATGTAGGCCTATATATGTCCCGGTTGTTGGCCTGTGTTTTCATGCCATCCAGCAACCAGCTTTTTTTTTTTCCTCCTCCCAATGGCTTGGCCGCCTCATTTTTCGAGGCTTCACGATCACACTTTAGACACACCACAGTCAGTAGGACTCCTCTGGACGAGGGACCAGCTCGACGCAGAGACCTCTACCTGACAACACACAGCACTCACAAGAGACAGACATCCATGCCCCCCCCCCCCCCCCCCCGGTGGGAATTTTTTTTTCTGTCCGGGGTTTTTCCCCTTTGATCCATTTTTGTACTGTTTAAATCCTTTCGTCCTTCATGTCACTTTACGTTCCATGCTACCGTCCTTACAACAAACAACACAAACATCCATGCCCCCGGTGGGATTCGAACCCACGATCCTAGTAAACGAGCGGCCGCAGACCCACGCCTTAGACCGCACGGCCACTGGGATCGTCAACCAGCTGTTTAACTTCAGCAATTATTTAACGTGCAGTAACCATTACGATTTCGCGGCTGACCTTTGATGCGTGGAATCGGTTTTTAGGTCGCCTTCACGAATGCAGATTTCCCAACGTTTCGGCAAACTTTTTATTTTCCGTCTTCAGGGTAAATGGATATATGGGCTATCCGTAGGCCCACATATTAACCTGACAATGAGTGGGGTGTCGGAAATGAATGCTTGATTAGGCGGAGGAGGACCGTATTGTTAACCTCTTTTCATGACCAGGGGGATGGATATTTGATGTGTATACTGGAGTGACAGTTGAATTCCCCTTGAAGTTTACGTCGCCATGTTCGATGGACAGCCACGTGTAATACGAGACCTTCCACAATCAGAAGGTGGCTTTGTAATCTGTGTATTTGTGATGGCTTGCTGTAGGCATTGACAGCCTGATATTGCGTGGAACATGGAATTAATGGATACAGCCCCTAGACAAGACATTTCATTGTTTCAGAGCTGTCATGTGTGTACATCACACAAACCGATGATATATTTGTATGTGAAGTTCTTTTATTGCTCAATGAGATTGTTTTGTGGTTCATTTGAATCTAATTTAATGCGCTGGTCATGCAAAGCACTGAATATTCAACGACCATTCAGCGTGCCATATAGTCTATACACGGAGATGTACAATTTGTCCCCAGAAGGGCGATCGGTGTAATATTAGGAAACAGAAGCTGTTAATATACACAGAACTGAATATTCAAGTCTTCTGTGATGTAACGCTGTGTGGTTGGGGTAGCAGATCTCGACGTTTCGAAAGATTTTGTTGCCTTCATCTTCAGAGTCCAGTAGTACCCGAAGACTTTAATCTTCAGCAGCATCGCTGTTAGAACCTCAAATCTCGTACGTATAGGACTGTTGCTGTGTACAGAATATAAGAATTCTAAAAATTATACATCGATAACTCGAAATACAGAAGAAATTGGCTCGTATTTTATGTTAGCCAAACACCATTTCCGACTCCCCGATATCCTAAAGGTCCCGCAGGACCTGTATCCCTAAACTGTTGCGTTTCTCTAAAACCTGAGGCAAGTATTTGAATCTGGTGGTCGACATAGTTCAACATCCTGAAGGAAAACAGACACTGCCCTGACCTGAAGCAGGATGTAATTAACTAATTAAATGGATCAGAGTTTTTCTTGAAAAGCCTATAGCAGACGTCTCTGTTCTGGTATGTGGCGCCGTGTCGCTGGGCAGCTGGTGTCTTGTTAGCCACTGATGCGGTGCTTCATACCGGAAGAACGGAGACCTTAAGTACATTGCTGTGAAAGCCTAGAAACTCGCAAGCTTTTGGTAGTTCAGCCGGTCAAGAATTTCTCCAACATTTATGGAAACCGCTTGTTGGTTACCGATTTCACAGCGGCTTGCCACTGTACTCTTTGACCGCACTCTTTAAATTTTGGTAACAAAGTCGTTAGAGTTTCTTGAAGGACCTCCACGAAGTTCAAAATTTAGTTGGTAATTTCGCTGTATTTACGCGACAGTGTCATTACAGAACGTTTCCGCAATGAATAATATCTGTTCTGTAGTGAAGGAGTCCATCTTCAGAATTAATAGTGCCAAACGATCTCTAGTATTTGAAAACTTCACCGATAGCAAAACAAATTATCCTGCAAAGAAAAAACAAAAACTGCAAACAGTCATTTTGTAAACATCACGCACTCTATAGTGTTACTGTCAGGCAATATATCTTATAGCCTGTGTCCTTTTAATAGGTTGCTGTGCATCATCGTCGTCGTTGTAAAATAAGTTATTTACGTTCAAATGATATGCACATAATACGTGTCTAGCCTTCGGTGCAGCCCAAACGAAATTCTTGACTAAGTAATGTCGATTTTATCATCCTTATTATCGCTGGCAGTGTATCTTGTTAGTTGAACGACATATTATTAAGTACATGGCCTGTATAGTGTAAATAAACGTGTGAAATTTGAGCTTCTCATAACTACGAGTATGAAGCTTATTGTCTTGTGGAAATTAGGCCGAGGTTTCGGGGGAACATGCCTCTGTCTTTAGGGTAGATAGTCGTTGCAGTAGTTTTCCCCGAATTGTCGGTACGTGGGATATATACGTGATAACTTGGCGTCCCAACCCTCAGGAGGGTCATGTGGCCTATTTAAGAGTATTATTCTGGCATTTTAATAGAAAGACTGAGAAAACGACGATGGCCTTACAGTAAAGCCCATTGTTCTGACGGAGAATGGAGCCCAAAACCTTCGGACTACGAAAGAAGTGCTTACCAGTTTGCCGGGACGTTTAGCCTGGTAACTGTGACTTTCTTTTCAGACGGCTGTCTCATGCAACCCACAAAATGACGGCAGGCACACTTGTAGCAGCAACTTAGAATAATATATTGCACTGCTGATAAGAGGACAGCTTACTGTTACGTGCTGTGTGGACAAGGGAATTATATGTATGGCCAAGTTGTAGCACGGCGTATCTTGGGCAAACTGAGAAGTTAACTGGACCGCGACTGAAGGGAAACGCGACGCCCAGAGAGACAGGCCTGAAGACTGTCTCCTCTGTCCAGACATAGTCTTGTAATAACCTGAAATAATGGCGACAGAATTAGTCACTCTGCTGTACTACGGCAAAGGAAATAAACCCAACGTGATAAGTACCTCCACAGCTGCCTCGAAAACCCCCTTCCTGCCCAGTGTGTCACCCTACATCTGCAGTCGTCTAGCCATTTTTTAAACTTAAATGTTCATGTTAATAATCACGTGATAACCTTCGCTGGAGAGAAGAGTGAACCCACGGAAAATTGAAATACCGATGAGTGCTGCTCTGTCCGCCGTCACGCGAAACGGTGTGAGTGAAGTAGTGACTCGAGTTGTCAGATAAAATAATGTGCATGTATAATACAGATTGTTAATATAAATTCTATCAGCGGGCTCCTTTGAAGTGGACACCTGCTATAATGCCCTTGGCGTGATTGGCTGATTCAGAGTTACGCCCTGGTCTTCCGTGGTTACAATACAGCTTGTTTTGTGAGATGTGTCACAGTCGGGGGGTTTTCATGGTTGCCGTTTTTTTTTACGATTAGTTTGGTTTGTGGCCTCACAACCCCTGTTTCCATGATTGCGATATTAAATTAGGAGAGAATTTTAGGTGTTAACAGAGGGGGTGGATGAACATGTGAATGTTATGTGTTCAGTGCTAGTAAAGAGCATACAAATTACGTAAAGTACAATAAAGAGACGTAAAACTGCTCCAAGCGTAACCTGGAAACGGGACATCAGTGTGGGCCAACGCAAGAAGTAAAGCATGTGTCATAAATATACAAGACAGGCAATGTACTATAAATGTAACATTGAGGCGCGTTCGCGTAACCATTGTTGCCATGGAAAAGCAATAATTACTACATATTCTGAGTGTGTTTCTGTAGCCTTAAAGTATCCAGCATGCAAAGCGCATGCGCCTATTGTCATCTGTGGCCTGTCCGCCTCTACCATATTTTTCCACATTATCTCATAAACGGCACGATTTTCGGAAAAAACGTTATTGAATATAAAATGTGTCTTGATTTTCTTTACAACTTTTGTCTGAAACATTTCTCATTCTAAGAAGAAATGAGCGAGATATTACCATAAACGTACATAGGTCTTCATATGAAGTACCCGTTATTCTTGTCAGATTTTAATGAAACTTCAATCTTCTCGACAGATTTTCGAGAAATCCTGAAATGTAAAATTTTATGAAAATCCGTCAAGTGGGAGCCGAGTTGTTCCATGCCGACAGACGCAGACAGACATGACGAAGCTAATTGTCCCTTTTGCGAAAATGCATAAGAAAAGGCCGAAAGGGGAATACTTGAGAGAAATACCTTTCAGTACGTAGTTATAGTAAAGTCGGTGACGGTCTTTACTAGCAACGAAAGTGTTATTCGACCTACTGACCGATTGTGTGAATGGCAGAAACCGGAAATGCCTTGATGAGGCGCAGACATGAATGAGCACGTAAGTCAGAACGCAACTGGCAGCGACCAGCGCTACTTCACTATCAACGTACGAGTACACTTGAACGCTGCAGATGCCGCAATTTCTCTTTACGAATTTAATTCGTTCTTCGAAAATATCTTGTAAAACGAAAACCAGTCTTACATCACTTCTCATGTTATAAAATTTGTTTCTAGAGGTGAAAAATTTGTCCACAAACATACAAATTTCACATTAATTCAACACAGAACTGTACCTAAGTATATAAGAAACACTAGTGGTCAATTATTACATTTAAATGGCGCTCTTAATAATTAGTCTGTGCATAAACAACAGTTTTTTTTTCAAGGGCTCGACAGCCCCTTGGGGGCCTAGGCCGCCTCATTTTTCGAGGCTTCACGATCACACTTTTTAGACACACCACAGTCGGTAGGACTCCTCTGGACGAGTGACCAGCCCGACGCAGAGACCTCTACCTGACAACACACAACACTCACAAGAGACAGACATCCATGCCGTAGGCGGGATTTTTTTTTTTTTGCCTGTCCGGGGTTTTTTCCCTTAGATCCATTTTTGTACTTTTTAAATCCTTTCGTCCTTCATGTCACTTTACGTTCCATATTACCGTCCTTACAACAAACACAACACAAACATCCATGCCCCCGGTGGGATTCGAACCCACAATCCTAGTAAGCGAGCGGCCGAAGACCCACGCCTTAGACCGCACGGCCACTGGGATCGGCGTTTTATAAGATTATTAACCTTAATTCAATTAAATATTTATCATCGTCATCATGAACGTAAATAGATGTAGGACATCTGGGTCCTGTCCTGTGAGAACTTAATCTTGAAGATGCTGTTGATCGCTCCATCTCGTTTTTGGTCGATTTATGTCGCGTTTGCCTTTTGGTGTGTATTCCAGCGCCATCCTGGGTATTGGTGAGTGATTAAATAGTTATAAATGAAATTATTATAAAGAAATTTCATTTATAACTATTTAATCACTCACCAAAATTATAATAATTATAATGCGAACGTAACAAATACACACTATTCAAAAGAGACTGACGATGACGCATCGAAAAACGTCTAAACATGTTTGTCGTTAATACAGTGACACTGATGGTGTGAGGGCTGTTGGCACTGATAAACGGAAGGTAATTAATAAAGTCTCACGGTATGAAGAGAATGGAATTGGTCGTTTCCTGACTGAAATTTGTATCTTACACAATGAGTAAAAGTTTAAAATGTGGAGGGAAAAAATACCTTAACCTCAGAACAGCAATGGGGTAAAATACACGTACTTATTAAGGAATATCTGACAGGATGTGTTATTTTCACGCTTGTTTCTCTAACAACGCTACTGAAATTGCAGTTGGTGACTGATCAGTGTGTGGTAGCAACATAAATACTTGTTGACAGTGCAAACAGTGATAAAGGGAGATAGGTTTATGTACTGCATGCAAAATGTCGACAGTTTCACTCTACTTACACAGTACAGTCAACGCACATAACAGTTGTTACATGGATTCAACTAGATACGCCCACCCTCTGCCACAATGCATGAATGTTTCATCGCAGGCTAACTACATGGATGCAGCCATCGAGTTTCTGATAGCTTTAAGATACTTGCGTGAATACTAATAGGTATAAGCAATGAGTCAAAAGGAATTGTTGATAGCATACAATAAACCTATATGAACACTCATCGGAGCAAGCATTGTTCGCTTAAATCCAGATAAAACCCATTGTTGGCATGCAATAAATTCTTACGAGTAGTCATCGGAACAAGTGTTGTTAGCGTGGGTGCAGATAGAAACCATTTTAACATGCAAGACACTCGTATGAATTCAAATCAGAAAAAGTGACGTTAGCGTGGGTACAAATTGAAACCATTTTTAACATGCAAGGCACTCGTATGAATTCACATCAGAAAAAGTGACGTTAGCGTGGGTACAAATAGAAACCATTTTTAACATGCAAGACACTCTTATGAATTCACATCAGAAAAAGTGACGTTAGCGTGGGTACAAATGGAAACCATTTTTAACACGCAAGACACTGGTGTGAATTCACAGCCGAGCAAGTGACGTTAGTGTGGGTACAAATAGAAACCATTTTTAACACGCAAGACACTGGTGTGAATTCACAGCCGAGCAAGTGACGTTAGCGTGGGTACAAATAGAAACCATTTTTAACACGCAAGACACTGGTGTGAATTCACAGCCGAGCAAGTGACGTTAGCGTGGGTACAAATAGAAACCATTTTTAACACGCATGAATATTCATCGGAGTGTGCACTGTTTTCTTGGATGCAGAAGTCAGTTCTCTGATATGCAAGAACCTTCTATGAACAAGCAAGCAGCTGTCATAGGGCCTGTAGGTTCAAACAGCAACTCCGTGCCAATTTGCACGACACATTTGTTACGTAGTATAAATAAAATAATGTGCAACAACCTTTAGGCACATGGAATGTGTAGACGGATGAACACGACGTCCCCACAATGCTTTCACTTGATTGTGTACAAATATTGAATGAAATTTGTTTCTTTATGTATGGAACAAAAGTTGTTGCACTAAACACTTTACTGGTGACGGTATTGATTCAGGCGCAGAGTTGTGGTGTCACGTCTAAAAGCTCATAGAAATTACTGAACGCGGAGAAGTTTTGACTGCACCAGAAGTTTAAACCGTTAAAATTGTGAAATTTGTTATTGTCGTTAACAGCTAACTTGAAGTTTGTGAACTCATATTTAAGCTACTAAATCTGTCTTGAGAGACAGAACATTCATTTTATTTTAGAGTTCATTATGCTTTGAAACAAACAGCTAAAGAAAGTATTCTCACACAAGAGGGAGATAAAGAAAGAGTATAATAAGTAAAGTTACGTAACAAGAGTCGTCTAGAGTTGCACTCTGCCGGGAACGTGTTAACAGTGTTCAAATGAAAGGATGTAGTATTTAAAGGTAAAGGTAAAGTTATCCCTGTCCACGCCTCGAAGGAATATAGGGGGAGTAGTGGTATAGCTCCACTCATTCTTAACCTTGGCACCAGATACAGTGATACCTCTGCTAACGAAGATAATTCGTTCCGGAATCACATTCGTTAGCCGAAACGTGAGCAACTTTCTGCTTCCCTTGGGTTTGTCGCTTACTTTTTTTGGTTGGTGGGTCTCCCCTATGTGATGTGGTCAGCTCATCTCTTTGTCACACACATACAGACGGAAAAGATAAGCTCCTGGAATGGCCCGACCGTTCATGTTTGCTGCTTTATGTTAGCGCGAGCATCCACTAAAACATTCGTTAGCCGAATCCATATTCGTTAGCCGAGTCCGAAAAACAGCGAAAAAAATCTTCGTTAGCCGAAAAATTCGTTAGCAGGGTCACTCGTTAGCCGAGGTATCACTGTATTGGTGAGAGTTCATCTACGCAAGATGTGACCAATCCAGTTAGCCTTTCTTCTTTTTATTGTATGTAGGATATTTCCCTCCTCCTTGACTGTGTGTAATGAAGAAGTGTTACACAGATTGTACTTGTCTTTAGATTTAAAGAAAGTTTTGACACCGGCATAAACGGTATTTCACTATTGCACATGTATAATTGGACAGGTAATGTCATTCGAAGTAACTGGACAGATGTACGAGGAGATTAACTGGGTTTATGTGAAGGGCGACTTGTGTTACGATTGTGCTGAAATTAAGAACCGATTAAATTGCAGAATCTTCTTCTCAAAACACGCAAATAAATAAAATATCCTAAACTATAATAGTACATGAGATCTGCGTTCTTCTGGGATATTACGCAGCGTAGAGTGGTAATTCTTTACCGACGTTTCGGGACAACCTATCGGTCCCATCTTCAAGGGTCAAGAAGCCCAAGAAGAAAGGCTTTCTTCTTGGACTCTCTTCTTTTCTTTGGAGATGTAACCGATAAGTTGTCCCGAAACGTCGGTACAGAATTACCACTCAACGCTGCGTAATATCGCAGAAGAGTGTATATCTCGTCTACCTCGCGGCGGAAGCCTAAACGCACGTATAGGTGTACACTTTAATCTCCTTTAAGGCGTGGAAATTTGAAAGGAACGGGATGTTTTCTGCTTCATAATACAAGTTTCGCGTACGCAGAGCTGACCCGAGACATGTGGGCGCCCCAGGCGGGCTAATAATTTGGCGCCCCTTCATACCGATATTCTTTAAACTGTTTCGGCGTAGGACAGGGCTGGCGAATCATTATTAAGACGCGTGCGCAAATTGCGGATAGTTTTCAGATAAATTATTTCGCGTGTCGAAACCTGAGTTTACTAGCACCACATTTCCGATTATGCCATTGACGTCTTAGTGCCCCGTGTAGGTTTAGCGCCCCGGGCAGCTGCCCGGCTGGCCCGCCCCTTACTCCGCCCCTGCACTTAACGCAAAGAATTGAATTTGACTTCTTAACGGCCATTGCTTAACTAACGCACGCGTGCTTTAACGTTTAATCCTTTTGTTTGGCCCGACCATATGCACGACGCCGGGTTGGTCGTACCGTGTGTAGGGGATTCAAGAGATAAGGACATAAGGAAGCAGTGGTACAGTCGTGCGAGGGAGCAGACGAGAGCAGGAAGCTGAGGTGTAGAGCGCAGCACTGTGTGATCAGTTTGGGAGGGTCACTGCCCCTTGCTGCCAGCCTGTTGCAAGCACTCACTATGGCCGTCAATAACTGCACTACAGTTCACCCAGACGTGTCACACGCTGGTAAAATAAAGACAAAGTTATCCCAGTGTCAAAACACCGTGTTATAAAACCGAGGAAGGTGGCACTATCGGTAACGGTTCTGATTTGTGTCTAGGAGGCGCCCGGTTCGAACCTAAGCCGGCACGCCTACTATCCTGAGGTTTAACGTAGTTTTTTGCGGTACCTCGAGGCAAATGGCGGAACACTAGCTCAAATTGGAATACATTCGATTCCTTATATGTCTTTCAGGAGTCATTTTACCATTCGACTCTGTATAGACTCACTGACTGCGCCACTGAACAAATATGAGTCAATAAATCATGTTATAGAGACGTAGAGAGGATGTGAAGGTAACGCTTCACGTATTTAAGATAAAACACCAACAAATGCACAACTTATAAGGTGCAGATTAGCTCCTGATATCATGATATTACCCTACGCGTTTCAGCTCTTCGTGAGCCATCATCAGGGGTCTTTTACTCTTATAAAAGGTGCTTTACAAATGCTGCATCTGTTGATGACACTTTTTTAAAAATTATGCACTATCTGGAGCATAAAACACTTGTTCATAAATTAAAAACACACGAGTCATAAAACACAGTTAAAATGATGGTTTGTTAAAAATAGCTTGTTAAAAACACTGTTCACTGCGTCTATTATATAAAAGATGTTCGCACTTCTAAAGGTTACAGGAGATCACACACTGCACCGTGCTGGTTGCGATGGACTTTGATGTAGCACGGCGATAGACATTCGTGCTGTATGTAGTGTTGTCGTTTTGTTTACTTCACGTTGTAGTGTGTTCTTCCTGATGGTGTGGTATATATAAATTGATAGGAAGAAGAAGTGGTTCTGGTGCTAGTATGGTATGGGGTTGTAACACAGTTCACTCTCACCGGGTATACTTCAAGACACAACCCCATACCATACTAGCACCAGAACCACTTCTTCTTCCTATCAATTTATATATACCACACCATCAGGAAGAACACACTACAACGTGAAGTAAACAAAACGACAACACTACATACAGCACGAATGTCTATCGCCGTGCTACATCAAAGTCCATCGCAACCAGCACGGTGCAGTGTGTGATCTCCTGTAACCTTTAGAAGTGCGAACATCTTTTATATAATAGACGCAGTGAAAAGTGTTTTTAACAAGCTATTTTTAATAAACCATAATTTTAACTGTGTTTTATGACTCGTGTGTTTTTAACTTATGAACAAGTGTTTTATGCTCCAGATAGTGCATAATTTTTAAAAAAGTGTCATCAACAGATGAAGCATTTGTAAAGCACCTTTTATAAGAGTAAAAGACCCCTGATGATGGCTCACGAAGAGCTAAAACGCGTAGGGTAATATCATGATATAAGGAGCTAATCTGCACCTTATAAGTTGTGCATTTGTTGGTGTTTTATCTTAAATAATAAAAATGCACGGTGAATTAAGATTAAAGATTGCTTCACGTATTATTGAGCTCGGAATCAAGACGTCTAAGAGCAGAACATAATGCGCCATAGTTTACAAGGAACCTGTTCAAAAAGCGTTCTATTTTTAATTCTTATTTCTTAACGTACTGAACTACATTTAAAATTACGTTCCGTCTCCCTAAAAGGGCCGATTCAAGTGACCGCGCGGTCTAAGTGGTGGGTCGGCGGCTGCTGACTGGCTGGGATTGCGGGTTCGAATCCTGCCGGGGGCGTGGATGCCTGTCTATTGTGAGTGTTGTTTGTTGTCAGGTAGAGGTCTCTGCGTGGGGCTGGTCCCGCGTACAGAGGAGTCCTGCCGAGTGTGATCGTGAAGCCTCGACAATGAGGAGGCCCTGGCCCATTAGGGGCTGTTGCGCCATAAAAAAAATCTCCCTAGAAGTATTTTAATTAATGTTGCAGTTCCATGTTTTGAACCACAACTTCTCACATTTGTTAGTTTATCTCAAACCTGCAAGACTGTGCTTTGAGTTCAATTCGTACGGTTCGTTCATTTAATTGTGATTCACCTCTTTACCGAAGTATCGTGTAAGACTGTTCTTACGGCAGTGAATAAAACCGAGCCGCCTCAAGACGTACGGCGTTCCGATTCTGATGCGTTAACTTTTTGTCGCATTCTTAATGTGCAGTCCTCTTGGCTAATGATTTGAATTTTATACTATCAGCTCACATTGCCATAGAAGCCTGTAGAAATAATGACAGCCACGACTTTAACTAAAGGTCAATTAAAGTCGTAGCCTTTGACCGTTCTGTATTAATTATCTCTTATACTGAAGATTAATTTGTTACCGATTTACCCGTTCTTCTTCCTGTCTGTTATGCTGAAGGCCGTTTTGGCACCGATCTACGCGTTCTTCCTGTCTCTTATGTTGAAGGCCGTTATGTCACCGATTTACCCGTCCTTCTTCCTGTCTGTTATGCTCAAGGCCGTTATGTCACCGATTTACCCGTCCTTCTTCCTGTCTGTTATGCTGAAGGCCGTTATGTCATCGATTTACCCGTCCTTCTTCCTGTCTGTTATGCTGAAGGCCGTTATGTCACCGATTTATCCGTCCTTCTTCCTGTCTGTTATGCTTAAGGCCGTTATGTCACCGATTTACCCGTCCTTCTTCCTGTCTGTTATGCTGAAGGCCGTTATGTCACGGATTTACCTGTTCGTTTTCCTATCTCTCATGCTGCAGGCTATTTTGTCACCGATTTATCTGTCCTTTTTCCTATCTCTCATGCTGAAGGCTATTTTGTCACCGATTTATCTGTCCTTTTTCCTATCTCTCATGCTGAAGGCTATTTTGTCACCGATATACCGATATGTCTCTCTTATGCTGAAGGCCGTTATGTCACCGATTTCCAAGTCCGAGGAGCACATTGGACGCAGCATTAAAATGAATCTTCTGGAAACAGGTTATGAGAATGTCAGAGACATGGAAGTGACTCAGTGTCGAGTCGATTGGCCGAATTTGGTATCAGCGGTGTTTTTAAAGTTCAGTTTAAATAGTTGGGAATTGAAGTAAATTGCATAAAGATGAAATTTGTGGTTTTCTTTTGTTCTTGGTGCTGTTAACAACAATGCGAATCGCTTGACACGCAGCCTGCCAAACGGAATATAGAGTATTGTGTGCAAGTAAGTGCGGAATCGATCTAAGTTTTTACACAAGTGTCCTGAACCTTTCGAAAGAATCGATTACTCACATTTAGGATGCGAGACTTGTGCTTATCAGAGTGTTTTTGATGAAGATTTAAGTCCTCTGGGATGTTGCGCCTTACAGATTGGTATAGTTAACGTTTCGGAGAGTTTCTGCCTCCATCTTCAGGGTAATACAAGAATAGTGTGACTTCTTGGATTGCCCTGAAGACAGAGGCAGCACTTTCTCCGGAGAGTCGGTAACTAGATAAAATCTGCTCGACGTAGTAGCCCAGTAGACTTGAATTTTATTTACGATGGATAGAATTTTACATTCTTGTATAAGAATTAATTTTCGTTGTCAGCAGCACCGACTTAACGCAGCTCTCCGCGTCTCGCGTCAGCGCGCTACTCTGTCAGCAAACAGAAAAAAAAATCCGCGGTGTAAGAAGAAAGTCAAACTCCTGGAACGTCAGGAACTGTGGCTGTTGAGTAATAATCTGTGGACGCCGTGTAGATGACGTCACTCTCCACTTTTTAACCTCCCATTAAGTAATATCCAGTCAGTTTTTATAGATAGTTTGTTATAGCTGATTTACCTTATATAATACTCTTGCTTTGTAAGTCGCACACCGGTTTCCATGGTTACGACAGAGCATCGTTTCTGAGTGACGTCACAGCCTGTTAAGGTTAGGAGTATCGATAAGCCATCGATATACAGGTAATTCAAAAATAATGTAACGGTGCTACATGTTTATGATGAAGTAGGCTAACCAGTGAGCCTACAGTAACGTGATATATATCATTTGTTAATTACAAAAAAAGTTGGGTTTTTCGAAAACATTTGTACATATCACGTGATCATATATCGCCCATCTTTAATTAACAAAACAGTTTATTCATTTGTTGTCCAGTTTTTTTTTTCATAATGTAATTTGCGTAATTAAGCTTCGTTGAAATATTAAATAATGATAATAAGTTGGAAGCCGTTGTTTCAATTGATAACTGGTGTTCTGTATTGATAATAAACATAGATCCATATCCTTTTGTTCCAGTTAATCGGATTTTGCAGTGAATGTCCTAATTGTTTAAAAATTCCTGCTTTGTGTCAGTGCGTCATTTCTACAAAGAATTTAAAATATTTCAAAGGTGTTGATAAATAATCGCAATATATATATAAACGCTTGGTCTGTGAGTCACGCTAGATCTGTGAGTCACGCCCGTCTTATTTTTATAGTTGTTGGTGCGCCAGATGGCGAAGATTCACGACGCGAATATTCTGGCAAATTGTAGTGAGTTGTGAAGCAGTCTAGAAGTACCTATGATTCTGTCGGCATTGCAGCGTTGTACTTCGTCGATAAACTCCGTCAAGCTGTCTCTTGAGAACTTTTCACATTCATGGCGCGAATAGTCAGTGATATTGTAGTTCAGTAGTATTCCTGAAGGGCTATAACATGCACTGACGGACGAATTTACGGGTTTTCTGTGGAAATAATGGCTACAGACGGGATTTTTCAGAATTTGTTGTTGAAATTCCAACCCGCTTTTACTTAATGTACGCAAACATGAACACGTTATTTCTATGCTTAAGTGCGTCTAATTAATCATTATAAATGTGGAAGTAAGGTTGTCACGGTGCACGCCATGAAGGTACACGGTGGAGGGGGGGTGATACAGGTATAGCTCCACCCATTCGTAACCTTGACACTAGATGCGGACGAGTGGTCAGCTAACACCCCCTTCCTCCCGGATCGTCCAGCATGTAGCCTAGTCATAATACCTGCTACCCCCGCTGTACTAATTATTTTCACTTGTAAATTACAGGGAACATTTTTATCGGTGTAAAGGATACTTAACGGTGGACTAGTGGTTAGCGTGCTCGCCACTGGACCCAAGGTTCGCGGGTTCGATCCCGACCGAGGTCGATGGATTTTTAAGGGTGATAAAAATCCGGAGCCCCACTTCCTTCGGAGGGGAAGTAAAGCCGTCGGTCACATGTCGTAGATTTACGGCATGTAAAAGAACCTTACGGGCATGAATAGAAATGTTTCGTAAGCAAAATTCAACCCCAATTTCTCACCCAAGTCTCCTGACTGTCTGCCAGATGGCTCTGGCGGTCACATCAGGGTCGATAGAACAGTAGCGCGGCCAGTTGGCCAGTCACCAACTGCCACGAATGCGCACGACCCAGTAACCTCGGAAAGAGGAGGCCTGAGCCCATATAGGGCTGTCGAGCCATGGTTATTATTATTATATATATATATATATAAAGTATACTTAGAGGATCGCATCTCCCCCTCCTCCACCATTTCTATCAACCATTCTACAGAAACAAATCTGTTTTAAGCGCGTGGTTTTGCCTTACGCTACGTTTCTTTTTTTGCGTGGAGAAGGGCCCCGCAGCAGATGCTACGGACGCACCGCAGACTTAAGGCTTCTTGTGCAACCCCTGTGATGAAGATGAGCAGTTTTTTTTACCAAGTTTTACAAGTAATGGAGCACCAGTGGAATGAAATTGACAGGGGAAAACCGACAACTCGGAGAAAAACCTGTCCCAGTGCCACTTTGTCCACCACAAATCTCACATGGACTGACCCGGGATCGAACCCGGGCCTCCGCGGTGAGAGGCCGGCGACTAACCGCCTGAGCCATGGCACGGCCTTATGTTAGGTTTATATAGTGCAAAATTCATGCGGGCCATCTGAAGAGGCTTTATAATGCAATAAAGTTTAATACATTTGTCTGTACAGTAGTAACCAAACACTTGCGGATATACTCGTAAGTACAGCCACCTCCCAAAATGTCGTGTTCGGCTATATATTTGCAACATAATCTTGATACAATGCCATATAATCGTGGAATTGGTGAGAGTTGTTACATGAAGGTAGAGGTAAAAACAAAAAAAGAGGCAAATTTGACCCCGTTCGCGCCATAAAGGCATATAGGGGAGTATAGCTCCACTCATTCTTAACCTCGGCACTAGATGGAGGTGAGTGGTTAACCTCATTCCCCGCCCTCTTTTCCTGGTGAAATCTTGGTAGTCATTGAGTAGGAGGCTAGATGAGCCTCTAGAGCCTGTATGGACGTTTTGGAGAATAGGAGAATCTGTTGTTGCTCCTGCCTGAAATGGAAACCTGTGTCATCGAAACTGCAGCCTGGTCACTACACTGACTGCGCCATCCCGGCTCTGTCGTTACGTAGAACTAACGAAAAGTAAGGAAGATGTATCACGCCTCACGTGTTTAAAACCCCTGAACCGGTCGCTGTCTTCAGGCTAGTGCAGTGGCTATCCATACTAGCAGCAACATCAACACCACAACGCCACCCTTAAAAGCTAGTTTTTTTTCCCCCAATGGCTCGACAGCCCCTTGGGGGCCTAGGCCTCCTCATTTTTCGAGGCTTCACGATCACACTTTTTAGACACACCACACTCGGTAGGACTCCTCTGGACGAGGGACCAGCTCGTCGCAGAGACCTCTACCTGACAACACACAACACTCACAAGAGACAGACATCCATGCCCTAGGCGAGATTCGAACCCACAATCCCAGTAAGCGAGCGGCCGTAGACCCACGCCTTAGACCGCGCGGCCACTGGGATCGGCAAACTAGTATTAGCATGTTATAAATACCGCTTGATAACTTCAGACAGCCCTGAGCTCCCGTAACCATTAAACCACGATATTTTGCTCAAATAGGCGTATGATATCAGCTGTCGTGCGTCCGTCTCCCTGTCCGTGTGCTCCATTTCAACTTGTGACCGAATTGACCAGTTTTCATCAACATTTATATAAAAGCTATGACATTGCAGGTCACTACAAACGAGCATTTGTGTGGCGCCACAAGCCATGCAGTAGCGCGACAAAAATATCTCCTGTCCGCCAGCAAAATGCGCCATAGCTGTGAATTATGGTGCCACATCCACGAGCACATTTCATGCGCCAGTCAGCGTGTGAGTTGTCTGTTGCGTGTGCTGAGAGGGTCAGTGCTACATAATGAATCACAACTTTGACAATGATCAGTTCAGAATTTGTAGGCAGAAAACAAACTACCACAAGTAAAACACACGGCTAATTTGTATTGTCTTGTATGTATGTATGTATGTATGTATTATGTATGTAGTATGTAGTATGTATGTATGTATGTATGTATGTATGTATGTATGTATGTATGTATGTTGTATTGTATGTATGTTATGTATGTGTATGTATTGTATGTATGTATGTATGTGTGTATATGTATGTATGTATGTGTGTATATGTATGTATGTATGTGTGTATATGTATGTATGTATGTGTGTATGTATGTATGTATATGTGTAAATGTATGTATATGTAATGCATGTATGTATGTATATGAATGTATGTGTATGTATATGTATGTATATGTAATGTATGTGTGTATATGTATGTATGTATGTGTATGTATGTATGTATGTATGTATGCATGTGCATATGTATGTATATGTATGTATGTACTATCTGTGTAGTCTATGTGGTTGTAAAGGCGTGTCTGTATCGATGGCTATATGCGCCTATTAAAAATCCGATAAAGCGTCCAAAAACATTGTAATAAACACAGAAACGTCAAGACTTAAAAGTGGGATGAAACTGCTGTGTTGTGCACCAGCACACATGAGTCGCGTGTAAAAGGCGATACATTTGTAACTAACTACGGTACATTGATTTATAAATTTTCTTACGACATGAAGTGTCGATTAAGCTTTAAATAAGAACTGCAATTCCCTCTGTTGGTACAAATATAAAATGAGCTTTATTTCTGCTTCATGGCATGAGTTCATTATCGCAACAGATTTAACGTAAAATGGAAACAGACATAGTCAGCTGTAATTAAAAACACAGAGTGTGATTAACCATTATCTGAATTCACGGAGCAGTCATGTGCATCGACGGATTTATCGATCCTGAATTACGTAGTAAATGAAGGGTCGTGTGAAAAAGAAACAGAACTGCTATAAGAACGTGACGACTGTGAAAGAACTCAGTGACGGAATTTTTTAAATAGATAACAGGCTGCAAAAAGAAAGAGAGACTTGTGTATACACTGCGCTACGGGAGAGTGTGAAACAAATGAGATCACAAGAAGGCAGTTCTGTGTATGCTCTGCAGCACGGGAATGTGTGAAGCAGAAATGAGATCGCAACAAGAAACAGAGGACTGTGTATACACCGCGGTACGGGAGAGTGTGAAGCAGAAATGAGATCGCAACAAGAAACAGAGGACTGTGTATACACCGCGGTACGGGAGAGTGTGAAGCAGAAATGAGATCGCAACAAGAAAGTGTTGTGTATACAGTGCGGTACGGGAGAGTGTGAAGCAGAAATGAGATCGCAACAAGAAACAGGGGACTGTGTATACACCGCGGTACGTGAGAGTGTGAAGCAGAAATGAGATCGCAACAAGAAACAGGGGACTGTGTATACACCGCGGTACGGGAGAGTGTGAAGCAGAAATGAGATCGCAACAAGAAACAGAGGACTGTGTATACACCGCGGTACGGGAGAGTCTGAAGCAGAAATGAGATCGCAACAAGAAACAGGGGACTGTGTATACACCGCGGTACGGGAGAGTGTGAAGCAGAAATGAGATCGCAACAAGAAAGTGTTGTGTATACAGTGCGGTACGGGAGAGTGTGAAGCAGAAATGAGATCGCAACAAGAAACAGGGGACTGTGTATACACCGCGGTACGTGAGAGTGTGAAGCAGAAATGAGATCGCAACAAGAAACAGGGGACTGTGTATACACCGCGGTACGGGAGAGTGTGAAGCAGAAATGAGATCGCAACAAGAAAGTGTTGTGTATACAGTGCGGTACGGGAGAGTGTGAAGCAGAAATGAGATCACAACAAGAAACAGGGGACTGTGTATACACCGCGGTACGTGAGAGTGTGAAGCAGAAATGAGATCGCAACAAGAAACAGGGGACTGTGTATTCACCGCGGTACGGGAGAGTGTGAAGCAGAAATGAGATCGCAACAAGAAACAGAGGACTGTGTATACACCGCGGTACGGGACAGTGTGAAGCAGAAATGAGATCGCAACAAGAAAGTGTTGTGTATACAGTGCGGTACGGGAGAGTGTGAAGCAGAAATGAGATCGCAACAAGAAACAGAGGACTGTGTATACACCGCGGTACGGGAGAGTGTGAAGCAGAAATGAGATCGCAACAAGAAACAGGGGACTGTGCATTCACCGCGGTACGGGAGAGTGTGAAGCAGAAATGAGATCGCAACAAGAAAGACATGTCCATGTCTACACCGCGATATGGGAAAGTGTGAAGCAGAAATGAGATCACAAGAAAGACAGGCCCGTGTAAACAGTGCGGTACGAAAGAGCGTAAAGCAGAAATGTGATCGCAACAAGAAAGAGAGGCCTGTGTTCACACCGCGATATGGGAGAGTGTGAAGTAGATCAGACTACAACAATATGAGACTCTACATTGTAAAACTTAACAGACAGTGTAGCCGTGAAGTGAGCTTACCTGTGTTTTATAGGCCGGCCTGACTCTTCATTGTGAACTTAACAGACAGTGTAGCCGTGAAGTGAGCTTACCCTGTGTGTTATAGGCCGGCCTGACTCTTCATTGTGAACTTAACAGACAGTGCAGCCGTGAAGTGAGCTTACCCTGTGTGTTATAGGCCGGCCTGACTCTTCATTGTGAACTTAACAGACAGTGCAGCCGTGAAGTGAGCTTACCTGTGTTTTATAGGCCGGCCTGACTCTTCATTGTGAACTTAACAGACAGTGTAGCCGTGAAGTGAGCTTACCCTGTGTGTTATAGGCCGGCCTGACTCTTCATTGTGAACTTAACAGACAGTGCAGCCGTGAAGTGAGCTTACCCTGTGTGTTATAGGCCGGCCTGACTCTTCATTGTGAACTTAACAGACAGTGCAGCCGTGAAGTGAGCTTACCTGTGTTTTATAGGCCGGCCTGACTCTTCATTGTGAACTTAACAGACAGTGTAGCCGTGAAGTGAGCTTACCCTGTGTGTTATAGGCCGGCCTGACTCTTCATTGTGAACTTAACAGACAGTGCAGCCGTGAAGTGAGCTTACCTGTGTTTTATAGGCCGGCCTGACTCTTCATTGTGAACTTAACAGACAGTGTAGCCGTGAAGTGAGCTTACCCTGTGTGTTATAGGCCGGCCTGACTCTTCATTGTGAACTTAACAGACAGTGCAGCCGTGAAGTGAGCTTACCCTGTGTGTTATAGGCCGGCCTGACTCTTCATTGTGAACTTAACAGACAGTGTAGCCGTGAAGTGAGCTTACCTGTGTTTTATAGGCCGGCCTGACTCTTCATTGTGAACTTAACAGACAGTGTAGCCGTGAAGTGAGCTTACCTGTGTTTTATAGGCCGGCCTGACTCTTCATTGTGAACTTAACAGACAGTGTAGCCGTGAAGTGAGCTTACCTGTGTTTTATAGGCCGGCCTGACTCTTCATTGTGAACTTAACAGACAGTGCAGCCGTGAAGTGAGCTTACCCTGTGTGTTATAGGCCGGCCTGACTCTTCATTGTGAACTTAACAGACAGTGTAGCCGTGAAGTGAGCTTACCTGTGTTTTATAGGCCGGCCTGACTCTTCATTGTGAACTTAACAGACAGTGTAGCCGTGAAGTGAGCTTACCTGTGTTTTATAGGCCGGCCTGACTCTTCATTGTGAACTTAACAGACAGTGTAGCCGTGAAGTGAGCTTACCTGTGTTTTATAGGCCGGCCTGACTCTTCATTGTGAACTTAACAGACAGTGTAGCCGTGAAGTGAGCTTACCTGTGTTTTATAGGCCGGCCTGACTCTTCATTGTGAACTTAACAGACAGTGTAGCCGTGAAGTGAGCTTACCTGTGTTTTATAGGCCGGCCTGACTCTTCATTGTGAACTTAACAGACAGTGTAGCCGTGAAGTGAGCTTACCTGTGTTTTATAGGCCGGCCTGACTCTTCATTGTGAACTTAACAGACAGTGTAGCCGTGAAGTGAGCTTACCTGTGTTTTATAGGCCGGCCTGACTCTTCATTGTGAACTTAACAGACAGCGTAGCCGTGAAGTGAGCTTACCTGTGTTTTATAGGCCGGCCTGACTCTTCATTGTGAACTTAACAGACAGTGTAGCCGTGAAGTGAGCTTACCTGTGTTTTATAGGCCGGCCTGACTCTTCATTGTGAACTTAACAGACAGTGTAGCCGTGAAGTGAGCTTACCTGTGTGTTATAGGCCGGCCGGCCTGACTCGACGGAAGGAGCGCCCGCCTTTTCCGCCTCAGTGCGTTTTTGCAGAAAACATACTATAACAAAATATAAGGCACGATTAAGTGAAGACCAGACGAATTCGGGGAATGGTTGCAACCATTTTGTTCAGAATGCTTTCCCTCTTTTGCTTGTGTAAGAAATTAACGTTTTAAATATTTATATTTTTCTGGATTCTGACACGGTGTAAGAAACCAGTAGACTGTCATTTAAGCAGCCCCTACCGTGATAGCCTGAAAACTCACATCAACGTATTATTTTAGGTGTTGTTTTAAAACTTGGTGCCTCATTCAACTTTTGAAGGAAGATCTTCAAGTCATAGAATTAGTTTTAAATTTTGCACCTGCACGCGGATAAAGGCGACATCTAATCAAACGCTGTAAACTAGTGGAACTAAAAATGCCATATTCTCGAACACGCAGCAGACTTCTTCTTTTGCTTATACAATATATATATATATATATATATATATAATTTTAGTGTACAGTTAACGGTGTTGCGGGATGTTATGCCGTGTGGATACATTACAACGTTACGCAGGAAGGTATATACCACACTACACGGCGTCACAAACCGTGATATGAATGTTTATGGCCGTGAAATTTTATGACAGCGTAATCGGTATAGCGACTCGCTACGGGCTGGACGGTCCGGGAATCGAGACAAGATTTTCCGCACCCGTCTAGACCGGCCCTGGGGCCCACGCAGCCTTCTGTACGATGGGTAACGGGTCTTTCCTGGGGGTAAAGCGGCCGAAGCGTGGTGCTGACCACCCATCTTCAGGTGATGGGTTGCGAACGGGTAGGAGCCATTCTTTCTTCTGCCCTCTGTGCCTGCATAGGCATGTCATGGAGTGACGTTTATCAACGTAATTACTCGTGCATAAAACTGCTGTTTATCTGACGAAGCGGGCTTCATTCAGTACGAAATGTGGCTTGAAATTACGAATACATTAAGCAAGATGGCTTAACTTTTATTCCGGAAGTTCCTGTTTCGAATACCGTCTGTGACACCAACTATGCTGAAAAACAGTTCTGTTTTCCCCTCGGTCTTTCTTGGCAAATGCTGGAATAGGCCTTAAATCAATCCGCGGGTTTCATCAGAGAGCAAAGTGCTGAGGAAGCTATTTGGGTAAGAGGACTGTGGAGGAAGTTGCGTAATGAGGATATTCGCGACTTGTACGCTTCACAAATACTTTTACGGTGAACTGTTGAAGGAGGATGATATGGTCGGGACATGTGGCACAGGTATCGGAGAACAGAAATGCATACAGAATTTTGGTGGGGAAAATTGAAGAAGAGACCACTTCGAAGACCTAGACGTAGATATTGATGATAAAATTAAGATGGATCTTAAAGCAGTACGGTGGGATGGCGTGGGCTGGATTCAGCTGGCTGAGGATAGAGACAAGTGTCGGACGATTGTGAACGGAGTAATGAGCCTTAAATTTACATAAAATCCAGGGAATTGCTTGGCTATGTTACGAATATTTAGTCATGATGCATGAGTTTGTTCCACATCAGATGCACGGCGTCACTAACGCATGAAATCCTGTAACTTACAATATGAAATCCCTCAGTTTGTTAGTTTCCTTTCTGTCTGTCGAATCCTCTCTATGGTCTGGGTGCTAGGAATCCATATGAGATTTTTACTCAATAAAGCAATCCCTATCATCCGGGAGAGATGCAAAAATGTTGCAGGGGAATCTTTTTTATTTTCCTCCCCATTCAGACCGGCTCTGATGCCCAACCAACCCCCAGTGTAATGGGTGCCAGGAAGTCTTTACCCAGAGCTTGTAGTTAACCACTCATATCCAACTGCTGCCGCGGTTAAGTAGGCGCGGAAGCTCGTAAGGATTTGCGAGCGTATATTATGTAGAAATGCTTCATTGAAAGTTGTTACGAATGGTCTGAAGACATTACGACAACCCAGCTTCGTTATCAGCATTTGCCAGTAAAGTTATAGTAGTACGCATCGTATGGAAAACAAAATCGAAGGAAAATTACTGAATAATTATGTTTTATGGAGCCGGAATAACGTAGTAGGTACAGTGACTAGGTTAGGGGCTGGACGATCTGGGGTTCGAATACCGGCAGGGGAAGAGATTTCTCTGTAATCCCAAACGTCCAGACCAGTTCCGGGGGCCACCCAGCCTCTTATCCAATGAGCATCGGGCATTCTTTCCCCGGTGGTAAAGCGGCCGGAATGTAAAGTTGACCACTCACATCCATAGTGTCGAGGTTGAGTTGGTGGAGCTACTTTTACTTTCGCGGCTGGGATAGCGTAGTCGGTATAGTGACTCGCTACGGGTTGGACGGTCCGGGGTTCGAACTCCCGCCGATCCCAGTGGCCGTGCGGTCTAAGGCGTCGGTCTACGGCCGCTCGCTTACTAGGATCGTGGGTTCGAATCCCACCGGGGGCATGGATGTTTGTGTTGTGTTTGTTGAAAGGACGGTAGCATGGAACGTAAAAAGTGACATGAGGGACGAAAGGGTATAAAACAGTACAAAAATGGATCAAAGGGGAAAAACCCCGGACAGGCAAAAAAAAAAATAATCCCGCCGGGGGCATGGATGTTTGTGTTGTGTTTGTTGTAAGGACGGTAGCATGGAACGTAAAGTGACATGAAGGACGAAAGGATTTAAAAAACAGTACAAAAAATGGATCAAAGGGGAAAAAACCCGGACAGGCCAAAAAAAACCCCCCGTGGGGGCTAGATTTTTCCTACCCGCCCTGACCGTCCCCGAGGCCCACCCAGCCTCCTGTACAGTGGGTACCGGGTCTATTTCCCTGGGATAAAGCGGCCGGGCCGAGGCGTTTATTGTCAACCCCTTTCTACTGCTGAGGTTAAAGAAAGAGTAGAGCTATACCTCTACTCCCCCTCTGGGCCTTTGTGGCCTGTTATAGGGCGAACTTTCCCTGTATGCCTTCATGGCGTGTATAGGGACAGCTTTACGAATTTGCCTAAAATATATTTGATGGTTTATGTTATTGTCACCGTACATTTTTATTATGTATAGTCTTATTCCGACAAATGTACAATTTATTATCTCCTATTTAATATAAGCATGTATTAAATAGGAGATAATAATTTGTACATTTGTCGGAATAAGACTATATATTTGATGGTATTTGCCAATTTTTCGTACGACGCAACGTCTATGGTATCTGGCCACTGTGTCGATCGGAGCACAAGTAGTATCTAATATCTAATTTCTAATTTCTATCTAATATCTAATTTAGACACCAATACTGAATTTAATCGAAATGCGCCTCATAATTTTGGAGATTAAAGATGAGGACATGCAGACATACATACGTACATACAAACATACATACACACACATACACACGTACATACATACATACATACGTACATGCGTATGACATATTCATTATGCTTTAAACTCATGTGTACAAACATGTGACCTATCCTTGATGCTTTTAGTTTACATACTTATCCGTATGTGAGTTCTCCATTATGCGTTCATTTTATGTACTTCATGTGAAGGATTGATAAAGTCGCTCCTGTGTTTAATGGTCTGTGTTGTGAATTAGACAACTTGTGGAGCTGAACGGGCAAAATGTCACCGCTTCTCTTCTCGGCGTGGAGCCAGCCCTGTGCCCAAACTCCCGTTGTTTTTAATTTATTTAATGACACCGTTAGTAGAGCTGACCATAAAGCGTCGGATGCTGTGATGATCAGAAGCAGTGAATGATAAGTGATAGAGTAGGAAGCAGTCCTCTTTGAGGCGCCGTACCGAATTGAGTGAGGAGTGCCGGTCTCTGGGAGGAGATTTCAACCCGGGGCTTTCCGAATGCGGAGTATGAGAGCTACCTTGTCAATCGCGACCTTCGGTTATTTTATCTGACGATTAGTATTTGTTACTTCCCGCCGCAGCTCTACTGCGCATGTGGGCAGTCAGGGTGTGTGGTCTCCTAGATACGAGTCCACAGGAGATGGCGAAAGATAGTTGTCACATAAAAATAATGACCTTATATTTATTTATATTCTTTCTCTTTTACCAGGTGGGTTCAATCTGCAGGCTGAAGTGTCCTTGCCTTGGGGGCGGGGATCGCCTGCCAGCGATAGGCAAATATCAGCCAGGAGCAGGTAAGCAATCTGCAATGTAGCTGTGCTCACATGCTGTTGTGTTGTTATCGCTCTGCTGTAGGCATGTCTGTCCTGTACAAACATTGCAGTGAACAACGAATTTTTTTCTGCTGATATTGTAAACGTACGTATGTTATTGAAGAATTGTAACAGAGGTTAGAGTCTGATCGCTGTCTTGTGACATCTGTGTGTGTGTGTGAGCAGCTTGCCTGCAGCTCGCAGTATGATAAGGTGAGGGCCACAGCTCGGGCGAGGGAGGAGCACACATGTCTGCAGTAAACCGCCACTCTTCCTAAAAGCCTGGGTCTGTGATCGCACCTCGGCACATCATTTTTATTCCACCTGACGTCTCGTCTGACATGCTGTTCCATACATTGTACGCTATTTCACGTTATTCACTGCGAATAACTCTGTGGTTTCTTATCCAATGCCATAATTTAGTACGAACATTCTGTGAAGAGGATTGTTTTTGTTCGAGTAATAGAGAACAACACAGAACGATGAGTGTGTACCCTACAAACCCGACACCCCTGTAGAACATCCTGCCGATGAGTCCAAGACGAGCTACTGAAATCGGTTCCTTGCACAGTGCCATAAGTTTGCGAACGGGCTGTACTAATGTAATTTGTTAAGTCATATGTAGCGGTATGGTAATCGTGAGGCATACCTTGCACGGCCTGGTTTTCGAGGCGACGAATGTGGATGTAAGAACAGGGGCGAGCAGTTGAAGGATGTAATGACTGTTCCAAAAATATCGACTGCTTGCAGCCGATGTCTGCAACAGACAGCGTCAGATCAGTTCAGAATGTAACAGTGACCTTTGACGTCATTCTGAATGCGGTTTTGAGCGGATTGTTTAGAGCTCTGAATTTGCAGTTTTTTGTGTGTTTTTTTTGTTTGTTTGTGTGTTTAGTAATTTAATGAACAGCAGTGAAGGGCATTAGATATAATTTGAAAGGAAAAAATTCACAACCAGACACGGAAGATAAATAGGAATGTATGTAACTGAGTAAAAAGGAGACAGTGAAATTAGCAATTGTGGACCAATCGGAAGACGCTTTCCCAATGTACAGCACATTGAGAGGACTTTTTTGTGTGCTATTTCGACGGTGACAGTCCAAAATGTTAAAAAGAAAGATCATTCCAAAAGCATTGTTTATTTATAAGAGTAAGGAATATAGAATTTGAAAAATTTAGAGAGGATAAATTAGGAAAGAATGGAAGATTGAGTCTGTCACTTGCATCTCTTCTGCTTCGTAATGTTCTGCACGCCACTGATTACATGTTCTTGTCTAGGATGGGTCAATCAATACTTGTTCAGTTTTGTCACATAACTTACATGTTGACTTTCGTTTGGTCAGTTACTCGATTTTTTTTTAGTAAACGCCCTGTATGTTATTGGCCTGTGTTTTAATTGCTACTCACGTGTGAGTGTTTGTGTGAGTTCGTGCTGTCTGCTACGTGCCACAATCCCGCGTAAGTATGTCAGTCATCTGAACAGTTTCTGTTGTGTGTACGTAGAGTTAATTTTTAAATCTGGACGAAATTTCACCCATATCGCCAAACAAGCCTGCGGAATGTATTGTGGTCATAATGTAGGGGATCAGAACAAGATGTGAGTACTTCATGTATGCTGCATTACGTATTTAAGGCTTCTAACACTGGCTGAACTGGTTTCGTCACTTCCTGTTCGCTGTTCAGATGATACTGAGAGAGCCTGAAGGGCCTTTTAACGGATTGTTATTTCTGCTTAGCAAATATGCTACTTTAGGCATTACTGCAAGGTCTAAAATTACGGCCAAATACCCAGATGTATCGTTCAGCCATATGGCTTGTTTCACACAAACCAAATTCGCACAGTGAAGGTTTGCCAGTATCGAGGTCGCTGGATACGTCAAATGCAGATAATGAAAATGCAAGTGTAATTACGAAGCTCAGCATGATTTGCTGACGGAAAACCAGTGCATAAAATATTGATTGAACCAGGGGTGCACAAATCCCGGGTGCAAAGGGCGCCCAGGCGACTGAACTTTGTGAAGTGACGTCTAATATTTATGAGTCTTCAGTATGGAATTTGCTTCTTGCCTCCCTTCTGACGCCTAGAATTTTGAGGTGGCATAGGTTTTTGGAAAATTTGTGCACCCCTGATTATAACTTTTTTTTTTTTAATTTATAGAGTCTTATGTAATACCTCAAGCCGACTTCAGAAATTTTGTACGTAATCTGTATTTGTCAAAAAGTAGATCTGAAATTTTAGTTTCTAGATTTAAAGTCTGGAATTCCGTACAAAGCGGTCGAACATGCGGTCATAAAAATAACTCTGTCCGTGTTTCGCTCACTGTAGAAGCCTGATAAAACAGGTTTTTGTATCTTCCAAATGTAGGACTTAAATTATGCCGTATATTTGACACTAGTTTCGTTCTCTGCGTAAGCGTGACGTTTTGCATGGCATTTATACTCTCCCTTCTTCCTCCTGTGTGCCGAACTGAGCAACACATTGTCTCGATTTTGTCCCCCGTTCATCCCCTGTTCAAGACATTTTCATCCCCTCCGACTACAGTGGGGAGGCCGGAATGAAATGTGCGATGGAGAAGCAGACGAAATTCGCTGCGGTGCCCAAGAGGAGTAGAGGGGTTACTAAGAAGTAAGAGGAGGGTGATTTGGGAAATGGGAGGATAGCAAATTAAAGAGCAGGAAAGACATTATTTATTGCATTGCCTTGCTTGCTAGCTAGCTCTTTCGTATCGGAAGAACAGTTTGCCGTACACTGCCTAGTCATGAATACGGTTATCTGACACTCAGAAAATCTGTAGGACTGGGTGGAATTCCACTGCTTGTGAAGCTTATGAGTATTTTTGTAGTTCCTCTTGTCCACGCCCGCTCAACGCGTAGCTCGCGGTCACCATGTTGCCCGAGGAGACTTTTAAATGAGGAAACGTCTTTAACCTTTCCCATGGCAAAGATGAGATAGAAAGCTGAAGCAGTTTTGAAAACGTATGAGCTATCTATTTGTGCAGACATACATTACATTGCTAGTTCATTTTGTAAAAAATGTGCCAAAAATAGCGACGCCCTAGTTTTTCGTATTATTTTCAGTATATTCGTATTGCACGTGGTGTATTGACAAACACACAGTTAAAATTGTACGTATAATTTTAGTATACTTATTCATTCTTTATTCTGTGTTTTGAATTTCGTCTTGCCCACATGCGGGCTACATTTTTGCCAAGTTGTCCGCACTGCAGGCCTGCTCTAATCTCACAGCACATCTCCATTCCCTGTAATGTTGTCCGGAACACCCTGTGATTTCATATATATCAGTATTTTAGGCTTATGTTATATACGAGACGCCGAAATAATAGCTTTTGAATCCATTTTTCGCGAATTTAATCTCACTTAGCTGTGTCTGGAATATAATTTTGATAATCGTAAAGGTTTGTGGCTGCGTGATTTTTTTTGGGGTGACTTTTTACGTCGGCTCATTTCTGTTAGAAACTCGTTTCAGAAACTGGCGTCGCTTCAGTCATGAGGTAAAATATATAAAAAGCATCCAACACAGAGCAAATTCAGGCGTGGTGTGTTGGAGAAATTGAAATTGGCACAGCGTGTGTAAGAAGGCCATCTTCTAAGTTCATGAGAGCGCATTTCTTTTCTTCATACTGAGACGAACAACATATGCCAGCAGTCAGTTACACATGACCTGTGTGGCCTGTCTGATTAATGAGCCTAACTCGGATATCTCTTACTTGGATTTCTGTCATTAGAAAGGACACTGACAAACATAGTGCGTCTTAAGGATACTCATACTATTTGGTACTGTTCTGGGGGTCCCTTCTACGAAGGGTGTTCAAAAGTAAGGTTCTGTACGTCGTAAAAGTTAAGTGAAAAGTTATTACGACGGTAAATTTAGCTCAATTGTTCCATTGAAGTATCATTTTTTTTAACATGGGGGTTAATCCCAGAGCGAATTCATATATTTTCCCATCTTGGGTACGAGTTGAAAAATCCTGTCGCTGTGAAAAGTGGGCTTTTGAATTCGCAACCACTCACGAAAAGCAATTTTCACTTCCTCATTATTGTGGAGTCAGGAACCTCCTAAGTGACTCGTCGGCTTCCCCCCCCCCAAAATAAATCAATTCAGTCACAACGTGCTGCAGTCACATCCGTCCCTGACGTCAGGATCGGTGCAGTCATCATCATCATCATCATCATCGTCATGGAGTCCGTTAATGCGTCTTTGGACCCTCTGCCCTATGTTCTATCAAGTGCACTCTCATTACTCCATTAACATTCACCTCCATCAGCCTTTCGATGGGGAAGTGTGTTTTGCCCATAAAATCGAATAACGGTAGGAAATTCTTCTGCGGACCAAGTTTCCATTGGCGCCATTGCACATCAACTTATCCCATGAATAGCATCTGAGTGACTGCCTGACTCTTGCGCCATCTGTTAACACGTTTCCTGTACTAAAAGTGCTACCTCCCACCAAAAAATGAAATGATGCCTGATTAATACAAATTTAGAGGCTGGGGAACCTTCCTTACTGAGCATGCCTCATATTCCAGTTTTTCGTCTGGTGGTCTTCATTTACTTCTCCAATTCAAGGGTTTGCATTCTTTTATACGATCTAATTTGTGGTCATTTTATTGGGATTGGCCTTGTTATCATTGTTGAATTATTTGCTACTCTACCGCGTTGTAACAAAGAAGTAACTGAGGTTTTATATTAATGATCTTCGGTGTTTGAAATTTTATCACTATGGTTTCTTTCAGGGGACTGTAATTTGGCCTGATTTTGACCTATTTTTATTGTTTCCTTTCATTGAGTCGTAGATTTACGGCATGTAAAAGAACCTTACGGGCATGAATAGAGATGTTCGTAAACAAAATTCAGCGGCCATTTCTCACCCAAGTCTCCTGATTGATTGCTAGATGGCTCTGGCAGTCATATCAGGATTAGTAGAACTTGTGCAGTCAGTGGACTGGTCACTCACTACAGAATGCACACTTCCAGACCAAGAAACCTCTGAAAGGAGGCCCTATGCTCTGCAAGGAGCGACAGGAAGAAACTAACTAACTAACCTTTCATTGAGTGGTTTTAACTAAAGCAGTGTCGTTTTTCGAAGTTCCGTGATTGATCTTACAATCGTTGTCTCCTGCTGATAATGTCCGATATTTGCAATCCATATACCCTCTCTGAAACTGCTGTTGTCCATGGATATAAATTAGCTACATTCAGTGTGCCTAGCAGTGTTTTGTACTTTGTGTATTTTGCCTGACGACAGAAGCAAAACCAGATTCCGAAATTGATAAATTTTACGTTATGTTCACCGTGCATTTTGATAACATTCAACAATCAACATTTGTTGGTTTAATTGTTGAATCCGAAATTGATATTTCTAACAAAAACGAGACGACGGAAGGAGTCACGTGTATATGTCGCCTCGATGTAATTTCGATTAGTTACTTTTGTACTTTTTGGGTATATTTGAACTTAGCAACAATGTCGAAGGGTCAGTAACTGTATTCATATCACAGAAATATTTGGTTTCTAGCATGGGAACAGATCTTCTCCCCCCCCCCCCCCCAGTACAAATAATCAACTTACTTCTTGGCCACAGAGTCGTCAGTTGTTGGTCGTCCAAGTGAACAGACCCCCTTCTCCAGAACTTTCCATTTTGCTGCGTGAGTTGTGCACACGAAGATGTTATTGTCTGGTGGATTATTGTGATGCGGCAGTGTTAGGGCACACGGTGATAGTCTACTCTTGTCTGTTGTTCACTCCAAGTCATGACGGTGGCCCCAAGAGATGTAGTGGTGCATTGTGTTGAAGAGAAAGGAAGGGGGTGGAGGGACAAAGGTAATTTGGTGCCGCGTGAGAGTATAATCCAAGGAAAACAGTCATGTCGACGTACGATCACGTGTTCTGTGTTAGGGGCTTCCCCAGTTAGCGTGTGGTGGATCAGTATTAACGGTAATGTACCGCAGTAGAGTGTAACGTCCTGCTGAATTTCTGAAGTTATCTACATGTACGGCGTGGTCGCAGGCAGTACCCAAGGCGGCTTTACAAGTAGATGGAAAAAGGAAATACATGTGTAGGAAGCACGTTAATTTGCGAGATAGTGCATTCGACGAGAGGTGTGACTGTACCCCAGGTAGATTCACGCATATACAGCGGAAACTCCTTCATTTTGCTTAGAATTACTACCTTCACGTCGTCTGGCATTCCGAAGAAAAAAACAACGTTTCAGTTCAGTACTTAATTCTTTCTAGGGGGTACGCGGTGGCACAGTTAGTTGAGACACTGAACTACAAGCCGGATGATCGCGGGTTCGATTCCCGGTGGGGTCATTGATAATCCTTCCGTCCGCACTATGGCTCTGGGATCGACTCAGCCTCTAACAGAAATTAGTAAAAGGTAAAGCAATTCCATTACAGGCCTGGACAGACCCTTAGGGTTCCAGGAGGTCGAGGCTCCCAGATTTCTAGACAATCGGCACATGAAGGTGGTAAGGTTGTCAGCCCTACACACCGGCCGCCTTTACCCCCCAGGAAATGTTCCTGGTACTCATTCCTGTTAGAGGCTGAGTCGACCCCAGGGCCATAGTGCGACCGAAACGAATACGTCAAGGAAAAATTCCAATGACACCATCGGGAATCGAACCCGCGACGTTCCGGTTTGTAGCGTAGTGCCTCAACCAACTGCGCCACCGCGCTCCCCAACAGAAATCAGTACCAGGGATATTTTCTGGGGGGTAAAGACGGCCGGTGCGTAGGGCTGACAACCTTACCACCTTCATGTGCCGATTGTTTAGAAATTCTGGGAGCCTCAACGTCCTGGAGCCCTAAGGGCCTGTATAAGGACAGCTTTATTTAATTATTTCTAAAGGGCCCAACCAGTTGTTCCCCCCCCCCCCCCCCCCCCCCCGCCACCAATTTTACACCCTGAGGACCGAAACGGATTCACTATCGGAAATGTTATGTTTTGCTCGAAATACATGGTATTTGTTACATGCGTAGCCTACGTTTTGCTAGATTTTAGGTTCTCACAGCGGTTTTGCCGAATATTGAAGTCTTCTGGGATGTGACGACGTGTCGTTTGGTAAATAGTTGCCGACGTGTCTTCATCATCAAGGTCTAGGAGTCTGAGAAGATGAAGGCGCTACGGATTTTCGAAACGTCTGTAACTCTGCAGTCGAAATGGCATAAAATCGCAAAAGCTATCGTTTTATAGGCCTGGACAGACCCGTCGGGCTCCAGGAGGTTGAGGCTCCCAGGATTTCTAGACAATCGGCCCGTCAAGGTGGTAAGGTTGTCAGCCCTACGCACCGGCTGCCTTTACTTACCCCCCAGGAGATATTCCTGGTACTCATTTCTGTTAGAGGCTGAGTCAACCCCGGGGCCATTGTGCGGCCGGAATGATTAGGGGCGTAACATCGCAGAAGACTTGAATCTTCGAGATCTTTTCAAGTGGCTTGGGAAAAATGATATTTATTCTCGACATCTTCTCCCCAGTCATCACTTAATAACATATTGCACTTTAGAAGAATAATTTTAGTCCATAGACATGCGAATGGCTTTAGGCGATGCTCTTATTCGAGTCTTCAGCTCTTTTCACAGCTGTGAAGTATCACAAGATGAAAGCCGAAATATTTTACGTACTGCGTGACGTGTGTTATCAACATACGGTAATTTTCAGACTTTTGTTTCGAAATGTTTAAATTCAGTAAACCATACACGTGACGTTCTGAGTACCGCACACAAATAAATTCATGTCATCGGGTTAACAAAAGTATGTTTCTGCTCATTAATGAGATAAATTCCAGGAACTTACATTGCATGGCTTTAGTGTTCCTGTCCGACTGAACTCGGTTTGATGTACCGTGTAAAATACGAGTAATGCGAGTGGACGTTATTGTGCTTCAAAGTTTGTGTTGCACAAGGCTCAGCTAGGAGCCGTCTCAAAATTCTAGGCACCAGAATGCTGACACGAAGCAAGTTCCATACTGAGGACCCACAGATATTAGGAAACACGGTACAAAGTGTAGTCGCCCGGTATGTGCGCCCCTGACGAGGTCTACTCTGAAAGGGCGCGGCGTGGATTTTTCTGTCTGCGATTCTTTCAGTCGGGGTTCCCCATTGCACCATTTGTTCATATTTGAACGTGGGGTTGGACTTAACTGTTTCTTATTGACACATATGTCACTGTGTGTATTTGTGGCTGTTCCATGTATCAGACTTTACGGAATTTTTATGAGCGCGCTGTGTTGATGTGTCCAAAATTCTACTTTTTATGCATGACTTTGATTCAGCATTTTTTCCTATGGCTCGACAGCCCTATATGGGCCTGGGCCTCCTCGTTTCGTCGAGGTTTCATGATCACACACATTAGACACACCACAGTCGGTAGGACTCCTCTGGACGAGGGACCAGCTCGTCGCAGAGACCTCTACCTGACAATACACAACACTCACAAGAGACAGACATCCATGCCCCCGGTGGGATTCGAACCCACGATCCCAGTAAGCGAGCGGCCGCAGACCCCACGCCTTAGACCGCGCGGCCACTGGGATCGTTTGATTCAGCATTAGGCTCCGTCATTTGTATTTTAGAGGTGGCGGGTTCTAATTCCAGCTGATGAATCGCTAATGTGTAAGGTTCGTGGCAGTGTGTTGTTAAAGTCGTACATTTTATTGAACGTCTTTCATCGGCTCCTTTTGGTTAAAAACTTTTCGGCAGGTTGACTTTATTTGCATCAGCAGACAAAGTTATGATAGCTAGATGTGTGGAATATCTAACTCGTCTGTTGTTATAAAGATTCAGATCTTACGGAACATGACTCCTTGTCGATTGATAGATATTTACCGACGTCCCGGAGGAGCGTACTGCCTCCATCTTCAGTCTTCAAGCAGTCCGTGAACACTCAAGTATTTGCCAGTACCGCTGTGAGAAACTGAAATCTCGCATCTCATGATTTATACACGTGTCCCTATAACACTTGTTATATCTCTACTTTTGTGTAAATAACGCAGACAAAACACTGTCTTAGAAGAACACACACTTGGCTGAACACTGAACTGCGGCTTTTCCGTATCTAAAATAGCTCTTCTTTGTCTACTTTATTTATGTAAGGGAGGTGGGGGAGAGGCGATGTCTTGGTCATGTAGGTGTGTGTCTTCCAGTAGGGTAAATCTTTTCTGTAACAAGTCACGAAGACGCAGAGGGGAGATGGAATGTTGGGCTTCCATCTACCTCGATATTCGGTCCAACTAGGACTTTGGTAGTCATTTCTGTTAGAGGCTGAGTGGACGCCAGGGCTACTGAATGCGGACAGGCTGAAAGTTTCAAATGGCCCTACCGGGAATCGAACCCGGAACCTCCATCTTGTGGTGCAGTGCCTCAACCAATCACGCCACCGCCTTTCTCTGAAACATTTGGATCTTATTCCAGGCAATTCTGCGTGAAGGGTAAGCTGTTCATGCCCGCTCTTTCCAAATGCCAAGTGCTGCAATGACAATTAATCGGTTTTTAACCATATTTCACGATTTTATAATTTTTAATTTAACTGCAAAAAAGAAAACCAACGCGATGTATATGTAATTCTGTTGAAGTGTGTTTAGGTATATCAGCCACCTGGTACTTCGAAACGAGTTGCGAAATGCTTTATATAACGTGTATTTTTTTTGGGGGGGGGGGATTGAAGGACCCCGCAGCAGATGCTACGGACGCACCGCAGCCTTGAGGCTTATTGTGGAACCCTGTGATGAAGATAATATTTCGTTTTTCCAAATAATGGAGCACCGGTGGAATGAAATTGACAGGGGAAAACCGAAGTACTCGGGGAAAAACCTGTCCCAGTGCCAATTTGTCCACCACAAATCCCACATGGACTGACCCGGGATCGAACCCGGGCCTCCGCGGTGAGAGGCCGGCTACTAACCGCCTGTATATTACTGTTGTAATCTTATATTTTAGCAAGTGTTAAGTTGGTGTGTGAACTGCCTGATGATGGCAAAGTTACATGCTTAAACATGTAGGAGTAAAGACCGTAATATTGTGTATACTCGTATTATAAGTGCATTTAGTTGGTTTCTATAAACGAACAATTCAATTCAAATACACGGAATTAATAATTTCAAGGTGAATATTGTCTGATTACAGATTCTAGAGAAACACGAAGTAGACCTATCTATATTAATAGAAGCTTGACAAACTTGGATTTCTTATGATGACCGATAATTGAGAAATAATGAGGTAGGCCTGTGTATAAAGCATGTTAATAGAACTTCGTCAACTATCGATCTTTTTTATGATTATAGATCTTTGAGAATATCAATCAAGCCTTTGTATAGTAATAGATAGTTGACAAATCTGAATGTTGAATGTTTGCGTTGTGTTCCACATTGTTGTATCGTTTCAGTAATATACCCCTTGTGTTCCTAAAGTCTAACCTCGTATTTGTTTCGAATCTCGGTAATGACCACCGCATGTTTACGGTCGGAGTGGTACGTAATGTGAATGCTGGCATTAAGCGGCTTATGCGCATGGTACATCAGGTCACATAACCATACTAACCAGCTCTTGGCTCAAGGACCCAGTAAGATGCTAACTGTCCGTTTTCGAATTAGAAAAACCCACGCGTGGAGTTCATCGCCTGCAGATAGCCCGAGTGCGTCAGATACTAAGCAGAGGTCAAAGGGCTCCGTCACCTCCCTCGGACCGTTGTATGAATCAATAAGTTTTTATACTGAGTTTGTATCTACGTGTCTGCATCGCAATCGCTTTTAAACCTTTAAGTCCAGTGGTTACATTACGTGTTACCAGATTGAACGTTCGAAATTCTACGTTCTGCTCACGCAGTGTGTTTCTATGGTTTTTGGGTTCACAAAACAAGCAGCGACTATTGACCTGTACAGTATTAACTGATTGGTTTTTGTAACCCCAGACGTAGTGTGTTTACTGCGCGGTACGACCTGAATGTGTAAATAAAATTACGTTAATTTTTGTTTTAAAGAGTTAAATTAAAAAAATAGACGTCTCGGGCTTAAGCTTGTGTGAACTGTACACAAAAATGTGAAGCATGGTTCGGAAAGCATGTCAGATTTCAGATTGTGTCATTTCATAAATAAAAATCCATTAATACGCATCCTGAGAGTTTGGGCAGTACAGCTACCCAGACGGATTCTCCTTTCGTATTCCTAAAAAAAATAAAAGGAACGATTACGGTATCGTGAATGACATATTTATTGTCCAATTGTCTATTGTCGGCGTAAGGTTATTATCAGGAGGCTAAACTTATTAACACATTTTACCCTATCAAAATAATTTAATAAATATTTAAACATGTGTTATGATTTTCATTATACAGGGCATACACAAAAGAATGGTGCGGTTTCAAAAGTGAATAAAAAATTTATGTTTCACATTACACGGGCACAACATACACCTTCAGCGGCGGCAACTGTCCAAGTTTCTCATGCGCTACTAGCAGTTCGCTTCTCGTGCTTACTTTCACAGGAATGTACGAGTGCTTCTCAATCGTGTTCTTCCACAGCGCTGGATCGGACGTGCTGCTGCAAATGGAGACAAGAACCTTCTCCCTTGGCCACCCCGTTCGCCAGATCTTACACCGTGCGATTTCTTTCTTTGGGGGTTCGTTAAAGACAGCGTTTATGTACCACCATTGCCCACGTCCATCCCTGAAATTCGTGATCGGATAACGCATGCACTGCAGGCCATTACAGCCGACATGCTACACCGGGTCTGGGATGAGTTTGATTACCGCGTGGATGTGTGTCGTGTGACCCAGGGTGCACACATTGAAGCATTGTAATTACGAAATGAGAAACTTGGACAGTTGCCGCCGCTGACGATGTATTTTGTGTCCGTGTAAGGTGAGAAATAAATTTTTTATTCACTTTTGAAACCGCACCATTCTTTTGTGTATGCCCTGTATTGACAGTAAAGGTAAAGGTAACTCTGTAACATGTCATGCAAGCACAGACGGGGAGTAGAGTTATAACTCTACCTATGCTTAACCCCTCGGTGGATGGAGGTGGGTGGTCAACGCCACCCTCCGGCCGCTTTACCCCGAGACCCCGTACCTGTTGTACAGGAAGCTGGGTGAGCGTCAGGGCCGGTCTGGACGGGTGTGGAAAATCTCGCCCCCACCGGGATTCGATCCCCTACCGTCCAGCCCTTAGCCAGTCGCTATACCGACTGAGCTATCCCGGCCCACATTATATTGACAGTACAGTTGTTAAATTTCCGAAGTTAAAATTAGGTTAAATAGTGCTCGTGCTGTTTGTTGTTATGTGAGAACCAGAGGTCTTGCGTCTGTAAGTACAAGGAAGTTTAAAAAAATACGGCAACACACTCTGATGCCGAGAACTTTACCCCGACTTCGATGCACACATGGCACCTGGGAAATAAATGGCACACATCAGACCTCCACGTAGTCACTATTGACAGTTAAACATCTGCTCCATCCTGAGACCAAGCCTTGTATCCAGGCGTAGAAGAAATCGGTGTCAAGTGTCTGTATCCAGGATGTGACAACTTGCTTCACGTCGGCATCTGTTGTAAATCTCTTGCCCTTTATGTGCTTCTTAAGGGGCCCAAAGATATGGAAATTATTGGGTCCAGGATTGCCAACTCGACTTGTGACCGGTTACAGCGCTACGGCTGGGAGGTTACGGACCGCACTCTTTGCAGTCCAGATCTCGCGCCCAGTGATTTCAGTCTCTTTGGACCCCTTACAAAGCACCTGGTGCAGGATTAGACTTAGCAGCATTGCACTCTTGTTCCTGCACAGTCTATACAAGGCGTATTTGCAGTTTTAATGTACGAAAGAATCATTATCGCTCCATGCTGTAATGGTTCAAGGTTTCTGCATTGGTTCCTCGACCCTGTACTCATGGCTTCAAGTAGGAAAGGTACAAACGCAGTCCGGATCAGTCTTAATTGGGAAGAACGGTATGACGTCAGACATCCAAAAGTCGGTCAGTTAAGTAGGTAGGCTTATAGCCATATATAACTTGAATGTACGCGTTTGCAATTCACTTAGTGATGTTAGTGCGCTGTTGCTTGATCATCCTAGTACATTGCAACGCAGGCAATACGTTGATTTGAAAATATTTCCTGAATACGTCGCTGGTAAAAATTAGGCGTAGTATTCGACAAAGTTATATATACAAATGTTTGGAAGATACGTACCTGCAGAAAAGTTAAAATTGTGTTGGTCATGAAATGGTAGGGTATATTAATCTCTAAAATGACGCAAGAATCATATCAGTATAGCGTCTATTTAGGAGATACAGCCATTTAACATTACGCATTTCCTTTGCAATCACTGCGTAGAAGAAAGTTTATATCCGAAAAAAAAATAACTTTGGTAAATATTATTCAATTTTGAATACAAAGATTGTGTGCTAATACAGACCCGCCGAACCTTTTGTGTGGTACGGACAATTTCGGCAGTATCTCCGTGCGGGCAACATGAAATTCAATACACAGAATGAAGAATGAATAATTATATGTGTAATTATATGTATAATTTTACCTCTGTATTCGTTTATACACCATGTGCAATAAAAATATACTGATAATAATAATAATATGAAATATGTATTAAAAATGTAATTCACAGCGCAGGCTAGGGCGTCGCTTTTTTGTGGCACATTTTTATAAAGTGAATTAGTAACGTGATGTATGTCTCCATAAACAAACAGCTCATAATTTTTCAAAATTGCTTCGGTTTTCTATCTCGGGTTTGCCAGCGAAAGGGTTAAAAATCGTTTTCTCATTTCAAATGTCTCCGCGGGCAACATAACACTGTGTTGTGAGCAAAATGATACCCGCGATCTGCGGGTTGAGCGGGCCTCTTTTGGTACATTCACAATTTATTATGCAATATATTCCGGATACAACAGTACTTAAATGTTCTCTTAACACGGTCTTCGTTTCTATCCCAAAACAGGGTGTGCTAACACGGAACATTTTAACTGCATGATAGATGATGTGTCATGGCTGCTGCATACGTGTATCTCCTCTTGAATTAATTGTCCCTTAAATGATTAAGCCCCTTTGTACTTGCATTAAATATTAACATAAGCAGATAATTCTGACGTTAATACACGTAATTTATCTATGTAACAACCTGTGCGACGATCCCAGGGGTCCGCACGGTCAAAGGCATGGGTCTGAGGCCCCTCGCTTGCTGGGATTGCGGGTTCGAATCCCGCCGGTGGTATGGATGTCTGTCTCTTGTGATTGTTGTGTGCTGTCAGGTAGACGTCTCTGCGTCTGGCTGATCACTCGTCCAGAGGTATCCTACCGAGTGTGGTGTGTCTGAGTGTGATCGTTAAAACTCGATAATGAGGAGGCCTTGCCCCACTAGGGCTGTTGCGCCATCGGGGGGGGGGGGGAACACCCTGTGCAACACGATTGATGAGGGTGGGTGCCTGATGTACAGGATGTCCTTGTTTCGTTTTCCTGAGCACGGGATGTCCTGACTGATACACGCTGTGTATGCTGTAAAGCTGCGGTGCTTCAGGGATACGATAAAAGGGACAGCTGTGTGTGTGCAAGCTGCTTGTTGCGTCGGTGTCCTGTTTTAGACCACTGATGTGCCCGACCGCTCGTCTGCTGATGCGTGCCCAGACGTCTTGTCTTTCCTGTCTGCTTGGAAGAGTCCTGCTGGTGATTTAATCAAGGGACTGTCTGTGAAACGTCTGTAATCGTGAGAGGCTTGTAAGGACGGATGCAGCTGTTTACTTGCCGGTTCCAGATCGAGTCTCTAGCTCTTGTCATCCCTCTTCCTGACTGAAGTAGACAAGGAGAACCGTCATCGGCCCATGGCGGGCATGTCATCTGTACATCACACATCGTCAGCGCTGAGTGCTGAGTTCAGAATGCCAGTACGTGAGGTCCGGATACGAACCGTGTAATATGAAAATGCTGCAAAAAATGAAAGTAAGGAAGTACCCTTAAGGAAGGACGAGTGAGAAGTGCGTCTAGCTTACCGTTCAGTCTTTACGTATGTATGAGGAATGACATAACAGGAGGATAGAGAAAATTACATAGTGAGGAGCTACCATGATTTGTGCTCCTCGTGAAATGTTATTAGAGAGATCAAATGAAGGAGCATGAGATGGGCGGGGCGTGTGACCTGTGTGGGAGAGAAGATAAATGGATACAGGGTTTTGGTGGGGAAAACGTAAGGAATGAAACCACTTGGAAGACAAGTGGGAGGATAATATTAAAATTGATCTAAATGGTAAGAAAGAGAATGGACTGGACTCATATGGTTCAGGCTAGGAAAAAGTGGAGGCTGTTGTGAACACGGCAATGAACTTTCGGGTTACATAAAATACGGGGAATTTCTTGATTGGTTGAGGAAGTAGGTATTGGTTACTTAGGAATGATTCTGCTCCTTGGAGTTATTTAGGTACGTACGTACTGGAATGCTGAAGTTACTGACTGATAATCACCAAGCAAAGTCTAACCTTGATTTTAGGCTTCCGCAGTAATGTTGATGAGATCTTCGCTCTTCTGGGATATTTTGACCCTTGAAGATGGGACCGATACGTTGTCCCGAAACGTCGGTAAACAATTGCCACACGACGCCGCGTAATATCCCAGAATAGCGCAGATCTCGAGCAAAGTCTAATTGAAAAGTTGATAGTTGCTCAGTTAATCAAGAAATTCTTCACATATTATGGAACCGTGTTCACAAGAGCCAGTTATTGGTCTCTGTCCTGAGCCAGTTGAATCCAGTCCACACCCTCCCATCCATTTTTAAAATCCAGTTTAATGTTAGCTTGTCATCCACGCTTAGGTTTTTCAAGCAGTCTTTTTCCTTCAGTTTTTAAGACACGCATTAGGATGTAAGAATGTTTTAAATACAGAATCTTTTAAATATTGTTGCTGGCGGTGAATAATACCAATAAAAATAGAAAACGCAATGAGTTTTCAGAAGAGTTAGTAAGTAAACAGAACGGATCTGTTCCATTCCTATTTCAGTATAAAGCCAAGCTAATGAACTTGTCCAATGTCTAAACGTCAGTCAGTGAAATTCGCTAGAATCACTTCTGCTTGTCACTATTCCTGTCGAAACAATTTTCTGTCGCAATCCACACATTTGTCTCTGTGTAGAAAACAAGACAGTATCTGTAACACACGCTCAATCCACACATCTTCCTTCGTCGTTCCAAAGTGGTTTTCCCAGCAGTTGGTGTCGGAAGTTTCATATGTTTCTTGATTTGAACATCCTTTCTTTGACGGCTTCTCCTCTTTCATATTCTACCGGTATTATGGACCTGAAGTAGTAGAAGTGTTTGCCTTTGCTTTTTGGCCCCGTTATCTCTTTGCTTCGCATTCATCAGTGTTAGCTGCTTCAGTGAGTACAGTAAGTAGCTCTTTTCTTGTATATGAGTTTTTGCCAAAACTTTTGGAAATTTTGGACGGAGTAATTTTGTTGGTCTAAGTATCAGGACATTTAGATTACGTACTGAAGGTACTGCAGGAGTGGATAAGACGTGAGAGCTGGCTCATGAAGCTGAGGGTGCAGAAATCGGATCAATATTTTGAGGTGCTGTTTCCACACAAGTTGTGTAGGCATAGTTGTAGTTCGCAGGTACTCTGTTCAGCGACAGAAGATAAATCCCTGTTGAGTCGAAAGCACTTAACATCAACACCCACGGAAGCAGCTTTATTCCAAGCAATCCCGTTGAAGAGGGTCCGGGATATCGTAGTCGGTGAAGTGGCTAATCTGCGTACCGGACTAACCGAGGAGTAGTCTTTCGATTCCCGTCGGACGATGAGATCTTTGTCGTCTCTAAACCGTCCAGACCGGCTCTGTAGCCCACCCAGCTTCATTTTCAGTGGGTACCCGGGGCTCTTTCCCAGGAGGCAAAGTGGCCGGGGCGTGAAGCTGACCGCTGACGTACATCTGGTACCGATGTTAACAAGATAGGCAATGTACGTATAATGTAACATTGAGGTGCGTTCGCGTAACCATTGTTTCCGTGGAAAAGCAATAAGTATTACATATTATGAATGTGTGTCTGTAGTCTTAGTTATCCAGCATGCAAAGCGCATGCGCAGTATTATATTGCCATCTGTGGCCTGTCTGGCTGTACCATATTTTTCCACATTATCTCATAAAGGGCACGACTTTCGTGAAAAAGTTATTGAACAAAAAATGTGTTTCGATTTTCTCTACAATTTTCATTTGAAACATTCCTCTTTCTAAGAAGAACGCAGCGAGGTATTAGTATAAATGTACATAGGTCTTCATGTAAAGTACCCGTTGTTCTTGTCAGATTTTAATGAAACTTGAATTTTCTCGACAGATTTTCGAAAAATCTTCAAAAGTAAAATTTCATGAAAATCCGTCCAGTGGGAGACGAGTTGTTCCATGCGGACGGACGGACAGACGTGACGAAGCTAATAGTGGCTTTTTCGCAATACTGCGAACCCGCCTTGTTACTTTGTCTTTCATCCCCTATTGTGACCCAGTTAATACTGAGTATTCTCTGTAGGTTATGTTTAATCCAAGCTTTTTTTTTATAATGGTTCTTCAAGGGCTAAAAAATGCAATTCGCCAAATGTTGCAAGGTATGCGTACAAACTTTGGATGCACATGATAATGACGTCATCTTTTAAAGCATTCAGAATCATTACAGGGGAGCTGCAGTGTGATGTGTGACCATCTAAAATTAGAAGGACCTTCCTTGAGCGCTTGTTTTGAGACAATGCTGTGTGAACCAGTTGATGAATAAGTCGGTACAAGTGTACGGCGTTCTCAAGTTTATGCACGCAATTTTTGTAAATTTTGCGCACCCCTGGGTTGAGCCATCACAAAACAAGTGTTTGACTTGGAGCATTAAGCATACTGTCAGCGAACATTTTTTTGCCACTTTATGTGCATTTAAACACGTGCAATTTGAGATTCTTTTTCCGTTTTTACAGAGCCGGCTTGATTTTTACGCCGCGTTTGTCCAGTTGAAAAATATTTCCAGGTCTGCCTTAAAGGTTGCTTTCAGTCAATACATACTCCATGATATTACAAGATGTTTCAACATTTTTCTCGGTTTATTCCTGAGCCATAACTATAGACAGTCCGTAAACCTGGCTTGCATTAATGTCTTGATTCATCCGCAAGAAAGCATTCAACCGGCCATATTTTGCAGTTTCAGTTTCATCATCGATCAGATGTGCCCATTCCTCCGGCAAGCTATATGCAGTTGTACGAGCAGTCTGTCTGTTTATCTCTCTGTCTGTCTGTCTGTCTGTCTCTCTCTCTCTCGAGGAAAACTAACTTCTGAGAATGTCTGAATATGAGCGATGGCTTTTAATCATTAAGTAGTCCAAACAGACCTGAGAAAATAGAGTAATGAAATAACCGTGCGTATTCTACGCTTCCCGGAAGCAGCGGTTTTGGTGTACTTGTTCAAACAGCATTTAATCACCTGTGACCCGTCACTACTCGTTTACCTGACGTTTCGGTAAATACTCAGAACTCTAGGTTGACACTTGCTTCATTTTGCCTTAAAACGGGAAGTAAGTAAAGTTCACCCTAGAACACGTCATGAAGGCCCTCGGCGTTAGATGGGGGTGGGTGGTCAACGCCACGCCCCGGCCGCTTTACCCCCGGGAAAAAGACCTGGTACCCATTGTGCAGGAGGCTGGATGGGCCTCAGGGTCGCTCTGGACGGGTGGGGAAAATCTCGCCCCCACCGGGATTCGAACCCCGGACCGTCTAGCCCGTAGCGTAGTCGCTATACCGACTACGCTAAAATGGGAATTACCGTGTCTTATTACCTAAGAAGGAAAATACGTTACGTACAGGTCCAGGTTGGTCCTTGTTTAATTTCTTTCAATCTCCAGGCTTATTTTTAAGGTTAATATTGGGATGCCGTAATAATATTCGGCTTCCTCAAAATATATTAATTTCCTTGTAACCTCCGAATAACCTCTCCGAGGTTTCGCTCGCTCAAGTGACCACGTTTCACACCTGTTTGTAGTCTACAAATTACTCGCTGAGTCAAGAGGGTTGGAAACGTAGTTTAATTCGGATTGCAGCATGTTATGTATATATGCGGTCATTTGTAAGTCGACAGTACGAGTTATGTAGACCAGTGGTATTCAACCTGGGGTACGTGTATCCCCGGGGTACGCGAAGACATCTTAGGGGGTACGTAAAATAAAAAAATAAATATATTATTTCATGATAAACACTGAATAAGGGCCAGATTTAGGGTTAGCCACAAGAGACCCGGACGTAAGTACATGCCATTTGGGAGCGCCATTTTCTCTGTCTGTCTCTCTCTCCTTTATGCGATTCTTATCTGGGCGGCTAGTTTCATTTTATTCCACATAGTGCATATAATTTTGCTTTGCTAAAATACCTTTGTTCCTTTATTAATTTTTATATGATAGGCAATAATATATTTGTTATTAATAGTTTGATTCTCCTTTTTTCATTTAAAACTTATTATTTAATACATTATTTTGGATGTAATTTATTTAACTTATTTTAGATGTAGATTATAGACTATGTATAACTTGAATTATGCACCAGCAACTTTGGGGGTACAAGGTCGAAGAGAAATTATATGTGGGGGTATGCGAACAAAAAAGGTTGAATACCACTGGTGTAGACTGTGTGACTGGAAAGTAAAATACATGACGTTAAATGGCTGTAACTTTGAAACGGAATGCTTTGTTGCTACAATTCTTGCACCATTGCAAGGACTGTTATCACTATCATTTAGTGTCAGGTGTCCTCGTGGGCCCCAGAATTTCGCACACATGTCTGCAACCTGGAAGAGACAGACTCAACATTTTTCCTTTAGAAGTCAAGAGGATCAATTGCAAGTTCATCACGTGTTTCTGGGTTCTGACCAGCAGACTTCCTCTTTGGTTCCGTCCCACAAAAAGAAATCAATTGATATAAGATCGGGACTTCACGGAGGTCATTTTATTGGTCCTCGACGCCCAATCCACCTACCAGTAAAATGGTTGTCAAGCCACGCACGATCACGAAGCACAAAATATGGTGGTGCTCCATCTTGGATGAAGTGCAGTTCTTTATAATTGTGCCACTGAGATGCAATGGGCAGCGCGAAATTGTCTCCGCTCGTAGTATTTCACAACATTGACTTTACGATCACCCTGTATATATATGCTGAAAATTGATGTTTTGCTGTTTGGAGTCCTATGTAATATGGCGCGCAGCTTCTAAAACTTCTGGTTGGTTCTTTTTCCGATTATCGTACGGGACTGCCAATTCAGTCTGCAGTTACTTCAGTATACGTCAGTCCATGGAGAAGAATCTCGAGGCAGTATTGTTAAGCAGACGATCGTTTTATCGGTATTCTGTTAAACTACAGATATGACACTTGACGTTACGGTCCATTAGCGGTTAATACGTTCAGAGTTTGGTAATGAAATACAATGGATGTTACATTTACGGTATTTAGGCTACTTTTTTTAGTCCCAAATGTGTTCGCTATAAGTGAGAAATTTCACGTTGTGTTCACCGTGCATCTTGACGTTAATTTTCAGTTTTTTTTAACCAAATACGAAAGTAAAAGTGCATTCGTTGGTTAAAAAACTGAAAATTAGAAGTGAGAATTTTGCTTTTTGTTGTTTTATAACCAGTTACTGCTGTCCCTGCCCCCCCCCCCCCACACACACACACACAGGCAGGGTTATTTCATCAGTCGTGTTGCCGTATATGAACACATTCCTACCCTGATCTTATTTTCGACAGACCGTCGAAACGCAGCACCACTTACTGCGACTGTCTAACCCCCCGTTATCGTGACGTCATTTGTACAGAATTACCACTCTGCACTTCGTAATATACCAGAAGAGCGCAGGTCTCATTTCTCGTACCTTGTCAATGGGGCAAGAGTCTATTTAATAGGACAGTGAGTGTCCGTATCGCAGGCACTTTCACTTCTTCGCCTTGCTGCAGGATCAGCTTGAATGTCCTCGTCAGATTGCGGAAAATAACGTAATTATTACTGTGCACGACTTCATTCATTTCGGGCCGTGAAATTAGATGCATGTGCAATTTCAGTGCGTCGTATCATTGCAGTTGGTAGGCCGTGTCAGCCTGTCTATTGTGTTACTGTAATTCAATACTACGTACAGATTTGTTTAGTATTCTGCTGCGTAACGAAAGAACAATGTGAAAATCGTTTATTTATGCCGTTAGTGTAACAATTTCTAGTGCTGAATAAAATGTATGTAGACTAATGCACAGTCTCAGTGACTCATATGTTAGTCGTAAGCAGATGCGGACTGTACGAACAGATGTTTGCCGACTTGTGGCTGCGGTTACTTTTCTAAAGTTACATAACGACACTGCATTAACTGGTGAGGTTATGTAGCGTCAGATCGGGAAAGTGAGTGAGGTAGATTATCGGAGGTACATACAAACAACCTGCAGTACTATTGACTCGCCATCCGCATCTGACCCCAGACATTTCTACAGCCAGCGAGGTTGAGGACTGTCAACAGTGTAACTGAGTGACTTACTCCATGGAGCAGAGTCTTTCTTGAGAAGCTAATAGTTCCTCAGCTAGTAAAGAAATTCCCCGCATTTTTGGAACCCAAAATTTCATCACCGCGTTCACAAGAGCCCGCCACCTGTTCCTATCCTGAGCCAGATCAATCGAGTCCATGCCCCCCCCCCCCCCCAACCGAGGTCTTGAAGATCCTTTTTAATATTTTCCTCCCATATGCGTCTGAGCCTTCCAAGTGGTCTCTTTCCCTCAGATATCGTCCCCACGACCCTGTATGCACGTGTATTATCTCCCATACGTGCTAATGCCCCATCCATCTCATTATTCTTGATTTAATCACTCGAATAATATTTGGTGAGGGGTATAGATAATAAAGCTGCTCGTTCTGTAGTCTTCTCCACCCCCCTGTTACCTCGTCCCTCTTGGACCTACGTATTTTCCTCAGGGCCCTGTTCTCGAACACCCTCAGCCTTTGTTCCTCCCTCAGTGTGAGAGACCAAATTTCACACCCATACAAAACAACAGGTAAAATTATAGTTCTGTATATTTTAATCTCTATATTTTTGGATAGCACACGGGAAGACGGAAGATTCGGGACTGAATTATCAACAATATATGTGTATATGTATATGTGTGTGTGTATGTGTGTGTCTAGACCAGTGGTTTTCAACCTGGGGTACGCGTACCCCCCGGGGGTACGCGAAGACATCTTAGGGGGTACGTAAAATAATAAAAAAATAAATATATTATTTCATGATAAACACTGAATAATCAGGGCCAGATTTAGGGTTAGCCACAAGAGACCCGAACGTAAGGACATGCGATTTGGGAGCGCCATTTTTTCTCTCTCTCTCCTTTATGCGATTCTTATCTGGGCGGCTAGTTTCATTTTATTCCACATTGTGCATATAATTTTGCTTTGCTAAAATACCTTTGTTCCTTTTTTAATTTTTATATTATAGGCAATAATATATTTGTTATTTAATAGCTTGATTCTCCTTTTTGTCATTTAAAACTTATTATTTAATACATTATTTTGGATGTAATTTATTTAACTTATTTTAGATGTATATTATAGACTATGTATAACTTGAATTATGCACCAACAACTTTGGGGGTACAAAGTCGAAGAGAAATTATATGTGGGGGTACGCGAACAAAAAAGGTTGAATACCGCTGGTCTAGACAGAGGGGGATATCAGTCATCCACGATATTTTATTATTAATCAACTTCGCAGGTTTACATAGTCAAAAACGATAATTATATTACATAATCAAAAACAACAATTATATGGATTGTGTGTTTCAATTTATCAGGTCATTTCAGTTCCATACGACAATCTGAACGAAAGGAGATATTATGCTAGCCACGTAGTGTCATATGACAGGCCGCCATAATATTCACGCGCCGCTCCACGACTTTTTTATAATTTTTTCTCGTTCATGATGCTTTATTAACACTGCGAGATTTGAGGTTCTTACGTCGGTGTTGTTGAGGGTTCAAGTGCTGTGGAATGTGACGCTTTGTCCTTGCGTGAGTGGTTGCCGACCTTTCAAAGGGTGGTATTGGCTTCGTGTTCAAACGTGAAACATTCCAAGACCGTTAAACGTGAAGGCAATACGATCCTTCGAAGCGTCGGGAGCTACTCACTCAACGACAGGGCATGACGTCCCAGAAGAAGTGAATCCTCATTTATTTAACCCGTTACACTGATGGTTATTAATTTATTAAAGTAGTTTAAGCATACTTGAACGCTCATATTTTTTGACTGAAGAAAATTGACACACATTTCTTTCTTCTTTCTTTCTTTTTCATGGCACAACAGCCCCTAGTGGGCCAGGGCCTCCTCACTATCGATGCTTCACGATCACACTCAGACCCACCACACTCGGTAGGACTACTCTGTACGAGTGATCAGCCCGACCCAGAGTCCACTACCTGACAACGCAACACTCACGAGAGACAGACATCCATGCCCGCGACGGGATTCGAACCTGCAATCCCCGCAAGCGAGCGGCCTTATACCCACGCATTAGACCGCACGGCCACTGTGATCGGCGACACACATCTCATTAAACATGAAAGTTCTGTTTCACTTTAGTTGTCCATTAAGTTGTTTATTACAGCAGTTCGTAAATGTTCGACCTTCTTACATAACGTCCCCCCGATACTGCGTATCTGTAATATAAACCTTAACATATTGAATGGCCGTGCCATGGCTCAGGTGGTTAGTCGCCGGCCTCTCACCACGGAGGCCCGGGTTCGATCCCAGGTCAAGTCCATGTGAGATTTGTGGTGGACAAAGTGGCACTGGACAGGTTTTTCTCCGAGTTGTCGGTTTTCCCCTGTCAATTTCATTCCACTGGTGCTCCATTACTTATACAACTTGGTAAAAAACTGCTCATCCTCATCTTCATCTTTATCACTGGGGTTGCACAATAAGCCTTAAGGCTGCGGTGCGTCCGTAGCATCAGCTGCGGGGCCCCCTCACCACAACAAAAAAAAAAAAAAAACATATTGATGATTTTCTTTCTCTTGATAGCGCAACGCAAAGTTGGCCATCTCCAAAATGAATCCCAAGCATATAAGCGCATACGTGATCAAACCATTGTTCTTGTGGTCGTTATCGGGAAGGCAGAAATCACAATAAATTTTGTATTCACGCGCTTCTCCACAGCTTCTATCATCTGTCGTTTCTTTACTCTTAGAGCATACCAAGCGTTAATCTCATCTGTAGGAGTGCTGCCATTAGGTTCTGCTGTGTTGTATTCTGTTCAAATGTGTATTCTTCCTGAGCGCGTATCTCACAGAGAACACATCCGGAAACCATGATAACAATTCTCGAAACTCAATTCTTTCTTCTGCGTCAGCTTGTACCTGACAAAGAACACAGTGACAGTGGTAGCCATGGTAACAAGGGTGTGACTCAAAACGCTGTATTATATATATATATATATATATATATATATATAGGAAGACTGCCGATTAATTAACTGTATAATTATATACTAATTGATAAAATTTGTGCTATAAGTACTTGATCATTAGCATGTTGATTGTGAAGGAGCCATCTTGTAACTTTGTGACGATAAGGTACATTGGGAATATTCTTTAATATGGGCCAGCTATTGTACTAGTTGCTTATACGCTGTAGAGTGCATTTCATTATTCAGTGGAAAGCCATGTGGATTTCGAAGCACTTTCTGGTGAAGTGTTTTCCTTAAACGTAGGTAGAATATACCTCACTTGTGTATAAGTGTTAAGTGGAATAGAACTGTCATTCGAAATTAAAAGGCGTTATCTGTAGTATTATGTAAATAAAAGCTTGCTGTATAGAATTTTCATTTCTGAGAATTTAAATACGAGTAATTCTTTAAATATTTTTGTCTCACTGTACACTTAGTTAACTGAATTATGCTACAAAAAAGCATCAAAGTACACGATAATTCTGTATGTAACGTATTTATTAGAAATTTTTCCTACATCTTTCGATGGTAAGGGAAGGGCAATGATGGACGGAGGTGCAGCACACGACCTCGGTAAGGTCTGAGTTACGTTTCAGCTCTGTAGTGGTACGCCACAGTATATGGTGATATCGGTGCGGTCTGGCCCCGGACCAGCACTGATCATTGTCATGAATGTAGAATATGACCGTTTGAAAGTGCAATCCATACGCGGTGGTCAGACGCGGACTTGTTCAGATAGAGTTATGAGGATTGTACTTTAAAACAAATATAATTTCCCAGAGAACAGATTTATCGCAAAGCGGTTTTATCTCCGTCAATTTGTGATGTAACCGCTGCAGTTTAGCTTCCTTTACTTGTTCGAAGGTTTTGCGTCACGCCCCAGCTTGTGCTGGATCACTTCGTAATAAAGTAGACCAGTGTTTTCCAGCCAGGGTTCCCGGGAATCCTAAGGTTCCTCGAAACGTCGTTAGGGGTTCCGCGAGAAATCGAATGAATGAATAAATATTCTGAAATACCGCGAAAAATTCCAAATGTATCTCGAAATATTGCGGGAATTTTTGTCTGGCAATTACTGGAATAATCTCCATCCGCTACCAGCTAGCTTTTTTTTTTTTTGAAGGGTCCTGCAGCAGATGCTACGGACGTACCGTAGCAGCCTAGAGGCTTATCGTGCAACCCTGTGATGAAGATGATTATTTTTTCGTTTTTCCAAGTAATGGAGCACCGGTGGAGTGAAAATGACAGGGGAAAACCGAAGTACTCGGGGAGAAACCTGTCCCAGTGCTACTTTGTCCACCACAAATCCCACATGGACTGACCCGGGATCGAACCACCTACCTCTTTGTTTCTTTTTATTTTTGTTTTCGTGTGTAGATGTTCTTTGGGATATGAAAAAAATTATTTTAGGAGTTCCTGCGTGAAAGAAAAAGGTTTGGAAATCCTGACCTAGACTCACCTTTGCCCAAATGTTTATATTCCCCCTATTCGTGTTTCAATCCCTATTCATGACCTCACTATCTTCAAAGTCCTTCAAAGGTGCAAACCTGATGCAGACTTTAAACCCGATACTGTTTTTTTTAACTTCCACATCATTTAGCTTCTTAAGATCGAATCTCTCTATATAAAACTTCGGGGTTTCTAATTTAAAATTGTCAATTCCATGTACGTACTATAACAACATGTATTTTCACCAACTCGTACACAAAATTAAAAAAAATGTATGGAAAACTTCGCAAGAGTCCCGACATGTTTCGGTGTGCTAAACACACCACATTCAGGGGAACACACTGAACACTGAACACTTGAATGTACACAAGCCCAGTTAAATTGTTAAAACACCGCTTTATGATGCAGTATATTGAGATATTTTGTCAGTTGTTTATGTGTTGAAAGATGGTGTGTTTAGCACACCGAAACATGTCGGGACTGTTGTGAAGTTTTCCATACATTTTATTTGAATTTTGTGTACGAGTTGGTGAAAATACATGTTGTTGTTCTGTGTTTCTGGTTTACTTAATGGCAGTCTTTCCCTAATTTCTGCAGCCACCAGATAGTGATCTGTATAAGAGTCGGCTCTGAAAGCTCGACATCCACTTGAATTATTATTTCCTATCTGTCGAGATATCAGTCTGATAGTCTTCCTATCAGGAGAGGTCCAATCGGATTTATGAATGTTTCGATATGGGAACATCATGCTCTTGGCATTATCTTTTCATATGTGATAAAGTAAGTTATTCTAAATCCGTTATCGTTACTCGATTAATGTAAACTGTCCTTACCAATTGGTTTGCAGATTTTTCTTCCCACGATTTTAAAGTGACATGTAAAAAATGCCCATGTTAGGTCTTCACATAAGCTTTCCTTTCTTTCGTCTGATCACATTTATCCTCATCTAGTGAGTGCACATCCGAAATAATGTCACACGTGCGACTTTCCGTTGTTGTAACAAAGTAATAGTGCTCGTCAGCAAATCGCAACGTGTTCAGTTGTGGTGACAAGCAGTTGGTTGGAGAATACCGCTGCGATTGGTTGTTTCAGGTACAAAGTATCAGATGTTATAATGTGGTAGTAACAAATCTTACTGAAACCGAATCAGGTAATTCCGTTCACTGCCACCAGAGTGCACATACGTAACTGTAACTGTCTGCTCGGTCTTCGTCGACTCTAGCCTGTGTTTGTCCTTTGAATGTTCCTAACGACATTTGGCTTGTTTACAGAGATGCGTTTTAGTTGCCATTAAGCATAAGGCTGGGTAAGGTGAGTCCGTCGATATCTTACATGCCTGACGTTCGTACTGTGATAATACGTAAAAACAGTACATCCATCGCAGTCTGAAGGGATCAATTTACTGTGCACACGCAAAATTGGATTTGTTTCCTGTTTCTTTCAATCTAAGATTTGTACAATTCTTAGATAGGTCTGTTACCTGACGTGAAGCGTGAAAATCAGTACATTAAAGCACTTCGCCGTTATAAATCTGGTTGGTGTTGGCTGAGCATAACGTGTCAATTGGAACGACGTTAACCTCAAACTGTAGTGTTTTAACAAAATCTACGTCCTTCTCAAGACATGTAACTAACTAACTAACTAACTAACTGACTGACTGACTGACTGACTGACTGACTGTATGACTCACTTACTTACTTACTTACTTACTTATTCACTCACTGACTCCATGAAGCACAGTTCTTCTTGAAAGGCTAATAGTTTCTTAGGTAGTCAAAAAAACTCCCCGTTTTATGGAATTCGAAGCTGGTTCATTGCCATGTTTACAAGAGCCCGCCACCTATCCCTATCCAAAGGCAGAAGATCCCATTGCATTCCATTTCCTCCTGTCCTTAAGATATGTTTAATATTATCCTCCCACGTACGTCTAGGTCTTCAAAGTGGTCAGTTTCCTCCAGGGTTCGTAACAAAAATTCGTGTACATATTTTTTCTCCGTACGTGCCGCATGCCTTGCCCATCTCATCCTCCCTGATTTGTTTATCCTAATGTGTCAGGTAATAAAATCATAAAATATAAAATTGTCCCCATCCTGAGCCAGATGAATCCAGTCGACTACCCCCCCCCCCCCTTCCGATTTTTAAAGATCAAATTTATTGTTGCCCTCGCACTTGCTCCTAGACCTTACAAACGGGCCCTTTATTTCAGGTTTCCCTGCCAAACCTCGTAGGCATTTCTCTTGTTCCCCATACATGCCCCGCGCATCTCATCCTTATTTAATTCATCACCCTAATGCGTCATAATAAAGTCAACGAACAGTGTATACTACTGTCGGTTCTTGAAATCACATTTCACACATTTGCATTCAATAATACAGGTGTTCCAAACGTGTCGTCTTCCGGTCTAACAGTAACTCAGTATCGTTCGGCCCTCGTCTGTCCAACGGCTGCATTCTTTCTGCTGCAGGTGTGGCTGTTCTTGCTGTATTCAGGTGCGTCCGGCAGCTTGCTGAAGTAGGCCTCGGCTTCCGAAGATAGCTGTTCCATTTGCGTGACGTCTGCTGTCGTGAGTCGTTGCAATTTGTGAACATCTGTGTCGGTCAGTGGTGGAACTCGTTCAGGTAAACATGACTGCTGGCGATGAAGGGAGGTGAATGTGTTGCGCTGTATGTAAGAGTGTACATGAAAACCTTCTTGCGGTATATAACATGCGGTAACATTGTGTAGGGTATTATCAGTACTTTGTAGGCATGATCCGAGTCGTGTTTAGTAGATATACATATGACGTTTGCTATCTGCCTGCTGTGTAGATTGAAGTACAACCCGCTGCGACCAATTACCGGAATGAAGTGTGGTGATTTAAAAAATTCTGAGTTCTTCTCTCTCAGTAAAAAATAATAATATTGATAATAATAATAGTAATAACCGCCGATCCCAGTGGCCGTGCGGTCTAAGGCGTGGGTCTTCGGCCGCTCGCTTACTGGGATCGTGGGTTCGAATGGATGGATGTCTGTCTCTTGTGAGTGTTGTGTGTTGTCAGGTAGAGGTCTCTGCGACGAGCTGGTCCCTCGTCCAGAGGAGTCCTACCGACTGTGGTGTGTCTAAAAAGTGTGTGACCATGAAACCTCGACGAAACGAGGAGGCCCAGGCCCATATAGGGCTGTCGAGCCATACAAAAAAAATTGTAATAACCGCCTTTGCAAACTTTTGTAGTTGTACTGAGAACAACATAGTGTCCTGAACATATGGTTGAATTACATAAATAACACAACGTATTCCGTCTGACACAACCTTTATTTGTTATTAATTTTTTCAAACACTGCATGTTTCGATCAAGCCGACGATCGTCGGATGTTTCTTTATACAAAAACTTAAAATTGAATTTTAAGGTTTTGTGTAAATGTACACCTTGATCGAAACATGTAGTGTTTGAGATGATGATGATAATAAATAAAGGTTGTGTCAGACGCAATATGTAGTGTTATTTATGTAATTCTATATACACAAAGGGATGGATAGCGTCAAATTGATATGGTTGAATTCATTTCGTCGCATCTTTCTACGAAGGCTTTCCATCATCTCAAACACGTCAGTTTGGAATCGTCCAAAGCAAAATATGGGGGAGTTAGAGTCAAACGGAAAGACGTGATTGTTTGTGAATGTCATGGGAGAAGTCTGTCTGAGTGTATCTGTCAACCATCTTCAGTAGGGCCGAGATAACGAACCTCAAACTGTGATAACCAGAACAAACAACAGTGTTAGAAAAATCGTAATGCATATGCAGTCGAACTCTGGTATAACGTCATGAAAGAGACTGCATAATCTGTTTTTTTTTTTGTGGTGAAGGGCCCCGCAGCAGATGCCACGGGCGCACCGCAGCCTTCAGGCTTATTGTGCAACCCTGTGATGAAGATGATTAGTTTTTTTCATTTTTCCAAGTACTGGAGCACCGGTGGAATGAACCGAATGGATCGAACCCGGGCCTCCGCGATGGGAGGCCGGTGACTAACCGCCTGAGCCATGGCACGGACAATAATGTGTGGTTGCTATAAACGAGTATTTTTCTAACCAAGGAGTATGACGTTGTGGTAAGAGTGAAGGAAATGTATTTAAAGACAAATGCAGGCTTGTTACGTAAATCTTAACGGTGATTTATTCTAAATTTAAATTTAAAAGGAAATTAGTGTACTATATTTGTAAATATGCTTACAGGTTTGCAGTTTAAAAAGTTCATTAAGTTATAATTAGGCAAAAGCAAATATTACTGTACTGTAATTTTGCATGTATGTTTACAGTAAGGAAATGCATTGGACACACGTACATGCAGTGGCATGGTGTAGGTACTCACTCTCTGACGTCAACCCTAAGTATCCCGTAATATTGTGATTGCCCAGGCCTGGAGTGTCTGAACTTAATAGGCAGAAGGTTTGCCTTCTCAAGGACGAGGAGATACTTGATCTGTCAAAATAACCTGAATCTTGGAGAATTATGTTCGAACCGACTGGCAGTAACTTCATGTACACGAGGCTGGTGCTCAGGTGTCTGTCTTATTAAGTAGGACGGAAAAACACATGCATTGTGAGGAATTAATTGGTACCGCAGCATATATGACGATATAGACGAGGTGTCGCATAAACCGGTGTCGTTATAACCGGGTTCGACTGTAGGCCTACTTGTCCTTGTGGTTTAAAGCTTCAGACAGGATCCATTCTTCTGTAAGTTTAAAGATGTATTCATTGATACTGAAGTTAACATGACTGGTAAAATCAAATTAACAAGTAGCGCCCAGAGCAAAGTGTTTTCCAGTTCATCCATGCAGTCATATGCGTGCTACGATCCACTTCGTCCTTTGTTTCCAAGATTCTGTCTTTTTCTTTCTCCTTTTTTACTGACTTTGTGTCTTATACCTATTATTATGTAGGGGCACGCGGTGGCGCAGTTGGTTGAGGCACTGCGCTACAAGCCGGAAGGTCGCGGTTTCTATTCCCGATGGTGTCGTTGGAATTTTTTATTGACATAATCCTTCCGGCCGCACTATGGCCCTGGGGTCTCACTCAGCCTCTAACAGAAATGAGAACCAGGAATATTTCATGGGGGTAGAGGTGGCCGGTGCGTAGGGCTAACAACCTTACCACCTTCATGTGCCGTTTGTGTAGAAAGCTGGGAGCTTCAACCTCCTGGAACCCTAAGGGTCTGTCCAGGCCTGTAATGGGATTGTTTTACCTTTTATTATGTTTTACCTATTACTTATTCTTTAACCCTTATCGGTCCAATGTCGAGTCACACTCGACAACGAGTTCCATTTACCAGGTCCAGTGTCGAGTTAAGTCGACACGTTATTTTACGGTGTTTTATGTTATTTTCCCCAAGCTCCCGCTATCTAGTGGCTGCTCTTTGAACCCTGAGGATTTAAAGTTTTCCGGGGAATTAATTTGGACAAGACTACTGAAATTGACAAAAATAATTTGTGGAGTGTAGAGGGTTAATACCTTTCTTTTAGAGTGTGCTTATTTGGCGATGTGCTTCTTGTCAGTACGCTAACACGCTTTGATCGAATTCTACGCTCCAACAGAAAACCTCCGTTGTCGTAGTGAATAGACAGCCAGACAATTAAAGCGTTGAACCACGTACAGGCAGATACAGCTAACGGTCTTGGCTTACGTTTTTAATGATTCCCGAATATTGTTCTGCCTGTGTTGTGATTAGTGTTAACAGTCACTGAATACAGAAGCGGGACTGCTGCGCCTGCAGGTTACTGACCAACGTACCGCCCATCTACCGGAAATACTCAAACCTGTGCATAGACTAGTAAGCTGTCTTGATGGACGATGCTTTTAAGTTGAAAATCGTGTTATGGAAAGGTTCTTTATCTATAAGCATAAGCTGTAACATCGCAGAAACAAGCCACGCTGGACATCGTGTTTGTCTTTGTGTCACGTGCAGGGGTCAGCGACGGCTTTGTGGACGGTCCATCGCGGCATAAACCAGGTTGGTGTGTGGTTCCAAGGAACTGGTACTCTGTCGCAAGTTGCACAGCACAGTGACGGTCTGCAGGGCGTTACTGCTAGCGCCTATACCTATGTTTATTTAAGAGACAAAAGTTAACACATCTATCGGTATAATGGCTAGGCTAGGGGCTGAGCGATCGACGAATTGGGGCCCTGTTCCCGGCAGATGAAAGGGATTTATCTATACTCCAAATTGTTCAGACCGGATCTTGCGCCCGCTCAGACTCCAATGGATACCAAGGGATCGTTCTAAAGGGGTTAAAGCGGCTGGAGCGTGAAGCTGACCGCTGACCTCCATCTAGTGGCAAAGTTAAGACTGGGAGGAGCTATACCTTCACACCCTTAGTATGCTTTCATAGAGTGCACTGGGACCATTTTACTTTAACGCGATTTTTAATAAACTCTAAACGACGGCATGAATTTGCAGTGTTATCAGAATTAGAACATACTTAAAAGGAAATTTATCCCTGTTTTTAATTAAGCACTAGGCCCTGAAAATGTGTGGGGAGTTGTGATATAGCACCATACATACCTGACCTCGACATTACATTAGACGGATCTCAGTATTCATCTTCAAGCTCCGGCCGCTTTACGAACGGGTGAAATAGCCCCTGGTTCCCATTGGATAGAAGACAGAGTGAGCCCGAGAGCTGTTCTGGACGCTGCTTTGTGGAGAAGAGAAAATCTCTCTCCCCTCCCGGGAATTGCTCCATGCGTGGTACAGTCAGTTGTTATTAAGTGACTTTGTAGTCTGAGTGCACGTATTCCAAATTTTAGTTTCACCTCCAGGTCAGGTCTCTTGCCTGAGGGACGCTCCCTGTGCACGTTCAAGTTTCAGCTTGTCGTTACGCCACGTGGCTAATATTAACATGTGCATTTTCGATATCTCCTTTCTTGGTACGACACGTGGCTAATATTAACATGTGCATCTTCACAATCCACTTTCTTGTTACGGCACGTGGCTGATATTAACATGTGCATTTTCGGTATCTCCTTTCTTGGTACGACACGTGGCTAATATTAACATGTGCATCTTCACAATCCACTTTCTTGTTACGGCACGTGGCTGATATTAACATGTGCATTTTCGGTATCTCCTTTCTTGGTACGACACGTGGCTAATATTAACATGTGCATTTTTGCTATCTACTGTCTTGGTACGACACGTGGCTAATATTAACATGGGCATTTTCGGTATCTCCTTTCTTGGTACGACACGTGGCTAATATTAACATGTGCATCTTCACAATCCACTTTCTTGGTACGACACGTGGCTAATATTAACATGTGCATTTTCGGTATCTCCTTTCTTGGTACGACACGTGGCTAATATTAGCATGTGCATTTTTTCTATCTACTGTCTTGGTACGACACGTGGCTAATATTAACATGTGCATCTTCACAATCTACTTTCTTGTTACGACACGTGGCAATATTAACATATGCATTTTTGCTATCTACTGTCTTGTACGACACGTGGCTAATATTAACATGTGCATCTTCACAATCCACTTTCTTGTTACGACACGTGGCTAGTATTAATATGTGCATCTTCACAATCCACTTTCTTGTTATGACACGTGGCTAATATTAACATGTGCGTCTTCACAATCCATCTTCTTGTTACGACACGTGGCTAATACTAGTCTTTTCACTTTCACAGTCAAGTTGCTTGTTTCGAGAGGTAGCTCCGAATGTAATTCAGTAAATATAATTCGAGAGCTCAGCTGAAATCTGTGCTGACCTGCACGTGAAGTCGTAGAAGCGTCACTTGACACGCTCAGCAGCGGCGGGTGACAGTGTTTTTGTCTTCTCGTATCCCACGTATCTTATCAGTAACAGTACTTGGTTTGTATGTGTGTAAGCCTCGGCCTCACTGACCATAACGAAAAATTTGTTTGGGAATGTTTGAAAACATGGCGCTGAAGTGAGTGTTAGACACAGGGAAAGAGAGGATGTGGAGAACTGCATAGTGAGGATCTTCGTCATTTGTACTCATTATCAGTTTTATGTAAAGTGAATATGTCAAGAAGGACGGAATGAGAGGCCGTGGGTAGTAGACGAGAAATTAACGCAGCATTTTAGTTGGAAAGTATGACGAGGACGCTATAAGCAAGTTAGGAAATGTCTGCAGGACGTTCTGGAGAATTCGCTCTGTTATTGTCCCTATTATTCGTGAATACTAAATGAAAGGCATCTCTACCTTCTTTTGTTTTTGGCATGGGATGATAAGTATGTTTACGTCATCAACTGTTTCTCCGGCCTCTCCGGCACTGCTTCATTTCTTGTACTTATCTCATAAACGTCGAGATATATTATTTCTTGCACTTTTCTAGTAAATGATAAGATATCATGTTTCCAGTGACAGGCGCGACATCCTGTTTCTTTTACCTGTCTCTTGAAACGCGAGATATTTGGATAGTCAGTTGTTTCTTTGGCCTCAGTTCGCGCCTTGCAGAGAACACTGTCTCTACTATAATGATCAAACGCATAACTGAACGTTCGTATTCATGTAAAGTGTCTGTTATTTTGCCCGATTTGAACCGAAATCGAAATATTGCGGCAGATTTTAGTAGAAACCCCAGATATGGATCTTCACGAAAATTTGTCATGTGAGAGTCGGGTTATTACTTGCGGACAGAGGGATGGACGGTCAGACGTGACGAAGATGGTAGTCGCTTTCTGCAGATCTTTTACGAATGCTTCTAAAGAAGCATCTTATAAAATGGACTGGAATAATGTGGGCTGGATTAATCTGGATCGTGATTGGGATTAGCTGTAGGCCCTTGCAAACACGGTAATTAAAATTCGGGTTCCATACAGACTGGCGACTTCCCCTTGTGTAGCTGACTGTCTGTACGTTTCTCAGAAAGATCTCTGGTTCATTGCGTCATGTAGAATTTCATTTTTTCAGGCTTTTACGGCGGTTTTTGCTGGAGTGACAGTTTTTTGGACTCTTATGCCGTGTAGGATAAGTTTATTCCGACTTTTCGAAAGAAAATATAGCTTCCATATTCACGGTAGCAGAATTAGATTGTAACCTTGAAGGTGGATGGCAGCACGTTCTATCGAAACGTCGGGACAGTTGATAGCTGTAGAACGTATTGGCACCATTACCGAGAGCCTGTTTTAGCTCCACGTGGTGCACTTTACGGCTCACATTACAGGGTGACCGCGGGACTGTTACCCATCTTGAACACATGTGCGCGGTGTTTGTATGTGTTTTGTGTTATTTATTTTGTTTTCGCCCAGAAAATTGCATCGCACCCCATTCGGATTTATTGTTATTGCATACAGAACTAGTAGACCGCAGAAAATTAAAATATACAGTCCACACGTACAACATAAGATTGTATTTCTTCTGAACAGGAGTCATTAAACCCATAAAGTTTCTATTAATATTTGTTGACGGAAATGTCTACAACACGTTACCACAAAAAGCAGTCCTGCATTGCATTGCGTTTAAAACAATTCACTCTTCTGAATCAAAACGCCTTCGTGAAACTTAGTTTTACTAAAATAAGGACAAGCGGCCAGGCTCAGGTGTTTAGTCGCTGGCCTATCACCGCAGAGGCCGCGTACGATACCAGGCTTGTCTACGTGGGATTTGTGGTGGACAAAGTGGCAATTGGACAAGTTTTTCTCCTAGTACTTCGAATTTGTCACCATTTTTCCATACGCCATATAATTTTAGCAGTTGACGGCGTCGTTAAACAACACACAAGAAGGACAGGAAACTTATTACGGTATCCCGCTACGGAAGTGCCTTTTGATTAGGAGGGAACATTTTTCTCAATAGATGGTTATGTACACTTGGCTTTATTTTCTCGTGTTGTCCTCGTAGCTGCAGATGGATGAAGAGCATATTTTCAACAACACTGGCAACGTAAAATGGAGGCGCGTTCGCGTAACCATTGTTGCCGTGGGGAAGCAATAAATATTACATATTCTAAGTTTGTGTCTGTAGCCATAGTTATCCAGCATGCAAAGCGCATGCGCTGTATTATATTGTCATCTGTGGTCTGTCTGGCTCTACCATATTTCCCCACATTATCTCATAAACGACACGATTTTCGGAAAAAAAAGTTATTGAACATAAAATGTGTGTTTTGACTTTCTCTACAGCTTTTGTCTGAAACAGTTCTCATTCTAAAGAGAATTGAGCGTGTTATCGTAAATGTACATTCGTCTTCATGTAAAGTACCCTTTATTCCTGTCAGATTTTAATGAAACTTGAATGTTCTGAACAGATTTTCGAAAAATACTCAAATGTCAAATTATAAGAAGAGTCGTCCAGTGGGAACCGAGTGGTTCCATGTGAACGGACGGACAGACAGACATGACGAAGCTAATAGTCAGTCGCCTTTTGCTATTTTGCGAACGCGCCTAAAAACGCGTTATGTCCATTTGTGGCAAGAATTTAGTTTTGATTACACAAAACTGAGGGATAAACAGATGTATGAGGAAATCAGCAATTACGTAACCTACAGCAGCGGTACTGACATTTGACTACAATAATTGTATCCATTACTAGAGGCCTGCATCGTGCACATTTTTACATAAGTAACAATGTCTTGTCCAAGTGGGCATACCTGCTTTTGAAAATGAACTACTGATATGTTAAAGATTCCAAATGCACACAGGCCGAAGGTCACTGAATGTTTATAAAACGTTTAATAGTTAGGATTCAGAAAATGTACTGAGGTGTCCATTAATGACTGTGCATCGCTGGAGAAGTCAAAGAACACGCAACTCAAGTACCAATGGCAATCGTTTTCCTGCATCAGTTTTGAAGTCAACTGCCACGTGTTTCTGAAACCTGAATGGAAGACACCATTTGGAAGTCCAAGTGTAGTAAATCTCAAGTAAAATGCGGGTTTTTTTTTAACCTTTTGAAGACCAAAATTAATGTACATTACACTCGTAAATAAATATTTAGTTCGTACCTCATAGGGAACACAGTCTGCTTCCATTAGAAAGACATCGTGTCAGGGAAAAAGTAGTCATAAATCGTGACTTGGGGAGACCAAAGCGTAGATGGTGATATGAAAACAGGCGTTGAAAATTGTGTGTGATGGTGTGGAGAGGCCACGACGGATTTCTTGAATGCTTAAAGAAATTAGTTTCTCAAGAATGAATTAGTGTACTTCTTCATTTCATTGTTTCCAAAATGTTCAGAGACGTTGCTTTGGTTTAACGGGAATTTTCCTCACTCAGGAATATGAAACTTTGTATCAGCAGTAATCTTATCTTATTTGCGATAAGAACATGTTGATCTGCAGCTTTCCGAACAAGTTGAGACGAAGTAAGACTGGCCACTTCAGTGTCCCCTCCCCCGGCCTTTCTGCTTGCAATTACACCTTCCCTGCTGTTATAACTAACTACCCAGCTCAGTGGAGCAGTATGCTTCTTCACACGCCGGCAGTCTCTCACATGGTAAGAAAATAGTTTACTGAAGTGTTTGACAACAGCAGAAAATGCCGTTTAGGGAGCACGCGGTGGCGCAGGTGATTGAGGCACTGCGCTGCAAGCCGGAAGGTCGTGGGTTCTATTTGCGATAGGGTCATTAGGATTTTTCATTGACTTAATCCTTCCGGCCGCACTGTGGTCCTGGAATCGACTCAGCCTCTAACGAAAATGAGTACCAGGGATATCTCCTGGGAGGTAAAGGCGGCCAGTGCGTAGGGCTGACAACCTTCATATTGGTATATTCATATTCATATGAAAACCCAATTGCAGTAAATAATAATAATAATAATAATAATAATAATATGCCGGTTGTCTACAAATCCTGGATGCCTCAACGTCATGGGGCCCTAAGGGCCTATCTAGGCCTGTAATGGGATAGCTTTACCTTTAAAATAACCGTTTATAGGCAAACTCTGGCAATAGACAATAGGATAAACAAATAACAAGAAATAAGAAAAATACGCTATGAGAACAAATGATAAAATATATACAAATAATTTTATATGACAATCTTCAAGTATTAATAGATGTAACAAAATACAGTTTTTGTTAGAAGTATCGACATTCCTGCTAGAAGTATCGACATTCCTGCTAAAACTATCGATATTCCTGCTAGAATTATCGACATTCCTGCTAGAAGTATCGACATTCCTGCTAGAAGTATCGACATTCCTGCTAGAAGTATCGATATTCCTGGTAGAAGTATCGATATTCCTGCAGACAGCATTAGCAGCAGAAACACTTCCGGCCGAGAGACTGACCTTTACACGATGCAGAATATCAAATTCAGAGTAGTCCCCGATTAACGTAGTTGGCGTCCGTGAACTGACAGTGTCAACATTAAGAAGAAACGGCATCAAAATACCGTCGCCTGGACTAAATATTGATAGGTTATGTTTTTAGCAACATTGACTCCTTTTACTTGTCGTTAATAATTCTCTGATGATTTTGTGCATTTGCTTGAGCTGTGTTACACCCTTATCACACGTGTAAGGACCTGCTTGTTTAATACAGAACTCCAGTCTTGTGCAATAAGCATTTTATTGTAGAATGTTATTATTGTAGTTCGTATAAAAGAAATGTTCAGTAAAAATCCTAACGTGATCAGATGATAGGTTTATGGGTTTTGACACAGGGCGTCACCCAAAATACCTGAACCTTACCCGATGTGAGAGCCTGAAAACTTTAATCCTAGCGTGGCTGGTTGTAAAGAAACGCTGATAAGAGTTTAACTGCTGTTTACCTGAACGTATTTTGTTCTGGTTAGCCACTGAATACCGCAGATACACATGGATTTTCTTTCACTCTCATTTTTTTGTTGTTCGGCCATTTCAGTAGATGAGGGTTGAAAGTGAAGTTCTGTAAGAGGATTTGTGGTCGATGTCGGCTTCATATATATATACACGTTTCTCTCTGTGAAGCCGGAATTGAAAACAAGTTTTAGTTCAAATATATGATATTTGATATCTGTAAGAAAATTGAGGGTGCATAGTGGGGACGCGGTGGTCACTGTGAACCAGAGGCTATTGTATTATGTAGTGCAGGGCTGGCCAACTTCAACCCACATGAGGGCCACATAATTTGTAAGGACTCGCCCGAGGGCCGCACTTGTGTATACATATATTGAAAATGAAAGGGGGGGAGGGAGACTGAATTAACTGGAACGAGCCTGACTTACTGGTCGATCCGAGTGGCTGCGCGGTCTAAGGCGTGGGTCTGCGGCCGCTCGCTGGCTGGGAATGTGGGTTCGAATCCCACCGGGGCATGGATGTTTGTGTTGTGTTTGTCGTAAGGACAGTAGTACGGAACGTGAAGTGACATGAAAGACGAAGGATTTAAACAGTACAAAAATGGATCAAAGGGGAAAAACCCCGGACATACAAAAAAAAATCCCTCCGGGGTCATGGATGTCTGTCTGTTGTGAGTGTTGTGTCTTGTCAAGTAGATGTCTTTGCGTCGGGCTGATTACTCGTCCAGAGGAGTCCTACCGAGTGTGGTGTGTCTGAGTGTGATCGTGAAGCCTCGATACTGAGGAGGCCCTGGTCCACTAGGGGCTGTTGCGCCATGGGGGGGGGGGGGTCGACTTACTGTGTATGTAAAGTGATGAGTTATAGTTTCTAAACATTTTCTCTGCTGGTGACGTTGCCATATTGTGCCCTGTTCTGTTAAATTGTATTACAGAAAGTATTCAGGTGACCGAGGGTCGCATGTTGGCAGCGCTGTTGGAAGGTAATGTGTGGCTAAAGATCATGTGTGAACACTCAGTAGACATTTCTGCACGAACAGTTCGCAAATTATCACTCGATTCCACATCAGACCTGACAAGCTTATGGAGGATTGTATATTAGAAAGACAAGGGTCACTTATGGGTTTTTAGTTTAGTGAAACATTGCCACATTCTGCAAATGTGGTTGTTTTAATTACATGTACGACGTAAAGAGTGTATATCATGTTTTTGCTCTCTGTTATGTAGGCTACTTGTACACACCACAGACCAAGAGGTGATCCCCGTGGGTAAGTGAGGGAGGCGTGTCTGGTGTGGTGCGGGGGACTGCTTGTTATGGGTTGGACAGCTATCGGTGAGAGCGATGGACTGTTCCACTACTGTATACAGACTGAAAACGTCAACAGATTTCGGGTAGAGTGTAGCGAACAAATGAACTGTGGGAATGTTTGCAGGATGGGTAGTAGCAACTCGGCATTCACCACGAAGTCTTCCGCATGGGCGTCTGTAGCATTCTTAGCATGGATCATCTGCTGTAGAAGTGATGTCCGAACTCCGTGTTTAATATTAAGGTAGATGGTTAGTTAGTTAGTTAGTCCCCATGTCGCTCCAATCGCGGAGCATTGGGGGCCTCCTTTCGGAGGTTTCTATGGTCATGTGCGTTGATGTAGCGGGTGACCAGCCCACTGACCGCACAAGTTCCACTCAATCCTGATGTGACTGCCAGAGCCATCTGGAAGGTAGATGGTACGGTATATTAAATAACCACCGTGTTTTGAAGGATGAAACAAATAAATGAGTTAACAGTGATGAAATGAAAACTGTCTAGATGCAGCGACGAGTCGTCCTTGTGAAGCTGACGGTCTGTCATCTAGTGACCAGATTACCTGCCTTTTTCGTAAACCGCACATTGATTACAGTAAATATGAAGAAGCATAATCACTAGTTTTAAATGTCATTTAATGAATCTCCAACCTGTTTAACTACTAGCTACGAGCTGGACGGTCCGGGGATCGAATCCCCGTGGGGGCGAGATTTTCCGCACCCTCCAGACCGATCCTGGGGCCCACCCAGCATTCTATACAGTGGGTATCGGGTCTCTTCCCGGGGGTACATCACCAAGGTGAGAAAAAGAGTAGAGCTATACCTCTACTCCCCCTCTGTACCCTCAGGTTATAGGTTGAACTGTCACCAATATGTTTAGATCAATACAGATAATGCTCCTGTTACTACCTGGTCTTCGTTATCTTGACGGTTTAACAGTGGCAATTTTAACTCTCCAAGATAAGTGAAATGGGTAGAGACAGTGGTGTAGCTAGGATTTTTGGGCCCCTTATGCAAAACTTACCAATGGGCCCTGTCGTATGAGTGCGGTACATGGCTACTTTTTATAAAATTGTCACAAATATACTTTGTTTTCAGATAAAACAGTTTGATACCCTTAATTATTATAAGAAACCGTTTAAGCGTTGGCAAATTTTTGACTCGTTCGCCTTCTAGTTTTTTAAGTTTTATTTTTTTTTTTTTGCGCCTCACTGAGCATGTTTTTATTTCTCCATATTTTATTTTGCAAATAAAAATTATACATAAACAGGGTGTTAGCATAAAGTTTAGTTCCCGCGCTCTCAAATTCATCTGAATAGTGGCTGGTTGTTTCGTTGAAAAACATTATTGCGATGGGCGCGTGGGCCCCGAAAGTTTGCAAACTTTTGCTGTAAGATAGCTACGCCCCTTTGTAGAGACAAAGAACATACGTCCTTAAAATAAGGTTATATATAAGTGAGATTTTAGAATGTTACGCAGCGAAGGAGATTGGTAGTTAGTAACTACCAGTCTACGCTCCGTAACATCCCAGAAGAGCGAATATCTCATTTGCACAGCGGCGGAAACCTGAAATCTCGCATGGTATATATAATCTTTATATTTTACACGAATTATATGTACTTGTCTTGTGACTGTATCATCTAAGGCATAAACTTACGTAAACCTAGGCACTACCACTTCTTGATCCGTACATGTATCCGTGCTTATGACCCACACTGAGTATATTTAAAACTGACATATGTACCGCGGACGTGCTTGAGGTACGCGGTAGATAACGAAGACGTTACTTGGGTACGCGGTAAGATAACGAAGACGTTACTTGAGGTACGCGGTAAGATAACGAAGACGTTACTTGAGGTACGCGGTAAGATAACGAAGACGTTACTTGAGGTACGCGGTAAGATAACGAAGACGTTACTTGAGGTACGCGGTAAGATAACGAAGACGTTACTTGAGGTACGCGGTAAGATAACGAATACGTTACTTGAGGTACGCGGTAAGATAACGAAGACGTTACTTGAGGTACGCGGTAATATAACGAAGACGTTACTTGAGGTACGCGGTAAGATAACGAAGACGTTACTTGAGGTACGCGGTAAGATAACGAAGACGTTACTTGAGGTACGCGGTAATATAACGAAGACGTTACTTGAGGTACGCGGTAAGATAGCGAAGACGTTACTTGAGGTACGCGGTAAGATAACGAAGGCGTTACTTGAGGTACGCGGTAAGATAAAGAAGACGTTACTTGAGGTACGCGGTAATATAACGAAGACGTTACTTGAGGTACGCGGTAAGATAGCGAAGACGTTACTTGAGGTACGCGGTAAGATAACGAAGACGTTACTTGAGGTACGCGGTAATATAACGAAGACGTTACTTGAGGTACGCGGTAATATAACGAAGACGTTACTTGAGGTACGCGGTAAGATAGCGAAGACGTTACTTGAGGTACGCGGTAAGATAACGAAGACGTTACTTGAGGTACGCGGTAATATAACGAAGACGTTACTTGATGTACGCGGTAAGATAGCGAAGACGTTACTTGAGGTACGCGGTAAGATAACGAAGGCGTTACTTGAGGTACGCGGTAAGATAACGAGGACGTTACTTGAGGTACGCGGTAAGATAACGAAGACGTTACTTGAGGTACGCGGTAAGATAACGAAGACGTTACTTGAGGTACGCGGTAATATAACGAAGACGTTACTTGAGGTACGCGGTAAGATAACGAAGACGTTACTTGAGGTACGCGGTAAGATAACGAAGACGTTACTTGAGGTACGCGGTAATATAACGAAGACGTTACTTGAGGTACGCGGTAAGATAACGAAGACGTTACTTGAGGTACGCGGTAAGATAACGAAGACGTTACTTGAGGTACGCGGTAAGATAACGAAGACGTTATTCGTTACCGTGTTCACAGCATCACGCCACTGGCCCTTATCTTAAGCCGGATGAATTCGCGTTCACACAATCACACATATTTTTAACATTCATTTTAATATTATCTTCCCGTCTACACCAAAGTCTTTCAAGTGGTCTCTTCCCTTCACGTTTTCTGAAAAACTTTGTTTTTTTCGTATCTCATCTCTACCGTGATTGCTACAAGACTTGCCCAACCCAATCTTCTTGGTTTCAAGCCAGAATAAATTTTTTTCTTTTCCGAATCATGGTTCTTTATTTCTGCTTGAATGAAAACTACACACATCGCACATAACACGGTTAGTGTCAGCACGCTCCGTTAGGTGTCTCTCAGGGCGAGGAATGACAATGGCGCCTGGTTCCAAATTCCGCGACATCTGTCTGAAAGTTATGAGGGGAGTGGGTGGGGGGGGGGGTTGCTATAATCTGTTCATCGTCTCGCCTAAACTATGTTAACTTAGCAAGTTATACAGCCTGAGACTCTGGCACAAGAGTCTGGGCGTTCCTCCCAATTCGGATTACCCACTAGGCATGAACGGTTGCGCTGTCCAGAAAACTCTCTGTATTTCGTTAAGTTTCACATTTCATGCTTAAGAACTCATTGCGCTGTCCAGAAAACTCTCTGTATTTCGTTAAGTTTCACATTTCATGCTTAAGAACTCAGGCGTGGATTTTGGTCAGATGACTTTACTGGAAATTAAGGGCTGCACTGTAACATAACAGTTGAGCTTTGTTAGACCGCCTCCCCGTATGTTAAGGTGGGTAGGCCACCCTTCCCACTACATAAAAACGTTTTCCAGCTACCTGTAACCTATAGGTTTACCTGGTAGACTCCACGCTTATTTGCCACACATGAAGTCTACAAAGTACGACGGAAATCGGGGGAGGAAGTTCTAGAAATGCCCACATTGATTGGTGAGACATGTAGGTTGCTCTGCGTTCTGGCTTAGCGTATTAAGTACAGTACGTACTAGTAAACCGACAGAAAGTAGTCTTCGTTATAACTTATCAAGCAAAGAAATTATGAATCCGGAATAGCGTAGTCAATATGCTACCAAGGCCACGGGTTTGTGTCCGGGGAAACGTGGTTTGATTCCCGACAGGGAGATTTTTTTTTTTTGCTACTCCCGTATATGTCTTCATGGCGTGCCAAGGGAGACCTTTATCTTCTACTGGCAGACGGTTGTATTTGTTGCACGTCTGTTCAAACGTCTTAAGCGGGGGTTTGTAACGTTTTTCGGTAGGAACCCAAATTAAATTTTAGAGTAATTTGCGTGAACCGCAGTTCGGTTTTGAATGAACAGCCCTTTTTTGTGTTAGTTATGAAAATTATGTGTGTTATTGTTATGGAAATATAACTATCGCTTAATAAATTGGGTACTTATATATAAATGAGGTGTAAGTCTGCGGCCGCTCGCTTGCTGATATTGAGGGTTCGAATCTCACCGCTGGCATGGATGTTAGCCTCTTGTGAATGTTGTGTGTTGAAAGATAGGGGTCTCTGCGACGGGCCAGTTCCTCGTCCAGTGGAGTCCCACCGAGTGTGGTGTGTCTGAGTGTGATCAGTTACAGCAATAACCTACAATGAGTAGGTAGAAGTGGTGCGACTAAAATATGTATTTATATAAGTGATATAAAACATTATTAATAAGTAGTTTATTAATTGGTAGTATGCGGTAGTTTTGCAAAATCACAAATATTAGAGCAGCACGGAACGCAAAACGAAACTTATCGGTATGTTAATGTGAACCTTGATGTTGGACAAGCTTCGAAATTCCTTCAAACCGTGGTCATGCGTTTGAAAACCTGCGTCTTAATTCATAGTATGTTTGCAGTTGACTTCCGTAGCTTAATTTTTGTGGGTTGAAGTGCTGAAAATCCTGTTTCACACGAGTAGGTTGTAAGAAAAGGGCACTAAAACTAGCAGAGCCTGATTTCCCCAGAACCGTTTTTTCCTTTTTCACTTTGATCCAGAACCCGCTCAGTTTTTCAGAATTGTATCCCAGTGTTTCGTCGTTTTAGATCTCGTTAAGCCGCCGCTGAAGGCTTGAATACTTGAAATGGCGTCAACCAACACTTCGATGTCAATGACAAATGGGCCGCGCACCCAACTGTATTTTTTTCTATCAAGGACCCCCGCAGCAGATGCTAAGGACGCACCGCAGCCTTGAGGTTAATTGTGCAACCCTGTGATGAAGATGATTAGTTTTTTTGTTTTTCCTTGTAGTGGAGCACCGGTGGATAGAAAGCGACAGGGGAAAACCGAAGTACTCGGAGAAAAAGCTGTCCCAGTGCCATTTTGTCCAACATAAATCCCACATGGACTGACGCGGGATTGAATCCGGGCCTCCGCGGTAAGAGGCCGGCGACTAACCGCCTGAGCCATGGCACAGCCGAAGTCGAGGGTTAGTTCTTCAAAATGTTTCAAGATAATATTTTTTTTTTTTACGGCAGGAAATTTAACATTTTCGACTTCCTGCAGCAAGTTTTATGTCGGGAAAGAAGCAGCCTTTGTTTTATTTAATTTCCTCTTTACAATTTCAGCTTTCCTTTGAAATCTATCAACTTCTGTGTTATCCCAGTCACGTCTGATCAAGGTCTTGGATTTAGTATTAAATTTGCTGACTTCGCAAACTTTACCTAAAAGATAACTAACTAACTAACTAACTCCATGGAGCAGAGTCCTTCTTGAGAAGCTAACAGGTCCCCAGCTATGTCAAGAAATTTCCCGCATTTTATGGAACCCGAAGGTTCATTACCGCATTCACAAGAGCCCGCCACCTGTCCCTATCCTGAGCCAAATCAGTCCAGTTCATGCCCCCACCCACTTCTTGAAGATCCATTTTAATATTATCCTCCCATCTACGCCTGTGTCTTCCAAGTGGTCTCCTTCCCTCAGGTCTCCCCACCAAAATCCTGTATGCACCTCTCCCTCCACCCATACGTGCTACATGCCCCGCCCACCTCATTCTAGGTTAATTTTAATATCCACTGAAGTTTGAAAAATTTAGAAACAGGGGATGATTTTTTTTTCAGACAAAAAGGTTTCGCCCTCACTGTGCATTGCCACAACTCGCTGAAGGACGTGGCATTGTGACAGTCATCTGACGTCAGAATGATACAGTAAATGTGGGGCATCGGACCCAATTCCGAACAAATCTGATTAAAAATCCTGTTGTTTAACAACCTAACTTGTGTGTAGTTTACAACCTGAAGTACCTCTTTTACCACAATATCCAAATTCTCTGACAGCCTGCTCCTTTTTAAATGCAGCCTTTGCCGTTTTGTAATTGCAGGCACTGACCAGCCAAACAAAAACTTTTCTCCCATGTCTGTTAACTCTGAATAGCGTACATCTGTTGTATGCTATGAACTGTGCGTTGTCACGCACGTCAGCTGTCGAATCAACACACTTCAGTCCATCACACAGCGTTTTAAGATACACTTGTGTGGGGGAAGTTCCAGTTTATAAACCTTATCTGTCCAGTGTCGAGCTCAAACCGACACGTTATTTTAAAATGTTTTATCTTGGTTTTCCTAAGCTACTCCTATCTAATGGCTGCTTTGAACTGTGGCGATTAGAGATTTTCTGAAAAATTAATTTATACCAGACCACTGGAATTGACAATGAAATAGGCAAGGTACGTGTAAGGTAACATTGAGGCGCGTTCGCGTAACCATTGTTGCCGTGGAAAGACAATAAGTATTAACATATTCTGAGTTTGCGTCTGTAGCCTTAGTTGTACAACACGCAAAGCGTATGCGCTGTATTATATTGTCATCTGTGACCTGTCTGGCTCTACCCTATCTTTCCATATTATATCATAAACTGCACGATTTTCGGAAAAAAAGTTATTGAACATAAAAAGCTGTTTTGATTTTCTCTATAAATTTTTCTGAAACATTTCTCATTCTAAGAAGAATTCGGCGAGATATTATCATAAATGTACATACGTCTTCCTGTAAAGTACCCGTTATTCTATTCAGATTTTAATAAAACTTGAATTTTCTGGACAGATTTTTCGAAAAATACTCAAATATAATTTCATGAAAATCCGTCCAGTGGGAGCCGAGTTGTTTCATGAGAACGTACGGACGGACGGACGGACAGACATGACGAAGCTAATAGTCGCGTCTTCGCAGTTCTGCGAACGCGCCTGAAATCATTTGGTGTGCGAAGAGTTAAAAGAGGATCCTGGCGTCTCAGTTTTGGGGCACGATTGACAGGTAAAGCAGGTAATAGCTGGTCGTCATGAGATCTGGAGCAAGTATTTTCACTGAACATCCACGATCACTGCTCACCGCTCTCATCCCTTGAACGGCAGATGACATGTAGAATGCAGAATGAGCGTTTAACTCCCTGTGCTGCTGTGCAAGGAGGGCGCTTCACTGTACTGGAAGTGGGGAGGTGCCGTTAATACTTCAGTGGCATACTGGCCTTTGTGACATGCCCTTGGGGGTCACTTCCAAAACTTATTGTAACCTGAAGTACATTCACTGTGGCTTTCTTTCTAACCCATATCCTACTTCCGACACGCACACAGTGACTTTTCGCTCATCCTGTATTAGGTCTTCTTTACAAATTGTGAAGAAAACGCTTTATATGGATGTCTGTGATTGTCTGTCTGTCTGTCTATCTGTGGCCTACAATGACGGCTTAAACTTTTTTTTTTTTTTTTTTTTTTTTTTTTTTTTTTTTTTTTTTTTTTTTTTTTTTTTTTAGAATTCGACATTTTATATTTTTACTAAACGTTGTAGGCAACTTCCGATATGTATCCACAGTTTCAGGACATGCGACCATAAATGTGCTTTTCCGTGTGGCCCATAAACCGGTGTATACATTTTTCGAAACTCAATGCAGGAGGCTTCGCTCGAGGGTTTTATGGCAGTCCGGATTTTCAGCCACATTGAATCGCAATAAATCTTCTTTTTCTCAAGGCCGTAAAAGGACTTTTTTTTTCGTATTCTATAAACTTACCACAGATTTTATTGTAATTTGATATGGGAACCTTTTGCTCACGTGTATAAATAAGCAGTATAGGTTGCAAACACCGCCTTGTGTATACATTGCCGGGTACGTCCTTTCCAGAAATGTTACTGGAGTATTTCAATTGTTTACGGCCTGACTGACCAAGTTACAGTTTTGTATAACATTTTGCATGTTAGACAACGCTGTAAATGAACTAGTACTTAAAATTAACGTATAATTTCTGATATTGGTTACTCAGGAGTATGACTTCGACCTTGGTAGTCGTTCCGCAGCGGGAAGCCTGGCCGTTGGATTTTGTAACCACTAACCCAGTGATATTCTACCTGGGGTACGCGTACCCCCGGGGGTACGCGAAGACATCTTAGGGGGTACGTAAAATTAAAAAAAAAGAAATATATTTTTTCATGATAAACACTGAATAATCAGGGCCAGATTTAGGGTTAGCCACAAGAGACCCGGACGTAAGGACATGCGATTTGGGAGCGCCATTTTTTCTCTCTCTCCTTTATGTGATTCTTATCTGGGCGGCTAGTTTCATTTTCTTCCACATAGTGCATATAATATATTTGTTATTTAATAGCTTGACTCTCCTTTTTCTCATTTAAAACTTATTAGTTAATACATTCTTTTGGATGTAATTTATTTAACTTATTTTAGATGTAGATTATAGACTATGTATAACTTGAATTATGCACCAACAACTACCACCACACTAACCGATGTATTCCAGCCGACAATACACTGGGCTGAAGTGCAGTCTTGTCTTGTGAAGACGACGTAATTCTTATGATGCGAGATATAATTTTGTGTTGTGTCCTGTCTTGTTAGAGTTTTACATAAATTTGACTCTAGGATTGTTAAAAACTGAACGCTTAACAAATGACGACCAGTGGAAAGTGACAGAGACGTGTTTAACATGATCTGTATGTTGTTTTTAACATGATCTGTATGTTGTTTTTAACGTGATCTGTATGTTGTTTTAACATGATCTGTGTGTTGTTTTAACATGATCTGTATGTTGTTTTAACATGATCTGTATGTTGTTTTTAACATGATCTGTATGTTGTTTTTAACATGATCTGTATGTTGTTTTAACATGATCTGTATGTTATTTTAACATGATCTGTATGTTGTTTTAACATGATCTGTATGTTGTTTTTTAACATGATCTGTATGTTGTTTTAACATGATCTGTATGTTGTTTTTAACATGATCTGTATGTTGTTTTTAACATGATCTGTATGTTGTTTTTAACATGATCTGTATGTTGTTTTCTCTGCAAGCTTCGTCCGGAGATAATGCACTTCCTCTCTGACTGTCAAGGCGAAAGTTTTATTTTTGAGTAGAAAATAGAATTTTCATTGCGATATTTCTTTTCTTCCCTTTTTTTCTGTTTCGCAGGGGGAAACATTACTGATCTGTGTGAGACTCACAATAAGTGTAAGATTTGCTGTTGTTGCGGTGGTGACGATTCGTATTGTGGTTTTCTGTGTTATGACTCCGTGTTGTATTTGGTAGTTGGTTACCAAAATTTTGGAGGAATATACTTTATTTGAGGATACAGTAAATTGAAAGAGGAAGCACTAGATCGCACTCTGTGGAGAACTCGTTTTGGAAGAGGCTATGGACCTGTCGTAGGACAGACTACATGAATGAATGAATACTTGATCTCTTATATATAATGACCTTCATTGTGTATATAAACTAATTTCAATATGCTTACGTGCATTTGCTTGTACGACTATTATATATATTCGATGAATGTACGGATTATGGATCATATGAAAATACTTTATCTGTATTTGGAGGGATGACGATGGATACAATGTATTTATCCGTAATTTTAATTTCCACCTAATAAACTACAAGGTGGTGACGTAACACACAAAAACACAACGTTACTAATTGTGAGATCTGGAAGAACTTATTACCTGCGAGTGAAGGTAAAGGTAAAGGTAAAGGTAACGGTCATCCTATTACCTGCCACGAAGGCACAGAGGAGGATTAGAGGTATAGTTATACTCTTCTTTTAACCTCGGCGCTAGATGGGGTGGGTGGTTAACGCCACGCTCGGCCGCTTTACCCCCGAGAATGACCTAGTACCCATTGTACAGGAGGCTGGGTAGGCCCCAGGGTCCGTCTGGACGGGTGCGGAAATTCTTGCCCCCATAGTGATTCGATCCCCGGACCTTCCAGCCCGTAGCGAGTCGCTTTATCGACTACGCTTTCCCGGCCCAGGATTGACGCCAGCCAGACCTTTCCACATGCAAATGAATCAGATTTGGTTGAGGTTTGCACTAACAGGAAAAAAGAATCTGAAGTAAGAACAGTTGTGTCTTCCTCGGGTACGAACCTGAATTGTTTTGCCGCCCCCCCCCCCCCCCCCACACACACTTCTGGTTCTCTGCATGTCATCAGTTCAGTTCTGTACCATCTAACCTCAAATGTTAACAAGACCTGGCGCCTCGCTTCTGTAGCTCGGGCTGGTCCAGGCAAAGCACAGTATCTCAGTGCTGCCGAATCTTCTGCAGTTTCATAATTAGCTATCAAAATATATGTTTGTACTAGTTTTCCTATTGCCTAGTGCGGTCTAAGGCGTGGGTCTGCGGCCGCTCGCTTACTAGGATCGTGGATTCGAATCCCACCGGTGGGCATGGATGTCTGTCTCTTGTGAGTGTTGTGTGTTGTCAGGTAGAGGTCTCTGCGACGAGCTGGTCCCTCGTCCAGAGGAGTCCTACCGAGTGTGGCGTGTCTAAAACAGTGTGCGATTGTGAAGCCTCGAAAAATGAGGCGGCCTACGCCCCCAGGGGGCTGTCGAGCCATATGGGGGAAAAAAGTTTTTTTATTAATTTTTCTGTAGTCTTGACCCTAATACATGGTCTGATAGTCGTATAACCGACGTGATGCCTTACATTGCCACTATCCATCAGTGTTTTGTCCCCAAAAATTCTTTTACACAGAAAATATTGTGTGGGAACGCGCATTGCCGTTATAAAAAAATTCAAAATTTGACAAATGTGCTACAGTAAACTTTGCATATATATATTCAGAGTAGGATGTTTGGGTAACTGTCCGGTTTGGAGGAACAAATTCGTAACGGATTATTCTTTCGATATGAAAAGAAAGCGGCTGTAAAGTATGCATAGGCACACACAGAGCTGCCTGCTGGCTCTAATGTGCCAGTGACGTAATTTTTGTGTGCCACCAGTGCAGAAGGTATCAGAGACTGGTTGTTGATGTGGTGGTACAGCTAGAAGCGTGTGAGTGTGTCTATCTTTAATTTCATATCTGTAGAACTGAAACGATAAGAAATTATGAAGAGTGGAAATGTCTTACCACACTTTTAGTGATTGTACCTCTTGTTGTATTGGCTGTAAACACTCTCACGATGGGGGAGGAACGTAGATCGAAGGGGTTCTGAAACTGGATACTAAGGGGAATATTGAAAGCCACGTGAGATTAAGTAATGGGGAAAATAGAGAATTTGTAATGTTGAAATATTACCGAGGTTATATAATTAAGGGGTAAGTTGGACGGGGCATGTAGCCCGCATGGGAGATATTACAAACTACCTAACTCAATGGAGCAGAGTCCTTGAGAAGGAAATAGTTCCTGAGGTAGTCGAGAAATTTCCCGGATTTAGTGGAGCCCAGAGGTTCGTTACTGTGTTCGTGAGTACAACCCACGGCGTCCCAAACCATATATTCTAAATACGTTTTAATATTATCCTCCCATCTACATGTAGGTCTTCCAAGCGGTCTCTTCAGGTTTCTGAACCAAAACCCTATATGGCCGTGCCATGGCTCAGGCGGTTAGTCGCCGGCCTCCCACCGCGGAGGCCCGGTTTCGATCCCGGGTCAGTTCATGTGGGGTTTGTGGTGGACAAAGTGGCACTGGGACAGGTTTTTCCCCCGAGTACTTCGGTTTTCCCCTGTCAATTTCATTCCACCGGTGCTCCATTACTTAGAAAAATGAAAAAAAACTTATCATCTTCATCTCAGGGTTGCACAATAAGCCTTAAGGTTGCGGTGCGTCCGTAGCTTCTGCTGCGGGGCCCTTCTCCAAAAAAAAAAAAGAACCCTATATAATTTCTCTTCTCCCCCCATACGTGCACATGAGCCACCCATCTCATCTTCCTATATTTGATTGCCCAAGCAATACTATCTGGCGAGAAGTAGAAATCGTTAAGCACCTCATTATGCACTATTTTCTACAGTTTGCTATTGCTTCCTTCTCCCTAGGCCCAAATATTTTCCTTAGCCCCCTGATGTAGAAAATTTTTAGCCTCTGTTCTTCCCTTAATGTGAGAGACCAAGTTGCACACCCATATAGGATAAAACAACAGGCAAAATTATAGGTTTGTATAATTTAATCTTTTTATTCATAGATGTAAATGGGGAAGACAAAGGTTCTGGACTGAACTGTAGTGGACATTCCATGAATACATTTGCGCTGAATTTTTTTTTTTCGTGCGCGGGAGAGATGAGAAATTTCTATAAAATTTGGCCTGCAAAACTATAGGGAGAAGATAAGTAGGAAAAATTTGGCATAGATGGAAAAGTAATATTAAAAAGAATCTTAACAGTAATAGGGTTTGAGAATGAAGACTAGTTGCTTCTGAATTAGGATGGGTTCCAGCGCCGGTCTCTTGGAAATGGCAGGTAAAGGTAAAGGTAAACTTCTCCCTAGAATGGGCCATGAAGGCCCAGAGGGGGAGTAGAAGTATAGCTCTACTCTTTCTTTAACCCTGGCACTAGATGAGGGTGGGTGGTCAACTCCACGCCCCGGCCGCTTTACCCCCGGGAATGAGACCCGGTACCCATTTTATAGGAGGCTGTGTGGGCCCCAGGGCCGGTCTGGACGGCTGCGGAAAATCTCGCCCCCCACCGGGTTTCGATCCACGGACCGTCCAGCACGTAGCGAGTTGCTATACCGACTACGCTGTCCCGGCCCTCCCTGCAAATGGCACATAATTTTTTGACCAGCTGAGCGACTGTGGAGGTCTGCTCCATGGAGTCACTTTACATCTCTTCACGCACAAGTAACTGGAATTCGAATGTCCTCAATAACAAAGTGCTGCAAGCAGAATCTTGCTCCGTGCACGATATGAGCTAGTCGGGGCAGTGACAAGCTAGACAAAAGCGACACAGAGGTGGGGCTGGACTGTCGGCTAGCAAGTGCCCAGGAATCAAAGCAAATACTGTATAAGCACTGAACATTATCAGCATCGAACATCTTGAACAGCAAACATGCTGCCTAACGTTTCCTCTTGCTTCTTTGTTTAGGAAGCTGAATTTGTCCTGCAAGCATAAATGGCCATTTCCCTGTCTACAACGACAAGTATATTTTCTTACGAATCGTGTCCCTGTTAGTTAAATGTGCCATTATCTCGCTACGGGACACTCCTTTGTGACGTGACGGGGATTTTTTAGTTGCTTCAGTGATGCATTCTGGGTCATGGCATTGTGTACAATTCTGAGCCTAAGATGGAGGCAACAGGTTATTCCGAAACGTGACTGAATGGTGTTATCATTGGCGCATCCAAGGGGGGAGGGGGCTACCGGGCTGCAGCCCCCCCCCCCCCAAGCAAAATTTGAAAAAACTTATTTTGTTAACACGATGGTATCGAGGTTTAACGTGATTTACGCTTCAGCCTAAATCAGCCACTGAAACCGGCCGACGGGATATTGAAAAATACAATAAAAACTTACGAGTATGTAGATAGTTTCTCTTTTTCAGTTAGTTTTAATTTTCCCTGTAGCCTAACTTGATTCGGTTCGGAGATTTTGACATGATTTTCCTAACATAGTTTTTTAAATCAAGAATAAATTATATATAGCCTCAGGGTCAGCCCCCGCCAAAGAAAAGTTCTGGGTGCGCCTATGGGTATTATAACCCAGACGATCTCATCTAAATTTTCCGAATCGTGAACGTCTCGAAACTAACATATTCTACGCAGGGGTACACGAATCTCCGGCGCCAGGTCGCCTGGACAACTTAATTGTTTACAGTGGCGCCTAATATTTGCTCTCAGTGTGGAACTGGCTTCATGTCACTTTCTTGTGGCACCTAGAATTTTAAGTTGACTCCTGGGTTTGTGAAAATTTGTGGACACCTGCACCTAATGTGCCCTTTTCAGTCTGCTGTTGTAATCTGCCAAACCCACGCTAGTTACCGTCGGTGTAAGGAAGTAGCCAAAACGTACTGGAGGGAGACTTGCAAAGGCCTGCCTCTTCGACAAGGTTAAGGCACAATGCAGTTTTCCACACACAATGAATAGGAAGTGTCTAAATTGTTATCTGCTAACATTTGTACAGACAATAAAGTACGCAGACCGGCGTCACCTCTCCTTGTCATTGCGACGTAACTGGACCAACATAAATCATTTTTATTAATCTGCTATTGCAATGAGAGGAACAGTGAATAGAAATGAGGAAAGAGTACAAGATAATGCATGTCTTCGGATGGAGGGGAAATCACGACGTCACGGCTACATAACGGTGCGTTCCCCCCCCTCTCCTCCATTGCCTACTGTGCAGCTAACTCGTAGCAAGCTGGTTAGGCCAGTTCCTTTGGAGTCGCTGACGTAGTCGTGCCAGGTGACGGGTGCTTGTCTGTGCAAAGTGTCTGTGTTTGTGTGTGGCGAAGTGAGAGGATAAATACCCTTGGCGTTGCGGGATTTTACCTGGTATTTTGCTGACAGAAAGGTAAAGTACTCCATTTAAATATTATAGGTACTGTAGAAGCATTTTTATAATTCGCCCTTGTTATGTACACTTCGTCTAAATGGCCTTTGTCTGACTATACAGTTTTTTAAGCAACAATAAATTAATATTTAAATAAGTAATTTAAATGTACGTGTGCTCTTCTTATGCCGTAATGTATAAAAGGTTTGTATTTTTTTAGACTAACATGAATTGCATTATTATCGTCTGTAGCAGTTACATTTCGTTTTTGTAGATACCTGGGCGCCTGTTGTAATGTGCTAGTAAATCCGCCCTCCTCCACCAGAAAGTATATTGCTGTCGATATAAAGAAGCAGAAGTATTTAAAATGTGCCTACATTGGCCAGAACGCACAATGCAATTATTGTAGATATTGAATGTGGGGAGATACCGGAGGAGATAAACGATAATCGGACAGAGATAAAAGAATAAAAGTTACGACGTGACATCGTTTATTCATCCGTATTTATAATCCTGTATTTTTATGCATTTGAAAAATAAAAAAAATCTAGAGATTATAAACTATTACATTTTATCCAGTCCACACGGTCGTTTCAACAGCTTATGGTACACCACGTAATAAAGTCTTTTTCTCGTTGTAGCAGTACCTGTTCTAAATCTTGTTGGCGTAGAAATCACAAAGACGACACCAGACCCACATTTTGCATTGTGGGTCTTCTGAAAGTGTGACTGGAAATCTACCCACAGTAGATCTTCAGCAAAAATCTCTTTTGTTTTACGTTATGCATTTAGGCGCTTTCAACAACAGTTGATTCAGACGTACAGCCAAGCGACGCTCACTCGTACGACGTGCAATAGAAGCGCATAGAACTAATGCTTCTTAGATGAGGGACGTGCGGGGAAGCTTCAACCAGCTGGCCACGAATGAAATACCATCGCGTGTCGCCATATGATGGCGTAGAGTCCGAGAGGGAAGGGAGGCGTGGTCTATTACGACAGATGAAAACCGTGAAAAGCCTGTGTTTGAGCCTGCTATGTTAGCTTGCGTGGATTTTGAAACAAAATGTATGTAGTTTGGCCTGGTGACCCATTTTTTCCCTCTCCAGCGGCGAATGCCATAGCAAGAACAAGTGATAACTACGTAACTGTATGTCTGTGTGTATTGCAAAAGCTTTGTCTCGTAAGTTGAGCGTCACTCTGTGGCTTGCTGAGGCGTTAAGGCCCTGGACTTCGACTCAGCAGCTGCTGTTGGGATGTTATTGGGGCACCCGCTAACTTGACAAGGTTTCGTGGCTTTCTGCTGTTCCTACACGCATATATATCGGGACAGTACCCTGATAGGAGCACGACTGTTTCCTTCCATACTCTTTCTGTTTCCTGATAAACGAATCATTGCACCATTCGACCCTGTGAAGTCTTAGATACTAACGAAGTAAAGAACTTAGGGTGAGACAACCCTGTGTGATGTGTAAGTAAACAAATGAAGAAACAGATCATCTGTATTTTAGACGACATATGATATTGTGTAGGGTGTTGCGTGTTTCGGCCTATTCACAAGCCATCATCAGGCATATGCATAAAAATAACTAATAATTTGTTGTATAACAGTTCTTATTTTTCACGTATATTGTGATGCCTGTGCCTTATGATGGCTTGTGAATGTGCTGAAACATGTAGCACTAGACAATAAAGGATGTTGACTAAAAATAGAGGTGTAATTAACAGTCCATTTATTAATTTGTTAACTAACTCCATGAAGTAGGGTAATTCTTGAGAAACTAATCGTTTCTCAGCTTGTCAGATTCCCAGCATTTTATATAACCCGAAGGTTCATTACCGTGTTCACAACAGCCCGCCACCTGCCCATATCGTGAGCCAGATCAATCCAGACCACGCGCCCCATCCTGTTTCTTGGAGACCCATTTTTAGATTCTCCTTCCATTTTCGCGTAAGTCTTCCAAGTGGTCTCTTGTCTTAAGGTTTACCCACAGAAACCCTGTATCCACCTGTCCTCTTCCCCATACATGCCACATGCTTAGCCCATAATGACGTAAAATAACCCATAAATAAAATTTTCTGCAGGTTTTCGTGCATTGTTTTTGTTAACATCGACTAATCCCCATCGCCACAACGAAGCTTGCTTTCTTATAATCGTGACTTCCCATCACAGGTTTGATTTGCAGTGGACAAACGTATCGGTCTATTATAGCTCGGAATGGGTGGGTGAAGGAAAAAGATGGAAGTGGCCGTTGTAAGGCACTCTACCGCCATTTATCCTCAGTGACTCAAGAAAAGCACAACATTCAGTCACGATGGGGCCGGGAATGGAACCCAAAACATCCCGTATACAAGTCAATAGTGCCACGCATTTGTCTGTAACGTTCAGTAATATTCATTGTTTCAGTGAATTTATGCTCCGTCAGCTGTAGGTGTTTAAATGGGATTATGTGAGGCGGGTTTAGAAAGGCGGCAGTGATACCATGGCGGTCATTGGAACTACAACTTCAATGATTCACCGACCGAGACTAGAACCCGGTACCACCCGCTACCGCTGAGATAAAACTGCTGAATGCGACCGGCTGAATTTCGTTGAATCAACCGGATGTAAATAGCAGCACCTGCTGCTCAGTACTGTGGCCCCCTGCAGCACAGTTCCGGTTCAAAGGTCTCAAGAAGTAATACGTACAAGTATACATACATGTACAGGGTGGTTCTGTTTTATATGTATAAGGTACAGTATCCTCCCATCTGCCCGTCACGCTCTGTATCTCGGAAATTTAAAATATGATAGCGGATAAATAAATAAATACATATTTGTATATATACAGTAATTATTTTTAGGAACGAAAGATCTGAACATCTAATTGTTCTGTTACGTTAATGGGATCGATTCCAAGTCCGGTTTTCACATTTTTTGTCACAAAAGAATGTTGGGACAGGTCATGAAGAGCGAAATTATTTTGTCCGAAGGTATCCGAAAATTTAGCCTACTTTTTTTTTTTCGTGTAGATGAGGGGAGAGATCATGAATGATGCATGGAATAATTTCAGTGCGTTCTATTGGAATGATACGTTGGGTGATTTTTGCACCCGCAGTTACCATGATAAAACCGAAGTACTCCAAGAGAAAACTGTTTTTGTGAATTCGGCAGTTATGTGGCGTAAGATCTGTGCTCTGTGGCGTTAGTGCGTGCGAAATGACGTCTGAAGTGTCCTCGGTGTTTCATATCGTTTTATTAAGAAGAAAGCTGCTGGAGTATGCTAGAAGCGGGATTACTGGTAAACAGTATAAAACACTTCCATAAATGATACGACGACCATAACCCTCTGGCATACAGTGGGAACAAATACAGTGTAAAACGCCGTGCAGTGAAGGGGTTCGAGTCTGGTTGAGTCGTTTTGCAATTTATTTTCACCATAGCAGACTAGTTGTTCGTTGGTGAACTGTGCATAGGAATTGGCACAGTGAGCAGCCATTGGCATGACACACATGACTGTGTAAGTAGAGAATGCAGTACTGCTAACCAGTCGTTAGTAAATCAGTATCAGTTTTGCTTTGCCGTGAAATCGATTACATAAAATCGTGTGTGTTTGATGTGTTTTTATAACAAATCGAATTCCCCGGCTACTTTCACCACATCGCTCCGGCTCTGCGTTTGAATCAGTCGTCGGAGAAATTCCAGACTTTCTGGACTGTATTCGGTATTCGTAGATACATTTGTTTTAATGATGGCGTGGCTAAATAGCTGAGGACAGGGAGAGGTGGCGGGCTGTTGTGAGCACGGTAATGAGCCTACGCGTTCCATTAAAGCTGGGAACTTAGTGCCGAGCTGAGGAACTGTTAGCTTCTCAAGGAGGACCGTGCTGCATGTAGTTAGTTAATTAGTTCGTTGGAGTTAGGTAATTAATTCTTGATGAATGTGTAAATAATTAACTCGCCATAAGTTCATTAGTTTTTTATGTATAGATGCTGTAATAAAGTTCACCCTAACAGGCCATGAAGTCCCAGAGGGGGAATAGAGGTATAGCTGTACTCGTTCTTTAACCTCGGCGCTAGATGGGGGTGGGTGATTAACGCCACGCCCCGGCCGCTTTATCCGTGGGAAAGACCCGGTACCCATTGTATAGGAGGCTGTGTGAACCCCAGGGCCAGTCTTGACGGGTGCAGAAAATCTCGTCCCCACCGGGGTTCGATATAGAGGCTATAATAGATTATATAATCACACATTTAAAACGAGTTATGTGCGATAGGTAAGTGTCACCCTGCTGGGGAACCCTGCGCATTACAGTAAGCGATTAAGGATACATTTTCAGCCCTTCCACACGATACTGTGGTATGAACACCCTGAGCCCCCTTTCGAGCCATAACTTTACTTAATTTTATATTACTTTCACCGTGCAATTTCACTCAATACTTAATAACCAACTAAATGCACATTCACTTGAAACTATTTTATAGTTTATTTATTTAATTTATTGAACATATCGATGCGAAATAAGTGTAGTTTGTGACCCCCTGAAGATGGTCTATAAGTAGACTGAAACATATGTAGGGGAATTTAGGAGAATTTAATACACTATAAAATGGTTTCAAGTGAATGTGCATTTAGTTGGTTATTAAGTATTTACCCAATTTGTTGTTGAGTTTGGATTCAGATTAGTCCACGGTGACTTTGAGTCCGGGACTGTCTAAAGCCGGGATTAGACGGCGCGTAGCTCGGCTCGTTTTACGTCATAACTGACGTCATTGACAAGGAATCGTATTCAAACGCGCCTTGTATCCGGCCTGGCGCGGCGCGGCCTGTGATTGGTGGAGCGAGGCTCGTTGGATCGACTCAGAAGCGGTTTTTTCACGATCCTCAAAGGGACTCGGCGCGGGCAGCTGTTGCGGCTACACGGCGCTTGCAGTCTACGCGCCAAGCCAGTCTCGTCCAAGTCTGTATACACTTAGGTCTGGTCTTTGTTTTCTGCTGTCGGGGTGCGCGGAGAGTGAAAGTTTCTGTCCCACGATTGGTATTGGCTAGAATGGAGTGGTCAAACGAGGACAGTTTTAAGTTCATAGAACAACACGACTTATTCCACAAGCCGAGCCGAACCTACCCGAGCAAGGCCGCTGGTCCGCCATTTGCCGAGCTGCGCCGCGTCGTGTAGTCAGATTGTCTTTTCTGTTCCGATCTGTTGGCCGAGCAAGTGACGTCACGTCACTCGACGAACCGCGCGCCGTCTAATCCCGTCTTAAGAATAGTGCTGCTTGTAGTAATTTCAGAGCAAATAGAAACAAAGTTAGGTCTTTCCTTGCTTTGCTAGCATATTATAAACTTTCTTTTCCATGCCATAAAAGATTTCAGCCAGTTATACCGCCTTTTGTGTTTCATGGTTAAATCTGCTTTATTGAAAGTTTTTAAAGAACTGATAAGACGATCCGACTATCGCGATCTGGGACGTAACCGCCTTTTTTTTAGGCGCGTTCGCATAGTCGCGAAAAGCGCCTATCATTTTCGTCATGTCTGTCCGTATGTGTCAGCTCGGCTCTCACTGGACGGATGTTCGTGAACTTTGGTATTGGAGACTTTCATGAAAATGTGCCGGGAAACTGGGCATTAAGTTAAAACCGACCAAAGTATCGTGTACTTTACGTGAAGACCTAAGTACGTTTTATTGTTGCCGGCGACGTTAAATCGCCATAAAAGCGGTCTCTTCGAGAGAAATAGTATCAGACTGCTAGGATTTTTTTTTTGGTGAAGGCCCCCCGCAGCAGATGCTACGGACGCACCGCAGCCTTGAGGCTTATTGTGCAACCCTGTGATGAAGATTATTAGTTTTTTCGTTTTTCCCTGTAATGGAGCACCGGTGGAATGTAATTGACATAGGAATACCGAAGTACTCGGGGAAAAACCTGTCCCAGTGCCACTTTGTCCACCACAAATCACACATGGACTGACCCCGGGATCGGACACGGGCCTCTGCGGTGAGAGGCCGGCGGCTAACCGCCTGGGCCATGGCACGGCCAGCCTGTTAGGATTGCCGAGGAGGTATAAACATTACACGAACGCGCCATAGTGTTATGTTATACGCACATTATATATTACATATGTTTATATCGAGTCGAAAGGTGCGCATAAGCTGAGGGTGCCTGCGTGATGCCATTGACATGGAGTCCTTGAAGCGGTGATATGCTGTGCTGCTTCATTAACCCCGGTTGTCTGCTGTTTGAATTTTCAAGTTTTCCTTCTATCCACTTCCTCCAGTTTTCCCTTTGTACTTATTGGTGCGCTACACAGAAATAATGAAATTCTCTTACACTCGATGAGGCTTCATGTAAAAAAATATTTCAGAAAACAAAATACAGAAGGCGTTAAGAAAGTGATGAAGACGCAGAATTGTAAAGTTTGCAGAAGGTAACTGAGATAAAAGAAATCAAACTCACACATTGTTTTCGTATTTTTCATGCGATGAAGCAGGTAGAAATATCTGTCGTCTAAAGCTTAAGAGTTGAACGTGTTTGGAGAATTACAGGAGCTGTGAACATAGGCTAACTAGAGCTGTAAGTACGTATCACCATTAGAATATAAATATCCCTTTGATCACCGCAGAATATAAGGTCTAGAGCTAAAGACCATAATTCGAAAATGCACAGCAGTGCCCTGTCGCATTTAAGCAACGTGGCGATGGTGGCCTGTTCAGTAAAGCTCACGTTATTGTAAGTTTAAAATTTCGCGGTACCGCGCGCTTCTTATTTTCATGAAGTGCCTGTTCACATATAACTTGCATTCACAGTTGGCAACACTGTAGCTCCCCCATGTTTGTGCATCTTCAAGAAAAAGGATCGCAGTTTCCTACGCAGCCAAGGCATTTTGTATTAATAAGAACTAAGCCGCAAAGAATCCTGTAATTGTGTTAAGGTATTTTCTATACCGTGACTTTAGAAATAAAAAAAAATTGTGTGCTGAGCTTCAAAGCAACTCCACTTCGCGTTGCAGCAGCCAACTGACCTTGTTTTGTGCACCGCGCACTGTCACTTCAGTATGGTGTGGCCACTGTTTTCGCTGTTGTCAGTAAGTACACACTCATCTGAATAATTCAGGATTTCTTAACTGTCTTAACTGAAACGTCTGCGCGTGGACGACGTACTTAACACGCGAAAGGGCATTTAAAAATTTAAATTCCCTGAACGCAGTCTCATACACAGTATAGAACAGTGAGCAACGCTGTGGGCAGGAAGGTCAAATAAAGAGAGAGAAATGTTTGAAGGCCACATTGTAAATAAGACCTATATTTTTTTATACTTTTTTTTTCCAATGGCTCGACAGCCCCTTGGGGGCCTAGGCCGTCTCATTTTTCGAGGCTTCACGATGACACTTTTTAGACACACCACACTCGGTAGGATTCCTCTGGACGAGGGATCAGCCCGTCGCAGAGACCTCTACCTGACAACACACAGCACTCACAAAAGACAGACATCCATGCCCTAGGCGGGATTCGAACCCACAATCCCAGTAAGCGAGCGGCCGCAGACCCACGCGGCCACTGGGATCGGCATATCTTTTACTTACGTGTCATTTATGATAATACCTTGTCGTCAGTAGTGCCAATACTAGGGCGGCAAAACGTATTTGAAATTATTCTTAAAAAAACTTGAATTAACCGTACAAAATTCGAAACTGATCTTGCCCAATAAGTCCGTACTTTTGTCTGTAATGTAACTGACCTTTCACATTGACACAGAATGTAATTGAGAAAACAATAGGAATTAGAGAGGCAGAGACTTCTGCGACAGAAGCACTTCGAGACAATTGCTGTGTTGTCAAGTACCTGCATTTAACCACCACTACCTTCCGGTGCACAAACCTATAAGCTACGAAACGAAGTACCGCGATAGTTGTTTTTATGTGAAATGAAACTTCTCTTTGTATTTTGGCTTGAAAAGTATGTTGTATTGTCAATATCACGACTGCAACTGAATAATATTGTGTATGAATGCAGATGAGATAACGTCTCCTCGAAATTCGTATCCTTTTACTTCGCATTTCTGAAATTAGGTTTGCGGGTCGCATTGCAAAGGTTGAAGGGGCGCATGCAGCCCGCGGGCCGCAATAAGCTGAAGAACATGAAGTCAACACTACACAGGACATGTTTTGATACCTATAAAGGTAAAAATACCGAAAGTAAACATGTAAGTGTGTTTAATATTGTATTCACCGTGCATCTTGTATAAATTAAATTAAAATTAAAACCAACTTGATGCACACTCACTATTAAAAAAAACGTTAATAGTAGATTAATCAACTCGACATGTTTCGGTCAGGTACCTGACCATCTTCAGGGGTATACTACATTTAATTGCGTAATCCATATGTTATGTGTGTTTAACATATGGATTACGCAGTTAAATGTAGTATACCCCTGAAGATGGTCAGGTACCTGACCGAAACATGTCGAGTTGATTAATCTACTATTAAAGTATTTTTGATGGTGAGTGTGCATCAAGTTGGTTTTAATTTCATTTTAATTTAAACATATAAGTGGTTTTATAAAATGGCTTGAGGTGGCCGAACTATACTTCACAGATGTACAGCACACAGTAAGCTGTCACTGCACGGGGAAAAGTGACACATTTTTGCAAGCATAATGACGTACTCGGGTAGCGACCGAGAACAAAGGGTCCAGTCATGTACGTGCAGTAACTGGCGCGTACGTTTTGTCTACAAGCACACGTCAGTTTCATGCAGAGAATATTACGATAGGGAAAACATAACCAAAAACCTAGCAGCAGTAGGAGTAGTAACTTTCTTTTAACTCGAGCATACAATATTTACATATTGAAAGAAATAAATAATATTTTAAAGGGATATGCGAATGCACCATCGGTAAGAACAAAGTCGTACGTTCTGAGATGTGCCATTAAATACCGGGTGTCGAAAGGAACTGGCGACCATGGGCCGACTAAATTATTTGCCGCGTAGGTCAGTAGGGCTTACGGACTCCGGCGCCATACGAAGTGCTAGCCGACGACGGCGTCAGTGGGTTAAAGAAATAGAATGGAAGGTCGTCGGCTTGATTAATATGGCTGAGGATAGGGACCATTGGATGTCTCTTTTGTGAGCACGGTAGTGAACTTTTGAGTCCATACAATATGGGTAATTTCTTTGACTAGCTGAGGAACTGTTAGCTTCTCAAGAAGGACGCTGCTTCATTGAACTGGTTGGTTGGTTTGGTGGTTAGTTACATATTCGTATAAATGAGACAGGAAGCAAAAATGATGGACGGTAGCTTAACAGAAGACTGAATAAAACTGCCAAACAATTAGTCGTATGGTTGGTATTCCAAGCTAATATATCGTATCTAGGAGGACAAGATGTGCAGGGCATGTAGCACGTGCGGGGGTAGAAGTGCACACAGATTTATTAAGCACGGTGAAGAAGACGAGGGAGGTGCAGTGGGAGAGGAGGGGCGTAAGGTCCCCAGACTCCCCTCTGGGATCGATCAGTCCTATGAGATCGATTTACTGAAATGATTTGTAAATACCGACGCTCAGTCTCCGGGTGAATAAAAATTTCTCACCAGCTCTGAGTATGAAATTTTGTCGGATGCGGAGTTGCAATAGCGGAGATGCGGAGGCGGATAACGAATTTTGGGTATTAACATCTGCGAGTCGCCATAGCGAAAAATCGCAAAGCGAGATGGCGGATAGCGAGGGTTGACTGTACACCGTAGTATTTTTTGATTAGCCTAAACCTATCCCTGTACCAACGTTACCTGCGGTACCAGACTCGACTTGATGGATGTAATGTCGTTTACTCGAGAGTATGCAGTTGGCCTGCACAGCGTGGGTAGAGTCCTTTGACACTCGCGACGACGGTCAGGGGTAAACATGTAGATCCTGTCAAAAACATGAGTCTTATCACTGCATGACCTTCTTTCCACTGGCCGCCATTTGTTAGGTGTTTTGTTTGTAACAAGGCTACGGTCAAATTTATGCACAGCTCTAACCAAACAGAACGCTACAGAAAATAACTGTATTTTTTTATGGACACAAAACGCGACTGCATTTTAGTCCATGCAGTTTTAACTGAATAGATCGTTACTGGTCAGAAGCAAAGTTTTTAACTGGAATAGATCGGTTACTGGTCAGAAGCAAAGTTTTTAACTGGAATAGATCGGTTACTGGTCCAAAGAGAGGCAAAGTTTTTAACTGGAATAGATCGGTTACTGGTCAGAAGCAAAGTTTTTAACTGGAATAGATCGGTTTACTGGTCAGAAGGCAAAGGACGAATAGTCTTCTGCCAGTGCAGACCACTGCCAGGTCAACCACTGCCAAGTCAATCTGTAACACCAGTCCCACCGCAGTGGGTTAAGCTCATGGTGGCTAATAGGGCCAAGGCCATACTGGATATTGGGGATTAAGGCAACAGGGGATTGTTCACTAAACAATACAAATATGTAACATTAGACGTGTAATAGCCTGCGGCAGTGATAGAATGTCACAGCAAGACCACTGTAGGAAGCAACACCCATCCCAGGCGTGCCCACAGCAAACGTGAGTCTGGTGGTGCTTGTGTAAATAATCTGAAACCTCTAATGCATAAAGCCAAGAACAGCCAAGAAGCCGGTATAACCTAAATTGAGATCCGTTGGTATTTGAAATCCGCGGTTTACAAGGGGCTGCCATAGGAAACGACCTGCTGTGCAGTTTGCCAGTTTTGTTTGATGGTTCTAAAGGTCGGTGCAAACCGGTTCGGTTGGGGAGGGGGGGGGTCTTTACGCACTTTCTGTGTGACTTGTATTATGAAATAAGCATGATATATCTCTGACGTCAAGTTTGTGTATAATGTAGCAATTTAGTAGGCATACATAATTGCTTGTGGTGACGTCCATCGGTATGAACTTGCTCAGTAAAGCTAACTTTCTGTAGCAGTAGGAGCAATAAATGACATATCTGTTAGTCGTTGTATCATCTTTCTTTTGTTTGTTAGATGAAATGAGAATTCTGACTTTATGCTTTCTAAGACTGCAAAATGTGGCTGGCATTGGGTAACTATTACTACATCTACTACTATTGCTACTACTACATCTACTACTACTACTACTACTACTACTACTAACTACTACTACTACATCTACTACTACTACTACTACTACATCTACTACTACTACTTCCAATTTTGATATATATACAAACTCATTATTGTTACAAAGCTTAGCTTCTCGTATATTTTTTTGAATTAGGCTTCTGTAGCCTGTTTATACGCCATACAAATATGACCGACGCCTCTGAATAATGGATAAGAGACAGAATGTGTGATAAATCTGCTGAACTGCATGTAGCATGCATGGGGGAGATGCGACATGAACGTAAAGTGTTGGCCGAAATAACTAGCACCATGGAGCAGAGTCCTTCTTGAGAAGCTAACAGGTCCTCAGCTAGTCAAGAATTTCCCCGCATTTTATGGAACCCGAAGGTTCATTACCGTATTCACAAGAGCCCGCCACCTGTCCCTATCCTGAGCCATATCAATCCAGACCATGCCCTCCATATCACTTCTTGAAGATCCATTGTAATATTATCCTCCCATCTACGCCTGTGTCTTCCAAGTGGTCTCCTTTCCTCAGGCCTCCACACCAAAATCGTTGGCCGAAATACATGGTTTAAGTTTAAATTGGAGGACATTAAAAGGAATTTTTAAAAAGAAATAGGGTCAGACGGTGTGGAATAATTGTCTGTGATCGATGATGAGGTGTCTAGTGAATGGCTTTTATGAAACCGGTAATTGATCTGTGCATATAATACATGGTCGGAATTGTCGGGAAGACAGTCGGCTTGCGAAGGACGTCGCTGCGTGGTGTTGCACGACGGGTTTAACGAGAGTGACATCTCTATTTGTTACATGCAAGCCCATTCACATGTTCGATATATGCTTGGAATTACATCTCTGGACCTGAGAGGCAGAAGGATGTAAGTCCAATTGTGTATTTGAGATAATATATCGTTTTTCTTAGACCGGTGTGTGACTTACTGCTGTTTAATTCTTGGTCCAGCTACACTGGGAAAGTGTTTGGACTTAAATTGTCTGCATGTTAAAGAGCTTGATATTCTAAGACGAATGTCTTATCTCAAATTCGATAAAATTGGACTTAACACACTTTTGCTTCCCATGTCCTGATTTGTGTTTGTTACATGCAGGCCTACTCGCATTTTCTGTGGTTGTTACGAATTACACTTGTTTTTTTTTTTCGCACTCGTTGTGATCGCATTGATTGGAAGTTCTGTGTACGAAAAAATGTGTTTAAACTGCACGGTTGCCTGGCGTGTGTGTGTGTGTGTGTGTGTTGCGATTATGTAACATCCACAGTTCGGATTATTGTGACCGATTAATGGGTACGAAGATCTGGTTTATTTTAAAACGTTCTGGCAGTGTAGGTCATTGCGAACATTAGTTTAACTCCAGCAGGAATTCTACCTTGGGATTTCAGGCTTCCGCCGCGATTTTGATGAAATCTGTGGTCTTCTGGGGTATTACGCATGCGTCGTGTGGTAATTGTTTACCGACGTTTCGGTACAACGTATCGGTCCCATCCTCACGGGTCAAGAGTCCGAGTAGGAAAGAAAGCCAGCCTATAACGTAGATTCTGGAAAGTACGGCGGGGTAGCAATACGTGTGATGTGATGACAGCCAATAGGGTGAGAGAGGGGTGGATACAAACAACGTAAAGCTGCTGGGAGTACCGAGAATGCAAACAGCTAAGACAACTGGAAAAACATATATGGAATAGTGTAACAGTAAAGGAGGAAAATATAAGGATAAAGCTAGATAAATAAATTACAAATAAACCAACAGTAAAAATTAAAATGCAAATGAATAAATTAGAAGAATAAGGAATCAAAACAGCGCGAGGGAGGGGGGGGGGAAGAGAGACACGTAAAGTGGCTTTTCGGATACGTGTGCTAGAACCGGTTTCAGTGTGGCCAAGTGCTGCCCTTGGGGCAGGGTGAGAGTAATGGGAGAAAAATGTATGGAATGCAGCAAAAACAGGGAAGGTAAAGGTAAAGTTCTCCCTAGAACAGGCCACGAAGGCCCAGAGGGGGAGTAGAGGTATAGCTCTACTCTTTTTTTAACCCTGACACTAGTTGGGGGTGGGTGATCAACTCCGCGCCCCGGCCGCTTTACCCCGGGAAAGAGACCCGGTATAGGAGGCTGAGTGGGCCCCAGAGCCGGTCTGGACGGCTGCGAAAATATCTCGCCCCCACAGGGATTCGATACCCGGACCGTCCAGCCCGTAGCGAGTCGCTATACCGACTAGGCTATCCCGGCCCTAGGGAAGGGAAGAAAACCAAATAAATGAATGTATTATTAAAAGAGGGAATTGTAAAAGAACTAATGAAGACGTCGGTAAACAATTACCACACGACGCCACGTAATACCCCAGAAGACCGCAGATTTCTACCTTGGGATCTTAGATTCTGAAATTTGTGTGGACGAAGCCTAAAAATGTTATTTGAACAGTGGTGTTGTCATTTGTTGTGACAGATAGAGAGGCCGCGTTGACCTCTGCACCGACCCATCAACTTCCCCTATGAATACATTAAGTTTGGCTGTTACTGTACGTTGACCTGTGACGTAAGATACAGGGTATGGAATTCATGCGCGCGGAATTGTACGAATGGTTTATACGGCCTCTCGATATTAACGTTCTAACCTATGGACGTAGTAGAAAGTTGATGCTGTTCAGCTTGTTTACTGATAACATGTTTCTGATCTAGTACAGGGAGTTCAGTTGAATGCTGAACCCAGACGCACGGCAAGCTTAACGGCCTTACTTTTCTGCGTATAGGCTAATATACCGCGTGTTAGGGTAGGTGCTGGAAGTGACCACCTTTAACTTCCAGACGTACGTGCTTTTCGAAGGAACTGGTACACCGGGAAACCATAGTCTAAGTTCCGTGCAGCAGTCCTCACACGATGTCTTCCTTATATCGGTTTCAACAGCGAAAATCTCCTGTATTAAACTGTACAGTCTACTCACGAGCAAAACAAATTTACATTACACTGTGCTTCACACATCTGTTACACACAGCAGATGAAACTGGACCGCGTAACTTAAGACGTCAGATTTAATGTAACCGTACACGAGAAGATAGTACTGGCGGCGTTGAGTCATGCAGTGGCCGTTTAATCAGGCGCGCGGTATCGGAAATTTCTGGACAAGAACTTCATAAAGTATTTAATAATCTGTTCAGAAGGTGTCAGGCATGTATGAGAGTTGGAGGTAATTTCCAGCACCTGCTCTAACATGCGGTAAGTACATCAGGAAATGTAAGGCTTTTTTAAACTTGCCGTTCGTCTGGGATCGGCTTTCAATCGAACGCCCTGTACAGAAAGCACTGTTTCTGCTGTATACAGCTTTCATTGTTTTCACTTTCACTTCGATGCATCATAAAGGTGACGTTCACCCTAGAATAGGCCGTGATGGCCCAAAGGGGGAGTCGAGGAATAACTCAACTTTTTCTTTAACCTCCGCGCTAGATGGAGGTGGGTGGTTAACGCCATTCCCCGCCCGCTTTACCCCAGGAAACAGACGCGGTACCCATTGTGCAGGAGGCTGGGTGGGCCCCAGGGCCGGTCTGAACGTGTGCTGAAAATCTCGCCTCCACCGGGATTCGATCTCCGGAACGTCCAGCCCGTAGCGAGTCGCAAATCTCGGCCCCGCCTTCGATGCATCATAATGTTTATAGAGCCATGATATTGGGTAGCTAAGAACGGAGGAACAGACTGTACTGTTAGGTCTATACGTAATTGTATTTGGACGTAGCGACATGTTTGAAATGGGACAGGCAGCGTTTTCCCCTTTGCAGTGCTGTTAACTACAAATCATGAACTTTATAACTGTGATAGCTTGGTAAGCGACAGATGTCGATACGGTATGGACAGTCGACTTCAGATTTCCCAGTAGCAGCAGGAGGAGCAGTGGGCTTTTTAAGCATACATTTTGTAAGGAAAGGGAAGTATGCTTATGAAATTGTTTTCCTTCCTGACGTACCGGGATTGTGCCCTGATACGATCCTTGCTGTCTCGTTTTCCTTTCAAGAACCTACCAATGAATTAAGGATTCAGAATTATTCTTACGGAATGCTTTCTTTGTTTCATTTAGGACACATGGCACGATAATCTTCGCAAACCTTACTTCCTTACATCTGAGAATAATTCCATATGGCAGAACGCCTTTTCATATGCCAATAATGACCCAGTTACTAAATTCCTTTTTGTGGAATCCGAAATTTTATTACAGTTCAGTTAGAACCCGTTGGTAAACCGTATCATGTGCCAGTTGAATCCAGTTCCACAAACGTAGGCTCGGAAGTTTAATTTTAGTACAAGGCCTAGTGGTCTCTAGGTGTTCTGTCTAGAATTATGTATACTGTTCTGATCTTCCCAGTGTGATAAATTCCCCACTAATCGCGGCGCCCCAGAACTGATAACCCAAATAATATTTAGTGAAGAGCGAATTATGGATAATTTACTCTTTCGTAGGTTCAAGTATTCTTAGCATGTTTTTCTCAGACATCCTCAGTTTGTGTTTGTGGCGTGTCCTCAGGCTGCAGATGGAGAAGGTAGCTGCGAATAGTTTGAATAAACAGTTGTGTTCAGCAGATATAGTTGGCGGTTAGGCGGCCGACTGGCCAATACCCCTAGCCCTAAAAGAGTAACATGTTACTGTGACTTACACACGGCTTTTAACTTACGTTTTTGGCACCCCCTGTCAGTATAATACAAATAAGTTTTTGGCACTGCCTGTCAGTATAATACAAATACGTTTTTGGCACTGCCTGTCAGTATAATACAAATACGTTTTTGGCACCTCCTGTCAGTATAATTGTACTACGTTTTGGCACCCCCTGTCAGTATAATACAAATGCGTTTTTGGTACCCCCTGTCAGTATAATTTCAAATACGTTTTGGCACCCCTGTCAGTATAATACGTATACGTTTTTGGCACCCCCTGTCAGTATAATACAAATACGTTTTTGGCACCGCCTGTCAGTATAATTGTGCTACGTTTTTGGCACACCCTGGCGGTATAATTGTACTGTTAAGTGAAGATAAGAACAATTGTCATTAGTTTTCGTATTCTTAAAATGTGTTTGGGCATGCGTGTTAGACCGTGGTTCTATGCCAGGGAAGCGATGTGGACTTGCTTGGAACTATAGGGACATTATTTTATCTGACAACTGCCGCTAGTCACCGTCGGCTGGCTTAATTTATAAAATCCGACAGAACTTCGACGTGCAATAAACGGCTTGTTTGTTAGACGTGACACGTGTCTGCGAACCGAACGAAGACTTTTCCATCGCCTTTTTTTTTAAATGTGGTAAAAAAAAGCCTCGTATTAACTGTATTACATTGAACTAAAACGCATGGACCCTGACTCCCGGCAGAGTGGAATTTCGGCGAACGCTGCGCTGTTTGCCGTTACGCGAAGCGGTCTAACAAGCGTGATGGAAGTTGTCAGATAAAATAATGTACTTTATTTGTTTCCACCCAGTAGGTGTGGCTATGAAAACTACACTGAATTGCGAGATTTCGCGTTCTTAAAACGATGTTGTTGCATTTTCGCGTCTTTTGATATGTGACACCGTGTTGACTGGCACATAGTTATCAACGTTTGGTCGACATGGCAGAAGACTCCAGGAAACTTGAATCTTCGTTAAACCGGATTCTTCAGAAGATATGTGCAAAACTGATGTGTTCAATGCCACGCTTGGTACGGCGATGATTCAGCCGAAACATCGGTTTCAGGGCCGTCGTAAAGACCTGAATACATCTGAATGCGTGGGCCTACAGTCTGTTGTGCTAAATTATTTAGTCTGTGGGTGTAATGTGATAGCGCGGTTAGTAGGAGTCGCATGTCTTGGCAACACTTCCCAGGTCAGCTGTTGACATTTGTATCTTGCTTGAAATCTGAACTTGTTTACAAGTCGTAACCCGGAGAATTAATTAAACATACTGCAAATTTTATGTTATTCATACCGTGCGTTATTTTTATAATTATTACATCAACCAACTCATGCACTGAACAAAATACATTAGTAAGGTATTATAAAAAAAACCCGTACATGTTTCAGTACCGAGGTGCCGTCATCAGTGGGCCGTTCAATAAAAAGGAATGTAGATCCATTACACCAATCTAGCATGGTTTGTTGGATCTACTGTACATTCCTTAGTATTGAACGGTCCACTAATGACGGCACCTCGGTGCTGAAACATGTGCGAGTTTTTTTTATAGTACCTCACGAATGTATTTTGTTCAGTGCATGAGTTGGTTGATGTGATAATTATAAAAATGACGCACTTTCTTCAGTACTCGCTCGTATATTAAAGTTCGGTGTGGCTGTGATCATCCTTCTGACTTAAACCGTAATGGAGTTCAGCCTTTAATCTGAAGATTGAAACCCACTGAACAAAAACCACTGCCCAAAGATGCGGAACTAGAACGCCTCTATGGCTTGGCTGTTCTGTTCGTCAGAAATATTGTTCCGTGGAAATATCGTCTGTTTCTAATGTTTTCGTTCCCATATCTCATATTTATTGCGGGTAATAAAGACGAAACTTATTACCTATATAATGTGTCACCATCGTTTGTTAAGATTAAACACGATAAGAACCTTTCATTCTTTTCATAACGAACCTTAAATTTTTTTTTTTCTGTGTCGCAACAGCCCAACTTGGGCCTAGGCCCAATTATTTTTTAGGTTTCTGGACTATACACAAGCCCGGTAGGACCCCTCTGAACGAGTGATCAGCTCGTCGCAGAGGCCGCTACCTTCACAACACGCAATAAACACAAGAGATGGACATCCATGCTCTCAGCGGGATTCGAACCCGCGATCCCAGCAATCAGACGGCTTCAGATCTACGCCTTAGCCCGCATGGTCACCGGGATCGGCTAATCTTAAATATAGTGCCTTATAATTATTGAATTATAACTTAACCGCATTGTTGTCTCTCTGATGTATGTTATACAACCGTCCAGCGACAGCAAAGTTCTCTGGTTGTTTGTGGCCTGTAATAAAGAACAGTTTAATTCTTTAACTTAAAAAACTATTTTTGTAAGGTGTTCCGGGCCACATTATGTAATAAGTCAGACAAGTGTGACGGACGTATAAAATGAAATGGCGAGTCTAATGCGGCCCGCGGGCCGCGTGTTTGACGTCCCTGGTTTGGAATGACTGTGGCAAGTTCAGTGTTTATCCTCTTGAAGGACTGTAGAGGGAAACGAGTAAGGAAAGAAATCCACTTTTGCTACGCTACTGTCTTATCTGCTTGCGTGTCGTTTTTGTGATTTCGTGTGTCAGACAAGTGACGTCAATGCCACGGTCAAGAGTCATGTTTTAGGCTTTATGGGATTTTTACCGGCCGCGTTAAGGTTCCGGATTTAATCCACACAAGCACACATCTCGGACGCAGCGCATCGTAGCTCATGTACACCCCTAGTTAACATAGTGGCATTTTGGCCACTGGCATTTAAAATTTGTCGGCTTAGTAAAAAATTGTTCTTTTATTTGACAGTGAGTTAAAAATGTGTGTCGTTTCGGGGACTCAGTCGTCAAGATACGCCACTGACCTGAAGGTGGGATTCAAACCTACTTTAGAAACGTGAATATTGCGGTCGCGTGTTATGCGAGGGATGCGTTCCTCAAGACTTCGTGTAGTTCAAGACGAATTATCCCATAGAAAGAAATGTAAAGTAGAGGGGATGCGTTCTAGGAGCGCATAAATCTGTAGCGTATTTCTGCTTTTAAACGTACGTTTTAAGCACAAGTAAAAATAATAAATAAATAAGCGATACAAATTAATTTAATGCTTTTATTAATTCATGTAGTGCACTGCCTGAAAAATTGGAAAAAATGTCATATTCCGAAGATATTTTAGTGATACTATAGCATCTTTGATGTTAAATGCTTCGTATTTTTGAAATGTTTTGGCTTCGCATTATTCGAAATTTTGAGTCTAAAGTGAACCATTATTAACATTTTTATATCGCAGTATTTCATATTCGCGTATTTCAGATTTGCATAAAATGCGACCGCATTGTAATGTTAAACATTCTTCAGATAACCGACAATGAACGTAATATTCATATAACATTGTAACGAATATTCCCCGGAACGTGGTAATGCGTTGCTATATTAGGCGGCTGTAATGGACAAGACTGTCAGACTGTGGCTTTCATAACTTGCTTGTATATTGGGGCATAACGAAACGCTGGCATTTACCTTGAGGCGAGAGTGTAAATATTAACAGGTGTTGTATAAACAGTCAGTGCAGACTCTTGGCGCAGTTCCTCAAGGTTAATGCTTGTTTAGCACTTAAATAGTCCATGGCCACTTCCCAAACGTAATTGTTAATAAATCGTCAACGCCGTTTCCATTGTCAAAGCACTCTGGCGGTTAGTCGCCGGTCTGTCAACGCGGAGACCCGGTTCAGTTCTGGGGCAGGCCATGTGGGATGTTTGATGGACAAAGTGCCACTGGTACAGTACCGCGGATTCCTCTTCTGAATGTAGTTGAAGATTTTAATTCGGGCTGGATGGTCCGGGCGTCGAATTCCGGTGCGGGCGAGATTTTCCGCACTCTCACAGACCGGCCCTGGGGCCCACCCAGCCTCCTGTATGATGGGTACCGTGTCTCCTTCCCCGGGGATAACGCTACCGGGGCGTGGCGTTGACCACCCACACCCATCTAGTGCCGAGGTTAAAGAAAGAGTAGAGCTATATCTCTACTCCCCCTCTGGGCCCTCATGGCCCGTTTTAGGGTGAACTTTACCTTTTTTACCTCTTACCTTTTAATTTTTTTACATGTACAGATGTAATGTTAACATGAAAATACTTCCTGAAGATGGCAGAACTCGGACGAAACATGTAGGAAGTATCTGTGTGAACAAATATAGCCTTCTCAGTGATCATTTGTGTACACTTGGTAGTATCGACTTCAGTATTGATGACAGTGTATGCACGGTGAATGATGAATGAATAAAAAAACAATGAAATAGCTACGCAGCGTCCTGTTCACTGGGTACCAGGGTTCTTTGCCGGAGGTGAAGCTGCCGGGCGCGTGAAGCTGACCATTCACCTCCATATAGTGCCAGTGTTAAGAATGAGTGCAGCTATGCCTCTACTCCCCATGTATGCCTTCATGTCATGGACAGAGACAACGTTACCGTTCGCCATTATTTACCCTTCATGTCGTTATATTACTTCTTCTTCTTCTTAGTCGTCCTCTTCTACCTTCGGTGTCGAGGTCGTTATATTACTAAGAGTTTAAAAGTGTGTGTGTTGGCCACGGTATTACTTATGACGGTTGCTGTTAATCCCTCTTCTTTCCCCACCTGTATTGTACATGTACAAAAATTACAAGTCACGGATTTTTAACCATTTACCGCGATTGGCAAAAGAGAATGCTTAAAACCCCCGGCTACAAGGGATTGATGTACACACGTATTCTATAAGAAGTTTTTTTTTAAGTTTTTGCTGCCGTATAGCTGAGGATTCTTTCGTCTGTGTTACGGCGCTGCGTCACGGGGTAATCGGGATGCCGGCGTTTCAGAGGAACGTAATGGTTTCCTCTTCTAGGACCTATTGAGCCTTGAAGATGAAGGCGGTACGTCGCTTCGAAACGTCGGGATCCGATCACCGCCACATTCAGCGTCATATCTCAGCGCAACGCTCGCAGCGTCTGTTCTCGCGCTGCAGAGCGCTGTGTGCTGCCGGTTGTTTGCCGTCTTCTTCTTTTCCTGCGGGAAGTCTGTCGTGTGACATGACAAGTGAGTGAGCTGGTAAGAGACTGTCTGTGTGCGCAGTGGCAGGACCGTGTCGATCAGCACGTCGGCACGTTCCGTTATCAACGCGTACGTCGTAGACGTCAGTATTGTGGCTAAGCTGCGGTACGAGTAGTGACGTCCGGCTGGGTCCCACCCACCCTACTATATAATTACTTAATTATATAATTGTTCTGTATCTGCTTGCATTTTTGTCATGAATTGCTGTGTGGATATGGCAGGCGTCCTGTTTAATCGTCTATCCTAATTCCGAGTAGCTTTACCAATGAAACAACCAACGAACCATTGTTAGAGCAGAACCCGCAAACTGCACACCGCTGTTACCAAACTCCGCCACTGGAGATGGTGTTTAGTTAATTCAGTTATTATTATTTTTATTATCGTTATCATTATTATTCAACTACATGGACCAGAGTCCTTCTTGAGAAGCTAACAGGTCATCAGCTAGTCAAGAAAGTCCCCTCATTTTATGGAACCCGAAGGTTCATTACCGAATTCAGAAGAGCCCGCCACCTGTCCCTATCCTGAGCCAGATCAATCCAGTCCACGCCCCCATTCCACTTTTTGAAATTCCCTTTTAATATTATCCTCCCATCTACGCCAGGGTCTTCCAAGTGGTCTATTTTCCTCAGGCTTCCTCACCAAAACCCTGTTATTATTATTATTATTATTATTATTATTATTATTATCATCATCATCATCATCATCGATCCTGAAGCCTCGATAATGAGGAGGCCGTGGCCCATTAGGGGCTGTTGCGCAATTGAAAGTTATTATTATTATTATTATTATTATTATTATTAGTATTATTATTATTGTCGTCGTCGTCATCGCCATCATCATGTTCATGCATGTGTATCTGTATTGCCGTAACGCAGTGCAGATCAAACGTTCACTTTTACTGCACAGCGTATGGTAAGCCTTGAATGTTCGAGTGCAGGAGGTGGAAGTGTTTGTGTGTCGGGAGGTATAGATTGAGGAGAAAGGAGGCTGTGCGTCCTTGCCGCCCCCTTCCACCCCTCCCGCTCACAGTTCTCGAAAGTAACCGGCACATAAGTCGGCGGGTCGACTTGGTTGCGAAGTGGCAAGGATTGTTACGTGTAAACCAATCGTTGTTCGTGAAGTCACAGCTTTGGCTGTTCAAAGCACTGGCGCACGTATTGTGTTACGTGTCGCAAATGACTGTGTTGATCGGTATCGGTGATAATGTATTTAACTGAACGCCCGTCTTACGAAAACAAGCAAGGGAAATGTTTTTCCAAGGTGCACGATTAATGTTGGCCCACTTTACGGTGTTGCAAAACGTGAGGGGAGCAGTCATCGAAGGCGTGGGAAGGTGGTACCCAGTTTGCACCCTGGTCACTCTGCACCACCTTGTGCCAACATATGTACCGCTTACTTTAGATGACGCCTTTCAAAGATTTTGCATGCATTGTGAGTTTTCTTCGGTTTCGTTAGCACATCTTGGGGCTGCTCTTTTGTGGAGTCAGGTTATAATTGTTTGTACCAGGTATAGTAGGCGTGCCGATCCCAGTGGCCGCGCGGTCTAAGGCGTAGGTCTGCGGCCGCTCGCTTACTAGGATCGTGGGTTCGAATCCCACCGGGGGCATGGATGTCTGTCTCTTGTGAGTGTTGTGTGTTGTCAGGTAGAGGTCTCTGCGACGGGCTGGTCACTCGTCCAGAGGAGTCCTACCGATGTGTGGTGGTGTCTATCAGTGTGATCGTGAAGCCTCGAACCGTGCTTTGAACATTGCGTGTGAATAGCTTCTCGGCGTTTGTTTAATGCGACTCTTTGGCCAACTTTCAATTTGTCGTACCTTATTATAAGTTTTAAATTAACTTAATCCAACGGTGTAGTTTTGCTTTATAACGGACATTTACAACTTCGTCTTCATCGTCTTGTGTTTAATTTTGTTTTCGGCGATGTAGCAATTGGAATATACACAATTTAATTAGCCTACTTCCTGCTGCCGTGTATGTGTGCAAAATACGATTGATTGAGAAGATTTGGAACAGTGTGCTGAGGAGCGCAGGGAGATTACTCCAGTATTGCCAATCACCGGAAAAAAAAATCCCGCGATATTTCGAGGTCTGTTTGGAATTTTTCGCGGTATTTCAAATTCTTATTCACTTACTCGATATCTCGCGGAACCACTAACGATGTTCTGAGGAAACCTGGTTCGTAAACAATGTGTTAAGGGGCTATAAATGTGTAAGTTGTTAAGTCGATTTTTATTCCACGTTAAATAATTACCGTGTCTTGTTTTTTTACTACGTGATGCCGTTAACCGTGTTTAACCCGCGTGAAAGCTGGTATTGCCATAAGCTGTAGATGTACCTGCAGCTTGTGTATGATTGTGCTGCCTTTGTCTTTGTCTTCCTTTGTGCTGCTGTCGTGTGACACACGGTTCCTGTTCGCCGTGATCCAACTGCACAACAAACACTGTCCGAGCCTCTTACGTGCTAAACACAAATCAGTCCGCACGAATCATCTGTTGGGGAGAAGTTATATGGAAAAGAGCGGTATACAAAAGGCATAATTCTTAACCATTTTAAAGACCAGTGGTAACTACGTGTGCCACCTGCTGCAAGGTTAAGAAACCCTGCATTTTATCTACATACTATGTTGATGTGTTCCGTTACCATTCTCGCAGTAAATACCGATTATTTCTCTAAATATAATCAACTGAGTGGTCTTTCTGATGGAAACGGACTGTGTTCTCTGTGAGGTAGGAACTGAAGTTTCACAGTAATTTAGACGAATGTCTGTATTGAAAGGGTTAAATATGCGTTAATTTTTAGACGGGTACCTAAAATTGAAAGAGGAATCACTAGATCGCACTGTGTGGAGAACTCGCTTTGGAAGAAACTACGGACCTGTCATAAGACAGACTACAGAATTGAATGAATGAATACCTAAAATGAAGACCGTCTTCGTATAGCATGATTAATTCCACAAAGTTTCCAGCTTCAGGCGCAGGTAACGTTAGAGAGCCTAGGCTGATGTCAGAAGTCGGGAGATTGCGCGAAATCGCGTGCGCGTAGATCAGTGTGTTTCTGCAGTCAGAGCGGTGGAGGTGCCAGTATTGGTCTGCTTACGTAGCAGCTGCAATCATGTGACTGAGGTAGGAGGGCCGTAAGGTTTGTGAGACTCGCGCTGAAGGTTGTCGTGCAAAATGACGGGGACTTTGTGGATGTAATCCTGCTATACCTGTATGTGTGTACGTGTGTATGGCCACGTGCTCCGTCACATTTTTTCTGCAGTGTACGAGAGGACCAGTGACAATGTATTTTTTGTCATCGTTCAGTCTAGGCTCTCATTTTATTTAAGAGCTCATTAAATATGTATGAAGTGAGACAAAAGCTATACAGATTAATAAGACAAGTAATTTGTGTCATGCGTATATATTCATTGTTCATACCTGCAAATTTTATGAAGCTTCTTTTTATGTTCAGGTTTAGAATGCCATAGGTTTTGAAAGCATTTTTCTGTGTTTAAGAACTGTTTATCCACACTTAGGGCCTAGTTACAGTTTTAAATTTCCATTATTCTGTGCTGTTACTGAAAGCCTAATTTTCTACGTAACTTGATTTGTTATTTCTTTGAATGTCACTTGTCGCTTTTATTCTGTATTTCATTTGTGTATTTTATTTCTTATCCTAACGACGACCAGCAGAAATATCACACCTTGTTTTGTCGTGCATATACCTGTAAGCACATTTGTCAATTAACATGTACCTAAAACGCAGTAAACGCTAAAAACAGATAGATGTACTTACAGCGGACCACTGATAGCCATCTAGTCCTTCTTAGGTTGCCCCTTGTTAATGGCAGTGCATTTGTCATTATGTCGCTATACTACGATTCTGCCACGTAACTAATCAGGGTAATAACTTTAAAATTAGTAAAGGTAAAAGGTGAAGTTCGTGTTTACGCCATGAAGGCATACAGAGGACGATGAAGTATAACTCACCGATGCCGGTGGCCGCGCGGTCTAAGGCGTGGGTCTGCGGTCGCTGGGATTGCTGGTTCCAATCCCGCCTGGGGCATTGATGTCCTGCTCTTGTGAATGTTGTGTGTTGTCAGGTAGAGGTCTTTGCGACGGGCCGATCCCTCTTTCATAGGAGTCTTACTGTGTGTCTGAGTGTGATCAAGTGTAACAATAACCCTCTACATCTACAAGAAAGAAACAAGTATAACCCCATTTATTCTTAACTTCGGCACTAGATGGAGGTGACTGGTTAACTTGACGCCCCGGCCGCTTTACCCCCGGAAGGAACTCCTGCACCCATTGAATAGGAGGCTGGGTGGGCCTGAGAGCCAGCCTGGTGGTTTTAGAGACGAGAAAAAGCTCTTGCCTCTGCTTAGATTTGAACTGCGGCTTGTCCAAGCCCGTAGCGTAGTCATGATACTGATTACGTTACTCCAGTAGGAGACTGCGATTAACGTCAGTAAATGTGTCTTATTATTTCACCGAGCACGTAGTGCAGTCCTTACAGATGGCAGTAGTCAACACGTGACCTACATGCTTTCATCAATAACAGACCTCCGGGACCCTGTCTACCAGTAATTAATATTATGTGACAGTCCTGAACGTACTACGTTGTGCGCGCGAGGTCTCGCTCTCCAGAGATTAGTTTTATTTGCGCAGTTCATCCGTCCCAGAATCTCAGGGCCTTATATGGCTCTGTACGAGTGTGTTAAATTCAGGGTGGCAGGTCCTCGGCTTTAATTCTGCCCCTGCTTGGGATTCGTAGGGAGGGGAAGTGGGTGATGGGGGTTTGAATGTACTATAGACCCTCAAATGAAGGGACTAATAGGGGGAGTGCGTCGTCCGATAATGCCGAAAGTCCGGTACTTCCGAATTATATATATATATATATATATATATATGTATGTATATGTATAGTAGCCTCAAAGTCGCCAAAACAGTAATGGAGTACTCTACAACACTAGTGCATACACGTAATACTGTACACAACTGTCCTGTTAGCACTATCACTTTGTCTGGAAGCCATCGTTAATTGGAATGTAATAAATTTCAGATAAATATAATAAATCCACGATCCAGGTTATCAAAACAGCAACACACTACTGCCTCCACGTGAGTGTCAGCAAGACTGAGCGCGCGTCCGTGTCCGCCACGCAGATACCGCTTCGCTAATTAACAGTTAAGACCGCTAATTGCACGTATTGCCATTGCGGGCGAAAATTTCGGAATCAACAGATTTCGTCCGTTGTTTGCGAAATCCGTACGTAAGAGGTCCGTTAATTCGAGGGTCTCCACTCAAATAATTAACAAAGTTAATAATTCTGATAAAATTCCCCCTCCCCCCAATGGCTCGACAGTCCCTTGGGGGCCTCGGCCGCCTCATTGTTCGAGGCTTCACGATCACACTCAGAAACACCACACGCGGTAGGACTTCTCTGGACGAGTGATCAGCTCGTCGCAGAGACCTCTACCTGACAACACACAACACTCACAAGGGACAGACATCCATGCCCCCGGCGGTGTCGTGTTACTTCCTGGGGCCCACCTGCGTAACAATTCGGAGCTGCCATTTGCTGTTAGGTAATACAGCGTGTTTCATAAGTCCATCCGGGATTTAGAGGCTTGGCCCGTGCAGTAGCAAACCCACATATAAGAGATAAAAGCATGCCAACGGATAGAGGAAATGTAAAAGTTTTTTCGTGACGGATGCGATGGCGTAGTTACCCGTTTCTCCGCTAGGAGGTAGTGGTGTGCAAACATGGCGTTTTCAGGTGAACAGAAAGCTTTTTGTGTCTTGCAGTTTGCTATAACCCAGTCAATTGTAACAGTGCAACGTGGGTTTCGAACCAAGTATCGTACAGAACCACCAGCGGACAAAACAGTAAGAGAATGGTATAGAAAATTCGAGAAAACTGGCTGTTTGTGTGTCGCAAAACGAACAGGTAGGCCGGGACAATCGCCTGGGACTGTGGACCTCGTACGAGAATCGTTTACCAGGAGTCCTCAAAAATCAACACGTCGCGCAAGCCGAGAATTACAAATGTAGGTAGGTTTAAAACTTGGATATGTACTCTTTTCACTGACATGCTCTCATCCCCTGTGTGTGATTTGGCTTCTGAGCTACAGACCTCCGAAATCCCGGAGGGATTTCTGAAACACGCTGTATTATATCAGTGGAGCGTAATGCAAGACTGAATGTGGCATGTCAGATGTCAGAATGGCAGTTCGTCGGCCTTACACCGCACGCCACACTACTTACCAGCATCTTGTAAGGTAACAACGAAGTTGTCACTTAGCCTGAGGACAACTTCTTTTAGATCAGTGGTATTCAACCTGGGGTACGTGTACCCCGTGGGTACGCGAAGACATCTTAGGGGGTACGTAAAATAAAAAAAAATAAATATATTATTTCATGATAAACACTGAATAATCAGGGCCAGATTTAGGGTTAGCCACAAGAGACCTGGACGTAAGGACATTCCATTTGGGAACGCCATTTATTTCTCTCTCTCTCTTCTTTATGCGATTCTTATCCGGGCGGCTAGTTTCATTTTATTCCACATAGTGCATATAATTTTGCTTTGCTAAAATACCTTTGTTCCTTTATTAATTTTTATATGATAGACAATAATATATTTGTTATTTAATAGCTTGATTCTCCTTTTTTCATTTAAAACTTATTATTTAATACATTATTTTGGATGTAATTTATTTAACTTGTTTTAGATGTAGATTATAGACTATGTATAACTTGAATTATGCACCAGCAACTTTGGGGGTACAAAGTTGAAGAGAAATTAAATTTGGGGGTTCGCGAACAAAACAGGTTGAATACCACTGTTTTAGATCTTGTCACTAGATGGAGGCAGGTGATTAGCCTCACGCTTCGGCCACTCTTCCCCGATTCCAAGTGGAAGTGTTATCGTAAATCGTGTAGCAAAAGTTGAAACTTATAGAAAACACAACATGGTAAAGAAGTTATGTCATAATATTAAAAACGATACTCGATTTACAAGGCTTTGAGAAACTTTTTTATGTTGGAAATACGTGTGGTAGATTGAGGTACGTGATGTATAAAAATATTGTTTTTAGATCTAGATATAAAGCTGCGAACTGCGAATAACCCTGTGTTAAGCAGAAAAAGCCTTCTGTACAATTTGACTGAACTAAATATTTGATTTGATAAATAGATCGTTTAGAGTAGATGGATTTTTTTCTTCTAAACTCCTTTGGTAGCAGAGTGGAATTTTACTACCCCATTGGTGTGTCGTACTCTGTACGAAGGACGACGCATGCGCGCGTCATAACTTTGTTTTCAGTTGCTCACAGTAATTACCAGTTTGATTTCAGACAACAGGAAAGTTCTTTTAAGTTTCACTAGCTTCTTCGACTAATATATACAATTATTCTTGATTCTCTTCCGTTTGTTTTGCATGCAAAACTGTATTATCTCTTTCTTTGTAGATCGGAGTTTGATTCTACCCTTTGGGAGGTGTCCTCGTGTTCTGAATAATGTCGAATACACGCAGTCTGTTGTGTGAAATGTGTGGATCCTTAATTTCGTGATATATTTTGAATATAATGATACTCTTTAATATTATAATAGCCCTTTATTAAAAGTGGCCGTTCACATTTTTTGGGGGGCGCCTGTTTGAAGACAATAAGCTCGAAGTCTCTTGACCAGTGGTTCTCAGACATTCTCGGCCGTGGCCCAAATTCGCAAATCACCTTGACCCTTCGATCCAAATTGTACCAGCACTTTCTCAGTATTCCAGCAGATCCTCGCTTGTTGTTAGCCTAATAATAAGAAAAATATCTAAGACAAAATTTAGACACAAATCTTGTCCAATTTTATTTTCTCCTGAACAGATGATAGATAGTTGAACAAAGAAAGCTGCAAGATTGATTACTTTGATCATTGATTTGTTATTATACTCAAACACATCCCTGAGTTCGGGAATCCATGCTTTAATGACGGACAGAGCGCATTAGTGGGCCGGGATAGCTCAGTCGGTAAAGGGACTCGCTACGAGCTAGACGGTCCGGGGATCTAATCCCAGTGGGGGGGGCGAGATTTTCGGCACCCGTCCAGACCGGCGCTGGGGCCTACCCAGCCTCCTGTACATTGGGTACCGGGTAATTTCCGGTGGTAAAGCGGCCGGGGCGTGGCATTGACCACCCACCCCAATCTAGCGCCGAGGTTAAAGAAAGTGTAGAGCTATACCTCTACTCCCCCTCTGGGCCTTCTTGGCCTGTTCTAGGGTGAACTTTACAGAGCGCGCTATGCGCTGGAGGCCTGTTGAGTGCACCACGCCGTATAATTTGCACTATTTGTAGTTAAGGCAGGCATATTATTTCTTCGGGAGACATGGTCGTTTATGAGACGTAGGGGAACCACCGTTGTTTCTGCTGTGTAGTCAGAGTAATAGAAGCGTGGTCATCGCAAGTAATCCCTGGTCCGTTATTTCATCTGTCGAGAAGCGTGCCGTGTGACAGTGGTTGACCAGCGGAGATATTCGGATGATTGTGATGATAGTAATTATTTTATTATAATATATGTAATGGTACTTTTTTGCCGTTCGATATAGGTAGGCTATCGTAATGATCAGATAACGTGCCAGTTACTGGCCCGGGGGTGAACAGGTGACCTGGTAAGAGGCGATGCACTGCGCACGCACCACAACGAGTGTTCTGTCAGTTTCAAAAAACGTCCACAGTTACTGAAACTATGAATGTACTCTTTTAACATAGTACATGTTTTCGGAAGAGGTATACATGTGCTTGGCCATCCCGAGATCAGCCTAGCAGCGACCACGCCGTGGCAACTGCAGCTGCTGATACTGACTGAGGAGTTTGCAGTTGACCCTGGCAGTTATTTGTGCTGAGGAAAGCCGACCGCCTCTTGTTTGTGACCAGTAACCGATATTCCAATTAAAAATGCCTTTGGCTTAAATGCAGTCGTGTTTTGTGCGTTTGAGCTAATATAGTTATTTTCTGTAGTGTTATGTGTTGACTTTAGTCTTGTTATAAACGAAACACCTAACAAATGGCGACCAGTGGAAAGAAGGCCATGCAGTGATAGAGACTCATGTTTTTGACAGGATCTATATGTTTTCCTACCGACCGTCGTCGCGAGTGTTAAGGCATGCTGGAGGTCAACTGCATGCTCTTGAGTAAGGAACAGTATGTAGTGTTCGGAAGCGCAGTTTTCAATCCGGTCACTATTACACACAGAAAATGTATAGTGTAATCGTAAAAAGCAAGCCAGATGCATAACAATACGTTGTATCCGCATCTAAACAGGTTTCTAGTTTAGGTCTACTCGTATGTGCGGTTTTCATTCCCTGTGTTTATACACCTGTTTAGAGAAAGTCAAGTGTGGCCCTCTCTAGATTTCGGTTTAATGTGTCTTGGAATCTTGAGAACAACGATTATAGTTTGGGATAAACCGACCGTATTTCGTAAATACGTATAATAAACGTTTGTATTTCGCTGTCACAGAGGTAGACCTCTGTAGAGTCAGTGTGTAAATAAGAGTTTTAAGTCTACAGGATTTTGCTCGCGAGTTGTCCTGTCTTGCGTTGACACCCACAACCAAGAAATGGAGACACCCATTCCCAGCTCTACAGGTTTCAAAAAGGCGGTTACTTTGTGTTATGCAGGGCACATTTGCCTTTATTTTTAAAATCGGCTTATATATTCTTTTGGCTGATTAATTTGTTTCTTCGAGATGGTTTGTAAGTTGTCGGGTTTATTCAATCGATATTGGATTTAACGTCGAAGAATGTTGTAACCGAAATGGTAATTAGAACTGTTTCTATCTTGTTCTAAGAACGTCTAAGTCTTGTTGGCCCGAAGTAAATGAATTATCAGCTGGATTTTATATTATATATACCATGCACTTTAATAATTTATTAATTATTTTGTTCCAACAAATGCACTACACTATTTTAGTGTTTTCGTGTCCCTACATATGTTTCGGCACTCCTTGTGCCATCCTCAGGGATGCATTTGAAAACTGTGATCTCTCGACGACACCCCTGAGGATGGCACAAGGAGTGCCGAAACATATGTAGGGACAAGAAAACACTAAAATAGTGTAGTGCATTTGTTGGAATAAATAATTATAACCTGGATATCTAATTTTGTGTGTGTTTCAACACGCAACTCCTTTTAGGCTCCGATTCCGCTCTGTTGATGGTAAAGTCTGCAGGCAAGGTTCTGAAGTCCCCAGTGCCTTGATCTATGCTAGTTTGAGTGTTGAAGACAGTTTCGAAATTCTTACGTCTCCAGTTTTCTTGATCTAAAGGCCTTGTCTCTACTACCATCTCCTTTTTCTTAAACACTTGTCACCTTGCAAGGTTGAAGGTTCTCACAGCGGTGTTTACTGGAGATTCAGGTCATCTCGGATATTGATCCGTGTCAATTGGTAAATAGTTACTTGTCAGAACTGAGACTGAGCATGTAACCTGATAACCAGAACAGAGATTTATCATCCAGAGCTCAGGCTGAATGTAAATGATTACGAGTCGACACGACGTAGCTTCTCAGAAGGCTTTCGCCCTCACCTATCACCGTGTATTCGCCGGGATAGCACAGTCAGTGTAGGGACTAAACTACTACAGGCTAGATGACCGGGGTTCGAATTCCCGGCAAGAGCAGAAGTCTTTCTTCGCCACCGCCGCACTCTGCAACTCGCCTTTACACCTGTCACTCTTTGTGCTGTAGTAAAATGGCCTCCATCTGGTGTCGAGGTTAAAAAGCGTGGAACTATACCTTCGACTAACCTATTCGAATTCATGGCGTATTTAATTGAGCAGTACAACTTGACCCCGCATCCTGACGTGTGTGGATAATGTGCAGGATACAGTATAGTTTCCTGTGTATCACGTTTTTAAAGCTTTTTAAACAATTGCGTTAGAAACGAACGTTAGAACAATGGTAATAATAGGTTCTACAGGTTTGGCGCCGTGAACTTTTAGCATTTGTGTCAGGATTCCGTAAGAGAGACACTGCTTGATGGACTTGTTTGCTCCAGGTAAATGCTCGTATTATACCTTAATATATTCCCCCACCATTTCCTTCGTAGTCTGTGTTCATTCATAATTCATTATATGGACACTTCCGATTTTTTTTTTTACATGAGAACTCTCTCCCCCATATGGCTTCATGGCGTGCACAAGAAACACTTCACGGTCGACGAGTTCCGAATTGTGTTTCAACATAAAGAAATGTTTGGAAAATATGACAGGTTTTCTGTTGTCATATGTTCTGGCACTACGCGATAGCAATGAAATATATACCTAATGAATTTGTGTTGGCAGCAGTTGCTTGCTACGGACTGGACGAACCAGGTCGGTTCCCGTCAGAGACAGGAATATTTCTCTTTGCTGATACCTTCAGGTCAGCACCGCGTAACAGTCGGTATCCTACGCAGTATGTATCTGGGGCTGTTTTCCCGAGGGTAAAGCTACCAGATCGTAAAGCTGATCACTTATCTCCGTATAAGTCTCAAGGTTAAAAATGTATGGAGCTTTACTTCCACTCATACAGGCCATCATGGGGTTGTGTTCAAGCACAGGATAGCTTTATTTTTATCCGTATAAAGCAGGGGTGGCCAAACCGCGGCTCGGGAGCCACATGCGGCTCGCGGAAATATGTTGGCTTAGCTCCTTTTTGTATTACATTCATGTAAAATGTAAATAAAAAATTTTGAAGCTTTATAATTATTTACCGGGTATAACTGAGAGTCCGCTGGATTAAAACGTAAGTTTAATGTTCATGGTGAGTAAATATATTTAAGAATTTAAGTAACAAAATGTGCGTGTAACAATAAAAACGTGTGTGTAATATTTGTTCATGTCGTGCGACTCTCTAACATCTGAAGTTTATCGTATGTGGCTCTTACGTTAAGCAAGTTTGGCCACTCCTGGTATAAAGTGTGGGAGTTTTGCAGACAGGTCTGAGCTTTTTTCTTGTCTAGCCATGGTGTATTTCTTATTAGCTACCATAAGATATTCCGGGAGGACATTTGGCTGTTTGCTGTGGACTACATCTTTTGAAGAATGCATTCTTTGTGACGTAATAGGCCACGTAGTGGCTGGCACACTTAACGGGCTGTAGAGATGTAGCTATCATGTCTGGCTTGTAAACTACGCGACTGCAGTTGAAACACCATTCGCCATAACAGCTGCTGTTTTGCGACGTCTTGTTTACCGAAACACTTTTTCTACTTTTAGTGGTACCAGATTGTGTGTGTGTGTGAGTGAGAGAGAAAGAAATACATTTATTCTTGCAGTAACAGTGGAAATTAAGGACCCCACAGTGTAACCTAAATAAGGGGCAATCGGCTGACCAGTAAGCCCCCTTTGCGACACATACTTCAACTTTAATCAAACTGGCAAAATCAGCATTCAGCCTTTGTGAGGACTGCGACCAGTGTCCGAGCTAAGTCCGGGGAGAGAGGAATCCTGATAACGAGAACAGAGACTTGCGATCTGTGACTGAGGTTAAAGACAGCAAGACAGGCAATGTACGTGTAACGTAACATTGAGACGCGTTCGCGTAACCATTGCTGCCGTGGAAAAGCAGTATTACATATTGCGAGTGTGTGTCTGTGGCCTTAGGTATCTAGCATGCAATGCGCATGCGCCGCATTATATTGTCATCTGTGGCCTTTGTGGTTGTACCATATTTTTCCACATTATCTCGTAAACGGCACGATTTTCGGAGAAAAGTTATCGAACATAAAATGTGTGTTTTGATTTTCCCTGAAACTTTTATCTAAAACATTTCTCATTATAAGAAGAATTGAGCGGGTATTATAAATGTACTTACGTCTTCATGTACGGAACCCGTAATTCTTGTCAGATTGTAATGGAACTTGAATTTTCTCGACAGATTATAGAAAAATACTCGAATATCAAATTTCATGAAAGTCGCCAAGTGGGAGCCGAGTTCCATGCGGACAAACGGACGAACAGACAGACGTGACGAAGTTTTCGCTTTTCGCAATTTTGCGAACGCACCTAGAATCAACCTGTGTTATACATAAAGATTCAGTTCGTACCTCACAGAGAACATATTACTTCTTACATTAGAAAGAGCAGTCAGTGTTGTGTAGGAAAACAGTTGCAGTTACACGAAACACAAATGCACATGCATGTGGGCATGTTGCAGCAGGTGGGCATTAAAATATTAAATGTGTAATCTTGTAACCAGCACAGAAGTGTGTCATCCAGAAGTGAGACTGGACGTGTAACCTGATAACCAGAACAGAGACTTCGTCCTAGGACTGTGGGTAAACAGTCTTCTGTATCGACTGGTCACACACACTCTCGAGTCGCTCCTCGTTCATTCAGTCTGTAGTCTTACATGCCCATAGCCTCTTCCAAAGCGAGTTCTCCACACAGTGCGATCTAGTGCTTCCTCTTTCAATTTCCAGTATCTTCTCTTTTCCTGAAGGTCATCCAGTTGCTCCTATGGAAATATTTGAGTCAGTTACAGTTGGTCACGTAGGTATATTCTCTATCGGTGGTGGATATATTGACATTGAAGATTATAGTCCTCTGGTGTGTGACCCCGTGTGATCCTAGTGCGTCTTCGACCCACTTGTAAGGAGAGAAAGAAAAATGCAGTAATCGGTATTTTGTTGCGCGTACTGAAAGAGTGACAGCACATGTTTCGTCGAACTGAGCTGATGATCCGCGTCTTTTCATACGCCAAGAGCCAGACAGCGTCAGAATGTGTCTGCCATAATACATGCGGGATTGTTAACGATTTGCTCGGCTCTTGGGCTTGCAGTGTAGGCTGTATGTACTGTTATCCGCAATAAATGATATGGGATTTCGGTAAGAAGATAAGATGCAGTTACTGGCAGTTTATGAAAGATGCCAGAACCATCAAAGTGAAATTTACGTTATGCAATAAATAGCGTTCTGTCTTCGACTTGATTCGCATGGTGAAACAGGGAAGCCGCATGATGGCAGCAGTCGCAGAGGAAAGTTGGTCAGCCCATTGTGGGTCGATGTTTAAACGAGCAACTGGAACACGCAGGCCATAACTTAACAACAGAACTGCTGGAATTAATGTTGCTGAAGTCACATGCATTCTGTAGGTAGACTACGTAACATTTAAGACGCGTCCTCGAGTTAGCCATGAGTGATGTTTATAGTAACGTAACCTCTGGCCGTATATAACGCAGCAGAACGCGGTGAAATGAAATGTATCCCACTGTACTTACATTGGCGTTGTTCCTGTGCACTTCACGCAGAGGTATGGGGGAGTGGATATGTAGCTCCACGTATTCTTATCCTCGACGCTAGATGGAGGTGAGTACCCGTTGAATAGGAGGTTGGGCGTGCCTCAGAGCCGGTCTGGAAATTTTGGAGAAGAGAAAACTTTTTTTGACGCTGAAATCGAAAGCCGATTCCTTGGTCGTGTACCCCACAGCCTGGTCTCTATGCCGAATTTACTGTTTTAGTTCGAGCCCCGCATTGCATAACATACGAAAACGTAGTGAATAGAGGCCGTTGAGAAGGAAGTAAAAAGATGGAAAGAAGGAAAAGTGATGGCGAATGGAAATGAAACGAATGGACTTATAAAAGCGTACAAGGTACACTTAACAGGTGCGTTCTATAGAAACAATTAATAAGGATAGTGTAATCCCTGTCCATAAAATTGATGATAAGTAAACTAAAGGCTTAATTTTTATTACACACATATAAATAAAAGTAAACTGCTGTGAAACTTTTCCATACGTACATACACACACACATACAAACACACATATTTTAGATCCATGAAAGATTGTGAAACGAAAAGGCCATACGAGGGGCGAAGTAAGCCAAGCAGCAGGTTGCAGTGCCGCCTAAAGGAGGCGGAGTATGCCTGCGTCAGTCTGTTCCACATTACCACAACTTCCCCTGCCAGTGCTCCAATAGACCTATACAGCAGTGTATCCTTACGTCAGCCTGTTCCACATTACCACAACTTCCCCTGCCAGTGCTCCAGTAGGCCTATACATCAGTGTATCCTTACGTCAGCCTGTTCCACATTACCACAACATCCCCTGCCAGTGCTCCAGTAGGCCTATACATCAGTGTATCCTTACGTCAGTCTGTTCCACATTACCACAACATCCCCTGCCAGTGCTCCAGTAGGCCTATACATCAGTGTATCCTTACGTCAGCCTGTTCCACATTACCACAACTTCCCCTGCCAGTGCTCCAGTAGGCCTATACAGCAGTGTATCCTTACGTCAGTCTGTTCCACATTACCACAACATCCCCTGCCAGTGCTCCAGTAGGCCTATACATCAGTGTATCCTTACGTCAGCCTGTTCCACATTACCACAACTTCCCCTGCCAGTGCTCCAGTAGGCCTATACAGCAGTGTATCCTTACGTCAGTCTGTTCCACATTACCACAACATCCCCTGCCAGTGCTCCAGTAGGCCTATACATCAGTGTATCCTTACGTCAGCCTGTTCCACATTACCACAACTTCCCCTGCCAGTGCTCCAGTAGGCCTATACAGCAGTGTATCCTTACGTCAGCCTGTTCCACATTACCACAACATCCCCTGCCAGTGCTCCAGTAGGCCTATACAGCAGTGTATCCTTACGTCAGCCTGTTCCACATTACCACAACTTCCCCTGCCAGTGCTCCAGTAGGCCTATACATCAGTGTATCCTTACGTCAGCCTGTTCCACATTACCACAACATCCCCTGCCAGTGCTCCAGTAGGCCTATACAGCAGTGTATCCTTACGTCAGCCTGTTCCACATTACCACAACATCCCCTGCCAGTGCTCCAGTAGGCCTATACATCAGTGTATCCTTACGTCAGCCTGTTCCACATTACCACAACATCCCCTGCCAGTGCTCCAGTAGGCCTATACATCAGTGTATCCTTACGTCAGCCTGTTCCACATTACCACAACTTCCCCTGCCAGTGCTCCAGTAGGCCTATACAGCAGTGTATCCTTACGTCAGCCTGTTCCACATTACCACAACATCCCCTGCCAGTGCTCCAGTAGGCCTATACATCAGTGTATCCTTACGTCAGCCTGTTCCACATTACCACAACTTCCCCTGCCAGTGCTCCAGTAGGCCTATACATCAGTGTATCCTTACGTCAGCCTGTTCCACATTACCACAACTTCCCCTGCCAGTGCTCCAGTAGGCCTATACAGCAGTGTATCCTTACGTCAGCCTGTTCCACATTACCACAACATCCCCTGCCAGTGCTCCAGTAGGCCTATACATCAGTGTATCCTTACGTCAGCCTGTTCCACATTACCACAACTTCCCCTGCCAGTGCTCCAGTAGGCCTATACATCAGTGTATCCTTACGTCAGCCTGTTCCACATTACCACAACTTCCCCTGCCAGTGCTCCAGTAGGCCTATACAGCAGTGTATCCTTACGTCAGCCTGTTCCACATTACCACAACATCCCCTGCCAGTGCTCCAGTAGGCCTATACAGCAGTGTATCCTTACGTCAGCCTGTTCCACATTACCACAACATCCCCTGCCAGTGCTCCAGTAGGCCTATACATCAGTGTATCCTTACGTCAGCCTGTTCCACATTACCACAACATCCCTGCCAGTGCTCCAGTAGGCCTATACAGCAGTGTATCCTTACGTCAGCCTGTTCCACATTACCACAACATCCCCTGCCAGTGCTCCAGTAGGCCTATACATCAGTGTATCCTTACGTCAGCCTGTTCCACATTACCACAACATCCCCTGCCAGTGCTCCAGTAGGCCTATACAGCAGTGTATCCTTACGTCAGCCTGTTCCACATTACCACAACATCCCCTGCCAGTGCTCCAGTAGGCCTATACATCAGTGTATCCTTACGTCAGCCTGTTCCACATTACCACAACATCCCCTGCCAGTGCTCCAGTAGGCCTATACAGCAGTGTATCCTTACGTCAGCCTGTTCCACATTACCACAACATCCCCTGCCAGTGCTCCAGTAGGCCTATACATCAGTGTATCCTTACGTCAGCCTGTTCCACATTACCACAACATCCCCTGCCAGTGCTCCAGTAGGCCTATACAGCAGTGTATCCTTACGTCAGCCTGTTCCACATTACCACAACATCCCCTGCCAGTGCTCCAGTAGGCCTATACATCAGTGTATCCTTACGTCAGCCTGTTCCACATTACCACAACATCCCCTGCCAGTGCTCCAGTAGGCCTATACATCAGTGTATCCTTACGTCAGCCTGTTCCACATTACCACAACATCCCCTGCCAGTGCTCCAGTAGGCCTATACATCAGTGTATCCTTACGTCAGCCTGTTCCACATTACCACAACATCCCCTGCCAGTGCTCCAGTAGGCCTATACATCAGTGTATCCTTACGTCAGCCTGTTCCACATTACCACAACATCCCCTGCCAGTGCTCCAGTAGGCCTATACATCAGTGTATCCTTACGTCAGCCTGTTCCACATTACCACAACATCCCCTGCCAGTGCTCCAGTAGGCCTATACATCAGTGTATCCTTACGTCAGCCTGTTCCACATTACCACAACATCCCCTGCCAGTGCTCCAGTAGGCCTATACATCAGTGTATCCTTACGTCAGCCTGTTCCACATTACCACAACATCCCCTGCCAGTGCTCCAGTAGGCCTATACATCAGTGTATCCTTACGTCAGCCTGTTCCACATTACCACAACTTCCCCTGCCAGTGCTCCAGTAGGCCTATACAGCAGTGTATCCTTACGTCAGCCTGTTCCACATTACCACAACTTCCCCTACCAGTGCTCCAGTAGGCCTATACAGCAGTGTATCCTTACGTCAGCCTGTTCCACATTACCACAACTTCCCCTGCCAGTGCTCCAGTAGGCCTATACAGCAGTGTATCCTTACGTCAGCCTGTTCCACATTACCACAACTTCCCCTGCCAGTGCTCCAGTAGGCCTATACAGCAGTGTATCCTTACGTCAGCCTGTTCCACATTACCACAACTTCCCCTGCCAGTGCTCCAGTAGGCCTATACAGCAGTGTATCTTTACGTCAGCCTGTTCCACATTACCACAACTTCCCCTACCAGTGCTCCAGTAGGCCTATACAGCAGTGTATCCTTACGTCAGCCTGTTCCATCACAACTTTCCTGTCATTCCGATACTTACGCTGCTCCCGTTGATACGTAATTTTCAACGTTTAATTTTTTACCACTTCTTAACAGACTGTCCTTTAGCATTATGCAGGGCCTCAATGCATCGAAGCAGCCACTTATAGCCCCCGCTCTGACACTGCACTTCACTTCAGGCGCTGTTCCAAACTTTGACTGGGGACAAAATCTAGCTGTAAAATGGAATGTTTCTCGGCAACAGTTGTTCGAGTTTAGGGTTCAGAACTCTCGGATACTTGCTAGTACGACATAAATCATACCATGACGTTTTAATCATTGGAGATAGTTTAAGCTGATTTATATTTTGTCTTTTACAGTTATTTTGTAATTTCATGACGTCTGTCTTTGCCTTACAGCGAAAACTTTGTCGTTGAGTTGGAGTGTAGCATTTTTCTTCTACACGGCAACTGTTAACATCAGAATATGGCTGAAAGTGTTGTAATGATGTTAGAAATATCTCTTTAACATTTCTTTTTTTTTTTACTTAATTTGACCGTTGCATGCCTTTTTAAAACAGTAGGTCTAGTATGTTTAAGTACGCTTACAAGGAAGTTGGATGTGCTATTATCTCGAAGGAGAAGCTCGTACACAGACACTTTCTTGTTAACTACACTTTCTTTTACTTTGCTTGGCACTTGTTTGCCCTGCCAGTAGACGGAATTAACAAGAAGTCACTGAGATAACATGAAGGTTTAATGGAAGCGTATTGTACACATTGCATGCCTTTGTCATTAGGTACTGGTGGAAAGTTTCGTTCGTAAATCAAGGCATCTGTCAGCACAGAGCATTAGATTTGCATGTCAAAAGGTCTCTGTTCGATGCACAGGTCAGAATTGAAGGAAGGGCATCTTCGAGAATTGTGGATATCTGTGATCGATGTATATTAGCTTCATCATCGTCGTCGTCGTCGTCGTAATAATGATAATAATAATAATAAATGAAATCGACAACCGTCCTTAATAATAAATTGGACTTCGTAATCCTTGGTAATGAAAGAGGAACATGCCTGTTAATAGATATTGAAATTTCAGGAGATAGAAATGTGATCAAGAAAGAAGCCGAAAAGACTTTAAAATACGTATAAGACCTTACAATAGAAATACAGCGCATGTGGAATGTAAAAAAAAAAACACAACGAAAGTGATAGCGGTAATCATAGGGGCAACTGAAACCATCTCAAAATCATTCAGAAAATATTTGAATTACACACCGGGAAAGCACGACATCACGGAACTACAGAACACAGCCATATTGGACACTGCACATATATTGAGGAAGGTCCTAATGTCAAAATACAAAACGTTTATCGTGGGAATCCCCCCCCCCCCCTCACATGACGCAGCAGCCCCTAGTGAGCCAGGGCTTTTTCATTATCGAGGCTTCACGCGGTAGGACTCGTCTGGACGAGTGATCAGCCCGACGCAGTGACCTCTACCTGATAACACACCACAGTCACAAGAGACAGAAATCCATGCCCCCGGCGGGATTCGAACCCACAATCCCAGTAAGCGAGCGGACGCAGACCCACGCCTTAGACCGCGCGGCCACTGGGATCGGCATCGTGGGAAACAGGATTATATATACTACTACTACAATAATATAATAATAATAATAATAATCCAGCAGCCGGGTGTTTGCCCACCTGCTGACCTGCTGCATTTCAGACGCCTTCCTCGCCTACTTGCGGTATGAACATTTTTAATAATTTCGGAATTGTTTGCAATCTTTCGACGTGTTGAAACTCATTGGTTGTGTTTTTTCGAAATGTTGTACAGTATGGATTCCGATCTAGCTCTTTCGAATCGGTCTCCGTTTATTTTACGGTTGATATCCAATTGTATTTCGCCGTTCGTCTCATAGTGTCGTTTCAGCTGTTGCCGTTATGCTTCTGTCGCTTGGTTTCAGTGTCCAGCATTCACGCCTACATTGAGGCGTGAAAGAGGGATTGTTATACGGGTTTATTGTAGTGTATTCTTGGAGTTTTTATGGCTTAAAATTGTGTTCGTAAGGGCTACTACAGTAGAACCTCGATTATCCGAAATAAAGGGGGCGGACCCGATTTCGGATAAGCAACATTTCGGATAATTCGGAAATTCGGCTTTACGTGATAAGGTGCAATACAAATAACATTTATTCAGAAACACGTCTTATGTTGATAAAATTTATGGCACAAGAAAGTGTATGGTATTCACAGATACAATACAACACTACAAATTTCAACAACAAAAATGACGTTTTAGTTTGAACTTTTTTTCACAACGTTTTTTGACTGCAATGTCCCTATCGGAACTAACTTACTGCTGTAAACTGCCATTTGTATTTCAATAATAATTTAATAACAATTTAATTTAGGTAACATCATCTCATGTACAAAAAAAAAAGCGTTTCGGTTAACCCGAGTTTCGGTTAAGCGAAGTTCGGATAACCGACGTTCTGCTGTACTTTTAAAAAGTTGAAATTTTTGCTCTCCCCCCCCCCCCCCCTCCAACATATGACAGCATCGAAGTTACGTAAATGTGCTGTCTATGTGTCTGGTGTTATCGTTTGTTACCGTTGTACGCTTTGTGGATTTCCGACCGCAAATTTGTATTGCCTTTATATTTTTTCCATTTCAATTTTTCATCGCATACTTGTCTGTTAATTGAGCGACAAACGCTCGGAACGGAACGTGACATGCCCATCAGAGGCGTAAAAGGAGTTGGTACCTTTATTTATTGTCACCAGACTACACAACGAGGAACTCAATGATCTGTACTCATCACCAAATATTATTCGGGTGATCAAATCAAGTAGAATGAGGTGGGCGGGGCATGTAGCACGTATGGGTGAGGGGAGAGGTGCATACAGGATTTTGGTGGGGAGACTCGAGGGAAGGAGACCACTTGGAAGACCCAGGCGTAGATGGGAGGATAATATTAAAATGGATTTTCAAGAAGTGGGATGGGGGCATGAACTGGATTGATATGGCTCAGGATACGGACAGGTGGCGTGCTGTTGTGAGTGCGGTAATGAACCTTCGGATCCATAAAACGCGGGGAATTTCTTGACTAGCTGACGACCTGTTAGCTTCTCAGGAAGGACTCTGCTCCGTGGAGTTAGTTAGTTAGTTAGTTAGTTAAACAACTGGGGAAAGAAATCTTAAAAGAGCGTGCTGTATTTATTGAACTTGACACAACGTAACACTCGATTCGTTGTGTTAACCTGTGATTGCCCATAACAGACGTGTTTTTGTGTTTCTTCCTCGTCAAGCGCTGTGTGACCACCCTATTTGCAGGCTGTTTGTGGCAGTTGGTAATGAACTGACAAACACTGGAACACTGGGATCCGGGATACCGTACATGGTGTAGCGAGTAGGCTTCGGGCTGGATGATCGGGGGTTAGAATCCCGGCAGGGGCAAGAGTTTTCTCCAAAACCTTGCATACCGGCTTTAAGGCCCACCCAGCTTCCTATTCAGTTTGTACTGGGGTTCTTTTCCCCGGGGGTAAAGCGGCCGAGGCGTCGATCAGTCATCTGTGTCTAGTGCCGAGGTTAATAATAACTGGAGCTAGGTCTCTACTTCTCCTCTGTTACTTCATGGCGTGGACAGGGACAAGTTTTTTTTATTTTCCGCCGGAACTCTGATCTCTTATGAGTGCCAATCCGGAGAGTTCGATGCACATGCAGGACCTTTCTTCGTAAGGTTGGCTACTAAAGGTAGGACATGATTTTGACAAAACTTGCTGTGCTGTATCAAGCATCCATGTGGTCTCATGAGAGGTCTGTTCTTCTGTACACATGGGCAGGGGAGCAACAGATGTGGCTTCTGCTCCACAAAACCACCCTCATTATCTCGACTTCCAGAGCACTAGGATTATTCGTCTATTTTGTACAAGCCAAAGAAGAACAGCCATTTATAAAGTTAATATTATTCCTTTCCTTGCATTGTGCGTGTAATCATTTATGTATTCCGACACACGCACATAAATTGTGTAAAATTACACGTTATCCATAAACACGAACCCTCCTACATGTTTCAGCGTTAAATTGCCATCTTTAGGGAAACGTCAGTACAAAGGAATATGTGATATTAATATATCAATTTTACATTACAGTGTTATACATTGCTGTATTTGTAGCTGATATTATGCATTGTAACACTGCACATGTGTAGTTGTTGTGTTAATATTATATATTCCTTTGTATTGACGTCGACGTCTTCCTGAGGATGGCGATTTATCGCTGAAACATATAGGAGGGTTCATGTTTAGGTGTAACGTATAATTGTGTACAGTTTATGTACATTTGTTGGTATATGTAAATGATTACAAGAACAGCCATATTACATGACGGGGTGTCTTATAACAGAATGTTCTGAGATCATAAAACGATTTGTGATCGTCTTACATGAGAAAGGATGGCCATAACTGTTTGCCATCTTATTGAGTGTTTAAACTTTTGAAAGCAGGCTGGCATTGTTTCAGAGGAGATGTCAGAATTTTGTGTGGTTAAGTCGTCGTGTGGCGATTGTATGTTGTTGGATGTAAAATAACTGTGTCAGGAACACCAAATACGGAAACTCTGTTGAAGGCTGTAAATGTCCGTGTAAACAACACTCAGCATCTTCGGTGATAATGCAGCTTCAACTAACCCTGCTAAATATGTTGTGCTGAAAAGTCACGATGCACGCGGCACACGCCTGAAGTCGTACAACATTGAAGTCACCTTTATAATGTAGTTTCATTATTATTGTCTGTCTGTGTTTTTTTACGTGTTGGCAAAATTAATAATATTACAGTTAAATTTAGTTTGCTGTGCGGCCCGCTCGCTTGCTGGGATTACGGGTTCGAATCCTGCCGGAAATGTTGTGTGTTGTCAGGTAGAGGTCTCTGCGACGGGCCGATCCCTGGTCCAGAGGAGTCTTACCGAGTGTGCGTGTGTATGAGTGTGATCAGTTGCGACATTAACCCTCTACACCTACAATGAGTAGGTAGAAAGAGGTCACACTAAGAAAGAAAGAAAGAAAGAAAGAAAGAAAAACAATCTCCCTCTATATGCCTTCGTGGCATGGACAGGGACAACTGAATATAAATACAGCCTCAGCCCAGTCGCTGGAACCTCAGTGGCCAAAAACATGAAGGTGGCGGACAAATTTTGAACTATGTACCCCACTTACGGCCGTAATTGTGCGGTTGTGGCCTATTTCAGTGCAAGCACATTTATTTCATATTGAAACTGATAATGAAAATTTTGATAATCTGTAATTGCTTTTGTTATTTTCTGCCCCGTTCTTGTCCACAGTCGTCACTGGATTGATTTACATTGCAAATCACCAACTATAAAATTCTGATTTTAATAAATGTGCGCAGATATTTTATTCTTAAATGAAAGTTTTTTTTAAAAAAAGTTTGATATTATTTTAGAACCCAAAATGTACCCTTTAGTTTACAGAAGTTCCGCGAAGTTTTAAATTTAGTCGTAAGAGTCCTACAGATAATAGGAGTTCGAAGACCAATGGCCTATTCTAATGAACACATCCAGTAAATTTCCAGTGGAAGGTTCATGGCGTGCATGTATTTGTTCGCTGTCATTACTTGAGTTAATGTCGAAGTTATGACACTTCCACTCCCTAGCCGTCCCCACCCTACGTCGCTTGGCCATGAGATCGCAGCCACAGGGATATGCGGATACAAAATGTCACAAGGCCGTGCCATGGCTCACGGTTAATCGCCGGCGTCTCACCGCGGAGGCCCGGGTTCGATCCCGGCTCAGTCCATGTGGGATTTGTGGTGGACAAAGTGGCATTGGGACAGGTTTTTCCCCGAGTACTTCGGTTTTCCCCTGTCAATTTCATCCCACTGTTGCTCCGTTACACGAAAAACACTAATCATCTTCATCACAGGGATGCACAATAAGCCTCAAGGCTGCGGTGCGTCCGTAGCATCTGCTGCGGGGCCCTTCACAAAAAAAAACTTCGGGCAAAGATCAAGGCTGCACTGCCGACTGAAGCAAAGGTACCTCTTACTGCCCTTTATTGCTGCCATCTGGTGGTTCACTCCTTGGCTAACAGGTCTATGTGCATCACACTGCAGGGCCCTTCAAAAAAAAAAAAAAAGGTCACAACAGAACGAACCACGGGTTGATCGCGTGACACTGAGTAACGAAAGTGTCATGGCGCCCCATAAGTCGTGTTTCTTGTCTTCAGAGGGTGTCAACGTTGTTTGGGACTGGGGAATCTTGTGTATTATATATGAAGCAAGTCGTAAGTGCTGTTGGAGTAGACACAAAACATGGATGTACTTTGGAACACCCAATGAATTACAGTGCGAAGGAAATATCACCGTTCGTAGCAGGGAAGTTATCGTAATAAATCTCGCCGTTTTTCGCCTGTGATGGTCTATCATTATTCCCGAATATAAATGCGTACAAATTTTTGATTTTTATCTGAGTGGAAGAGATACTTTGTAACCCAGGCGTAGATGGAAGACAGTACAGAGTGTTCCACTTAAACCCGACCCGCTTGCATGGCGAAATCAAGAAAGGATTTTTGATAACACGTGCACAAAAATGTATTCATTCACAAGGTTCTCATTTCGAACATCTCTGTGAGAGTGTGCTTTTAGTCTACTAAAAACTAAACGAAACAAAATCATTTCTTGATTTCGACGTGCAAGCGGGTCGTTTTTAAGTGGAGCACCCTATATTGAAATGGTATAGAAGTAGGTTCCAAGGGCGGGATTTGTGAACATTGTACTGAACTGAAATTAAAACCAAAGGTATACATGTGTTTAGGGAACTCATAAATTGCCTGTAATTAGTCTGCTACACGTTGCGGCCGCCCTCTTGGACCTTGGTCAAAGAGCTTCAGGCAGTTACAAATGGATGTGTATAAAAAGCAATACTGCATATGTCAACAAACCATTGACGCATACACAAACATAAAAGTGTAAAAAGTTAATGATATAAATAAATTAAAATGGCTAGCAGTTGATTACAATGTCTGTGTATCTTCCGGAATTAAATTCAATCCGCTTTTCATTTTAATAGTTCTGTGGTGGAATGGCTGCGTTACCTAAAATGATTGTGCAGTGTCACATGTTGCACTTGGATATGACATGACATGACATGAACATACAGAATCCTGAATTTTACTGAAAGTTTTACTCCCACAAAAGACTGGGAATTTCGTGACCAGCTGAGTGACTCTCAAATGCTCCTTTAAATCCAAGCGGTTACTTTATGTACCACGAGGGTTTTAACATTAAAAAAAAAATTCTATATTCTTCCCACAGAGTGTATTTGTGTGTTTTGTATGGATCTCAGAACAAACAGCGTATTTTTTTTTCCCCCTATGCAGCATTAACTGATTGGTTTTTATAACCAGGAAGGAGTGTGCTTACTGCGCGGTACAAACTGAACTTTTATATACACTGCAGGGTAAATTTAAGAAATCCTCCGAAATGTTGGTATGAGTTCCGAACTTCGGGGCCGACAGCAACAGATTAAAATTAACTCCACGACAAATTTTAAGAACTCGTCCATCCACTTTTGATCTCCCAGATAGACCTTTTACCTCGTTTTGAGATTGAAATATTTTGTGCATTTACAGTGTAATTCTTTAAACTAATTGGCGTTTCGCCTGGAAAAGAAATTTGTCAATTAAAGACGTGGTATGAAATTTGAGGTTCTCGCGGCGGTGAAGATAGAGGTAGCAAGCCCCTCCGAAATTTTAACGGTTTTTCTGTCGTCACGGCGTCATGTCCCAGGAGACTTGAATCTCTTCCGTAACGATTATTGTCGTCTGATAGTAACAGGAGTGTAGACGTGTGTTACTATGGAATAGTAGGCATGTCCACCCTCCAGCGATGTTCTGTCAGTTCACGTTAAACCGAATGTAATCCTTAGTTTATGTTTTGTCTTCCTTGAGTTTTGACGGGTGCGTTTGAAACAGTAATAACACAATTTTTGTAAGTGGAAAAAGGAGTTGTTAAGACGTTCTTGCCGTGATTTTAAGACGACCATTCTTTGCTTTGTTTCAGGTATGCATACGGCGGTGTGCTGCTACACGTGTGAGTATAGTCTACAAGGAGCGTCTGGTTCAATGTCCGTACGGTCGAAACGTCGACTGCAGTTCACCGAATTCGTGTTTCAACCAGTGATATTATGCCACAATGAATTTAAAAACTGAAACGATACATTACTCCTTCACAAAATGAAAATGTTGGCGATTCTGCTATGTCGATGTGTTTGATGTTAATTGCTCTGAAAGAAAGAGACACGCGGGGCGCTGTAAACTAAATGTCTGGATGTTTAGTAATAGTCATATGTCCTCCAGATGTCTTGAGGCTTTACCGCCATGACTGGCTATCAGTCTCCTTTGTAATAAGCACGTGAAGGCGAACTACAGTGTGAACGAGTCGTAATCGAATCCACTTTAGCTGTCCACTCTAATCACATACTGTATTTATTTATTTGTTTGTTTTGTAACACGTCAGTTGGTTAAATACAGATCGAGTGGCGAGCTTTTAAGAAAACGGATATAGACATTCTGTTTCTTTAAAGGCGGGAGTTGTCTTTACCAGATGAGAAACTGTCAGCTCCTAGTGATAGTAGTAGTAGTAGTAGTAGAGTAGTAAAGGTCTCTTGCATGGAGTTCGTGATGCACACACAGCGTAAGCCCTGCTAGTGCGTTGCACATAGACCTGTTAGCCAAGGAGTGAACCACCAGATGGCAGCAATAAAGGGCAGTAAGAGAGGTGCCTTTGCTTCAGTCGGCAGTGCAGCCTTGATCTTTGCCCGAAAAGTTTTTTTTTTTTTTTGTGAAGGTCCCCGCAGTAGATGCTACGGACGCACCGCAGCCTTGATGCTTATTGTGCAACCCTGTGATGAAGATTATTAGTTTTTTTCCACTTTTCCGTGTAATGGAGTACCGGTGGAATGAAACTGATAGGGGAAAACCGAAGTACTCGGGGGAAAAACCTGTTCCAGTGCCACTTTGTCCACCACAAATCCCATCTGGACTGAACCGGGATCGAACCCGGGCCTCCGCAGTGAGAGGCCGGCGACTAACCGCCTGAGCCATGGCACGGCCTGGCCGAAAAAGTAACGTATCATGGATATTTAGTGAAATCTTAAATAAATGTGTCCCTCAACTTTTGTATGTATAATAGTGGATTATTGGAAGGCTGGATACCATCGCAAAATGTGGGAATTGTGGAATATTTCTGTTTATTTATACTAGTGGGCTTTATACTACCTATGGTTGTCGACTCAGAAGCACAGCTTTGATCTTTGGCGTTTATGGCGCCGACAGATAAATGTTTATTACTAGTAACCGATATATTCCAGTTACAAGAAACACACGGCTGAAGTGCAGTTTATTCAGCTTATTTTTTTTTCCAGTGCGTTGGGTCAAATAGAACACGAAAGCGTACTTCGACGTACGCAAAACGCGTATGTGCGTGGCCTGTTCCATTCTTTTGCCCAGTTGTCGACTGCCCCTGTGTGTGATGTTTTGTAAAAGTAGCTTCAGTTGAGATACTCCATGCCTGGGCTGAGATGGTTTCGGGCTTCTGTCAGACAGAAGGTGTGTCACATGGTATACTGTCTAGGAAGCTCTTGAGGAAAAGCATTTTAGATGTCTTCTAACGGTGGTTTTTCGTATTTTGATTATGGAACAACTCCTTTACCCCTTTCATTGTCTTATTTATGTCTTCTCCGAACTCTTTTCTTGCAAGAATTTCCCTTGGGATGGCATCATGTGCATTGTAAGCATTGTATAGGCTGCAAAAAGAAGCAGGAAAATAACTTACAAGCGGAATGATTTGCGTCCTTGGAAATATCAGCGTCAGCGCTATGTTATAGTTTGCGTTGTACTTCACGACACTTGACGTCATAGATGTAGGTGTCTGGCACAACGCGGCCTGCGATCTTATTTCAGAAACATTAATCAAACAGATATGACTAAGGCCGTGCCATGTCTCAGGCGGTCAGTCGCCGGCCTCTCACCGCGGAGGCCCGGGTTCGATCCCAGGGTCAGTCCATGTGGGATTTGTGGTGGACAAAGTGGCACTGGGACAGGTTTTTTCCCCGAATAATTCGGTTTTTTCCTGTGAATTTCATTCCACCGGTGCTCCATTAAAAATGGAAAGGCAGAAAATACCTCATCATCTTCATCACAGGGTTGCACAATAATCCTCAAGGCTGCGGTGCGTCGGTAGCATCTGCTGGGAGTCAGGCAGGCGGAATAAGTTAGTCGAACCCGGTTATAACGATATCGGCTTATGCGACTCCTCGTCCATAACGTCAGATATTCTGTGGTACCAATTAATTCCTCACTGTTGACTGTAACATTATACTCCTGGGCTATAACAACACTCGTTTATAGCGACACAAAATATTCAGTCCCTTTCATGACGTTATAACCGAATTCGACTGTACTTTAACGATTGTACTTGGTGAAGCTCATAAGAGTCCCTTAGTGCATTATTTTGTGTTGTAAGTGAGCAGTCATAAGGGGGAGGGGGGGGGGGGGGTAGCGGCAAGTATGAGTTCGCCCAGGGCGGCAAAAAAATTTAAAAATTGTGCTGCTTAAAAGTATGGCGTAGTCGGTACACTGACTAGGCTACGGGCTAGACAATCCGGGGTTGAAATCCCAGTAGGGGGCATGAGATTTCCCCTTCTATAAATCAAGATCGGTTGTGGGGCCCACCTAGCCTCCTGTCCAATGGATACCGGGGTTATTTCTCGGGTAGATCGGCCGGGGCGTGATGTTGGCCACTCACCTCCATCTAGCGCCTTCGTGGTGTGTGTAGGGACAGTTTTACGTGCTTACAAATCACGGCCATGTGTGGGAAGTTCTTGATTTGGTGACGGTACTTGAACTAGGATCACTTCTTTGGGTGATTGTGTGATTGTGCAGGGGCGTACCGGATAAACTGGGAGCCCCTTTGGATATCGCAGAAGCTTTCAAGATGAATTCGTTACAGTTGGCAGCACTGTGATACAGTAAATAACCTGATACGTGTCAGGCAATCTGGGATGAGCTCGAGGAGTTTACAGCTGTGCCGTGACGTCACGGTCGTGTGCCTCCATCTTGTACAATTTCCGGGAGGAAAGTGAAGTGACATTTGCAACTGACCACTTTGTTCGCAGTGGCATGAAGCCAGAATTTAAAAGGTTTGTAGAGGTGCGTTAGTAGAGGGGGGGGCTGGGGGTGTAGACAACAGATGTTTGTGTCATGTCTGCAGCGTGTGCATGCGTAACGTAAATGCGTATTGTTAACAAACAGTAACATTGCGGTGCGTTGTTTCGTCAGTTGCCATACCTTGAACTTTTCAGTCGCCGGCGGGCGTGTTTTAGTGGATAAACAAAATCAATTTACATTCCTATTGACATATATATATACTGCTGTGTGTGTGTGCTGTGTACAGGTTATGGTAAGTGCAGTTCGTGAACTCTGTACAGCAGTGTTACGTACAATACAGCGCGACGTTTGTCATACTTCCGGTAAGAAATTCAGAAGCAATGCCAGGAATTGAGGAGCAGGGATGTACAAACTATCCAGAAACATAGGGACCACCTCAAAATTGTAAGCACCAGAAAGGTGACATGAAGCGAGTTATATAATGAGGACCCATAAGTATTAGGCCCCCACCGTGCAAAATTTAGTCACCCGGGTGACGTGGCGCCCGGGATTTGTGCATCCCCATCGAAGGGGCTCTAGATCTTTGTAACCGTGATCCAATTCATTACTAGTTGCACACTTCATCAAATATTAGTTTCATTAAACTGAGGGGAATGAAACGTGCAGTACCTTTGAGGGAGGTAAGAAATGCATACCAAATTTGCTTTGGGAAATCTTGATGAAGCAGCACTTTGGCAGGTATAGGTGTAAGTGAGAGGATGATATTAAAGGACGTTGGTTGTATTTATATGCTAGATGTGGCTGTTAAATAACGATACATCGCGTGGCATTTGATATTGACTTGGTATTGACAGGTGATCAACATAGTAAATATATACCTGCTACCGTTGAATCTTCCCCTAGTCGCTTGCCATACCAGTCTCCGTTACGTTGACGTAGTGTAGATACAAACCTATCATTAATGAAGTACTGTTTTGACACTAGTATCGTTATTTAATAGCCACATGCCGTAGCTCATGTTAGGGACATGGGTTGTAAATATTGTATTGAACAATTTTAAATGATCTATAACAGTGCATTAAGCAGTTAGATATGATAAAACCAACAGAAACTTATCCACATGTACCTTGAAACCATGTGACATTTTGAATGTAAAAAGAACGCCCCAGTAAAGCATGTACACTGTTTTGCGGAGTGCGCAATTTGCAGTGCTGTTAAATCTGTAGTAACTATATTTGTTGAACGGAAACTGTCCGCAACAGGTACTGCTGTGCGCTATGTGTTTGGGTCACGTTGGAAGCAGGTTCTACTTAATTAAATTCTACTGTAATGAAGAAAGGCGTTCGTGTAAATTTGAGACAGCACCGAAGCATGTAATTGGTTGTCTTCTTCCAGCAGGATGCACCCTCCATGCCCTCCTTCACATTCCGGTTTCAGAATTACGTTTCAGGTCACAAGTCTGCCGGAAGCCTAGTTTCAGCAGAGTAGTTCCGTGCTTGCCACGCACTTTATATCACCAGTCCTTAACTTCGTTCGTTTGTTCATTTATTTGTTCGCCTGCTTCTTTAGTATTTAATTCTTGTCTTTGTTCACGTCTCTTGATTTCCGATAGACCAACGTTTGTCAACTTATTTGGTCACAAGACTGTTTGGTTTCAGATATACAGACGGAATCGTAAATTGATATGGAAAATAATGTAACAAGGTACAGCAAACGAAAATGATTTTTATACCGAATTATTACCACATGTTGTACCCAAGCGCACATATGATACTTCTGATTTAATGTCTTTTTGTCTGTGTAGTGTCAAGCTGAGCGGTCGAGAACTTCCCTCATTCTCTATTTCGTACAAGCATACTGTTTAAAACGCTACAGGGCATGTGATACGAGGTTAAGAGTCTCCAAACGTCCAGACCGGCTCTGGGACCCTCTGAGCCTCACATTCATTGCGTATTGGGGTTCTTTCCCCGTGGTTAGAGCGGCCGCCACGCTAACCTGAACACTCACCTCCGTCTAATTCCAAGGTTAAGAACGAGTGAAGCTGCACGTCTGATCCTCGTATGTGCTTTCTTGCCGTGGACAGGGACAAGTGTCCTTGTACCCTGTTTAAATATCTTTGCCGGAAGTGTGAGTGGTGGTTACACCACAGTGTTTGTTAGGGAACAAGCTGCATCGTAGTAAATGACCAAGTTTGTAAAGGCGAGCAAGGGAAGTTTTACTGTCATTAAAATATCATCACGCAACCATAGTTTGGGAAATGGCGCTTTACGCCGTGCTTGGCGGTTAGTCGCAGGCATGGCACAACGGAAGGCCGGGTTCGATCCAACACCAGTCCATGTGGGATTTGGGGTGGGCCAAATAACACTGGGACAGAGTTTTCTTTGAGTACTTGGGTTTTCCCTTCACTATCGTTGACCAGTGCTGCATACATTTGAATCATCTACCAGCCTATAATTTTCGAAATTGATAGTCGGTAAACAAAACACGTTTATCTGTATTTCTTTTTTCCTTTCTTTCGTAACTGAACTCAGAAATTAAAAGCAACTTTCGATCGGTGAATCTCGACGAACAGTTTTCGTATTGCTGTCCAGTATGCATAGAAGACGGGGCTGGTGAGGGGAACCTCGCTGCAGTGAAAGTGCTGGACAGGAGATTGTATTGTGTGGTGCGGAGAGAAGAGACCTTGATTGGAATGTGAACTGACTGAACTGGCCTGCGGAGTGCTTGGTTGTATGGCTGGCTGGCTTTGCTTGCAGCAGTGCACGATAAACGTTACAAACAAGGTATCTGAAGCTGCTTTCTAATCGGACCATGACGTTGTTGATTGGAAGCGAAAGAAACCCCGTAATTTTGGTGGATCAACTTCACAAAGAAGTCGTGTATGAAAGGACGGATGGGGGGATTTTAGAAAAGAAGTGGAGGATACTTGGTGGTGCCGATTTATTTTTTCGGGACAGTTTCAACATCGTACTTTTATTTATTGCACTGACCAACTTCCGGGAGTATGGAGCGTGTTGCACAGTTATGATTGCTGTGTGTAGTCAGTTGTACCGTAATTGGGGGTTGCGAATTTCAGTGCACCGCGATGAAAATTTTGCGATCCTTTCAGACAAATTCGACGAAGACTACACTTACTTTAATAACTGCGTTTAGTATGCATGTTTCTCATTATAGATTCAAATGGAGCCGGGATATCGTCGGTATAGTGACTAAGCTATGAGCTGGACGATCTGGGGTTTAAATCCCTGCAGGAACAAACCCTCTAGAACAGTGGTTCCCAAACTTTTTCGGTCCACCGCCCCCTTGGTTCCATATACACACCCACAGCGCCCCCCTACCTTTTTAAAAAAAAACATAAATGCGCTTTTGTCTCCACTTTTATTTTATATTTAAAAAATTGTTTAAATAAAATTATAACAGTTAAACTTAATATTTTGTGTGTTAATTAGTAAATGAAAATTTATTATATTTTTTATGATTAACAATAATTCATCTAGCAACGGTTTATTAAAAAATAATATGTCCTTGAATAAGATTCATAAATCAAAATACTGAGAAATTTAGTTCATTTTTTATTTTTTACACAAAAATTACTTTATTTGAATTTTATTATAAAAATAAATGCACTACTTGTCTACTAGCGCCCCCCCCCCCCCCCGTGATAATAACAGCACTCCCTTCCACCTCTCGTACCTATTAGCACCCACCTCTGTAATCCCACCGCCGCCCCAGGGAGCGGTACCGCCCATTTTGGGAACCACTGCTCTAGAACGTCTCTGAGGCTCACCCAGCCTCCTATTCAACGGGTACCGGGGTTCCTCCCCTGGGGATAAAGCGGCCGGGGTGTGATGTTGGCCACTGACATCTAGCGCCGAGGTTAAGAATGAACAGAGCTATACCTCTACTCCATCTTATAATATGCCTTCTTGGCGTGGACAGGAACAACTTTAACTGTATCTGTGTTAGATTCAAAATACTTTAATTTCGAAGACTGTTGTCTTATGTGATGTAACGTCGTTTAAGAAATTTACGGATGTTTCGAATAAACTTGTTGCACCGCCTTCAGTGTATAATCAACCCGGAATAAATCCTGAGGAAGGGAAAAACAGTTTTCTTCGACGCCTGGGTACATTTCTGCCAGACTAAACGACGTCACAGTCCAGAAGATGATAATCCTCATAGTCACTGTCGTCAGAGTATCAAATGTCACTTTGATTTGCTCCGTATAATCTGATAGTTTTACACCGTCTTTACATTTGTATCTGAAATATATATATAGAGTTGTTACACATACAATTATATACGAAACTGTCTATTCAAAATTCTGCATCTGAACTTCGATGAGTCTTTAATTGGAAGTACTGGAATGAAAACCAAAAGGTATTGTTTCTCGCTGTGAACATTGCCATGAAAGTTGCATTTTTCTCAGAGATCTATTACCACAGTAACTTTTCGGATCTTAAAATTCTTTCGTCGTTGCTCAGAAAAGTAAAATATTGGCCTGTATAGATGCTGTGGCCTGTGATAGCATGATGTCCGAACCAAGTCCCTTGAAAATCGTTGAAACGCCTGTGGACGAGATACGCGTATAATAACATAAGCATGTAGCTTCTTAAAAATAAAGAAAACTGAGGTAAGGGGAACTTCAAGAAAGGCTTGGATGGTTTACCTAAAGATGGACGCATTTATACACGGTGGCATGACCTGAGCCTTTTTTCTTCCCTCATGGTAGCCTTGTGACACCCGCGTTTCTAAGGTCATCTCCACATCGTGGAACCATCATTTCCTAGGTCTTGCCTGTCTTTTCTTGCCATCTGAACTGCATCTTCAACATGCTCCTGTCTTCCATTCTAACTAGGTGTCAAGGCCATCCCAGTCTTTGCTTTTAATTTCCTGGACAGGTTCCGGTTGTTTATATAGATCTCCAGGCTCGGTGTTAGTCCCGGATCTGCATTCGTGTTGGAGTCAGTTGGCTCCTCCGACACGTTAATAAACATTTGCGACGGTACACGGTAGCACAGCCGAAAAGACAGTAATCGAAAATTTGGAACTGCGTGAAAACGCCAAATTTTACTCACGAAAGTCGTTACTGACATGAGGGTGGTTTTAACATCTTAATCACTTTCCAGTGCTTCGTTAGTTCTTTTCACGTTTTTTTATAATTTTTTTAAGGTTAATTTAATTACTGGAAGGTCCAATAGAACCATTATTAGATGGAAGAGTTGACCCCCCCCCCCCCCCGCCTACACTGGGCCAACAATCCCAATGATAATTTCCCACTGCTGGTATAGTTAGAGCAGGAAAACGGGATACTTACGCATTTTCCCTTTGACTCTGCCGATACAGAATGTTGAAATGTGTAGAGGCAGTAGTGATCAGACCACCTGATAGGGGAAGCACTGCGCGCGCAACACGAAGTCATTTCGCCACGTTTCACAAACGTCAACGTTGACTGAACCGAAGAATGTACTCCCAACAGAGTAGATGTTTTTGGTAGAGTTATAACGCTGCCTGGCCGTTCTGAGGCGAGCTATAGCAGTGACCACGCCGTGCCGTTTGCAGCTATCTACAGTGTTCGGTACGTCACCTTTGCAGGTAACCTGGTTTCTGCGGTGGGTAAAAAATGATGCAAGATATTTGTTGCGTATGATGTGTGCTTGTTACACATGTCAGTATGCGTTTACGGTTTCTTCGACAAGGTACCAGACCTACATAAATAAAAGGCCTCTTTTACAGTTTACACTGTATTGTGTAGAAGTAGTTGTGCATTTGAGCGATTTGGCAATATCCCAATGCAGGGCAAGGTATTTCGGTGCACTTGAAGGCCACAGAAAATTAATGCAGTGACCTTGGTAAAGGTAACACTGATCATGACTGAAATGTGGTTTACATGCTTGCGGAGTCACCAGTCTGTGGACGTTATGATAATAAGTTAAAATGTTTTATGTGTCGAGGCTAATGAACAACGAAGGGAATTGGAGTTCTGAAGTTATCGCAGCGGTATAGGTGAGGATTCCATTCTTCTAGGATACCACGCTGTGTCATAGGGTAATGGGATCACGACGTTTCGGGGGGGGACATAGTGCTCTTATCCTAAGGGGTAGATAGGTCCTAGAAGAATTCCTATCGACCCTTCGAGATGAAGGAACTGCGTTCTCTCGAAACGTCGGTATCCGATTACCTACTGACGCAGCGTCATCCCAGAACGCATTCCTCAACTAAGTCAATTAGAAATTTTATGTTAAGCATCCCGTTATCTTATGTAAACATATCAGCAGCTGATATTACATAGGCAACATGTTTCGACAGATTTTGTTAATCTTCAGGCCTTGTAGCGTCATAAAAACTGAGACTGCAAATTAACACATCGATTGTAATCGCAATTGTATAGTCTCACTTTTATGACGATAGAAGGCCTGAAGATGACCAAGATGGGTTGAAACATGTTGCCTATGTAGTATCAGTTGCTGAAAGTAGTGCGATGTAAGTTGTATTGACCGTATTAATTTTCTTTATAAGTCAGTCAGCACAAAGTTTTGGAATGGTCGTCACTTTCTATACATAATTACCACTCATTCATTCTGTAGTCTGTCTTACGACAGGTCCGCAGCCTCTTCCAAAGCCAGTTCTCCACAGTGTGCGATCTAGTGCTTCCTCTTTCAATTTCCAGTATCTTCTCTTTTCCTTAAGGTCATCCAATAGCTGCTTACGTCTTCTCCCTCGTCTTCCCGTCATTTCTATCCTTCCTTCTATCTTTCCTTCAATCACGTGTTTCAGAAGGCCGTTTCTACGCAATATGTGACCAATCCAGTTAGCCTTTCTTCTTTTTATTGTATGTACGATATTCCTCTCCTCCTTGACTCTGTGTAATACTTCTTCATTTCTCACACGATCGGTCCAACTGATCTTCTCCATACCACTAGATAGATGTAACATCCAAATCTAATTTCTGAGACAGTTCTCTGGTTTTAAGTGTGTAGTAATTATACTTAAACTAATTTTAAGTATTAATGTGTATGCAGCTTGATATTTTTATAGGGAATAGTAGACAGTGTAGATACTTTTAAACGTTTTAACTGTTAAGGGTGGGGGGGGGGGGGCTTACCTCATTATACTTCTCATTTTACGGTATTTTAATTCCTACTTGTTGATGGCCGGTGCACACGGCCGAAACATGTCGTAGAGGAAAATCAAGTGTATGAATTTAAGTGTTGTGTTTGTTCTGACAATCAAAACATTCATTGAAGTGTGTTATTTAACGATGCTGTCAGTTAATAAGATTATTTATACGCGACTTCGGTGATATATGAACGAGCATAGAGCACTGGTGGAGAGATACTGGCGAGTGCAACGGAAGTACTCGAAGAAAAACTTGCCTCCAGTGCCACTTTGTCCCCCTATACTCGGTTTTGTATAGCAGCATGTATATGAACGCATCAAACAGAACACGATACTAAAGCCCAGGCGAGTTGTGGTAGCACTGTTGGTCATGTGATTAGACATAAACCAATCGCTGTATTGCTCGTATGCGCTTTCTCACGCGTGACATTGAATATATGACAGTGGAATAAATAATTTATGGCAATCATATTTTGGTCTTTTGAGTTACGAGGCCGTGTATTCTGATTGTCGGGTACCAAACTACACGGTGTCATAAATAGGAAGATGCTGTGCATCGTCACTGTCCTAAAAGCCCTCGAACTTAATACACTAATTACACTGTCTTTATATTTCACACGCAAGATCGGATACAGGGTGTTCTTAGTATATGACAAGTTGCTGTCTCGCGTACCAGAAATGTAAAATAATGCGTACAGAAGATTCATGTCTTCTGGGATGTCACGCCATGTCGACTGGTAGCAGTAACCGACGTTTTGAAGGATAGTTGTGCCGTCGTCTTCCAAAATCAAGCAGTCTTCTTGAACTCTTTGACCCTGAAGATGAAGGAACTACGATCTTGCGAAACGTCGGTAACTGTTTACCAGTCGAAACGGCGTAACATCTCGAAAGATATGAATCGTCAGCAGCATCGCTGTGAGAACCCGAAATCTCGCAGTGTGTACAGCTTTGCAGATAATTTGTGCCCAGCCTCTAAGAAAGTTACAGAGCCGTATCCGGTAACACGGTGACGTCACTGGAAGTGTTGCGTTGTGTGCTAAGTAGGTTTCAAGCGAGACGGCGGCTGGCTGTGATTGTCACCTGGTGAAACTTCCACCAGACAGCGCCAGTTATTCTTCGCTACTTTTACTTAACGCTTTTTTCCTTTGCTTTCACACTTTATTGTATTTTTTGGTGGACGTAAAATGTGTTTCATGTCACTGTTTAGCAAAGTTTTGCCGTGTTTTTAAGGATCACAGTCCAAATATTTGTGCATACAAACTAGAAACTACATTTTCAAGGTGTTTCAGTCTTTAAAGCAACAGACGAAGTATGTCGGACTTGATAGGCGGTATTGTCAAGTCACAAGAAATCGGAGCCGCTGCTTCTCAGGACAGGCGATAGATCTGCCAGCTACGCAGCTTTGTGAGTCTACCTCTGTTCCCAACCAACCGTCAATCACTTGCCTTTTTGTTTGAATATTACAGTAGTACCTGGAAAAAGGGGAGCCATTAGTGAATTTGTAAAGGTTTACCGATTACGGGTGTATTGCCACGGTCTTGGCCACGTAGTTTTTGGTAGAAATCTGTTTAGTGGTACTTTATGCTCAGGAGTGTATTTATGTGTATTGTAAGGATCTGGCAACAGACAGCGATTATTTCCCTATACGACACCAGCTGATTGGTTTTTAAAACCCATACGGAGTGTTTCTGTGCTGTACGAAGTGAATCTATAAATATAATTCAGGTTGAATTTATCTATAGAAAATGGCTGTGCAGTGGCTCAGACTGTTAGTCGCCGGCCTCTCACCGCGGAGGCCCTGGTTTGATCCCGGGTCAGTCCATGTGAGATTTGTTGTGGACGAAGTGGCACTGGGACAGAGTTTCTTTTTTTCGAGTACCTCGGTTTTTCCCTGTCAGTATCATTCCACTAATGCTCCGTACCCACTTCATCTACTTGTTGTTCTTACCCGAAGGACAAGCGGGCGAAGCCTGAGAACTTTCCAAACGCAGTACCCTTTCGGAGATCTGAGAGCATTGGATGGAAAAGTACTTTCACTTTGTAGGCGCGTTCGCAAAATTGCTAAAAGCGACTGTTAGCTTCGTCATGTCTGTCCACATGTCTGTCTGTCCGCATGGAACAACTCGGCCCCCACCGGATGGATTTTCATTGAATTTGATATTTGAGTATTTTTCGAAATCTGTCGAGAAAATTCAAGTTTGATTAAAATCTGACAAGAATAACGGGCACTTTACATGAAGACCTGTGTACATATATGATAATATCTCGCTGAATTTTTCTTAGAATGAGAAATGTTTCAGACACAAGTTGTAGAGAAAATCAAAACACATTTTATGTTCAATAACCTTTCTCCGAAAATCGTACCGTTTATGAGATAATGTGGAAAAATATATTAGAGCCGGACAGGTCACAGATGACAATATAATACGGCGCATGCGCTTTGCATGCTGGATAACTAAGGATACAGACACAGAATATTTAAGACATTGCTTTTCCACGGCAACAGTGGTTACGCGAACGCGTCCCAGTGTTACATTTATACGTACATTGCCTGTCTTGTTTCAGTCTTCAAAGGTTTACACAGAAGTATAAGCCGATGAACTCCTAGCAACAACCCCTATACCCGTACCGTCCTACGTCACTGTGCAGCCACTGTGAAAGTGTTAGTTCTCGGCACTCTTGACGTATTCGTTAATATTGAACATCTGTCTGCATTCCAATTAATGTCTGTTCTTGTGGTGAACTTCTGGTTTATAAAATCCTCTTCAGGGTGCTAATCGCGTCAGTTCGGATCAGACGTTCAACACGACGGATGGCATTAACTGGATATGACGTCATCAGCTCACAATTTACGTTCACGTACGCTGTAGCCTTTTATTACACTTGCTGTATATACAAAAACCCAGGCGTAGATGGGAGGATAATATTAAAATGGATCTTCAAGAAGTGGGATGGGGGTGCATGGACTGGATTGATATGGCTCAGGATAGGGACAGGTGGCGGGCTCTTGTGAGTGCGGTAATGAACCTTCGGGTTCCATAAAACGCGGGGAATTTCTTGACTAGCTGACGACCTGTTAGCTTCTCAAGAAGGACTCTGCTCCATGGAGTTAGTTAGTTAGTTAGTTAGTTTAGTATATACAGATTGTACAGACGCGTTTCGACTTGAGCACATCATCTTCAGTGTTTCTAGATTGTAACTGTGATACCTTACCAATGTACGTGGGCATTAATAACACAATAAGATAAAATTCTTGTAAAATATCTGTACTTGTTTTGCAAGTAGGAATCAACATTTAAATACAAAAACATATAGGCTAATTCGATCCCAGTGGCCGTGCGGTCTAAGGCGTGGGTCTGCGGCCTCTTGCTTGCTGGGATTGTGAGTTTGAATCCCACTGGGGACATGGATGTCTGTCTGTTGTGAGTGTTGTGTGTTGTCAGATAGAGATCTCTGCGACGGGCCGATCACTCGTCCAGAGGAGTCCTACCGAGTGTGATGTGTCTAAAGTGTGATCGAGGAGCCTCATGGCGGGGGCCTAAGTCCACTGGAACTGTCGAGCCATGAAAAAAAAGGCTAATTAAAAACACGTTAGTAATTGCTATAAATTGGTAAACTGGGTAGCACAGAATGACCTTTTTTATGCGCAGAAGCCATTTTCATAAAACGGGAGAGGAATTAATTTCCGGCGAGTATAAAAAAATATTGAGTTTATCGAGTTATCGATAAATTGCTAGTGTTTAATGTTGCATGAATATCTGAAAGTGTTTACTTTTTTTTTTTTTGATTGCCCCCTATATTAACAGTGCATGTCTCGATACTGAGTAGTTGTCCTGTTGCTGTTTTTATTATGTACCTGACCCGTATGTTACTGTTTTTGTGTTGACGTGACACTGTTTACACAGCATCTCATATTATTGTTCTTGAGTTGTCGTGGATTGTGCCGGGGTTTGGGGGGGAGGGGGTTCCAGTTGCGTTACAAAGTGTGTGTAGCGTTCTGTCGCTCTGTTGGTGCACAGTTATTACCACGACGTATCTCCTTTGTAATTTCCGCCTGTTGTTTAAACATTTCTTCTTTTTTTTTTAAACGTTTCTTATACCTACCCGGCTTTCTTGTGTAAAGGTTTTAATTCGTCCTTACAGGAGTGAAGTGTAAATAGTCTGTACTATATACTGGCAGAAGAATGACTAGCTTTTCGCTATTATCATATTATTCTGTTTTTCTGCCACCCAATTTGTCTGCAATATTTTTTTTAGTCCTCTTCTACATACTCCGGTTTTCCCGATTCAGTGTCGAGGTTTGTAAGTTCTTTTGATCACACTTTAGACACACCACAGTCGGTAGGACTCCTCTGGACGAGGGATCGGCTCGTCGCAGAGGCCTCTACCTGACAACACACAACACTCACAAGAGACAAACATCCATGCCCCCCGGTGGGATTCGAACCCACGATCCTAGCAAGCGAGCGGCCGAAGACCCACGCCTTAGACCGCACGGCCACTGGGATCGGCTGTCTGCAATATTTACGGTTATATATATTTTTGATCGATCAGTATGTCAAAAAAAAAAAACATTGTGTGTGACTTCCGTGTATTCAAAATTTGTTCCATTTTTATTTATAAACGTAAAATTTTTTTTTTGTGTATTTATTGTAGATCTTTTTCTGGGCTGTATTGGCCCTGGTATTACTGTAGCTTTTTATAGTATTGTCAGCGTCATACCGTGTTTTAAATTTAATGTGTTTGAATATGCCTGGTAGAATCTCTACAGGATCAGAGAATGACGTCCTCATTCCTCTAGGAGGCAAGGGTTTCCAAAACCTTTGACTTCTGTTTGGAATTGAGGCGGCCGCTGCCCGAGAAGATTTTACCACTTGAAGTCTTGTCGTGTCTGCTATGGATTTATGTTTCTTCTCATGCAGACTTTGAACAGAACGGATATTGGGCACTTTTCAATTGGATATATGCAAGTTGTAAAAATAGTCCATGACCGTATTTCGTTTGGAGAAAGGCTAAACCGCCGGATGCCGATATGGTTTTGCTTTCGTGCTGATGGTTTGGGAGTTTGTCTACATACGTGCTAGAGTTTTATCTCGGAACTACTTGTGACCCGGTGGGTTATCGGAATTGCTTGTGACCCATTCTGTTGTGATACTGTGCGGCTCATAACACAATTCCACATCTTGGTAAATATCCGTTATACACTAAATCACGGTATTCTGCAGGAAGAGCAGTGAGTTTTTTTTTTGGTGGGGGGGGGGGGGTGAAAGGCCCCGCAGCAGATGCTACGGTCGCACCGAAGCCTTGAGGCTTATTGTGCAACCCTGTGATGATGATTTTTTTTTTAAATTTTTCCGTGTAATGGAACACCGGTGGAATGACATTGACAGGGGAAAAACCGAAGTACTCGGGGGGGAAAAACCTGTCCCAATGCCACTTTGCCCACCACAAATTCCACATGGACTGACCCGGGATCGAACTCGGGCCTCCGTGATGAGAAGCCCGCGACTAACCGCCTGAGCCATGGTACGGCCGTTTTTACCAGTCATCGCCCTGTCGTGAAATGCATAGTAACATATTTGTTAATGTAGCCGGTAGTACGCGGCATTGAAAAGTTGTTAGTTTTGAGTACTTGTCGGTGTGATGCAGCAGTAGTTAACCTCCTTTTTTTGGGGGGGGGGGGCACCCGCCGATCAGAGAGCCTCTTTGTCAAATGTAGGCCTACGACGTCAACTGACGGACTTACGATTAATGCTCTGATCCAGTGTCAGTGGCTGTTAAAATACAGGGCATACACAAAAGAATGGTGCGGTTTTAATAGTGAACACTATTAAAACCGCACCATTATTTTGTGTATGCCCTGTACTGAACCATCGTCAGAACCATCTATACAATAAACCGTTGACGCAAGACATTAAAATATAAAACCATCGTGTAAACTCATAAACGTAAAAGGTAATGTTTTCCTTGTTCACGCCATGAAAGGCATATAGGGGGAGTAGAGGTATAGCTCCGCTCATTATTAACCTCGGCACTAGATGGAGGTGAGTGGTCATGTTTACGATCCGGACGCTTCCCCCGGTACCTGTTGCATAGGTCTGGTTGGCCACTGCGCCGATCTGGACGTTTTCGAGAAGAGAAAAATTTCTTGCCCCTCTCGGTATTTGAACCCGAGACCATCCAGTCCGTTCAAACGCCAAACCATTGACACAAACCATTAAAACACTAAACTGTTTTCACTCAAACCATTAGAGTCGCCATTTAAAATTCATGATAAAATGCAGTTTACATGGGAAGTGGACAACATGTCCTATCGTGGTCTAATTAATTCTTAGAAAAGTTATAATTGGGCGCACATTACTGGTAGACTGTAGTCCCCGCTACTGAGACTGATACCCGGAGACCATCGAAAGGTACACGACACTGGTTTTTGTACACTCGGTCGACTGCTTTTCATGGACTTCTGTGAATGGGTTGTTTGTGAATATTATAGAAATTGAACTCATTTTGTGGATTCGCGAGGATTTAGTTTTGAGCGACCGCCTAATCCTACGAGCGTTTAAACTTTGTAAGCGAGGATTCATTCATTCATTCATTTCGTAGTCTGTCTTACGACAGGGCCATAGCCTCTTCCAAAGCGAGTTCTCCACAGTGTGCGATCTAGTTCTTCCTCTTTCAATTTCCAGTATCTTCTCTTTTCCTTAGGGTCATCCAGTAGCTGCTCATGTCTTCTTCCTCGTCTTCCCGTCACTTCTATCGTTCCCTCTATCTTTCCTTCAATCACATGTTTTAGAAGGCAGTTCCTACGCTAGCTGCGACCAATCCAATTAGCCTTTCTTCTTTTTATTGTATGTACGATATTCCTCTCCTCCTTGACTGTGTGTAATACTTCTTCATTTCTTACACGATCGGTCCAACTGATCTTCTCCATTCTTCTCCAGCACCACATTTCAAAACTTTCCAGATATTTCTGATCTACTTCCCGAAGTGTCCACGTTTCAGCACCGTACAAGCTATGCTCCAAATATAGCACTTTACTAGTTCCTTCCTTAAATTTAAGTCAGATTTACTGGTGTCTTATTCTTGTTGAATGCTACTTTTGCCATTCAAATGAAATGAAATTCGTGTGTTCTTTGTGCTTAAGGTACGTATCAGGACATTGTGATTCAAATTATCAGAGTACAAGTTTTTTTTATGTGTGCTTGAAATGGGTAACGGAATAGAACCTTTGTTCAGAGTACTTTTTTTATACAGGGTGATTCAGAAAATGTTAACACGCGCATAGGCTTAATCTTCGACAAGTTTTGTTGATTTTGAAGCACTGGCATGGCAACCAGGCTGTCTTTGCAGCAGTGAAGGACCATCGTAGCCTGTATGGAGGTCTACCAGGTTGCAACCTTCCTTCGTTGCTTAGTCAGACTGGTTGCCACATCATTGATTCTCAGTCAACAACACGTGTAGAAGAGAGAGTCTCATACTCGTGTTAAGATTTTTTAAATCTCTCTGTATAACACTGTCCAGTGATAGAAGCCCTTCAGACTGTTTTATGTGCCACTAACTTTCTGTTCGATTAGGTCATGCGATTTCAATTAATTTGAAAGGAAGAGTTGATCTTTCAAGAAGCAGGTGAGCGCGATCCGACACGTCTGTCTACTGGTTTCCTCTCACAACACTTGTGACGGTCAACAGCAAGTTATGTTTATTGCTGCGGATGTCGTGCGTCATTTCCCTTTACATATACAGTAGTCCCCCCGTATTCGCGGGTGATATTTTCCAAGACCTACCGCGGATGCCCGAAACCGCGGATAGTATAGAACCCTATATATAAGTCGTTTTTCGTTTACATACATGCCTATGATAAAGCTTAATTGATAGATTACACACGATAAAACATTACCGACATTAAATAATAATAAAATACATTGTACATTATTATACTTACGGATGCGAGTAAAGCGGGCCAGCGTGGGTACAGAGGACAAAGATGAGTCATGTACTGAGCGTGACGGGGGGGGGGGGGGGGCAGGTTTCACTATGTTATTCAGAATGGAGCGCAATTTGGAACTTATGAATCGTTTATTTCTGGAATTTTACATTTAATATTTTTGGGCGGTTAACCGCGGATACCGAATCCGCGGATGCGGGGGTTCTACTGTGTATGTATATAATCCGCGAGAGCGTTCAGTCAGTCAGTCATGTCTAGAGACTGTGTAACGTTAGTACGGCGGCACAATTTGAGGCACACTGTCGTCGCAGTAAAAGTAAAGTTAATTGATCATGCCGTGTTAGGAAATATCGGACAGTTAAAAAAGTGCGTTTATGAATGTGTAACTGCGAATGACGCATGTGTGGTAGAGGTAAAGGTCTCCCTAGAACAGGCCACGAAAGCCCAGAGGGGGAGTAGAGGTATAGCTCTATCCTTTCTTTAACCCTGGCACTAGGTGAGGGTGGGTGATCAACTCCACGCCCCGGCCGCTTTACCCTCGGGAATGACCCGGTACCCATTGTACAGGAGGCTGGGTAGGCCCCAGGGTCGGTCTGGACGGGTGCTGAAAATCTCGCCCCCGCCGGGATTCGATCCCCAGACAGTCCAGCCCGTAGCGGGTCGCTATACCGACTGAGCTATACGGACCCACTGACGCATGTATGCATGAAACAAAGCAAATCTCGTGTGTGTTAAGAACAAATTAAATTCGGGCAATGCTGAGCTTCATTCTCCCCTTCGGCTGTTACAGAAACCCAAAGATTTGAAGTAACTTATATAAAAATGTCATTTCAGGCATTGTTTTTAAGGGTTGTGAAGCTTTGTTATACTGAATGCGTGGTTCATGACGTCCGATTCTTACTAGGGGTACGCGCGCGGTCAAAGACATTATTCTTTGTCTGCATTTAAACGCATCTGTTAGTGACCGTATCGTGCCTTGAACGTGGCTGCTAGTGTGGACACTGCTGTTTAAACATAATGAAGACTATTTGACCTGCTGTATAGATTCGAACCGTGATAAGTGAGTCCCTGTTACCACGGCATGGCGTGTTCTCAGGTTACGGATGGAGGAACGGCCTCCGGATATGGATGGTAGCTGCGAATACATTGAATAAATAGTCGCGGAAAGCCGACAAGAGGTGGTCCCTCAGCTTGGGCGTTGGGCGAGGTGCTAACAACTCCTCGCCACATAAACTTAAATTACGAAACATTTCGCAAGGCCTCGGGAGTTGGCCTGAGCCTTGCTTATCCTCACGATAGGGACAGGTGGCAGGGCTCTTGTGAATTCAGTGATGAACTTTCGGGTTCTATAAAATGCGGGGAATTTCTTGACTAGCTGAGGACCGGTTAGCTTCTCAAAAAGGACTCTGATCCATGGAGTTATTGAGCTAGTTAGCTGGTTGGTTTGTTTGTTAGTGTAGACTGGAACATGGCTGTCCCTCTAGTGTCACTCGGACCTACATGTTGTTACGACAGGCTTTCATCACAGTGGGGCAGGGCAGCCGATTATTCCCTACCAGGTTCCCCCTACGTCAGGGGCTCACAAATCCTTGGCTGCCAGATTGCCATGGCGAATAAACTTTGTACGGTGGCGCCTGATATTTGTGGGTCCTCAGTATGGAACTTGCTTCGTGTCACCCTTCAGGCGCCTAGAATTTTTAAGTGGTTCTTAGATTTTTTGAAATTTGTGCGTCAGTGCCCTACAGTATGATATACCCTTTTTCAGGCTAGGGTTTCAAGTGCCAACCTTCTGCTTCCATACAGGCCTCACATTATTGAAAAATGTGTCCAGGTACACGGCGAGGCTTCTCTAATGGAATAACGGATGTTCTCTTCTCGTAGTGAATGGAAATTTTACACAGTGCAGTTTGTTTTAGTGCGCAAAATAAGCAAAATTCACAAGGATGTAAATCGGGTGAACGGGAAGGCCATAATCCTTGATTTACAACTCGTTCGCTAAAAACTTCCGCTAACGCATTCGTACAATAATCACCTGTGTGGGCCGTAGCATTGTCGTCAATGAAATTCCGCTAAGTTATTTTCGTCTTCGTCAGTTAATCGAAGTAGGTTGCCAGAATCAATCTCACATGAATTTCTGAATTAATTGTTCCGTCGAAACACATTGGGCGCTATACACTCCGAGCACAAACTGTGCACAACACACTGGGAATGTCACGTCGTGTGGAGGTTACCTCTGAACGGCGTTATGACTCTGTGGACCAGCAGTGTTTAACGTTCTTGTTTAATCTGAAGTCATTCGTCAGAATATAACGTAAATTCAGGGTCAAGATGACCACCAAACGCAGATTCCTGAAACGACTGCTCTATCGCTTGCTTACTTCACAGCCAGGGGTCAGCTGTTGTTCAGTACGGTCAGTTTAACAATACTGTTCAGTCGTGGACTGCACTCTTTTGACTCTCGGCTCTGAACAGCCAGCAGGCTTAGCGACATTTTCGGGCTTGCTGCTAATCTAGCACCAGGAGCATTAAGTTATTCTTCGGGTAGTACATGTCTTTTGGAGGTTGTGTTTTCGTACAGCACTCATCCCATTGCACGAAACTTTGCCAGTATTCAGGATATTGTTGATCCGACAGGCAGAGCACTTTGAGAAAATTTTCTTTGGAACTATCTTCAACATTTTCTCCATGATTTACTCTTTTGAAAAGCATCGTTCTATATCACATCGTAACCCACAACGCAGTACTTTTCTGTCACATATATAGACGCATCCACTGCTATAGGAACGACGATGCTTGGTGTCAGCCGGTGTGTCATTATCGTGTGGTTTTTCCAAATGGAAGAAGTTAGTTAGCCGACGTCACTTTTAAATACTTGTGGAGCTTATTACGAACTGAAGACCCAGTAAGAGAAGAACATTAGCAAGGGAGGAAGTGTTTGAGGACAGGTTGCTGAGGAGGACATTAGTGCAAGAGACAGGAAGTAACACGTGGATGGAAACATTTATACAGTATAATGACGAAAATAATATATACCCTTCGCCAGATATTATGACGGCGTTGGCGTCTAGGAATTTGAGATCATTGGGGCATGTTGCATGCGTCCGCCTATTTATTAAATTATTACGAAATGTTAGTGGGGAAGCGTGAAAGAAAGAGACCGCTTGGGATAACAGATACGGACCAATGGCTGGTGTGAAGACCGTAATGAACCTCCGTGTTCCGGACTGGCGAGAGTTTCCGGACTGCTAAGCGAGTCTCGGCTGTTAAAGCAGGGGTGCACAAATTTGCAAAATTTCAAGGCGCCAGAAGCGTGACAGGAAGCAATTTCCATACTCTGGACCTACAGATATTAGGTTCCACTGTACAAAAAATGTAGTCGCCAAGACGACCTGGGAACCGGGATTTTTGCACTGCGGTGTTGAAGAATGTTTTCGCCCCACGGATGTAGTCAGTTTAGACCTGTACAGATATCGTGTTCATCACTTTGACCTGCACGTGTCACGAAACACAGCAGGTCATTGCTTATCATCGTCATCACCACCGGCAGCATTGCCGTGTTTGTTATCTATATCATCTCCTCGCTGTGACGATACAAAAATACGTATATCGGTAACTTAATTCTGTACACCAGCTACGGTAATGAGTCATAAGGAAACACCAGTTACAAAATTTGATATGGGCCTTTAAACTTCAGTTATAATTTCTGGTTGAGATTGCGTTTGTAGCTGCAACGAACGTGGATTGGGTGGAATTGAGTGTTGAAAAGTGTATACAGGTCGGATGGAATGACGCGTTGGAAGGTGTGTACAGGTCAGATGGAATGACGCGTTGGAAGGTGTGTACAGGTCAGATGGAATGACGCGTTGGAAGGTGTGTACAGGTCAGATGGAATGACGCGTTGGAAGGTGTGTACAGGTCAGATGGAATGACGCGTTGGAAGGTGTGTACAGGTCAGATGGAATGACGCGTTGGAAGGTGTGTACAGGTCAGATGGAATGACGCGTTGGAAGGTGTGTACAACTGTGATGGAATGACGCGTTGGAAGGTGTGTACAGGTTAGATGGAATGACGCGTTGGAAGGTGTGTACAGGTCAGATGGAATGACGCGTTGGAAGGTGTGTACAGGTCAGATGGAATGTCGCGTTGGAAGGTGTGTACAGGTCGGATGGAATGACGCGTTGGAAGGTGTGTACAGGTCAGATGGAATGACGCGTTGGAAGGTGTGTACAGCTGTGATGGAATGACGCGTTGGAAGGTGTGTACAGGTCAGATGGAATGACGCGTTGGAAGGTGTGTACAGGTCAGATGGAATGACGCTGGAATAGCGCGTTGGAGAGGACAGTTCGTGTAGAATAGTGCTTTGGGGAAGGGGAAGGTGGAGTGGGTATTTTTATTGCACGTCTCCGACTCATATCCCCTCCTCCTCCCTGTACACTGTGCAGACGGTCGGACCCTGCCGCCATGCAATGTGCCAATATCCTGTCTTTTCTCCTTGTCTGTCCAATATAAAGTAGGTCAAAGACTCGATAAGATGTCAGCTTTTGTGGATTATACACCGCGTTAAGCATCCCTTTCCTTTTGTTTGTTACTCCGTGTGAAGTCAATTACCAAGACAAGAAAACTGAACCATATTAAAGTACCGAGCGAGCTTGCGGATGGGGGTCGATTTTCCAGTAGTTATACACAAGGACAGCTGCTCCAATTAGACGACCTCCTTGCAAGGTTCGATTTATTATGCTAGGCAACAGTCTCTGATTTATTATCTACATGGCCCCATTTTGTCACCAAATTTACGATGTGACGGAATCATCTCTTTCGGCATTTGTGTACTTAAAAACAGTGCCCTCTTGGAGAAGCTGATAGTCATTTAGCTGCCTACGAATATCCCGCCTTTTGTGAAGCCTTAAGGTTCATTACCGTATTCACAAGAGCTCGCCACATTTATATCCTGAGTTATATGAAGCCTCATCCCCCTGTTTCGTTAAGCAGATTTTGTGTAGACTTATTTCTGACTTCAGTGCGTTCTATTTGCTTCTCCCATCTCACACTCCTTGGTTTGATCACGGTAATACTTAATTGGTGAAGAGTGCAAATTATTTACATAAGGATGCTCTTTTTTATTGGACAGTTTCTGAGAAGCTTGTTATAAGTGCACATAGGCGTTACTTACATGGTTAAAGTAACTTCATGTAATTGGATTGTTACTGAACTGTTGCAGAAAATTCTGTCTCCTATAAAACACGCAGTCTCATTACTAAGCTCACAGTGAGCTGTAGCCATAAACATGTTGCTGTGTATATTTACACCCTATTTCTTTAAACCCATTTTAATATTATTATTCAATCTAAACCTAAGTATAGGTAACATTAACCCTTCAGTGACGCTGTATTTTAAATTCTCACTACTGCCCACGACGAAGGGGTTTTAAATTTATAGTACCTTTAAATGCATTCACGACCTACGGTGCAGCGAGGCCGGCAGCATGTGACGAATTAAAGGTCCGTACAGTGCATCGAGGCTGGTAGTGAAGGCATAACAGGACTTGTGTAAAATTTACTGGACATCTGTTTGCGTAGTGCATTTGTGTCCAAATGAGTTATTCGAAAAACGAACTTTGCACGAAGTCCTAAGTAACGCTTTGTCGCCAGCAACATAAATTCGCCATGAAAGCATTGTTGTGCAACACACAATATTTTCATAGTGTTGACAGTGACAATACAACAATACAATACAATACAACAGTGACAACAATATACAGAACGCATTGTTGCGTTTCCATTGCAACGGTGGTTACGCGAACGCACCACAATGTTACGTTATGTTTTCCCGTTTGAAGTGGAATGCATCTCTGGGAGACTTAATTTCAGGATTATTTAAATACTGCAACATAGGTAGTGTTTCCCCTTGTGCAACCCATGAAGACGTGGAGGAATGGAGGTATAGCTCCACTTATCTTACCCTCGGTACCAGATAGAGATGAATGGTCAGTTTCACCCCAACCACTTTAACCCCCTGTACCCATGGAATAGGTGTCTGGGTGGGCCACAGCGCCGGTCTGGATGGACACTTCGAGCATGGGATGGCCGTACGGGGGCGTGGGCAAAAAAAATGTTTAATCTGCATCCAGACGGTATTTCTTGGTTTTGTAACTACATTAACAGGAAAATATTTCTTCGGTTTTATTGACCAACACATAATAATAATGATATAATAATGGCCCGTGCCATGGCTCAGGGTGTTAGTCACCAGCTTCCCACCGCGGAGGCTCGGGTTCAATCCCGGGCCAGTCCTTATGGGATTTGTGGTGGACAGAGTGGCCCTGAGACAGGTTTTTCTCCAAGTACATTACGGTTTTCCCTTGTCAGTATCATTCCACCGGTGCTCCATGATCATCTGTCACCGACGCTATGTGATCGCAGCACTTGATAGCATAGTTAAATTATACATTTAAAAGTGATGATATACGTGGGCTTGCGTGGCGATGGAGATCTAACAGATCTCGTATTCGGCTCACCGTGGCCAGTACGTTCGTTTCCTGTCCACAGTGACTTTCCCTGTTGCAAGTCCGCCTGTGTTTTCTACTGTCTGTCGACGTGATACAAGGACACGACTACATGTCTCGCAGCGCGGCCTGTAACCGCTGAGCACCGAACGAAGGCGAAGTTGGTGGTGACAATAATTTGTACTCTTCTTCCGTGTGCCTTACTGTTTACATTGACGTAACGAAATCCACCTGTTAATACGTTCTTTGTCGAAGAAGCGACTCGCTGTAAAATTTAAACGTGTTAGGAAATTTCCGCAAAACGTAACACTTCTGGAGTCTTCGCTCTGTTATGTTACTGTTGCTACTGTTATTTGTGAATACTTTCATACTTTCACCGAAGTTTAAACGCAGCCACTGCCTTCTTTTGTTCCTCACTAGGGGGTGTGTGTTTAGATCGTGAACTGTTTCTTTGGCCCCTCTGGCTCTGTCACATTTCTTGTACTTATCTCGAAAACGTCGATATATCGTATTTTTTGTACCTCTGTCGTAGACGGCGAGATGTCCTGTTTCTTGTGCTTATAAACGGGGAGACGTTTCATCGCCGCGTTCACAACATCAGTCCACTGTACAGTTCACAATATCAGTCCACTGTACAGTTCACAACATCAGTCCACTGTACAGTTCACAATATCAGTCCACTGTACCCTCCCTATCCGGGGCTAAATCTGGCCAAAATACATTTATGTAAGCTCCATTGTGGGCCGTGCCATTGCTCAGGCGGTTAGTCGCCGGCCTCTCACCGCGGAGGCCCGGGTTCGATCCCGGGTCAGTCCGTGTGGGATTTGTGATGGTCGAAGTGGCACTGGGACAGGTTTTTCCCCGAGTACTTCGGTTTTCCCTTGTCAGTTTCATTCCACCGGTGCTCCATTACACGGAAAAACGAAAAATAATGATCATAATCACAGAGTTGCACAATAAGCCTCAAGGCTGCGGTGCGTCCGTAGCATCTGCTGCGGGGCCCTTCACCACAAAAGAAAAGCTTCATTGTAATAAGCATCGTCCCATCAATGCCGAGGTCTCTAAAGCTGCATTTTCGGTGCCGGTTTTAAGCGTAGGCGTTGTTGCATACACGAAAGGCTAGTAATGCTGGCGAGCTGTTGTTTTTGTATGGGTGTTAAACTTGGTCTCTCACACTGAGGGAGGAATATAGACTGAGGGTGTTCGAGAATAGGGTGCTGAGGAGGATATTTGGGCCTAAGAGGGACGGGGTAACAGGGCAGTGGGGAAGACTACATAACGAGGAGCTTTATGATCTGTACTCATCACCAAATATTATTCAGGTGATGAAATCAAGAAGAATGAGGTGGGCGGGGCATGTAGCACGTATGGGTGAGGGGAGAGGTGCATACAGGAGTATGGTGGGAAGACCTGAGGGAAGGAGACCACTTGGAAGACCCAGGCGTAGATGGGAGGATAATATTAAAGTGGATCTTCAAGAAGTGGGATGGGGGGGCATGAACTGGATTGGTATGGCTCAGGATAGGGACATGTGGCGGGCTCTTGTGAATGTGGTAATGAACCTTCGGGTTCCATAAAATGCGGGGAATTTGTTTACTAGCTGAGGAACTATTAGCTTCTCCAGAACGCCTCTGGTCAGTGTAGTTAGGAATATCCGCTCTGTTTATCAGCAGTGTGTGTTTGAATTCGAGTCACGCTGCTTTGCCGAGATAGACCACAATCCATTGTCCTCACCCAAACTACCTGGACTTAGAGATCTGTAAATAGGTTGTCCCAAATAGCCGTTTATAAATGTACGAAATTTGTTTCCAAGTAAACGAACTGTTTGACTGCGTATGGTGATAGTTTGAAAACTTGGTATTCCGATCACGGTTTTGGTATTGGGAATTTCTCGTTCTTTTTGTTTTAACATATCTCATGCAGGCCACGGCTTGTTTGTTACCGATTTACACAGTGATATAATACACCGCGTGTCAACCACTTGTGGACTTCGCCTCGTTATTCCGCGTAGTAGATCCCCAACCTCCCTAACAGACTCCATGGTGCAGAATCCTTCTTGAGTAGCCGATAGTTCCTCTGCTAGTCACGAAACCCTGCGTTTTATGAAACCCGATGTTTTTTAACCTTCTTCACAAAAGCCCGCCTCTTGTCCCTGTATTGAGCCGGATGAATGCAATCGACGCCTTCCCATCCAGTTTATTTAAAGGTACGTTTTAACATTCTTTTCCCATGTACCACCACGTCTCCCAAGTGGATCTTTCCTGCAAGTTTTCCAATGAAAACCCTGCATGCATTTATCTTCTTGCACACGTACTACATTCCCCGCCCGTCTTTCCCTTCTAGATATTGGCTGGTAATTTAAGTCATAAAGCACATCGTTCTGTAATTTTAGCCGGTATCCTTTTACCTCCTCCAAATGTCTTCCTCAGCAACCTGTTCTCAGAACTTTCTGTGTTCTTACCGTAATGCGAGAGGGCAAAACCTTTGTTGAATCTAAAATCGGTCCTCTGGGCTATTAAGCCATTACATTTACATGGCAGTGTATTGTTTGCGTATTATTTCTTGGCTTGGAAATAAGGCACGAAGTGAGCTACTTACAGCATTGACTAGCATGCCGCTCGTCCAGTAGCAGATATAACTGCTCCGAGCTACTTACAGCATTGACTAGCATGCCGCTCGTCCAGTGGCAGATATAACCGCGCCGAGCTACTTACAGCATTGACTAGCATGCCGCTCGTCCAGTAGCAGATATAACCGCGCGGCAGTTCAGTGCGAGTAGACGGCAAGTGGAGCACTGATGTTGGTGCAAAAGTGGGGTATGTTCTCTTTGACGCCGTTTCTTATATTCTTCTTTTTTTATTTTACGAATTCTCAATTTTATTTTCGCCATATAAACTTACGACAGTTAAAGTTACAGTTTACGACAATTCCTCTGCTTCTGAAGTATCAAAATATTCACTGTTTTCAGTCATTACGTCACTGCTGCTCTCTTCACCTCCGTTCTTTCGAGTGTGTGTCCTCAGTCACATTTTCCTGCCCATAATATTTTGTGTGTACGTTGTACATGGCGACAAACATTTGCCCAGCCTTCTGCTCTGATATCTAAAAATCTTTACCGGCGCGGCTGTTCACCGTACGTAACTTGAAAGCCGTGTTTTTGCTAGCAACCCACTGTTTAACATCAGTCTAAATAAGATCAGTCGAGTTGGAGGGAGAAGTCTGAGTACTTTTGGCCATGTTCAGCCGGTTTCAGGTCGATGACATATTATACTGCTTTGTTTACACATACTTGTAACCAAGTGGTTGTGTTTTCAGCATGGTGTCAGAGTGGGGATTCAGTCTTCTGGTAGCCATGCTTGTGTGAAGCTTTGTTACCAGTTGATGTTGGTGCCCTGTTTAATGGCGTTTTGTGGCAAGATGCGTTGTCAGTCGCAAGAGCTGATCTTCGCGGTGTTGTTTAGAATTAGCTGTTGCTTAGTCGGAGTGTGTATCGTTTGGTGTCCATCGCGTTGTGATAATCACCAGACGTTCGACTTGATCAGAATATTGCTACAGCATTAGGAAGAAATCTGTTTGCACTACCAGCCGCGAATAACAATAAGAGCAATAATAATAATAATAATAATAATAATAAAAGGGGCATGAAAATTTTCCAAAATCCGAGAGTCATCTCAAGCTTCTAGGCGCCATGAGGGTGACATGAAGCAAGTTCCACACTGAGGACCCACAAATATTAGGCGCCACAGTACAAAATTTAGTTTTTCGGCGCCGGGCGATCTGGCGCCCGGAATTTATGCCCACAAATAATAATAATATGTTCTCATGCAGAGAGCAGTAATACTTAACTGATGCCGTATAGGTCGGAAGTTTTTAGCAGAATAATGCATAAGAAGTGCTTGGTCAGTGACACGTAGACTTTGAAAACCAGCTGAACCGCTGTGAATCCAGGTATGATGATGATAAAGGTACAGTTCACCCTAGAACAGGCCATGAAGGCCCAGAGGGGGAGTAGAGGTATAGCTCTACTCTTTCTTTAACCTCGGCGCTATGATGGGGGTGGGTGGTCAACGCCACGCCCCGGCCGCTTTCTCCCCGGGAATGACCCGGTACCCATTGTACAGGAGGCTGGGTAGGCCCCAGGGCCGGTCTGGACGGGTGCTGAAAATCTCGCCCCCACCGGGATTCGATCCCCGGAACGTCCAGCTCGTAGCGAGTCGGCTATACCGACTGCGCTATCCCGGCCCACGATGATAATGATAATAAATAATAATAATAATAATAATAATAATAATAATAATACACACCGCTCACATTGGCTTCATCGCCGACACGATGCGGGTATCTGCGGCACAGTTTGGTCTGCATGCGGGCAGCATGAAGTTCAATACACAGAATGAAGACTGAATAAGTTTACGTATAATTATATGTATAATTTTAAGTGTGTGTTTGTCTGTGCATCACGTGCAAAATAATGTACTGATAATAGGGAAAGCTTATTAAAAATGCAATTCACAACGTAGGCTAGGGCGTCGCTATTTATATTTTTATAGAGTGTATTAGTAATGTGTCGCATATCTCCATAAACAGCTTACAAGCGTTAAAAATTGCTTCGGCGTTCTATCTCGGCTTTGCCAGGGAAAGTGCTAGAAGACGTTTTCTTGTTTCAGATGACACATGACACTGTGTCGCGGACATGTTGCCCGCGAGCTAACGGGTTGAATGGGCCTGCAGTGCATAGACCAGGGCTGGCCAACATGTGGCCCTCGAAAATATATGCGGCCCTCGGTAACCTGAATAGTCTCAGTAATACAATTTAACAAACGCGATATAATAGGTGTACAGAACATAATATGGTAAATTTATTAGCAAGGATAATGTTTACAAACTGTAACTCATCACCTTTAAGACAGTACACAGTAAACCAAAATTTCTTTGTGTTTTATCGAGTTTAGTAAGGCCTGCTGCCTTGTCATTCAACCGCACTGTTAGCGTAACTTACTGTTTGTAAATAACGGCCTTCTAGTTAATTCAATCCCCCCTCCCCCCGCTTGTTGATACTTGTATACACGCGTGCGGCCCTCACGCGAGTCCTTAACGCAGTGCTTCCCAAACCTGGGTAAATTACCCAAAATTGGGTAAAAGTGGGTTCTCTTTGGGTAACGACACACCTCGGAATACACATTAAAATTTACCGTAAAAGTGTAGAAGAAGAAGTACTCTGAAGAAAGTGATCAGTCAGTGTGCACCGATACTCTAAAACAGTCTAACTGTGGCATTATACTGACTGGCTGGGACCTGGGTGATGAAATGTGCATGGTGAATAATTACTGAATTGTTTGTGGCTGCTAAAATGTTTAGAGATGTTTAAAATAAAGACATTGCATCAAACATATTGTTTGCTTCCTATTTTTTACCGATCTCTCTTCATTTGTCAAATATGTTTTCTGTGCAGTTAGTGTTTTACCTGCATTGGGTAAAAAGGACTTTCTGATAAGCGGTTTTGGGTAATGAAGGAAAAAGTTTGGGAAGCGGTTCCTTAACAAATCATGTGGCCCTCTAGTGGGTTGAAGTTGGCCAGCCCTGGTATAGACACTGCCACAGAATGTGGTCGTACAGAGACGGTTTAGTTTCTGGCCTGGGAAGAATCTACGTTGCCCTCGGTGGACTAGTGGTTAGCGTGCTCGCCACTGGACCCAAGGTTCGCGGGTTCAAAACTCGATGGATTTTTAAGGGTGATAAAAATCCGTAGCACAACTTCCTTCGGAGGGGAAGTAAAGCCGTCGGTCCCATGTCGTAGATTTACGGCATGTAAAAGAACCTTACCAAAATTCAGCGGCCATTTCTCACCCAAGTCTCCTGATTGACTCCTAGATAGCTCTGGTAGAAATTGTGCGGTCAGTGGGCTGGTCACCCACCACAGAATGCACACTTCCAGACCAAGAAACCTCTGAAAGGAGGCTCTATGCTCCGCAGGTAGTAACTAACTGAGAAGAATCTAGCGGAGCTGGCGGACAGGCTTACTGTACGAGCGTGCCTTCGCAAGGGTAGGTTGTTTGTTTTGCTGCATTCGTCAGTACGCTAGCTCTGTCATTGACAAGCGACTGGCCCCTAGCCCTGCCGCTTGAAAATTTCGCACACCAGAATCTAACGAATGACCTAACTGTATCGTTGAATACTGCAGTCTGCTCTGGTTGCGAGATTAGCGATGTGCGATGTTGAACGTAATGCAATCGGTAAGCGTCCATCGAATTAGCAGGCGCGTGACACTGTAAAGAAGTCCAGAGTCCAGATCAGCATCCTTAACCTACTTAAGTCATTATGCTATGTCTGCATTAAGTACATGACACAGCTGGACTTGCTTTGCCCAGACACAAGTTTTACCTCGCCTACAAGACACCGTAGACTGAGGTCGTCTGAGAAGTGGGCGCAGAGGACAGTATTTCAACCAAAGAAGGAGAAGTGACTGGGGGCTGAAAATAGTTACATAATGAGGAGTTACATAATTTCTTCTCATTACTTGAGAGGCCTAATTAAATGAAAAGAGGTGAGATGTAAGTAGGGCATGTAGCACGCATGGGAGAGACGAGAAAAGGATACTGATGTTTGTAGGAACATTGAGATGAGTCCGCTTGAGAAACATGAGAAAACTGGGAGTATAGTATTAAAGTGAAGTTTAGATCAATAGGTGTGTTACATCTTGCACAGGACAGGGACCGGTGGAGGGCTGTTGTTAACTCGGTAACGAACGTACGGTTTGTTGTTTGATACCTTGAGTAGCTGGGCAGCTGTTATATACGGAAGGGGTGTCTAAACCTTTCAGTTATAAACATATTTACAGATTTATTAGTACGGAGACTTTTCTGTACATGTGCTTGGAAGTACGAACATGGCGGTGTTTGCAAATTAAGTCCGAGAGCTTTATATGATCCATGACTCGTGTATTAATCCAACAAATACAATAATGGTACGAACAAATGCACACAAGTATACTAGAATTACTAATTTTAGTATACCTGTGTGCATTTGTTGGTACCATTATTGTATAAACTTTAGCATACTTGTGTGCATTTGTTGGTACCATTATTGTATAAATTTTAGAATACTTGTGTGCATTTGTTGATACCATTATTGTATAAATTTTAGCATACTTGTGTGCATTTGTTGGTACCATTATTGTATAAATTTTAGAATACTTGTGTGCATTTGTTGATACCATTATTGTATAAATTTTAGCATACTTGTGTGCATTTGTTGGTACCATTATTGTATAAATTTTAGCAAACTTGTGTGCATTTATTGGTACCATTATTGTATATACAGTCCAAGAGGTTGGTCCTGTCTCACGCTAGCTGATGTGACGTAATTACAAGTACGTCAGTGTTTGGCTGTTGCGCCTCATTTTTTTTCCTGTCTGTTACGATGCAGATTAGATGGAGATTCGCTGTTTACCGCTGAGTCCTCTAATACGTCACAAAACGTGGGTTATTCCTGTAATCTTTTGGCGACGGCGGGTGGGAAGTTTAGGCTGCATGCTGTAATGGAAACTCGACTTCAAGGACATACATAAATTCTCATTAGCGTCCTTAGAGAAAGAACATCTCCCTCTTTGCTTGTTTGAATATTCTCAGACGGTCAGAAGCGACAGAACGCAAATGACCACCACATTAACGTGTTACCGGTAATTACAACAAACCAAGGCATGATATCGAGCGAGGGTGCTGGCATGTAATCTCGTTGCGAGGTAAACAGAGAAACAATGCTCAGAGCTTAATCGTTACCTTGAAGGTAAATTAATGTCCATGAAAATAGTTCGCATCCATTTATTGTTGGGGAATTGTTACATGGCAAAACTGGTTTGTATATTTTACAGCATATTGCAACACGTTTCGGCTTTTTTTGAAAAGCTGTCATCAGGCAGTGTAAAATACTTAAAGAAAATCGCATACAACACTGTGAAGTGTTTCTTTTCGTGTAGTTATATGCGATAGTGTTTATTTTACATTGCCTGTTGGTGGCTTTTTAAAAAGCCGAAACATATTGCAATATAATATAGTGAACTATGCAAACATAGTTATGATTGGCTGTTCTTAGTTCTCTTCTGTCGTTTATGTGTATATCACAACGGGATATCCCGCGTAAAGATAGAACTGTTCTAATTTAACTGTGACCGTGTGTGTAACTTGTCGAGTGATAGCTCTGAATGTTCGTTACCTTGTTAACAAGAGCTTTCAACTGGATCATGTCCCGAACCATTTAAATCCAATTCACAATCTTAGACCTTATTTCTTTAAGATCAGCTTTAAAATTATATTTCCTTCTACTTCTAGTTCTATCCGGTGGTCTCTTTCCTTTAGGTATTACGACGTTTCTTGCTGTGTCATTTCGTCCACCGTCATATTTATTTCTGTCCTCAGTTTGAGTATTCTGCTTAGCCAGTTTGTTCCAGATACTCTCATTTTGTGTTCTTGCTTTTGCAGTGTAAATGTCTCATCTCCATCCCCAAAAAAGGCATGCACGTGAATCGTAATTTTGCGACTTTTTCGTGTAACCATTGTTGTAATGGAAACGCAACAGCGCGTTCTCGGAATATTTGAGTCACGTGTCACTGTCAGCAGTTTACGAGAGTGCTGCACAGCACCGTTACACACAACTATATATATATACTATATATTATATACTTGGTTGTGGCAACATGTTTCGACCTAATGTGGTCATCTTCAGGCCAGTGATATAAAATTCATAAAAAGTACTTATACGGGCGCATTAAAAGACGCTAATAACTGCGATCTCAACTTTACATTAAAACCAATACATGTTGCTGTGTTAAATTTGTTATGATAATAAATAAAACGATTAAAATGTCGTGAAAAGAGGATTCGTTTGTTATGCTTCTGTATTTTGTTGTGGTAGGAGAATATGAATGGAACGATGTATTGTGCGTAGCCTCGTTGGTCATGTTTACGCTTGTAGCTGTTTATCAGTGTTTGTTATAATTTATTGTTTTGGATTGGTGGTTAATTATGTCGAATTCGCATACTTTTTATGAAGTGTTGGTTCCGGTGCTCAAACATACTATCTTTCGATACTGTTTGGGAGATACACAACAGTGATATTATGACGAATTTATGTCGCCAGCAACAATAAAACTTACTTAGGTCTTCGTGTAAAATGCCTGGTGTTTTTGTCAGATTTTAACCAAATTTTGATTTTTTTCTATAGATTTTCACAAAAGTCTCCGATATCAAATTTCACGGAAATCGGTTCAGTGGGGGCCGCCCTGATACATTCGAGCAATCGGACAGACTGACATGACGGCGCTCTTCGCAGCCTGTAGGAGCGCGCCTTAAAACTGGTTTAATTCTAGCTTTTTGCATTCGAGTATTTAAGTTTTAAATACCTGCGAAGATAGACGTGTCGTCCATATAAACTGTCATGATGTCAACGTAGTGCCCGTATTAATACAGGGATTGTAATCTACACGGTCCTTTACCGGTGTGTGTCGTGCCATGGTTTGAAATCACGAACCTTCACAGTTGGTTTAAACGTTGTTTAATATGCGTCATTAGATTGAGCTTTAATTAAAATACATTTAAGATTAGTGAAATTGTTTGCTGCTATACTGTATGCCACTTTCGAATGCCTGTAAAGTGAATATGGCTTTAATATGTTTTAAAGGTCGCTGGAAATGTGAACTGCGGCGAGTGCAGGCAAGGAGCTTTATTAATTTGCCACCAGAGGCTGTTGTTTCTGGTCATTAGGACTTAACACAGACTCTACCGTGTTGACTATTCGTGGCACATTAATTTCGCTTGTCCGACTCTTCACCCTTCAGCCCTCCGGCTAGTGTTTTCATGGATCGTAGTGGCTCACTTTTGAAATGTGTTAACTTGCTGTCCTGCCCTGCTGATGAAATGGTACAGTAGTCCGTCGGTCATGCGGTCTATATGGGGGGAGGGGTGGTCCGGATTACACGGGAATCCTGACCACCGAGGGGGGACTGCGTGGTGTAGGTAACATACAAAACAATCATCACTCAAAGCTAAAGTAAAACTCCTTAAAGCGGAAATAATGTACGTAAGTGTATAATAATAATAATGTACTGTAATAATAATTTAAATGGGAAATACTGGGCCATAGTTGGCCCAAAATTGTCCGGACCACCCGGGGGATACGGATTACCGGGGTCTGGGGTACCGTGGGACCACCGTACAGAGCTGGCTGCTCCAAATGGAATGTCGGTAGTAGCTGGTGTGTGTGCGCGTGCGTGAAGTATCACATTTGAATTTACTGGTAAATTAGTGTGTATCAGCATGGAAGGCATGGTTCAGTAATAACGAGGGTCGGTCGCAAAATAAGCTTAAAATGCGTATGTTTTGTGGTTATTTATCTTCGTTTGCAATGAGAACAGTTCGTATATAATCGTACTGCCTTCCCGCTACTTCTGCACACAGTACACACCACAGTTCAGTCATTTATCGTACCGTGGGACGAGCTTGTCTATTCCCTGTTGATATCTGTCCGTGTTCTTTGTTATCAGCCATCGTGTCATAGCTGTTCCAACCTCGCGATTATCTTTGAATCTGTGGCCGCCAAGATTTTGCTTAATCGGTGGAAACAGGTGACAATCGCTCGGCGACGCATTATGCTGATATAATGACAATCAGTGTAGGTTCTTTTAAGCGCCAAATTACACACCGTGTAAACTTCCTTTTTTGACGGACCGTTGTATGTACCAGTTGATAAGTAAAATTGTATGGTAGACCATTCAACTTGGATTTGATGTCGGGTGTATTGTTCGAATACAGTCAGACCGTTTATTCTTAGTCTTTTAGAAAAATTACTTAATCGTATAAATACTTCACGACCCACTTGCTCGTCTCCATGAACCTTCGTCGATTGCAGATGGGGCTGATAGCGAAGCCATGCTTGCCAAGTCTACCACTTGGTGTCGCTGTGACCGACACAGTCAAGTTGAGGATGTGGAGATTCTGTTTTGTGATGACATCATCAGAGTACTGACAGAGTTTCGATTCAAAGTAGGCAGATGCTGGGAACCCCCTATTTCGACATCTTGGAAGACATCTATGCTGAGCGGGGCTGCCCCTGAAGTCACGTAAAGTAGTGACGGAAGGGCAGTAGGCCGTAAGAAGGCGGCCAAATGAACAGCAGATTAATATGTTAACACGTTGATGGGCTACCCTGTCTGACGTGTGCCGTGATTTTGCTCATTTGTAAGGAAAACGCCAGGCCATCCACAGTTCGACCGCAAACTTTTTTGGCCTCCCAAAGAACATGTCGTCGCTTGGAACTTTCTCCAGGCAGCAGCAACAGCATGCTATGAACACGTGAAGGCCTTCAGCCAAGACGCCAACGTATGCGTGCATGCGCCCATTTAAATTTGATAACTCACTGTTTTCACATTCCAGCTATGCGTTTCGGATGCTGGAATGGCGTAACCGTTAGGGGCGTCGAGTTGGGCTTTGCGCAAGTTTCCGCTGTTGATTGGTTGGCTGTTTTGTATGTCGCTGTGAAATTATGGAACACACTGCTGACAACTGACGTTAAGAATGAATGGAGCTATACCTACATTTCCCCTCACATGTGCATTAATGGCGACCACTGGCGGAACTATGCATCTTGTATTTTAATCTTCACGCTATTGATAGGAGTTACATAATGCGCGCCTGTCTTTCTCTTTACCACTTTCTGTGTCTGTCTGTCTTCTGTTTTCTTCCCTTCTAGCTTCTTTCTTGCTTTCATCTTTTAGCTTTAGTGTTTTAATCGTGCCTTACAAAACGCCTTTTACATGTTATATATGCTTGCTGAACTTTGGCTTTCTAATTACTTTCCTTGAGCGAAACGGTTATAAGGTCGTTTTAAATGACATTGTATCTGCAGGTGGGTGTTAGTCAGTATCCGTCACCGTTGCATGCAGCCTTATTTACAGCAGGGAAGTAGATAACGCGATGCTGTCTGAAGAATGCGTGTGTTTCGAAATTATTTGTCGAACGAAATTTATAAAGTTGGGAAATACAGAGTGCCGTAGAAGTCAGTGTACGGAGACTGTAGTCACGTTTCGCTACTTTACTGACAATCAACCCACGAGCAGAAATTGACAGAGAGGAGCTATTCCACTGTGTTCAGTACGCATTTCACGTCTCCTAACCACTCATTCGCAAATTGCTGCACAGACGTTTTTGTCTGCATTTTTTTTTGTTAGATTCCACACGGATTTGTTACTTCATTTGCAAAACGTAAGCAGGCATCTTGCTGTAGTACGCTTTGTCTTTGATTTTGTCACATAACTAACTACCTCCATGGAGCAGAGTCCTTCTTGAGAAGCTAACAGGTCGTCAGCTAGTCAAGAAATTCCCCGCGTTTTATGGAACCCGAAGGTTCATTACCGTATTCACAACAGCCCGCCACCTGTCCCTATCCTGAGCCATATCAATCCAGTCCATGCCCCCACCCCCCATCCTACTTCTTGAAGATCCATTTTAAGATTATCCTCCCATCTACGCCTGGGTCTTCCAAGTGGTTCCTTCCCTCAGGTCTCCCCACCAAAATCCTATATGCACCTCCCCTCCCCCATACGTGCTACATGCCCCGCCCACCTCATTTGATTTTGTCACATATTGAAAAATTATCAGGTGGGAGATCAGGAGACGTTGGGGGCCAACAACTGATCCACGGTGACCAGTCCGCATCGGAAATTTATTATCGAGAAACGCTGGAACTTTGCGCCCAAAATGGGGCCATACCAAACGTCCTACTTCTTGGTGCTGTTTAATTTCAGGCTTCGCCCTCCTTTGTGTAAGTTCAGGCTAACTGCAGCTACGGTGCCTTCGATGAAAAAGAGGCTCCCAGTCATACCTGCAACCCAAATGCCTGCCTGGACTGTCACTCCTGGGACGTTAAGCTCTGCTTCTGTCATTCGGTGTGGGTTTTTATAACGCCAGTAAACACAGTTGTGGCGATTTACCCTTCCGTTTGCCTTGAATGTTGCTTCATGTGTCCATAGTATCGTCTGTAAACCCGGGATGATCGTCGTGCGCAATCAGGAACCACTCACAAAATTCCCACAGCTTGGGTCATCATTAAAAGCATGCAACGCAGTGTGGTTTGTAAGACCGCGCCATAGCCCAGGCGGTTAGTCGCTGGCCTCTACTGCGGAGGCCCGGGTTCGATCCCGGGTCGGTGCATGTGGGATTTGTGGTTCACAAAGTGGCACTGGGACAGGTTTTCCCCCCGAGTACTTCGGTTTCCCCTGTCAATTTCATTCCACCGTTGCTCCATTACTTGGAAAATTAAAAGAAACTGATTATCTTTCTCTTCATCTTCATCATAGGGTTGCACAATAAGCCTTAAGGCTGCGGTGCGTCCGTAGCATCTGCTGCGGGGCCCTTCTCACAAAAACAAAGTGTGGTTTGTATGGTTTGATTTTCAGAGAACATCATGTGTATGCTACTTCGTGACATTTACAGTTTTTTTTAATCTTTTAATGGCTTCGTAGGACTCTGAACAAACGTTTGCGCCATAGCTTGTAAGGTTTCGTCTGATGTAGGCGATATTGGCCTGCCACTTCATGATAAGCCTGCAACACTTCAGTTTCCCTCATGCTTCTTACTATTCTCTTTCACAAGGTTAAAATCAGGAAAACTCTGCTCTTTTGTTAATTTTATATTTATATTTGAGTGATGCAATTTGAGTACACACACCAGTGAGACAGCAGTCGGTACAGACAAGACCTAGTGTGATCCACAGTGTTACCAGTGGTGTATGTAAACAGACTGAAACTAATGAGCGTAATCAGGGTTGAATGTTTGACTGTATCGGTAAAACGACTTTCAGGACATCCGATATGTCATGAAGGAATGTCGGCTTTAGTTATGAACAAGACAGGCAATGTACGTATAATGTAACATTGAGGCGCGTTTGCAAAACGATTGTTGCCGTGGATAAGCAATAACTATTTTATATTCTGAGTGTCTGTAGCTTTAGTTATCCAGCAATCAAAGCGCATGCGTCGTATTGTATTCTCGTCTGTGGCCAGTCTGGATCTACCATATTTTTCCACATTATCTCATAAATGGCACGATTTTCGGGGGAAAAAAGTTAACTGAACATAAAATGTGTGTTTTGATTTTCTCTACAACTTTTGCCTGAAACATTTCTCATTCTAAGAAGAATTGAGCGAGATATCATAAATGTACATAGGTCTTCACGTAAATTACCCGTTATTCTTATCAGATTTTAATGAAACTTGAATTTTCTCGACGGATTTTCGAAAAGTAATCAGAAATAAATGTTCTTGCAAATCTGTCCAGTGGGAGCCGAGTTCCATGTGGACGGACAGACGTACATACAGACGGACATGAAGCCAACAGTCCCTTTTCGCAATTTTGTGAACGCGCCTAAAAATTACGCTGCAGGAGGAGCTTAGTGAGTTGTTATTACGAGTGCATAGATGGCGCGCCGTCGTGTCCCAGCCGTGTACTAGCGACATCTGTGCAGCAGTAACCATACTATGTCGTTGTAAGTAGACCAGGTTCACAGTTCATAATCTTGAACTTCCCGGCTATTAAGATCGCTTCAAGTAGAAAGGCTGTGAATATTTCTTATGTAATCAGGAGATGCAGTAGCCTGTTAAAGCTGTGTATGTTGTTTTAAGGCTTATCCATTTTTGCTAATTTCAACTCTATGTAACAGTGCTTTATGGAACATTCGTTGTGGTTTAGCCGGATAATAAATCCACCGCTACGCGTGGAAGCCGAAGATTCATGACCGTGAGATTTGAGGTTTTCACGGCCGTGGTTGTGAAAATCAGTGAAATTCACCGCGAAGTTGAAGGTAATGCGTTACTCTGAAACGCGTGTAACTGTCTCCAAAATTACGCGGCGTCCATCCCGTTCACAAGACACTGCGAATTGAACTTGTCTTGAAGCAGATGAATTCAGTCCACAACCTCCCAGCATGTTTGCAGTACATTTTAGGTAAGGTAAAGCTATCCCTGTACAGGCCTGGACAGGTCCCTAGGGTTCCAGGACGTTGAGGCTCCCAGATTTCAAGACAGTCGGCACATGAAGGTAGCAAGGTTGTCAGCCGTACGCACCAGCCGCCTTTAACCCCCAGGAAATAGTCCTGGTACTCATTTCTGTTAGAGACTGAGTCGACCCCAGGGTCATAGTGTGGCCGGAAGGACTATGTGAATGAAAAATTCCAGTGATACCATCGGGAATCGAACCCGCGACCTTCCGGCTTGTTGCGCAGTGCCTGAACATGCGTTGGCAAAAACAGTTGTGAAAAGTTACTTAGTTGAGTCACGCGTCTCTCCGCCCGCCCGCATGGAAGCGACGGAGCACCAAAAATACGATTGGACCAGTCAGGACTGGGGTATAATGAGGATAGTTCACAATTTGCTGGTTTCTTGTCGCTTGAAGTTGGAGATTTCTTTCTTCCAGGCGAAGGGCATTCACAAAACAAGAAGTTCGAACTGTAGTTGTATACATTTACACTGCTTTCCTTTCTTTAAGAAATAAGGTAGGCTTACGAGATCACGTTGTGTGTGTGTGTGTGTGTGTGTGTGTGTGTGTATGCGCGTGTGCGTATCTCCTTTCAAACGTTGCACCACTGGACCAAAGTTACATTGAATTTGAGGTGTTCATTATGCCGTTGGAGGCCGCTTCGGCCTCGTTGATCTCTGTCAGTCGACACTTTTACACGGGCGAACGAAGCTGTGACATGGTAGCGACACTAGCAACGCCTAATGTGGGGTTCTGAAGTTGCGTGTTTTACTAGGCGTTAGAAAAATATGCAGCTTTTACGGGGTTTTCAGATTACGGCGCTGTGAGCATGTTTGCTAAGGAGAGTAGGCCTAAACTGGTAAAGGGTGGCGCGGAGCCGACTGACACATTTCAAAGGGTCATAGATAATGGAATAGTAACAGGAAAAATAAAACGAAACCGTCGATAAATACACTGAACTATGCCATTTATTACTCAAATATTACAAGCTGATTTTTTTGAAAATTACATCAGAAAGATGGCCTCCGTTTAAATCAATGCATTCTTGTAAGCGTTTCCGGAAGTTGCCGTACACGCGCCGCCGTAGGTCCTCATCAATAGCCGCAACCTCGTCAACAATGGCTTGTTTGAATTCTTGAATAGTCATGATGCGCCTCCGGAACACACGGTCTTTCAAGAATCCCCACAGGAAAAAATCGGGGACAGCAAGATCGGGTGACCGAGCAGGCCAAGCGATGTCCCCGAAACGAGAGATAACAGTTCCGAATATTCCACGAACAACGTCCATACTGTTCCGTGCAGTGTGGGCTGTTGCTCCATCCTGCTAAAAATGAAGGGCTTTGGGGTCAATGCCAAGCCCTCGAAGGCGAGGTGCAGGATGGAGCAACAGCCCACACTGCACGGAACAGTATGGACGTTGTTTGTGGAATGTTCGGAACTGTTATCTCTCGTTTCGGGGACATCGCTTGGCCTGCTCGGTCACCCGATCTTGCTGTCCCCGATTTTTTCCTGTGGGATTCTTGAAAGACCGTGTGTTCCGGAGGCGCATCATGACTATTCAAGAACTCAAACAAGCCATTGTTGACGAGGTTACGGCTATTGATAAGGACCTACGGCGGCGCGTGTACGGCAACTTCCGGAAACGCTTACAAGAATGCATTGATTTAAAAGGAGGCCATCTTTCTGATGTAATTTTCAAAAAATCAGCTTGTAATATTTGAGTAATAAATGGCACAGTTCAGTGTATTTATCGACGGTTTCGTTTTGTTTTTCCTGTTACTATTCCATTATCTATGACCCTTTGAAATGTGTCAGTCGGCTCCGCGCCACCCTTAACGCATAGGCTGCACTTACGCAGTGACATATACAAGTTAAAAGTTACAAAAATGTAGGCCCGTCGGAAATAGTTGAAAAATTTCATTTTCAGATAATCATGTCTTGTTAAACAAAGTAGGCAATGTACTCGTAGGTATACTACTTATAACGTAACCATGTGGCGCGTTCGCGTAATATTTATGCCTCCTCGGCTATCCTAAACGCCTGATACCATTTCACTCGAAGAGCGCCTTTATGGCGATATAGTGTCACCGGCAACAAATAAAACGTACTTAGGTCTTCATGTAAAGTGACCGATATATTTGCCCGATTTTAACCGAATTTGGATTTTCTCGTCAGCTTTTCATAAAAGTCATCAATATCAAATTTCACGGAAATCCGTCAAATGGGAGCGGCGTTGATACATGCGGACAGACGGACATGGCGAAGCTGATAGGCGCTTTTTGCGACTGTGTGAACGCGCTTAAAAGAACACAACGACGAATATATTCGTATTATTTACCGTCTGCGGATTTGGGAGATTCGTTTCTGTTGAGGTCGCCTTTTGACAACAGAATTTAAGAGATGCCCTTCTTCCATTTCAGTGCATTTCTTTTGCGTCGCGTGAAATCTGGCTTGACGTTGTGGAGTCGGTCTTCTGGAAACACTGCCTTTTCAGGTCTCGTGTGGTGTGGGGTCGAATATCATACGACTTCTTACGCGCACCCGTATAAAAAGAAATCTGGCGCCGATAAATCTGGGCAAGGAGCTGGCCGTGGCACGTTTATAAAGCGGGAGAAAAAGTTTGCGTGAAAGATCCATACTTGTTATGTCTGTAGACATCCTTATCACGTCATTATGTTTGAACGCGGTGTTGTACATTTGTAAGGTCACTGTGCACGCCATGATGGCATATGAACAGTGGAGAGATCGGCTTCACTCGCCGTCCGCTTTACCCCCCGGTTAAAGAGCCCTCTGTACCCGTTGACTAGGAGGCTGGGTGGGCCCCGGAGCCCTTCTGAACGTTTCGGAGGAAACTGAAAATCTCTTGCCCCTGACGGGAATCGAACCACTATTCGTCGGACGTCCAGCCCGTAACATAGTCACTCTACCGAGTAAACTGCTGTAAGTCCGCATTCGTGCTGCTGTGATTGTTTCCTCTTCACAATTTTCATTTTCAAAGAATTCGAACCGGGACCACCGGATAATGATATAATCGTTTTGAAGGACCCTCGGTATGTACGGATTTCGGAAATAACGGACGAAATCTGCTGGTTTCGAAATTTTCGTCCGCAATGGGAATATGTGAAATTAGCGGTATTGGCTGCAAATTAGCGAAGCGGCCGCTAGGTGGCAGACACGGACGCGCGCTCAGTCTTTGCTGACACTCGCGTGGGGGCAGTAGTGTGTTGCTCTTTTGATAACCTGGATCGTGGATTTATTATATTTATCTGAAATTTATTAAATTCCAATTAACGATGGCTTCCAGATAAAGTGATAGTTAATTTTACTTGTTATGTGCATGCATTAGTGTTATTTATTCAGTACTGTATTACTGTTCTGGCGACTTTTTAGACTATATATACATAATTCCGAAGTACCGGACAATCGGCATTGTCGGACCACCCACTCCCTCCGTTAGTACGTTCATAAGAGGATTTACAGTATTGCCTTCGCCTTAAAGGTTTTTTGTATTGCATGGCCCTGAAGACACCACGTGCCTTTGAAACGTTGGTAACTATTTACTAGTAGAAACGGCGTAACATCACAGCAGGCTTGACTCTTTAAGTGTAATGATAGATCTTGCTGTATTATTGTGCAAGGACTTGTGAGTGTTCCGTCCTGTGTAATCGTTGCATTTTTCCACTGCCCACATCAGTTTTCTCGAGTCTTACACTTCCTTTCTTCGCCATACACTTTGTCAGAAAACATTGACCCTGAGGTTCTTTGCTCGGTATTAGTACCGTTGGATGAAGTACTCTAGGCACGGTATGTGTTTTTGTTTTGGTAATTGAGCAGAGCAGCGCATGCGTACAGCGTCCCGGTAACTGCCACCTCTCCCACTCGCCGCCCTGATTCGCTGATCAAGTATGCGGTTGTTGTGCCCGGGTATGACTGGCAGAGAGTAAGCGTGTAGCTGCTTCGGGGTCTTTGCTCCGCGTGCCAGTATCTTCATGAACACTTGGCGGCAGGTATAGTCTTGTTAACACAAGACAGGCGTTTCACAGACACGTCTGTTGATCAAATGCTTCGCACTCGATGAGGCTTTAGTCGGTCAAATAGGACGGATTTTTGGAAAAGAAAATAGCATTGTTCCATTGTCCAGTGTGATAGATTGTCACACCAATCTGTGAGCGAAAATGTGTTTCCCAGTTAATAGCGCCTGCTTTATCTTCACCTGACATCACTTGTCATTTGTTACGCCAAGGAGGTTATGCAGATGTAACGTGCACTCAGATGAACCAGTACCGGTATACGATGAGGGCTGGAAAGCAAAATTTGCAGTGTTTTCTGTGGACATTGTGCCGCGTCTAATGAATTGCTGGTGTACGCACTGCGTACTTTTCCGCTTGTCACATGAAATTAATTTTGATTGAGGGTATGAGTAATTAGCTGTGACAGCATATTGGACGCAGATATAAATGAGAATGTCAGTTTTAAATGTGACTGAATGTTCTTGAACTACTTTTCCCAGTGCTGCTTCCCCCCCTAGAAGTGGATTTGTTTAAACAGTCGTATATTCGTATGATGCTCGTCATCCTGCGATCCAGGGGAGCTGGAGTTTTGTACTGACTGAAATATCAGTACGGCGGCAGGTTTTGCTTCCTTTAAAGCGTAACTGTTTTATTTATTTGGCAATATATGACGGCTATTTGTTGCACCGCCTTTGTTTTGCGTCCTTAGTTATAAAAATGTTGTACCGCCTTTGTTTTGCGTCCTTTGCTATAAAAATGTTGCACCGCCTTTGTTTTCCGTCCTTTGTTATTAAAATGTTGCACCGCCTTTGTTTTGCGTCCTTAGTTATAAAAATGTTGCACCGCCTTTGTTTTGCGTCCTTAGTTATAAAAATGTTGCACCGCCTTTGTTTTGCTTCCTTAGTTATAAAAATGTTGCACCGCCTTTGTTTTGCGTCCTTTGCTATAAAAATGTTGCACCGCCTTTGTTTTCCGTCATTTGTTATTAAAATGTTGCACCGCCTTTGTTTTGCGTCCTTTGCTATAAAAATGTTGCACCGCATTTGTTTTCCGCCCTTTGTTATTAAAATGTTGCACCGCCTTTGTTTTGCGTCCTTTGCTATAAAAATGTTGCACCGCCTTTGTTTTCCGACCTTAGTTTTTAAAATGTTGCACCGCCTTTGTTTTGCGTCCTTAGTTATAAAAATGTTGCACCGCCTTTGTTTTGCGTCCTTAGTTATAAACATGTTGCACCGCCTTTGTTTTGCGTCCTTAAAAATGTTGCACCGCCTTTGTTTTGCGTCCTTAGTTATAAAAATGTTGCGCCGCCTTTGTTTTGCGTCCTTAGTTATAAAAATGTTGCACCGCCTGTTTTCCCTCTTTCCTTATCAGAACTTGCACCGCCTCTGTTGACCCTGTTTTCTGATCACAGTGTTTTGCCTGCTTGATTGTCATAATGTTGCACCTGCTTTGTCTTCAAGTCAAGTGTCTCCTGGCGTGACTCTCGCACTTCCTTCATCTGAGGCTTTTAAACAAACCCATAACATACGCCAGCAGATTAGTGATTCATATATATCCAGATTTTCATTCATCTTGCTCTAATTAAACGCTTTCGGGTTTGCCGGCGCTTGAACAAGTCCGTTTTGAAAACTAGAAACTGTCGAGGCAGTTATATATCCTTCTCTGACCATTCTGGATTATTGTGTGCGATGTGAACTTCTACAGCATTAATTTCAGCGAATCCCACATTCACTCTTCAACGGTATAAAATTTGAACTGTTTTAATACTGTTGAATTTTGAAGAGCTTCAAGCAGGATTGCCACCACCGGTACATTAAGAGGATACGAAAGATTAAAAATGTATTTGAACTTGCCTCCGGAAACCTAACAGAAGTCCACGGGTATACTTCAACACATTCTCCTAAAAAAACGGCGCAGAAGTGTACAGAATGTTGTCATTGAGGATAATGAATGGCAAACTAATTTGGCATTAACTTTATTGTAGGAACCTGCAAAATCCGTGACGCAAACTGTGCATACAATTAAGTTTACATATTTCAGTTCCTTTCTATAACTCTACGCTTCTGCCTTGCATAGAAAAATATGCACTCTCATTTAGTAAATATGAAATTGATGTATACTTAATGAGCGCAGTTGGTTCTTCACGTTTGATTTCATTTCGCGTAATGAAGGCAAACTGTAAAATTCGGCCACCGCGAGCATACAAAGCGTTGCAAAACAAAGGCACGGCTGAAGGATGACGTTTCTGATGATGTCACGCTGTGTGACGTGACCTGATTTCTCTTTCTCTTGGCGATACTTGCGTTGTTTGTTGTAAATTATAAATTACCCAAAAAATCAGTGCTTTAAAATTAAGGAAAGGAAGTCGCTCCATGATACATTTTCAGTTTTCGCGAAACTTTCTGAAATTGTGTCTGACAAATATGTCGCGCGGGAAAGCTGTACTGAAGTAAAGTGGGCAAATCACGCCGCCCGAAAACACTGCTGCTGTCCTACCACGCCGCCGCCTACCTACCACCAGCACGACCTCCACATACCACTCAACACACTACGTACTTACTACTACTACTACTACTACTAACTACATCTACTACTACTACTACTAAATACTACTACTACTACTACTACTATACACAATTGCATATAACACACTAATTACAAATAAATAAATACAGTCGACCTGGTTATAAGGTCATGAAAGGGACTGAATATTTTGTGTCGTTATAAACGAGTGTTGTTATAACCGAGCACTATAATGTTATGGTTAACAGTGAGGAATTAATTGGTACAACAAAATATCTGACGCTGTAGACGAGGTGTCGCATAAATCGATGTCGTATAACCGGGTTCGACTGTAAATAAATACATCTGTATTCACTATCACGTGACTCGATTCGATCTTTCGACCGTCTAGGCAGAGTTCAGCGCTCTAGCTGGTGAGTTGAATTTAATTTTCTTGTTGGTTGCCTAAGTAAGTAACAGTACAGACTTTCTACAGCTGGCAGTGGACAGTATGAAAGTAGGCTTTACGAGTTCCACACTCGACTACTTATTTCGTAACAGGGAGAGTCTCCTTCTTTTTCCTTTCTTTCATTTACAAAGCATAGTCGCCCTCTTCATTTTCTACTCTCGACGTCTCGTTGGCCTGTATAGACGACGGTAAATGACCAGTGTTCTTCCCTGTCAGATTACTATAAAATGTCATTAAAGTTTCATTTAGAACGACGTTTCTATATTCCGTTAAATAAACTCTGTTCTTATTGTTTTGCAACACAAAGACTACTTATTTGAATCCCCCTCGACCTGCTGGAGGGTGTATATTCCACCTCATTTCGTATTTTCGACTCACGACCAGGTGTTCAGAACGTATCCTGTTCGTAACTGGGGAGTATCTGTACTTTCCTTTCCCTAGCGTCCGGCCTTGTTGCCACGTCCTTGGCTTGTACGAGTAATCTGCAGCAGAGTGTCGCTCTGATCGCCTGTGTATTCAACTGGCAGGCTTCACCAGTTTCCTGTGCCTTGATTTCACAATTGATGACCCACCGCATATGCAAGCTTTTGCTGACACGCGCTTAACAAATGCAGAGTCGCAGCACTGCTTCAGAGTAACGGGACCTCAAATCAAGGTAACTTTATGCGATGGCTCTTCGCTGACAAACTTTCGAAGTTGCTAAGCAATCTTTGTCACAAATCGTTCCAGTCAAAGTACCTTGTCGCTGTTTTAACAAGTGACAGAAGGTTTCTAAATGATGGTGTGGGCTGGTTAATTGCTTCCGTTCTTAGAACCTTCCGTGGTTCACACCAAGCACAGGCGTTCTTAGAGCAGTGGACGTACTAGTGCACGTGATGGGATTGTATTGTGAAATAACATGAGCTGCAGCGTCGAACAGGTAGTATTTGTTACAATGCTTTTCAGAGGGATGAGTAGTGGGGGAAATGTCAAAGGAAGTTCGATGGAAAATTTTGTCAACGTGCGGTTTCTTACAGATGAACAGTATACAGAATACTGGCAAAGTTTTGTGCAATGGGATGAGTGCTGGACGAAAACATAACTTTCAAAAGACATGTAATACCCGAAGAATAACTAAATGCTCCTGGTGCTAGATTAGCAGCAAGCCCGAAAATGTCGTAAGTCTGTTGGCTGTTCAGTGCCGAGAGTCAAAAGAGTACAGTCCATGACTGAACAGAATTGTTAAACTGACCGTACTGAACAACAGCTGTTCTGACGAATCATTACTTCAGATTAAAGAAGAACGTTAAACAGTGCTGGTCCACAGAGTCATAACGCCGTTCAGAGGTGCCTCCACACGACGAGACATTCCCAGTGTGTTGTGCGCAGTTTGTGCTCGGAGTGTATAGCGCCCAATGTGTTTGGACGGAACAATAAATTCAGAAATTTATGTGGGATTAATTCTGGCAACCATCTTCGATCAACTGACGAATACGAAAATAACTTAGCGGAATTTCATTGACGACAATGCTACGGCCCACAGCTAATAATTGTACGAATGCGTTAGCGAAGTTTTTAGCGAACGAGTCGTAAATCTAGGATTATGGCCTTCCCGTTCACCCGATTTATATCTTTGTGAATTTTACTTATTTTGCGCACTAAAAGTTGTTCAAGACGTAGGGTCTGCATGGAGAAGGTCAGCGCTTGGATACTGCATTTTGAAGTAAAGTAAGGGGGGGGGGGGGGGGAAGGCAGCGAATGATCTTTTTCTGCACCTCTTCTATGTGGAAAGCTTGGCGTAATTTCGCAAGGGCCCAAGACGCGTGATAAACTACCATCATTGTTTAGGATTATGTTTTGCTTATTTCGTATTTAACTCTACTGAGCGTACTGAATCAAATGTTGAGAAGCATAGACAAATGGAGAGGACCGTCAATCGCAACAGTAGTTTAGGCCCACGGTTTCTCCAACTGTGGTACACGTACCACTACTGGTGATAAAAACTTTAAAAAAAACAAAACATAAGCCACGTGTATTTCTTTAATAAGCAGCATTGCTGGCAAAATTATATAACTCTCCCCCCCCCCCCCCCCCCCCCCCCCCCCCCCCCCCCGCTGTCAGCCAGTCTTTCCAATTTCAAGTTTTTTAATTTAAATACAAAAAAATATTGGAGATACATTAATGTTATTAAATTCCATTTAGTGGTAAGCCAGCGATAAAGTTAGAGAACACCTGGTCTGGGCAATATTTTGTTGTTGATCGTGGTCGTGCTACGTGTTTCGGCTTGAATAAAAACCGTTATGAGACACCAGTTAAAATGTGATTGACGATTCTCTCCATTTGTCTGATTTTTCACGTCACGATGGAATGTCCAACTTTAAAACCGATAAGAAAATGTGAACTGAAGTGGGGCGGAACTGGAGGATTCAGAAAATTACATAATCACATCGCAGAAATACCGTTAGGGTGATCAAAGCTCTGACGTCTACGATCCCTTGAATCAAGGGGAAATGTAAAATATTAATACGGGAATCTTCTTTGTTGCAGGCTGTTTAGTACAGTAGAAAGTTATTCCTTATTGTAAATAAGTAGACGGACAACTCAAAATGGAATGTTTAGATTGGGGTGGCGAAGCCTTCTGCGTTCTGCATGTTCAAGTAGCAGCACGGTCGCGATTTCAGAACTTATTAGTACTGCCTCCACACTAATTCAAATAATGCGCGAAGACGACACGCTGCGTTAATAATGTTGAGTGCATTTATTAATATTCTCCAAGTACAGGCCAACACATTACCAGGTGTATATTCTAGTGGGGTGTAAAGTCCTATTTAATATTATTTGTCTGCGAACAGAAGGGGAATAAGTTGCTGCTTTTTAAAAAATCAGTCATGTATTGCTCCGTACTTCGAAAGCGCAATTTTGTCTGCTCGCAAATGGAAATGGAGGTGTACCTCCACTCATTCTTAACCTTGGTACCAATTGAATAGGAGTTTGGGTGGGCCCCAGAGCCGGTTAAAAGGAAACGAAAATTGGAAGGGGTCGCTAGTTGTGCATCAGTAATTTTACAGTTTGGTTAAGACATAGCAGTAATTAACTACGTAAAATTGACCGCGGACTGCCGTGAGTGGATTAAGAAGACAGTAGATGTACTGCCGTATGTTCACATATTTATCTTCGGTGGCGCAGTTGGTTGAGGCACTGCGCTACAAGTCGGAAGGTCGCGGGTTCGATTCCCGATGGTGTCATTGGAACTTTTCATTGACATAATCCTTCCGGTCGCACTATGGCCCTGGGGTCGACTCAGCCTCTAACAGAAATGGGTACCAGGAATATTTCCTGGGGGGTAAAGGCGGCCGTTGCGTAGGGCTGACAACCTTACCACCTTCATGTGCCAGTTGTCTAGAAATCTGGGAGCCTCAACCTCCTGGAACCTAAGGGCCTGTCCAGGTCTGTAATGGGGTGCTTTACCTTTACCTTCTAGTTATGTCAGTCTTCACTTTGTTGTTAGGTTGTTGCAGCGCTGTATTATAGATTATCTAAATATCAGAAATAAATTCGTTTCTTCCCTTCATTTCTTATTTCTCCTTTCTTCTTGATGTTTTTTCTTTCTGTACTTTCTTGGTTGCTGTCTTTTCTAGATATGTTCTTGATTCATCTGTGTCTTTTCGTTTTCGGTCTGTGTGTTCGTTCAAATAACAATCCTGGCTCTTAAAAGTGTAACTTATACAAATGCTTAAAACATTGTCTTCTTTCTGTTTTCGCTGTTCAAACGTTTTTTTTTTCCAAATGCACGTGGCTTCACTTCTGTTTTCCGCAACACCTGCCCGTAACTGTGTCTCGTCACGTCACCACGATTTCCGGTGCAGTGAGCGCATGTCAGTAATCGCGCCGACTGTTTACCGTGACGATTCTGAGGTTAGGTGGAGGAGAATAATCCGATTTCACGTCTAACCTTGTTTAATTACGTATAAAATCCGCAGGCTTTTGCAACATCGCCCCCCCCCCCTATGGTCAAGACGGTGCAGTATCCTGTGGTTTAGACAAAAGAGTTGAATTACTACGTGTGAATGGGCTGCAGTTCTCTGCCTAGCGCTAGAAGTGCCGTACGTATCGTGTAGTTCTGACTTATCGCGAACGTTCCTGTAGGACAAGTGTTGTGCCACAGTTTGTTGTAAAGGCGTGCCAGTCAGTATATGTACAGCGCTTGAGCACAAAGAGGGAGGAATAACAAGAGACTTGAGGTTCATAATTTGCATGCCTCATCAAATATTACTCGGTCACCAAATCAAGGAGCATCAGATGCATACATGTACGCTTAGTCAGAGCCGGTCTAAGGGGCGGGCCAGCCAGGCAGCTGCGGGGGGCGCTAAGACGTCACTGGAATAATCGGAAATATCGGGCAAGCAAACTCAGGTCTGCACATGGTAAATAATTTATCCCAAAATTATCCGCAGTTTGGTAGGCGCACCCGGCCCGGGGCGCACATGTGTCTTGGGTGGCGGTGGCGCCCTTAGTTGAGGCACTGCACTACAAGTCGGAAGGTCGCGGGTTCGATTCCCGATGGTGTCATTGCAATTTTTCATTGACTTAATCCTTTCGGCCGCACTATGGCCCTGGGGTCGACTCATCCTCTAGCAGAAATAGGTACCCGGAGTATCTCCTGGGGGGTATAGGCGGCCGGTGCGTAGGGCTGACAACCTTGCCACCTTCATGTGCCAGTTGTCTAAAAATCCTGGGAGCCCCAACCTCCTGGAGCCCAAAGGGCCTGTCCAGGCCTGTAATGGGATTGCTTTATTGTGACTCGATCTGTATGCCGATAGTTTATGTTCGATTGTTGCCCGAGGGACCGGCTGTTGTTTCTGAGACTTTCAGTGCTTTTTGCTCGGTTCTTCCGTTGAATACGACTTTAACAGTTCTTCATCATCCTTGAGACTCATCCGTCGCAGAGCACATTAAGCAAGAATTCACGTCATGACCTACGTCAGAGGCATTCCTAGAAGTCCGCAAAATATTAAACCGTGAATTAAACTTTGGCCGCTTCCCTCGTAACATAACTGGTTAAACGAGCAGGGCGCAGGTGTCCGTCCTGTCCCTCCTCTCTCTTTTCTTTATCACCCCCTTCCAGATGTCATTATAACTGAAGTCGTCTGGGTTGTTCAGTACTGCGGTGGCAGTCTAACCTCTTCAACCTGTTCCCCTCTTCATCGTTACACAAGTTCTCATGCACACACGGGGCAAATAGCCCGTGCTGTCGTATGAATAATGCATGAAGGTAGGTTTGAGTGTGGCGGGCTGCAGTGCTGTAAGTCTGGGGTATTGGTTGCATGAGGAATGGGAAGTTGCAAGGCCTTGCAGTGCTATCCTCTGCTTATAGGCATGTTACTTCTACTGCGGAGAGCTCTGTGCGTGCATGTGACTATTGTTGCTGGTTGATTACCTGTCATATTGGTCCGTTCCCCCCCCCCTCCACCCCCGCCATGGCACGACAGCCCGTAGTGGACCAGAGCCTCCTTATTGTCGAGGCTTCACGCTCACACACTTTAAGACACACCACACTCGGTAGGACTCCTCTGGACGAGTGACCAGCCCGTCGCAGAGACCTCTACCTGACAACACAAAACACTGACACGAGACAGGCACAGTTTTGTAAGTGAGAGCTTACTGACACACTATTATAACTGAAGACAGTGACAGTTAATGAAGACATCTAATGACAGGCTTTTATAAATGACACTGAATGGCACAGTTTTATAAGTGAGAGCTTAATGATACACTATTATAACTGAAGACAGTGACAGTTAATGAAGACATCTAATGACACGCTTTTATAAATGAAGACACTGAATGGCACAGTTTTATAAGTGAGAGCTTAATGACACACTGTTATAACTGAAGTCGCTTGACAGCACCGTTTTCATGCCGTCATACCCGGTTTTTTTTATATGATTCGTTTATATTTCGCCTGGCCTACCCTGATGTTGGCAATGAAATTCCGAGTATTGATTTTACCGAAAAGCTATGCGGATTTCTTGCTGTCAGCATTCTGTAAATGCGTTAATTGTTTTCATGCCAGGTAATGACAGGCACAGTGTCAAACTGTTGATGTCGCAACTCAAACATTGCGGCGCGATGCCAAGTAGTAGCTCTGAGTATCTGCCCGCTTGCTTGACAGTAGCTGAGATATAATGGCGGAACTGCGTCCGCTTTTAGACGGAAAGCGACTATTAGCTTCGTCATGTCCGTCTGTCTGTCCGTCCGCCCCCATGGAACAACTCTGCTCCCACTCGACGGATTTTCATGAAATTTGATATTTGAGTATTTTTCGAAAATCTGTCGAGAAAATTCGAGTTTCATTAAAATCTGAGAAGAATAACGAGTACTTTACATGAAGACCTATGTACATTTATGACAATATCTCGTTGAATTCTTCTTAAAATGAGAAATGTTACAGACAAAAATTGTAGAGAAAATCAGAACACACATTTTGTGTTCAATAACGTTTTTCCGAAAATATGAGGTAATGTGGAAAATTATGGTAGAGCCGGTCAGACCACAGATGACAGTATAGTACGGCGCATGCTCTTTGGATTACTAATGCTACAAACACACACCCAGAATATGTAATACTCATTGCTTTTCCACGACAACAGTGGTTTCGCGAACGCGCCTCAATGTTACGTTTATACGTACATTGCCTGTCTTGTTATTGTGGTATTTGAGTTGGAGCCTTACCTTTCCAGCAGGAGGCCGTGTGACGGTTTGTCTTTGTGTTTTCAGGTACCGGTATCCGTGAGTGCGGGGACTCCACGGCGTCCTCGCGAAGTCCCGCGGTTGGCGTCGGAGGAGAAGGGATGAAGTCCTTGGGTGCGGTTATCGGTAACAGCTGCAATGGAGGGCCTAACACTAGTTCCTCGGAAGATGACTTATTATTTGGTACATCGAGCCCTCGAAATTATGGTTCTAGCTTTTGCGGTAGCGGTAAGTCTAGGCCTACTATGATTAGTGCCAAGTACAGACTCAAAGAAGAACGTCGCAAGGTTCTGAAGATTTCTGTTAACAAGCTTAAGAAAATTGAAGACCCGGAGAGTTCGCTTCGTCGTTCTGTGCTCATAAATAACACTGTGAAAAGGCTTCAGAAGGAGGCGAGGGAAGAAAAGTCGCAGAAACAACAAATTCACTCGTATCCAGCTCGTTGTTATACCCGTCAACGTCGGTGGCTTTCAACATGAAGGCTGACTCGCGTGAAGACGCTAGAAGTGTTGCTTCCATTTGTTCTACAACGTCACTGAACGAAATTTCTTCAGTCATATCTCCTACAATCCATGACCTAACATTACCCCTTACAGCCGATGCCAACAAAGAAAACACTTCTCCCTTTCCATCTTCATCAGTATCGTCCTCATTATCCCCGGTTCCATCACCGAGTTTTGAGAACACAGGCTCCAAGTCAAGTGATGAGTGTGAAGATTTTGTGAAAGTCCCGGATGTCAGCCACAGACTAGTAGCATCTGACTGTCTTTGCGACAGTAGCATGGATGACCTTGTGGCTGATGTTCCTGGTAGTGAAAATGACAACCCTCTGGCCCTTCCCGTTGCCACTGCCATGGAAATGAATCACCCATCTGCCGTAATAGGAATGCATGACACGAGCAATAACCAGTGTACCACTGCCATCACTTCGAGGAAGCGTTCCTTTGATGAGGTTGAGGAATGCGATGTCCATGATGTCCTCAGCCAATTTTATATGCCACCTACACCACGGATGCTCACTTCTATTGATGATACTGATGACGAAGATGAAGACGTCAATGTGGTTGATATTGATATTGTAACTCCGGAATTAGAACTGGCAGAATCATCAGCACTTCAGCCCTCTAATGTAGACAATGTAAACTCTACGAATTCCACCTCCACAACTTCCCCAGTACATCTGTCATCCCTGTCTGTGTCTCTTGTTAATCAAGAAGAACCCATGCCCAGTAGTTACAAACGCCCTAGGTTTAGTGATGGAACCGATGATCTTGTACTTGACGTCGATGCTGTTAAAGAACTAGAACTTGACAAGAATGTAGACCAGAAAACATCTTCCTTAGTACCATCGTCACCTGTATCAGAAATCCCAGTTACTTCTGATAGGTTGACAAGAACAACTGATATCCGCTGCACTGATCTGCCTAGTGCCAGAGACGTGGACGACCGCGAAGACATTGAAGTTGTACTGGAAGACAGCGAAGATGTTCAAAGGAGGATGTTATTATGTAGTGCAGCCGCATCTACATCTCTAACAAGGACATCGTCATTGTCATCTGCATGTTGGGCATTGTCAAATGACAGTAATATCAGGACTAGTGGACAGACTTGTGACTCACCTGTGGTAGCATTACAGACAGAGGCTGAAGAGGAGACCCAGCACCGCCATCTGAGGTTTAGCAGTAACTTGTCAATTGATACTAAGCCAGGGTTGCCTGTAGGTAACACAAATGGTACTTACTGTGGAATTGCAAATGACAATAACAGCACTGCCATGGCAACCAATGCCGGTAATAACAGTAGTCCTATGATGCTGGATACGATGGAACAGCATCAGTATTCGTGCGGTCATTCGTCCATCTTTAATGAACTTCAGTCAGTTGTGTTTCATAGCTTAATACCGTCTCTGGAATCGTAGCAATATCTGAATGTAAATAGGTGGCGTTACCAAAGGTATTAAAAAAGAAAGAAAAAACATGTAGAAGAAATGCCTCCTGATTTACTAGCTTTTTTTTTTCAGACTGATTTACAATGAAAATGGACTGTGGTGGACAATTTATTAAACATATATATTAATAAATGAAATGGTGATACAAAATGGATGTAAAGAAAGGGACCTACAATAATGTCACAGATCATATTTTATATTCATCACATATGGTGGAGTTGAAAAACTGCTTTGTTACTATTTGCAGTACATCAGACAACAAGGGACTGCTTTTTGAAAGTATCATTGTTATTAAATGTACTGTGTACCAGTATCAGTTATGTAAGAACAGCTGATTTCACTACTTAACGTTAGGAATTTGTTGTGACCAGGTGTCAGCAAGATACAAGCAGTTTTATCTCCATAACAGATTTTTAATGCAGTACACATTGTAATTAAATAACAAATAATACAACATAAAGTACTAACAAAAATATTAACAGGTGCATGCGCAAGCACACAAACGTGTGTGTACATACATACATTTAAACATGTATTGGAATGTGTATAAACACATATTATCAAGTGCCAGAAAAATTTGCTGATGAAAGACAGTTTATTCTAAATGTGTTTGAGAATATTTTACAGGAATATCAATTAGTAAACATAGATAAAACTAGAATTTACTAGAAAACTTTTAAAAATTATTTTTCTCTCCACTTTTGTTTTGGAAATATGTATCTAATGCTTTTTGTGTACCTATATAATTCTGAATTAACTGTAGGTAGCATTAATGCATGTAGGAATATTTGTCAAACATATGTCAGAAACATGTGCTTGCATTTTACTAAAATTTTCTGCTTTTTGAGGTGTTCTCAGCATTTGTGATTATTATACAAAGATGCTTGGTAGTTATTTTCATAGAGCATATTTGTATGTCAATTTAGACTTTTGAGAAAAAAATGAATGTTTCAGTACAGTAACTAACAAAATCATTGAACCAAATAATGTCACATGAATGAAGTACCAAAATTATTTTTTTTTCTTTTATTCTTACTAAGTGCTGCACAGAAAATTTTTTTATAATTACAGTGGGTGTTTTTCTTTATGTGTGTGTGGAATTGTAAGTCAGTAAATAACCCCCCATACCTGTCACAGGTTCAGTATTTTGTCCATAATACAACCTTCTGCAGTGGAACGAATGAAGTCACAAGAATTGACACTTTTTACACAGTTTCAAAGAAAATGAACGTTCATGAGCCTGCAAGAAGTTGTGTAACTTTTTAAGTGTACACTAACCCTTTCACTCTTGTGCTATAGAAGAATCAAAGCTACTTAAGCTACATGGGCAGGAGTCCTTGAGTCTGACGTACTATACTTAAAACACAGATCTTGTTCTCCCATGATAAGAAAGTGGTTGAGAATTTTCAGGCTTTGAGGCATTGCAGTTGAAATCTTCCTCTGGGATATCGCACACCATCTCTGGATGTTTGTTACCCAACGTCCAATGGACATCTGACCCTTGAAGATTAGACCAATACCCAGTCTCAATACATGGGGCAACAAACGCCCAGTGATGGAACACAATATTCCAGAAGGATGACAGTCTCAAGAAAATTGTTTCTCACATATTTCCTTCAGAAGTGTTTGTTTAAAGCTATCTGTGTTCAACATAGCTGCACATCTGTTGTTTTCACATTCATAACAAAACATTACTAATACCCAGAACTAAGGTAATGAGATTGTGATCTTATGGTTGATATCCGTCATACCGTTTAACTGAATCTGTAACAAAATGTAGTTATTTACAGCAACGTGGTTAATGCCGTTCCATCCTTAAGTAATGATTACATCTGTCATTCATTCAACAACTCTGATAGAGAGTATGCAGTTTATGAAAATACTTTGTTCAATGTTCCACAGAGATAAATACATGTCTGTAATATGAGACAATTAGGGTCTTGTAATTAAATTTACCTTGTCAGTAATATATCTTGACATGCATAAGTGTAGGTATTATAGAAGGCAGATAGTGAATATTAAGGCAAGATCACTTTCATTGAAGTGTGAGGATTGTGAACTGTGAAAATGTTTTTTTGTATCTTACAAATTAGAAATTCTATTAGTGACTTCTCACTCTATTAATCTGAAAATTCAAATTCAAATATTTTTGTAGGCCTACTATTCTTACATCTGCAGTTTCAAAGGCTATGTGTCACATAAAGGGTTGTTCTTATTCGAAACCAGATCATGGGAAGTGCTTTGTCATGAATTTGACGATTACACAACCTTTTTATCATTAATGTGACTGTATGGGGAAATTATAAAGAGCACCTGCTTTGTTGGTGCATGTAGAAAACGTTATTGTCATGTCTTCCGTCTTAAAACATTAACACTGCTTTAAATGTAAGAAAATTTTTTGATGCAGAGCCTTGCCCCCCACTTTTTTTTTGTGCCTGTATATTTGGTTGTCTTCTCTCTCGATTTGAATCATTCATCACACCCAAATTAAATTCCTAGAGAATTCATTTATATAATAAAACCTAAATCATAACTTCACTAGAGTACCTCTGCCCTAGATTTGGTCAGAATGAATTAATGTGTACTTTTATTTTGTGCAGTATGGAATTTAAGCTGTAAACCACAAGCCAAATGAGCGCAAGTGTGTTGTCTGGACTGTATACAGTTTTTTTCTTAAACAGCAATTGTGTGGAGTTGCTGTATGACCAAAATAAATAATGCATTATTTTATTTTGAAAAATTGTAAGGAAAATGAGGTTGTGTTTGTAAAACTAAAATTATTACAGTTAAAACAATCCTGGTATCATATATGAAATGGAGCAGTTCAGAAGTCTTATATTTTATACAAAAATAAAATAAAATAAAATTCGAGATCCATGTACTAAGATTTTAGATCTATGCACCATACATGAAGCATCAATACTGTAACAGTATGAATGGTCTGTGTTACCACAAGTCGTTTACATGCACAAACTTGATGCACTACGTGTTTCCGTTAAGGTGTGTTATGAATGCCTCTGTAATATTCTCAACAAACTGTATATCAAAAGTTAACAGATGTCTGTGATACACTTCCTACACTTTGTTCAAATGGTTCTTATCGCATCTAGTTCAGTTATACTCGTTTCTGTAACTTCTACCCCGTCAATTTTAAAATGAAATAATAGAAAACTCTGGAGTAACTCAGATGAATTTGCTTCATGTGTTTCAGTTTTAAAAACCAAAACAGTGTACTTGATTAATCTATTATGTAAAGCAGCTGGAATGTTGAATTAATTTACATGGGTGTAAGTATGATTCTCATTTAACAATTTTAAAGGATGAAAATTTGTGTTTTTTGCCCATAACTTTACTCTCACACTTGCTAATTACTACATAATGGTATATTTTATTTAAAGTAATATTAATAATGCAGTGTATGTCACGAAAAAAAAGAATCTTTTTATGTGGCCACTCTTTGCCTGCCTTGCTTTCCTTGGGCAATTAAAACAGAATAATTATCTGTGTCATTACAAAAAAAGAAGTAATGAAGTTTTGTCTGTATTCTTATATAAATGTCACGTTGTAGGTATATAAGAGGAAAGTTTAGACGAGCCAATGTTAGGTCGATCATGATTGATATATGTCTGACTTTAAAAATAAGCCATTATTTTATAGCTTAACTATGGATAAGCTTTTAGTAGGATTTTCATACCTGCTGTGGCATTGTGATTCATATTAGTAGTGTTACATAAATGGGAGACAAAGAGGGTAAGTCATTATCATGATTACTTGCTCGTCTTGATAGTATTATTGTCATGTCTGATCCCTTCAACACACCATTTTTTTTTCTTGAATATTTACATCTCCAAAAATTGTTGGTTTAAAGGCAGAATGGGATTAGTATCTCAGCACATTTTTTTTACATTTCATGCAGAACTAAGAGGCAGGGGGGGGGGGGGGAGATATAGTCTTCCTGTGGCTTTTCTCCTGATAGTATTTTGTTTTTCTTCAAGACATAAGGCTTCATATAATTTCCCTGAAAATAATGTAATGATTGAAGTAGACAATAAGTGAAAGTTTACATTTATTCATACCATTTACTAGCATAGGATGTATATCATTGTTATTGATGTGGATGGTTTCAGTGAGCTTTTTCAAATGCTTACATTTCATAACCTGAGTTCTTATGGAACTTCAAGAACAGGGATAAGAACTCCAGTAGTTCTCAGCTTCTGGTAATGCATGTATCCCTATCAAAATTGCTACACCAAGACATGTTTGTGATTCATCAATATTTATGTGTCCAGGTTTCATTAATAGCATTTACAGTGTAACCTTCTGCATTTGTTGTTTGAAACAAGTGACCTACATGTTGCTGCAACAATTTTTTGTAAAATATCTGAAGTAAATGTTTACGGAAAATACTCTCTTCCTTTGTTATCACTGCTAATGCCTTTAATCAGTGATGATTGTCTGACCGTATTGACATTGAACATATCAAAATTTGTAATATTATCTGACTATGCCCCTTCAGGTGATCATCTCCCATCTTTTTGTCACCATTTGTATTGGTATTTTGTACATGGCCACATGTTTCTTTTAGCAGTACCTCTGTGACCTCCCCATCGATGTGTGCATTGGTGACTTCATACTCTGATACCGTTCTCACATCTTGCTTGTTAAGTGTCCAAGTCTTCTGCAAGTGAAGGAAGTTACAGTGTCAGGTGTTGTCTGTCTACTAATACTGGAACACTTACAGTTTCTTAAATTGGTGAATGTCTTGAGGGACATGTTAGATACCAATTTAAGAGTGAACGTGCCAGTATAATTGTAATATATGCACTTGAATGTATGCCCACTTGCAGAATTTCATCTGAAAGAAATCATCTTTGAAGTATGTTACAGACACCATGTAAGTAAATGATATGATAGTGCACTGGTACTAACATCCACACACAAACCAAAGGCTAGGCTATTTGAAAATGTTAAACCTCCATCTTGTCTGGAACAGATACCAAAAAGTGAGGGGGAAAAAAACCCAGATACCAACTTGCATCACAAGTCAGATACAGTATTTTGCTGCAGGAGATTTAGTCAACTAGTGACTACTTTCCTAGATTTCCACTTAATTTTTGTGAATGAATCTGCCTTGCATACACAACATATAATTCCATTTTGTGGAGCAGAGTGTGCCAGCTTTTATAAATGTTACTGTACTGAATGATTTCCCTTGTATATGTGTTGCAAAATTCTATTTCTTAATATAAAGAATGTGTACAGGAAAGTGTAATGCCAAGCAGTTGCCTTCCTGCATAGGAATTGAATTTAAAGTTATTATTTGTAGGACTATTTCCATGTTGTCTGCGTAGTATCCCACCATAATATGCAAAGGCCTGCCTACGGTGGTATCAGTTGAACTACATACCATCTGCTGTTGGGACTGCGGGGTTCAGTGCTTTGCTGCATTTGAAATTAAAACTAAACTAAACTAGATCACAGATTTCCTTTAATTTACAATTTGTCTTTTAAGGCTGGCTGATTGTAAGTGATAACAGTGAATTTTGTTCTATAAAACTTACACAAATTGCTTTCCAGCACTTCATTGTATAGCCTGCTTAAAGTTGTTACATTTCTAAGTATCTGTATCAGAAAGAAATTTTGATTTCTGAGTCCTGTATGAGAGGTGTAGAAATCCTGTGAAATGCCTTAAGTAAAAAAAAAAAAAAGTTTTGAAATTATTTGGGCTCCCAGACGTTTTTGTACTGTTAGTCGAATTATTTCAAAGTAATGTCTATGCATACACATTTTTTCTTCGCATTAATTTTAACAATGCATGAAAGAATTCTGGACAAATACCAAAAACTACAAGTGCCTTTTTATATAGATTCTATAAGCTATAAATTGCCATAAATAAATTTTGGGATCAAATTGTTGCACATTAAATTTAATGATTACCCTCTTTGTCTTTTGAAAGAAGAATTCTTAATCTGAAATTGGTTAAGATATTGATAGATTTAATTACAGTAAAACTGTACATCTGAATTTACGTGATAAAAAATTACAGATGAAAACAAGGACAATTTCTAATTTAACTCACATGAAATTGAATATTTAATACAATTCCTGTATTTATATGCTGGAAACAGACACTATCCCAGTCAGAAACCTGTGGATATAGGAAACAATGGTGTTACATTTTTGCATTTAATTTTTCCAGAAAAAGTGTGGATGAAGTAACGGATCATGAATTTGGAGGACTGAACAAAAGTCATAATGGAAATGTCTGAAATGATGGAATGGAGAGAGTGGAAGGCTTTGTGTCATGTCACCAAGTAAAATCTTTCTTCTATATATGTTATGTTTTGAATGATTTTTGAGTAGAACGTTTCTAAACTGGACATGTGCGAAGAGTTTTGAAATTGAGTTGTTATATTGACCATAATGATTTAAATGCTTTATAAACTTTCATATGAAATGATTGAACAGTCATAAAATATAGAGAATTTTCTTACAAACAATATGTTGGGGCATAGGACTTCTACAATGTGTGATGATGATGATGATGATGATGACGAAGATGATGAAGATTATTAATTAATCCAGTAGCATTGCAAAACTACAAACCTTCAGGTGCCTAATTATAATGTTATGTTTATAACATACAAAATAAACATGCTTTAAGTACATCATGTTCTATGTCATTATTTTGATAGAACTCATGTTGTTTGAAATTATTCTATCACATTAAGATTGGGTTTTTAGGTTAAGATCAGTTCATGCTTTGGAAGATTGTTTATTCCTGATACTGGAAGTTAATTATGCATTAACTTACACATACTGTTTTATAGTATAAATATTACAAACATTGTTTTCTGTAACTTGTATATATAATTTTGCTTATATAATGTACAGTCATCACATATGAGTTATAAATAGCAGGGTACTGTAAAGTAGATGAAGGGATGTCTTGTAGCTAATGTATGATTTGTGTAAAATATGGTTATAATGTTCCATTGTTTAATTTCCTGTATGCAGATGATACAGATATTTTTCATCATCTGATGCAGTCTTTTCATTTGGGTTGTGGATACAGTATTTATTTTTATTACGAAGTTTCACGATTTATTAATTATTCAAAGAGCAGGGATAGAGAAAATGCGTTATTCTGAAGTAATGTTAAGACTAATTTATGCCTCCACATTGTTGAAGCCTCTGCATTTTATACAAAACCCAACTGATCAGCAGTTCAGTTCCTGTGTTATGTAAAAGTTAGTACATGGATATTGTGCAATACAGTTCAGAAGCTGAAAGAATTGCCATATTTATTTCTCTTGTAACAACTGACATCACTTCTCTACCTGAGAGAAAATTTTTGCCAGAAATTCTCCAAAATGTTAACACCAGGTATGAACTCATGGCTGTTCACCTGAAAAATGGGAACATTTTGCAATGCATTTTTAACATACTTTATGTATGATGCACGAAATCAAAAGCAAATGAGATTTTTACTCATCAGTTTTGATCAAAATATCTTGTGATCTGTAATATTTTTTCAATTCCCTGATTTTCTCTGTTTGGTTGAGTTTACACTACATGTGTAACAACCAAGATGTGTTTATTATGAGTAACTGTTACTGTGTATATCACTAACAAGAAGTAATACTAAGAATGAAAATATGAAGAGAGACATAGTTGCAGATTCTAGCAGTCATAATTACACTTCCATAATATTAAACATGGATTATGCTTGGCTTGGCACTTTTCTCTGTTTGATTTGTATAATAATAGTAATACTATTAGAAGATGTGTTAAGCCATGTGTATGTACCAAATTGTGTGGTTACCGACGTACTGTGGACGTCATAAATAAAAGTACCTGAAAATAATAATTAAAACTATCATTTTTATGACCTGTCTAAACACATGACCCATTCCAAACTTCCATTGTGCAGTAGTACACACACTATTTCAGGAAATAAATTTAAACCAGACTTTTAAGGAGTGTTGTTTAATTACTGAGTTTTGGAAAGTGAAATACTTAACCATGGGAAGCCATTGAGCCAACCTTCACACCCATTGAAAACAAAACACAAACTATTATTATGACCTATTTTTATGAAAACTTGTAGTAATTCGGAGAAGTTTCACTCATGGTAACATTATGGAGAAGCTGTGGAAATATTGTCTTCTATCGAGTTTTATTTTTCCTTCATGAAAACGACCTTTCTATTTACCATCTGGTAATTTTTCTTCTAAAAGTTTCTTGATTTACAAATTGGCAAATTGAATTTAAGTTCCACAGTTATATAGAAAAACATTATTCTTGTCATTTGTTGTGATGTTTGTTGATTATATTGAAGAAGGTGGTGACATTCATTAAAATGTCTGGCGTTATCACCGTCTTCGTCTGTTGAACACTTCCATTTCCATGGCAGCTGCGTGTCTAGCTTTACACGGTATTAGTAGCACGTCAAGTTTGGGACTGCTGCTCATTCTCACAAGCCCTCATGTCTGCCATACATTTTGCGTTCCATCTTCAGATATTGGAAAGAGACTTCTGACTTTGCCAGTCCAACATCATAACTGAGCATGGATGTTAATGTTATTTATAATCTCTGCAGCTGAACTTGCATGGTAAGTGCACAACATATAGTTTTAGAATCTTGTTGCCTTCAGCCTTTCAGCAAGTTGGGAAGTATTGCTGTTAGTTCAGACAAACTGCTGGTGTGCTAACATTGCTGGTGTGGCCAAGAGATTTTTCTTTCCTCCAAAAGTGTCCACACCGGCTATGGGACCCACCTAGACCTCCTATTCAGTCAGTACCAAGGGTAACACAAAATGGCCATGAGGCTAACTGCTCACCTCCGTCTAGTGCCGAGGTTAAACCATATGCCATCGTGGAATTCACTGTGGCATCTTGGCTATATTACAGCTACTCCTGTTTGAAACACACCATGAAGGCTTCAAAAGAATTTATAAAGTGTGGACAATTTCTTGTTCTGCTGGACTATTTGGGGCTGAGTTTGAAGGGAAGAGAGGTACATAATTAGTGATGGTGTCACCGCATGTACTAATTATCTTATTGTGTAACTCTCATCTCTTATGACAGGTTGAAGTAGATGATTAATGAAGTCAATCTCGATAACGGTCTTCACAAAGGGCCATGACTTGGCACATTGAGTCCCGTTTGTATGTCAGTACCAAGTCATTCTTAATAACATGGTTGCCATATCAACACAGCAGAAATATCTAAAACCTAAGGCATAATAACAATACAAAACAAAACATGGGTGCCAATTTTAAAGTAAGATCTTAGTATTTCAAACCTTACAGTTTCCTGTTATATCAAAAGAAAGGCAGTTGACTTCCTTACTAAATGAGTACTGATAGATATTTCCAGTGCAGAAATGAGTTTTATGTCACGTTACAGAACCTGTGCAGTGTTGGTAAATGCTGCAAGAACTGGTCATGCTCATGCAGACCATGTAGTCTGCTGCCAGACTCCTGTATGCAGAGTTAACAGTAATTTTGAACAGCTGTGAGGTGACCTGTTAAGGTCAGTGAACTGCTCACACAGTGGGATGGCAGGTCAGTCTGCTGCTGGTATATATACTCCTTCAGCCTATCTGCATGAGCCATACCACAAGGAGTGCAACTGGGGACAGCAGCATTTGGAGTGGGTAACTAGAACTAATATTGTACTATCCTTGAAAATAAACCTTTCTATATAAGATTCAAGTCTTCTGGGATGTTATGTTGTGTTGACTGGTAAATAGGCGCTGATGTTTTGAGGGATTGTAGTACTTTCATTGTGCTGCTTGACCCTGAAGATGCAGGCACTGCAATCTGCTCAAACATTGGTAAATATTTACCAGTCAGGATGGGGTAACATCTTCAGCAACACTGCTGTTAAAACCTCATGTGATAACTTTTCATATGCAAACTTATAGTGAAGTTCACATTAATATTTTAAATTTCTAGACATGTACTACCCTTACATGTGTTCAGTTCACACAGTATTTAGAATGAACCTAATGAGGTAGATCATGTGTCTCTGCATTTAATATGTGAAATTACTGCACAGATTTCAATACAATTTGTCACATGAATTCTAATTTTTGGTCCACATCACTAAAATATAACCTCTGATTTACACAAAGCTCAAATAAAATTTTATTGCTTACTTAAATAGCTTTTTGTGGACTGACATTGTTACGTGAATTAAGCATTTGAATTAGCACATATAAATTCTCTTTGAAGTACTGTCTTATACAATCAACATGTAAAGAAAACAGTGTTTGTAATTCTTTGTGTTATATGTAGTGCAAGTGACTGCACAGTATGTGACTTGTAACTGAAGTGAATGAATATCAGTAATGTATCTTAAGTCACAGAGAACGCATTCAGAAATATGTGCAGTCCAAGTTGGAGTTTGGAATACAACTTCCCACTGTTGTTAGGTAGGTTCATTTAAGAAGGTAATACAAGTTTATTATAATTGCCAACAGCCATTCTGTAGCTCATAACCTTATTCAGTCATACATATTTTGAAGCTTATGTTAGCATAATGTCAATGTGCTCTAGGCTGTTATAGGTTCTACAGATGTTTGGCAAACAAAATTATGATTATTTTACTGGACCTGTTGTGGTATTATTGTTTGTCAGTACATACCCCTGTTTTCCACTGTATATATATATGATTATATCCTCTTTTTGCAGACTTAAAGAGATTGAAGAGGGTGAGGTCAGACTTCCTGAGGATGGCCTGTCTTTTGCTGCTAATATCCTGTATTATACTCCTGCTTGAAACATGTCAGGCAAGAGTTGAGTTTGCTGAAAACTCAACAGATCGAGACCAGCGCAGTGAGTTTTATATATGTTACAGCTAAGGATTGTGTGTTAATGTTGTTTTCATGGATTCACTTTCTATCTAAAATGTGCAATGGTCAGATCTGGCACATGGACCTTGGAGTGGTACAATGCATGGTTCAGACACATGTCAAGCAATACACAGAAATTTCATACTTAGGTCATTTGATTCATAAATTCATTAAGGTAGCTCTATCAACTGTAGAGGTTAGTGCCATGTGAGATGAAAAATGGTTATGCACTGTGAACACCTTAAGATGGAGGAAGATGTGGTCGTGGCCTATTTATGAACATTTCTACAGGTTTTTCTCACCTTCCTTAATACCATTCCAACTCTTACGTTACTGTCAATATTATTTATGGTAAAGGTTCCTAATATTCAGCACCATGCAACATTAAATTGGCACATCACTGGGAACTGCCCACTAGCATAATTTGTTTGCAGATGTACTGCTGTATCAGTCTCTGTTTATGCCTCCACGCCGACAACAGCCCAACAAGAATGCCAACTCAAACACTGACGAAAACAGTGCAGCGGCAACTCGAATAGAAAGCATGGCATGCCGGGCACTGGATGGGACAACTGGCATGTGTTATTCTAAGAGTGAGTGCACAGAGCTGGATGGCAGGAGTGTTGGGCAATGTGATGACGATGCTGGAGAGGATGGTCCAGTCTGCTGTATAGGTGAGTTGCTTATGATGTGTGCTTCACTGTCCTGCTGGTAGCAGATGTTGTATGGTGTTGCTACTGGCATGTGATTCTTCATGATGCTATTAACACTCTGCTGTGTTGCTACTGGCATGTGTACCCATGTTGCTGTCAGCACTTGCTTCTCAGTGTTGCACTTGCATGCAGGTGATGTCTACAAACTGGCTTATTTAATTGTAAGAACAATTGGAAAGTGATTTTTCCAAAGTGAACTAAATCAGAAACAGCCTTTTTTTTCAGAAATGAGAAGAGTGTGGAGATGCAGATGTCTATCATACAAGAAAAAATTGTTTGTCTTGTAATATTTTCCAAAGATGCATTATATTATTGCAGCAGTACTTCAGAAACCATGTTCTTTTCTGTAGTAGGTAGAATAAAGTAATTATTTGCTACGTGTTTCCCTGGGGCTTGTTTTGTCTTCCAGTTGAAAAGAGCTGCCGCAATGTAACTAAGCAGGCAATATCCTACTTTGTGAATCCAAGCTACCCTGACAGGGACCGCCTTGGTTCCTTCTGTGATTACCGTATAGATGTCACCAACAAACATGTCTGCCAAGTCAGGTGAGTGTCTGTGTATGATGAGGAAAGTAAAGTCATAACCCGTGTGAACACATGTAGACGGTCTGGAGAGAAGTATGCTTGGACTTAGCTACTTTGTTGTGGTTTCTCGCCCATTTTCATGAGTTCTCAGTCTTTTCTGCAGTCCATGGACTTCCTATCACTTTCCCTTTTCCCTTAGGGACTCTTGATCAAGCATAAACAGTGCCCATTGAAACTGAAATTGTTCAGCAGGGCTGAACTATGGAGGCAAGAGTATTGTTTTGCTGGCAGCACCACCTGTTCTTAATGACAAAACTCAGTCATGCGAGTGTCATAAACCAGAAGTAATTATTTTGAACATACCAATTTTTCAATGAAAGATAATGAAGCAACCAACTAGAATCTGTGGCATGTATCATTTTTAAATATAATTGCTGGAAATTGAGTCAGGAATACATTCAAGCCTTCCTCTTCATAGTGAATCTCTTTTTTGCAACATACTTTTCAGCTCTGATGGATGTGTCAAGTTTTGAATGTTTGCCCATTTACTGTGGTACTTCCTTGAGGATGAAATGGATATTAAAGTTAGAGGTTGTGAAGAAATGAAGTGAACTTAGCTGGGTTTTACGAGTATAACATCATGACCTCTCTCTATCAAGTGTCCAGAGAATTAGTGTGCTGTTTTTCATGTTTGTAGACTTGACCTGGAGGAGTTCTCAATGCTGGGGCCACACACAACCATGGGGATCTGCCGAAGTGATCGTTTTGTTGCCATGACGTCACTGCCAAATGGTATAGGAATATCAGAGCTCTGTGGAGAAAATGCTGGTCAGCACTGTAAGTGAATAATTTAAAAACTGGGTGATATCATTACTGGTGATATGGCTGGCCAGTCCCTTAAATATGCTGCATGTTATTCCTGCAGTGTATGTTCCTGTGGATGCAACAGTTGGCAGTGCATCTCTCTCTATTATGATTATGACGTCTGGTACCAAGGCTTACCAGTGGCGTATCCGAGCCACTCAGATAGATTGCAAGGCCACACCTGAACTTGTAGGTAAGGAGAAACACACTTTATGATGAACAAATAAACATATTAATTTCTAAATGTGCTGGGGTCATATCCAACTTGACTGATATTTATAGGGTTTCTGTTGATATGAACATTAAAAATTGAATCATAAAAATTAATGATGAATTATTTGCAAACTGAAATTAAGAGGGTGGATCAGTTTGGTATGTAACAAGAAAATGAAACTCTGGTAATGTTGCTGTGTTGTAGCCCCTAATGGATGCCTGCAGTATCACACAGACCTGAGTGGTAATATCAAGAGCTTCAATTATGACCCTGCAGATGGTGGTCACTACCAGAGCAACCTGGACTATGCCATCTGCATTCAGCGGTCCCCTAACACTTGTCGTGTCGAGTTCAACCAACGGGAGAACTCAGTCTTCTGGATCAACTCTGCAGATGGTTTGTGTGACAGTCACGTAAAGAATGGGCTGTTTCAAAATGTGTTCTCTAGTGCTAGGAAACCAATGAAGAAGATGGCATGAGTGCAATATGATTATATATTGGTAATTTGCATGACCATTTTGGTTTTGTTAATACTACTAACAATCTCAAAGACTGTCCCTGTTGCTCATTGTAGTCACTTTGTACATGATTTGAATGCATAATCAATCATAACAGGAATAGATATGGGGTTATATTAGAGTATAATATTAAGAGATATTTTAATGCAAACAGGTATGAGGACAGTATGTGAACTGAACTGTGTTCATGATAGAGTTCAGTCGTGAGGTTGTGTGGTGAAATGTGAAATTTTGGGTTCCATAACAGGAATTTTGTCAGGCACCTAAGTAATGTAACCTGTTCAAGGACTGTATTTTATATATTGTTCGTTAATTCTTGGCCAGTGGAGAATGTAGCAGAGCTGGCAGACAAGCATACTGTGTACATGAGGTGACACGGGCAGGTTTTTGTTGTGTTTCATGTGGCAATCTGATGTCACTAACAGTGCACAAGTGACTTGATCCTAGCCTTCTTATTGAAAAATTCACCAGCCAGAAACTAACAGGTTATCTCTACAATGTGGAGTTGGTTGGTTATATACAGACAGACTACTGGAATGCCAGTTGAAAAGTCAATGACAAAATGCCATAAATCTAATCTGTTGCTATGGTGTCCACAGATTCCATTGATCAACTTGTACATATTATATCCCTGAGAGGCTGATATGATTTTTGAGTGTTTAATATGAAACATTCTGAAGATGGTTTGAGTTTACAACAACTGTCTAGAGCAGTATGCTCACCCTTTAGCATTGTGTTCTACCTGTCATTTTTTCAAAAAACTATAGTCCAACCACAGTAAAAACACATTTTATTCCGAGAAGTGTATTTCCACAGTTATGTAGGCTGTACATTGTGGAATTATATTGATCAATACTGGAAGTTATTATTTTCAAAACATCATGTCCCAACTAGCCAACAGCAAAGTCCCATGTTTATTGGACTACCCTACTAGAAAGCCAGAATGAAGTTTTCTGTCTTGTGTCACACACATGAATTTGGAAAATGTTATTGAGACAAAATTTCTAATATATATAATGTGAAGAAATACTTATACCCTGTTTATTTAAAAAAACTAATGGCTCATATTTATAAAGGAATACCATTTTGATTTTAGAGCAAAGAATGCCTGTGTAGAGGTTTAGGTATACACAGTATATCTCCATGCTGCCACAAATTATTTTGAGCAAAGGTACTGGTGGGTCATACCCATACAAATATTCCAGATGTATTTGTTACATGATCAACAGATGTATGGGGTTACAACTCTGACATTAATTAAATGCTGTGAACGCAAACATTCTGGCACAAACCAGAGTTACTTACATTTAATTTTCACTGCTGAAAACTGTATTTTACTATCTCCAGTTGAGCCTTTCATGTAGTTGCTTTCCAAGATGTTTCTCCATCAAAAAAATTTTTTATGAGTTTATTGGTTTACTCACCTATTCTAAATTGGTTATTTTAGGCATGTACCTAGAGGAGGGCGTGGGTCGTGCAGGCACTGCAGCTTGTGATCTGAACTCGCATGACTACCTGTACATCCAAGGTGGGCGAGATGGGAGTGATGGGCAACCTGGAGGCACTTTCTCTGAACCCACAGAAGAGAAATTCTGTGGGCGCAGCTTGTCAGGACTTGCAGTGACTGAGAGTTCAGATCGCATGAGATCTGGCTATGTGTTGGATCCACCAGACAATAATACTCTTGTCTCCACTGTCACAAGTAAGTTCACCACAGTACGTCAAGACATGTTTTGGAATTTTTTTCGATTAAATTCAAGCATACTGTAAATTCCATAAACATTTGAAAGAATTGCATATCAGATATTATGTGGTCAAAATGTGTCTGTATATAAATTGTTTAACTATCGATGTGGATATACAGAACACAGAGTGCCTAATGGTCACTTTGTCAATCTGTCCATCAGTTTGTATCCAAATCCTCAATTATGTTATGTTGTCGTATTGTATTAGACATCAGTTCATAAGTAAAACAGTTGTCTTGCGCACACTGTATACACTGACCTTTAAAAATATTACACATTTTCTGGAGTTCCATCTTCATCAGGTATTACAAACAACAATTAACATGAGAGGACTATGTAATGGCTCAAGCAGTAATGCTTCTGACTTCTATTTACATGGTGTCTTGCTTGAATTTGTGCTGTCGTGCAGGTTTTATAGATTTACAGAGTCTCTTCTGGCAAGTGTCTGGATAGGATTTCAAATTTGGTCACAATAACTTCCACATCACTTTTAATTAATTTCTCACTAATTAGCCCATCTTGACACTATATGTTGCAGCTGGAGTGTCAATTCCAATTGCCGCCAAGGACGGGGGTTTTCAATTTATAGCACCCTTAAACACAGTCACAATCATATGGTGTGCTGACGTGAGCAGCAAAAAAAAAAAAATTAAAAATTAAAAAGAAAAATGAAAAATTAGAGGTTCATACAGTGCACTGAGGCCAGTATTGATGGGTTAAATAAATCATACTGTGTGTAAATAAACAGATGCTGAATGTGTAACAACTAACAAGTAAGATTTCAATGTAAAAACTCCTTTCAGTGCTTCAGATTTATATATAAGTATTATATTTATGCTATGTACTAAGTGTGCATGCACACACATACACTCAGAGTGCTTTTTTGTGACAGTACGTAATGGTACTGCACACTGGCACCTTTTTTGACATGACACATTAGTTGAATATTTGAATATTATGAATTCAGAACTCACAAATAATAGATATTACTTGCTGGTTTTATTCCAACAATATTATCACAGTATGAAACCAGAACATCAACAAGTTTTTTTTATTTATTTTTTGTAATATTAAGACAAGGGGCTGTCAAGGAGTGAGTACTGGCACCTTTTTCCTACAAAGAAAACAGTGTCACACACAAACACACATACACAAAATATCAAATTTTGTCCTAAGGCCTCTGAAAAAAACAGACTCTTTAAGATACATCAAGCATGCTTTTTAGTAATTATTCAGCTAATTGTATTTTTAGTGAGGAAAAATACATAGCACTCTGAGATGCACTTCAGTTGTGTCTTTCATAGGCATAACTTGGCTAATAACATTTGTATGTGTGGAGTGCAAAATCGACCATGGGTATTAGGAACATCAATTTATGGAGGAGTCAAGTGAGAAAGATAGGGATGATTCATTTGAATGCAGGTTTTTCATTTTTTTCTGTCTTTACACTGCCCAATAATCGTTTAGAAAATGTTTTGTATTTTTATTTGTCCCTCTTCAACTGAGTAGCAAAAAAACTATTCTTAGGTACAAAAAAATATTGGAGGGGCTCCCCCCCCCCCCCCCCCCCCCCCCCCGTTACACGTATGGTGTCTTTTGTGTTCAACCCAGATACAGGTTAAACATATGAAATGGTTACTTATTTGTTGCCATGTGCCACTCTTTCACACAGGTTATGCAGCGGGTCCAATAATTCTCCGCTTCCACTCAGATGACAACACAGAACCTGAGCAAGAGCTTGGATTTGATATCACTTACCAGCAGCTGGGTACAGGTTGCATACGTCCACTGAAATGAGTGGGCTCACTACCAGTAATGAAGAAGGTGTTTTGATCTGATGCTAGAACAGAAATATTTCCTAACATTAGGTTGTGTTGCACTTTTTAACATAATTAAAATTGATGCAGTTCGTACAGTGGTTTAATAAAGTGATACGCATGAAGAGAACAAGAAAGTAGAACTTCTTTAATGAGGAGTAGTTTGAACATATGTGTTGCATACATATGAAAGTGATACATAAAATTGGGTACACATGCCAGTGTCCACAACAAATGGTGGCGCAGAAAATAGTACTGGTATATTATGTCCAACCGATAGGTTGCTGGTAGTAATGTTAGAATTCTTTTCTGCATGATGAATATTTTTTTATTAACAGACTTTAGATAAATAAAGCTATCCAGTTTTAAAGAATAAATTACTGCATCTAAACTTCTTACAACAAGTTGTCCATCTGTGATCTGTACATATTTAAACTTGGAGAAGTCCACACAGTAAGACATTGTGTCCAGAAATAAAGTAACACAATGTGTTATCTGAATGGTGATCAACCATGTCCTTGAAAAAGAGATGGGGAAAATGTGGTCTTAAAATAAATCCAAATAAGACCAAAACTGTAAGAATCAGCAATAAGAGGAAAGAAAATTTAACACTCAAAGGGAGAACCATTAACGAAATGGAAACATTTTTGTACCTTGGATCTGTTGTAACTGAAGAGGGAGTACCTGAACAAGATATAAAAATCTGCATCAGCAAGGTGCACTCATCATTCATTCAGCTATTTACAGAATGGAACAGTTATCCTTACGAACCATGATATGTCTATTTGAGACAAATGTGAAAGCAGTCCTGTATGGGTGCAAGACTTGGAGAAGAATTAAGAACACTAAAAACCATCTACAAGTGTAGATCTATAGGTCCCTAAGGGAAATGTTAAATATAAATAGCCAATAAAATAACGAACAAAGAATGGTGGAATACCACAAACCAAATACAAATAGTTGAGTGAATAAAAAGGAGGAAGTGGAAATGGATTGGCCATGCACTTAGGAAGCCTCAGGAAGTGATAAAGATGACTGCTTTGGACTGGAATCTCCAAGGTACTACAAGAAGAGGTCGAGCAAGACATACCCAGAGGAGAATGGTGGAAGAAGAGGCCTTAGACCATGGGAAAACATGGTCAGGAATGAAGCAGTTGGCACGGAATCATGTATGATGGAGATGCTTTGTGGAATTCCCAAGATTATTATTATTATTATTATTATTATTATTATTATTATGGTGATGCTGGTGATGACAACGACTACAACGATGATGGTGAACCACATGAGAGCCATCAGCTTTGTGGTAAAGCCATTAACCTGACTGTCAAGAGACTCCATTGTGCTACTGTCTTTTAAGTGATATTGAGATTATACATATTCAGATTAAATATTGTTTAATGGATGCATACATTTCTATTATGTACAGAACAACACCAATGGACGATGCAGCTAAACTTAACTGACTTATTATCTGTTACTCTTGCATTTGCTCCAGACATTAAATTGTGCCACTGTTTTCAGATATTCCCATTCATATTTATGGTACTAAAATACATTGAATTTGTCTTTAATAAGTGGTTGTCAAGTGTCAATATTTTTACACTGAAAATGGGAAACAGTGAAAAAATCACAGGCAAACATTTATATATACCGGTATATTGCCCGGCAGTACACACTATACAGGGACGGGATCCAATTTGATATCAAAGAAGAGTATATGCTTGTACACAAAGATTTAATTACAATGTAAACATGCATAATTTTGAACTCTTTTAAGAAACAAACCGTATTACAGTCTCGCCAACATTATTATTATAATATTACATTCACGTATACTATTTTAACCAAAACGTAACATTCTACACTATTGATATCACAACATATGTATACCCATTGTGACCTATTTTATTGCTGCAAGTTTCATAGAAACTTTGGTGTTAGCTCCATGAAGATGGCGTGATATAACCGAAACATGTAGGAGCTATGTAAAAGATAATATGAACAGATATAGAATAGTGCATTTGTTGGTGTCACATGAGTTTCTAACTTTGTCACAATGCATGGAATAAACAATGTAAAACTTGCTTCAGGCCTGTTACACCACATGCATTTCATACCATTTGGTATATGCAGGTTACCAGCACATGAGTTCTGTTTTAAGTCTGTATTCAAGGTACGTGACAAACATGCAAACCCAGGGGCAGCAATGAAATTTACAGCACTAGGGTTGCAGTTTTATATTATACTTTTATATTTCATTTTATGAACATAAGGAAACTCTAATCCATATAGCTTGGTCTTTCAGATTAAATTTTGGCGTGATGTAGGTACATCACATTTTGAGTTTTCCACTGTACTCGAGGAGCAATTTATGTGTTAGAATGCTTTTCTATATAAAGTCCCTGCCATGAAGGCATAAAGGGGGAGCAGAGGTATATCACCCATTACTAACCTCGGCACTAGATAGAGCTGAACGCACAACCTTACGCCCCGGCCGCTTTACTCCCTGGAAAAGCGCCACCGATACCCATTTATTGGCGAATGGATGAGCGACAGAGCCAGTCTGGACATTTTGGAGAAAAGAAACCTCTCTAGCTCACGCCACTGTTCAAATATTACCATGGATTGGCCTGCCATCTAGCTTCGAAGCATCACTTTACTATACGTCACGGATGAGAGCGTTGCAGGCAAAACGTATTGCGTTGATTTCAGGCTTCCGCCGCGATGTTGATGAAATCTGTGGTCTTCTGGTAATTACACGGCGTCGTGTGGTAATTACTTACCACACGACGCCGTGTAATTACCCAGAAGACCACAGATTTCAAAACGTATTGCGGTTTGCAAAGAGGTAGGACCTCTGATTCATACTACAACCGCTGACACGCTTATATCAATGCTCTTGGCAGTGATATCCACCTCGGTGAAAGTTCAATGGAACTCTGGTAACAACGCCCTGTGACCTCACAAGTGGCATGGACATCGTTACTTGTAGCCGACATAGCTTAATGGCTGTGTTTTTAATACACATGGCAGAGAAAGGCAAATTTGCGTGCAAATTGTAGTAAATGATAGGTATTTATCTGTGAATGAGGGTTCTACAGTCCGTACTATTCCAGGCTTCGAATGAGACTGGTATCTAAATGTTAAAGGACATGTTGATTAACTGGGAACTGATGAAGACTGTAACTGTTGAACGACGAATGATTCACATCCGTCCGGTTCCAAGTGAACTACCGGTGCGCATAGCGAGGACCCAGATTAGTACGCTCGCTGCTTCGTTCTTTGGAAGCATTCATTCAGAAACGACAATCTCCGTCTGTACACGTTACTGGCAAAATAAGCCTCTGTGTGTGTGTGTGTGTGTGTGTGAGGGTGACCACACAGACGTGCTTTTTGCTGGGCTATGCAATTGACCCAGACGTGCCAGTTATTCACGTGTTTAATAGTGGCCACACACGTAACCCTGCACGATTGTGTATAACGGGTTCGCAAATTTACCAAAAATGTGGGAGACACCTCAATAATTTGGGTGCCAAAAAGTTGACACGAAGCAAGTTCCATGCTGAGGACCCCCAGATATTAGGTGCCCCATGTAAAATTTAGTACTCCGCGTAACATAGAGCCTAAGGCTTTATGTCTGTAGTCTGTAAAAGAGACTACAGGAAAGCTATTCTACATGGGGACCATAAATTGATGGTACATGCAAATACATTATTGTATCCCCAGACCTTGCCGAGTGGTAGGTGAGAAAGTTGGGTGTTGTTAGTGATAAAAAATTTCAGTCAGCTGAGTATGAGGCTTTATTGCTGATAGAATTACAGTGCTAAGACGACGGTACCGGCGTTTGCATCGCTCTTGTCAGGGTCTGACACAAGTCCCCTACCTTCAAGTGGTGTTGTCCAGAGAATGTACGAAGAGAAGAATGTGTGAATACACACATGTTCAGTTATAGTTAAGCTAGCAGAGGGCAGCGAGTTACCCCAATTGAGTGCGAAGGTTGAAATTTCACTCTATTCAGTACTTTGCCCTATAAATCCCTCACAGAGCCCAGTAGATGGATTATTTTGATATACTGAACGAGGTTCACAGTACAATCTCAGATACAGGTTCCCCTGTAGATTGGGTATGTGGTTACACTGAGCGAGGCTCATAGTACAGTCTCAAACACAGGTTCCATCAAAAGTTATAATCTACATTGTACAGTACATAGCATAATCAGTGACTACAGTAAAATAATTGCAATCACATGTCCGAGAGTGTTCCCTTTTTCGGATATCCAACAACTCTGTATAATGTCATCATATTTCCATTATCGTTGAAATCACTTCCTAGTACTGTTTCCCTGAAAACTTTGTGTAAGGGGAAGAAGAGATGCAGAAAGGGCTATGGTAGGAAAAATTGCAAGAAGACGCGGGGAAGACCTAGGCGTGGATGGAGGATATTAAAATGGACCTTCAAGACATAAGTTGGCAGGGTGTGTACTTAATTCGTGTGGCTTAGGATAGGGAGAAGTGGTGGGCTCTTGCGAACATGCTAATGGGCCCTTCGATTGCATAAAATGTGCGTAAATTTGCTGAGGAAGTAATTTAACCTGTTCCACGGAGATACATATTGAAATTAAAATATATAAAACACTGATCACTAATTAACAGATGCTATTTAAATTTATATTACAGAACGTTCATTAATGTTAACAGACAGAATTCTATCCATTCGGTTCCAACGTAACCGGAATTATTACAAATGTTTTCATCTCAGATTCTATGTTAATAAATGCGCCTAGCGTCAGAGGAAGGTATTAATCTCTCTGTGCTATTAATCCGTGGCAAAGAGATTGGTTCAGACGAAATTCCTTTGATAAACATGGTTTATCGCCGAAGTTTAAAAGTGGCTGATTTGGTGTGATTATTATTTGCGCTTTATATTCGGATATACACGGTGAATAATAATTGTTATCTAAAGTGTCACAAATGGTAATAGTGAACGTAAGTGTATGCCTTATGTAGGGATGTTTGAGTTGAAGTTGCTCATTTCGTATTTCTGATTACGTGTGGCTGGATACGCTTAATTGCAACGTACGGGTAATTGGATGGCAGACTTACGATTTTTGGTGTTTAGTTGTGTGGTGAAACTAAAACGATGTGTGCAGTCGTTGGCAGGGAGCACAACACAACGATCCTTTCTGCTGTCCATAGCTTAAATTCATTGTAAATAAATTGATATAACCTCAAGAGGCCTGAGGTTCGTAAAGTTTTGTATGTAGATGTTTAGAAAACCAACAATATGCACTTCGCTTTCACTTTAAAATCTTTTAATGTCCCCTACATATGTTTCGGTGTACGTAAACCATCCTCAGGGGGTCGAAACTACATTACATCACATCCTTAGATAATACATATTTAAACATTGTGCAATGTTTTATAGTCACTGTATAAAAACGTATAAAATTCTTAAAATTCTTTGAATTTAGTGTCGAAAATAATAAATGAACTAGAAGGTCGCTGTGTGCTCCACACCTCTGGTATTATTACTTTTTAGTTTTGTATACTGAGGTAGAAATATTTGGTAAATATGTCCTGTGTTATTCTGGTGTGTTTCTTACGTGCTGCGTTGTGTACATATGTAGGGGACATTAAAAGATTTTAAAGTGAAAGTGAAGTGCATATTGTTGGTTTTCTAAACATCGAATTGTGAAATGCACGGTGAGACAAACATAAAAAATTTGTCTGTGGACTTCATTGAGGTGGGACGTGAAAGTGTTTCTGCATGCTATTTAAATTTGAATTCCATGTAATTTTTGAGTAGGTTTGGTCCTGTAATTACGATTGAAAACTAATCGGATTCCTTTTTTTCTGATGCACAACTCGTAGCTAACAGTCTGGTATAGTTTTATTGGCCATCGCTAGTTAGTTGTGTTCTCGTAAAGTAATATGTGTAATTCTGAAGTCAGAACTAATTTTGGCCTAAATGCCTGCTTCATCATTTTTCCACCTTGTCCCATCCCCAAGGCTTGTGCCACCTATTAACAATCAGGGTTCTGCAACAGTATGGCTGACTTTGAACCAACGAGGCAGCATTCAGCAGTTGCGGTCCTGTCTGCTGTGACATGGTATATGAGGCACAGATTAATACCTCATATTATGAGGAGTCTCTGTACTAAGGATATGTAACATATCAGAATCTTCACACCATTACCCTAGAGCTGTACTGTTTGAAGTGATAAGCTGCACCTCCTAATTAAGGTTTAATTGGGTTGTGCAACAGTTTGAGGGATGAAGGTGCCTCCATCAGTGGGCGGGTGAATGTAACATTAACAGTGTGTTAGATGTCTGTTGAAGTGTGAGGCATAGGTCATATGATTTGAATACTATTCATATTCTGTGCATTAAGCATATTATTCATATAATTCCAACTAAATGCAAGTGCACTTAATTTGAATTATATGAATAAACATTATAGCACTGGATGTGTGCATGTTCTGTCAACTTTTCACAACAAACTGATGGGGAGAGGCTCAGAGGTGTATCTTGGCAGGCAGTTCTGGGAATCGCGGTAAAAAAAAAGCGTTTCGGTTAAGCGAGGTTCGGATAACCGAGGTTATACTGTACATGCAGTCTTTCCAATATGATGAATTTTGATGTGTATGCCTTACAAGTTAAATGAATTCAGTTTTTCACTCATTCCTTACCACCTCTTCTCCCCCCCCCCCACCCATGCTTTATGCTCAAATTGTTGGCCCTACATATATTCTGGGGACCCAGGATAGTATTGTCAGTATAGGGACTAGGCTGTGGGCTGGACAAACAAGATGGTTGAATTCTGAGCAGAGGAAGTTGGGGGGGGGGGGGGGGGCCATCCAGCCTCTTATTCAGTGGGTATGTGGTCAGCCCATGAAGCTGACCACTCTCCCCATGTGTCTTCATGACATGTACAGAGACAGCTTAACCTGTGTTTTGTGGTCTTGTACATTAAGACATGGAAACATGGTATGGGAAGGCTAGATGCCTCCAGCATCAACATATATTGTTCATTATGAATCATGCCATTACAATCTAGCAGCCTGATTATGTAACCTGACTTTATATGTCACCTGTTGTAAGAGTTTTATGGTGTTTGGATATGCCATGCTCTGCAGCTACTCATTGGTGTTGCAATGTAGAAATATCTGTTCCATTTTCAGATTTGTCTGCTGCTTGCATAATGGCTAAGAATTTCAATTTTAAGCCGGCTGGTTTCTCCAGTGATGAAGATACATCAGATGAAGAGGGATTCTCATTTGCTGACCCAATTAAACCATCTAGAACCAGGATACAGACACAGACGGCCCCTGTTAATGACAGAGATTTGCTTCGTATGGCGGCGCTGAATGGAAACGTACCAGATCTGCAGTCCTTAATTGAAGATAAAACTTTGCCTGTTGATATTATATTGCAAGGGTGGACACCTCTAATGTTCACTGCCTCAAACTGTGAGTACGATGCGATGAAATATTTAATAGAAAAAGGAGCAAACCCAAATTTCCACCAGAATTGCTACACTGTCTTGATGAGTGCTTGTGCCTGTAGGAAACAAACTCAGGATATACATTTGAAGTGCGTCAGACTCCTGTTGGATTCCGGGGCCCTTGTAAATTCAAGGCAACGTAATGGAATGACACCATTAATGATGGCGTGCAGGGAAAGTAGTGCCAAAGTTGTGGAAGAACTGATAAAGAGAAATGCAGACATCAATGCCCAAGATGTCATGGGCTGGACACCTTTGATATGGAGCGTTCATCACAGTAAACAAGGAGAGATGGAAATAATATCACTTCTCATAAATGCTGGAGCAGATGTAACCATTAAATGTGGTAGAGGCGAGACAGCACATACTCATGCCTTGAATTTGGGGTATCACCATATTGCTGTTCAAATCCCCACTAGTGACAGTGATGTCCCAATGTCCTTAAAGACTGAGCCTTTTCTTACAAAAGTGGATTTGTGGGAAGATCTGAAAGATAATCTCTGTGGTATTAATGGGAATAAATGGGTTTTATGGCGAGATATAGCCCGCAGTTTGGATCAGCTTGGGATGTTTCATAGGTACGGTCGTCGTCTCAAGGAAAGTGAAATGGATTTCGTAAAATTTTTGACACTCACTGAAGATGAATTAGAAGCTCTTTCAGTTATACCTGTTCACAGGAAATGTTTGCTTGACAGTATACGTAAACTGCATCTAAAGCAATGGAAGGACAAGTCACTTGATGTGAGAAGTATCAAGAACATGCCGAATGAATATAGAATGGTAGATGAAATAAGGTTTGTAGCCAACATAGCACGACAGATTTTCTATGATCCGTGCATCTATCGCATATGTTAGAATACATACATCACCTAGCTATGAAGGTGAGCCAGATTTCAAAGTTCAGGATCTACATTTAAAGGTGGAATCTACTCTCACTAAGACTAAGGCTCTTCATAAAGAATTAAAATCTTACAAGCATTACATAACCTCTAGCTTACGTGGTGAGAAATATCCTCCAGACTGGATTGGACCTGACACAAACAGAAAGAAGTTACGTTGTCCACTCATGGCGACCGCAGTGGTGGTGGGTGTTATTGGAATCATCATGTGGAAAACACCCTTATTTCATACATCACAGTAATATCAAATTGCAACAGAAAGAGGTATTGAAATACATGTATGTTCCTGATCAGTGTAATTATCCTGTTATTCAATTCTGGAATGAGGAGGAAAATGTGTGATAAATTAAGAATATTTGTGAAACTTGTATGTACTCTCATAGATGCTTTGTTAATATAATGTGTGAGATTCCTTTGCATTCTCTTCTGAACTGCAGTCTTTTGTGTTGTGATGCAGTGTATTTCCTCTAAAACATTGCTAACCACTTACCAAACTGTATGATGTCATTCCAGAAGATCACAGTGTTATTCACCACTGTGAGCTTTTCAAACCTTGAGCGTGTCTCACTGTAAGATTAAAATTTTGAATCTTGAATTTCTGTATTTTCCGTGCATTGTGTCACTATTACAAAACAACTGAATACATGTATTAGGCAATAAATATACCTTATTATTTGACATTGTATTTTGATGTGAGCAGAAATATATCGCAGAAAATATACCGTAAAATAATATTTCCTAAGAAGTGTATTTAGTTCGTTTGTAATAATTTAGAAGTTGGCTATCTTTTTAGTGCCAATCTGAATGGAGTGGGGGTGGAGGAAGTGGCAAAGTAGGAGGCTGCTTTGCCGATGTCGTGCCACATAGTTCCGTAAGTAACCACCAGGAGCATGCTTTACCCACAGTCAGTGAGCCATGCCGGCTGTAGGAAGGCACGAAGACGCCGCTTATGACGGTGTAGTGTTACGTTTCCACGGAGTTTTCAATCTCTGGAAGGTATGGTACGTATCCTCTGCTGTTTGTGTAGTAGTAAGTGTGTAGTCCATGAATTAGTACAACATTTATAATATAAGACCTAGAAGACAACCACAACATACGGTTCTGGTCTGTGAGATAAAACCTTTCGTAAGTATTGTGTATTGCGAAGTTAATTCTCCATGACGACTTGTTTACTGGGTTTTAAACCTCGTTCGGTGAGGTTATGTTAATTGAAGTAGGTTATGACAAACAATATGCATAATATTTGACCGGAATTGTAGGTAGTAGACTGGTTTTATTTAGACTCGCGCGTTAAGTTACGGGAGCTAGTTCAGAGTAAGCACACGCATACGGTGTCTTTCACAGAAACCCCGTGCATGATGCATGGATGTCACGTTTTATCTTGCCAGCTAGTCATTAGGGCCTCGATGGCCTATTCGTCTGTTTGGAAAGTGTTCAGTGAAGCAGTCTGTCACCCACAGATTATCTAGTATAGCTGTCACCTGCCTGTGAAAGTGAGGTAGCGCATTGTCTTGTTGGAAGACACAGGAGTTAGTGCTATCTCTTCAGCTAGGAAGTTCTGGTGGTGTGGTTCCCCACCCTGTTCAAGTAACTCCACCCAATCAGGTCCTATAAAAAGTAATGCACTAGTGGTGCCCATTCAAGCAATTGTGTGTGTGTGGTTAACAGAAATTCTTTTGTACATATGTTATTTAGACTAAGGTACATCTCTGTGTGACACTTAAGAGTTTTCATGGCAGTGAAAATGGATCTGACAGAAGTATTCATATCTTTTAGTTTTAACATGGTATATTTTACCACTGTTATAAGAGAAAAGGATAAAGATTCGTGCAACCCCTCACACATGAATTTCTGATGATGATGTCCACTAGTGACAGAATTGGGACACCCCAGGTGCAGGTAATCTTCACTGGCATTGCATGCAAAGGGAAATGACTAGAGTATAAGACACCTTTTCTCCAGATTTTACTACAGTGAAATACAAAATTAAGATAGGAGGTATGTAATTTTCACATACACAATGTGTATCATTGCAACTGAAAAGTTTTTGAATACCAGTAAGTTATCTGTATATATATATATATATATATTATATATAAAAAAAAAAAAGTGTGAACAAAATGAGTTTGGTCATGCAGAGGTCTTGGTAGGTGTTTTGCCAAAGACTAAGTTCTTTTTAAAAGTTTGTAAATATATATGATTTTGATATGATTGTTGTAATCCTGAAACTAAAAAAAAATGAATGACATTAAAAGTTTGGTGAAATATAATGTATTAACAAGATTTTTTTTTTGTAAATAAGAAAGCTGCTTCGGTGGTCAGTAAACTCGTGAACAAGCTTTATAACACTATGTCATTTTATTGTTTTGGATATAATGTAATTCTTTTTGAAAGCTTGTTTGTTTGCCTTCAAGTAGATGTTTTGATTATCTAAAAATCAATGAACCTGGAAGGGAAAATCTCACAGATTTTTTTTGACACGTTACCAAAATGTATCATCGATTATAAGGGGGAAAACAGCTTTCTGTAAGGTTTTCTGTTTCTGTTAAATAAGTTTTTTGTTCCTTCTCTAAAATTTGTGTTACTAATTTTACATCTTTCAGTGTTGTATGGGGTGGTGGAGAATTTATCCAGTTTGAAGCCTGTGATAATGGATAACATGAAGAAGAGACGTTTCTATGATACAGCAGTGAAGAAGAAAATAATACTATATGCAGAAGAACATGGGAATCGGGCTGCAGGAAGAGCATTTGACATCCCTGAAAGTTGTATTAGGCTGTGGAGAAAGCATCAGGCAGAGATTTTCGGCCCCACTGCGAGACCAAAAATAGTTGTTACTGGTCCATGTCGTACCTGGTCTGATCAGATGGAAGATGCATTATGTGAATACATTAATGAACTGAAAGAACATGGAATTCCCATACCTCTAGAAATTGTTCAGCTAAGAGCACATGATTTGGCCATGTCTCTCAATATTCCACTAGTGCAATTTGCGGGTACCCACGTTTGGGTTAAGAAATTTATAAACCGAAAATCATTCTTTATTCATTGCACGGTGTCTCCAGTTAGTAAAATGTCAGAGGAATTTGAGAAAAAACTTTCAAAGTATCAACAGTTCATTGTGCATCTACGGAAACAAAATGCCTACCCACTTAGTCAGATTGGAAATGCAAATGAAATACCCGTGTTTCTTGATTTACCGTCAGCCCGTAATAAGGGTTTCACAGTAATGTTAAGTGTAACAGCAGATGGTGCAAAGTTACCACCATACATAATTTTCAAATCTGCAAATGTTTTGAAAAAGAACTTTCCAGAAGATGTAATTGTCCGAACTCAAGAAAATGGATGTATGACCCCTGAATTGATGCTAGATTGGTACCAGACAGTTTGGTGCAGCCGAACCGGAGCCGAGTTGAATCCTCGAGCCATGTTAACTCTTGATTCCTCAATGAGCCACCTTTTGACTGAAGATTGGTTGACTGGAGGGAACACAGATCTTGTTGTAGTCCCCAGTGGCATGGTATGTCTACCACAGCCAGTGAACATCTACGTCAACAAGGCGTTCAAAGAGAAACTTCGATATCAGTGTGAAAAATGGTTGCGGTCTAAAGGTAGATTAAAATGTGCTTCACCATCATTGTTATCTCACTGGATATCCGCAGCATGGAATGAAGTCCCCACAGACGTCATTGTGAAGTCGTTCAAAAAATGTTACTTGAGCAATGCACTAGATGGAACTGAAGGGGATTTATTATCCACATCTGACAATGAATATGTTGTTTCCAGTGATGAATTTGAAGGCCCTTCATCATCTGAACTGGTTACCTCTGAAGGTGTTGAGAAGAGTTTGTCTGAGGTGAGTCAAAATAGGAACAGATCTAGAAATCTTTAGGCACACTCACATCCCTATGGGATGCCTATTAAAATTTCTTCCTCTGTCTCTCTATGTGCATGAAATAACTCAGACTGGATTATTGTGAAATTTTATATTATGGAATTTAAATAATTGGTCAGTTCTAATTTTGATTAAAATTAGAAAACATTAAGAGACACCTTATGTGAAGATGTACATGTGTTTCCTTGCAGCAGCAACAGCCACATACTCTGTTCTCTTTCCTGAGTGTTGCATATTTGTTTATCTGCGCTGTGCACACATTCTACATGGATGGGTGTAATTCCAGCTTGCACTTTCATAATGATATCAAAGACTTATTTTTGGGAATGATGTTAAATGTTTCCCACTCTTTTCTGTCTGTGGTGTAATTTTGAAATGTTCCATAACTGTACCTAGAGATCTGTATACAATTATACCATCAGTTTGCAGGACTTAACAGAACTTCACTGGAGTTCAAATTGTCATCAATAAATGGCTTTACAAATGGCAGTTATGCTGGTGATGTTGCTGGAAACTGCTGTCCAAGGTGCCTTTATACCTGCTGTTTTAAATTTGGATTTTAGGACTGCCTTTTGTCAGTTTATTTTGGACAAATGACAAAAGGAGTGGTACCATACCCATTGCAAAAAGCTGTGGAAGTGAAAACAATTGTGCACCCATGGAGTCTTCTTGTTGCCCCATCCATCATGCTAAGGTTGTGGTAACTTAATCCAATTTGAAATTGGTTATACATGACTCATACCCATCCAACTCCAGTCTGGGAACCCATGTGTCATGTTGTGCTCCTTGTAATGCATATGAGTGTTTAGCATATTTTAGCTTATCATCAACAAAGACAGACTTATGCATAATCCATAATAATAAGACAATTTACTTTGAAACGTATGTTACAAAGGTAATACCCTCCTGAAATCCAGGCCATGAGAATCTAAGTGCTTAAATTCTTAATGCCACAAATTTTGGAAGGATCACTTGCCTGTTTTTTTGTCATGGTTCCTAGGCAGGTAATTTTCTGTCATATGAGGTAATATCAATGGGTATCTAGTGTACCAATTGTCAGTAGTAAGATTTTTGGTGGCCATTTCAGTATGATTAATAAATTTCAGACAGCTGGGGAATTAGACACATACATGTAGGGAATTGAACATTTACATGTGGCTCTCTGCTTAACACATTACGCTTTCAAATTACTTGGAAAGAACATTTTGACACCAGGAAGTGCTGAGATTTTCAGTACATACTTAGCAGGCATCTTGGGCATTATATATATATATAATGAAAATGCAGCAGTCTTTAAATGGTTCTAGTTCCTTATCACACACCATAGGTATTTTTACTTTTTTTTTTAATGACTTGACAGCCCCTTAGGGGCCTAGGCCGCCTCATTGTTCGAGACTTCACGATCACACTTTGACACACACCACACTCGGTAGGACTTCTCTGGATGAGGAACCAGCCCATCGCAGAGACCTCTACCTGACAACACACAACACTCACAAGAGACAGACATCTATGCCCTCAGCGGGATTCGAACCCACAATCCCAGTAAGCGAGCGGCCGCAGACCTATGCCTTAGACTGCGCGGCCACTGGGATCAACCCAGGTATTTTTACTGCTTATTACAAATGAGTACAGATTACTTTGTAAGGCATGGCTCATACCTGCCCTAAGAATATCAGCCCATGTTCTGTCAGTATTCCAGAGTTTAAAACCGTTATTATGGTTTTCATTTTTCCTCCATTGAAGACAAAAAAGAAAAAAAAAAGGCTATTATGTCATTACATGTACTTTACAGTCTCGTTTAGTTTGGTCATATCAAATATCGTAATTCCATATGCTGTTCAGATTCACGATCATGATTGCTACATGTAATGATCTCCCCAGACTCGTACCCTGTCAGTGCCTATTTCCATCTTGTAATCATACAGTTTCTGGAGCACTTGAAACATGACCTGGGCTATGGTAAATATTATCATGAAAAGTAAAATTCTGAAATTAACTAACGTCTACCTTCACATTCCTGGTCAGTCTCAAAAGGAAATACGGTGATATGCATAAGACGTACTAGATGTGTGCATTTGTTCGTATCATCCTCCCACCAGGTTTGTTGCCAGTGTTATTAATGTTTTGTCTTCGGCTTTTTAGTCATGTAAGTTAAGTCCAGTAGTCTGATATAAATATCACTGGTTTGCAGGATGATGTGGCTGTGCTGAAGGGGGAGACTGATTCAGAAACACCTACCTCTTCCTGTACAGGGGTCCAACTGAATGTTTCAGAACAGAATGAGCAACTGATTCCCCTGACATTTTCTGTTGCAGAGAGTGGAGTGGAGGTATAGTGTATGAGAAGTTTTGTATGCACAGAAAATTCCGGGGTACGTGGTGGCGCAGTTGGTCGAGGCACTGTGCTACAAGCCGGAAGGTCGCGGGTTCGATTCCCGATGGTGTCATTGGAATTCTTCATTGACATAATCCTTCCGGCCGCACTATGGCCCTGGGGTCGACTCAGCCTCTAACAGAATTAAGTACCAGGAATATTTCCTGGGAGATAAAGGCGGCTGGTGCGTAGGGCTGACAACCTTACCACCTTCATGTGCCGGTTGTCTAGAAATCTGGGAGCCTCAACCTCGTGGAACCCTAAGGGCCTGTCTAGGCCTGTAATGGGATTGCTTTACCTTTACAGAAAATTCCATGTAATGTGTAAATTGTAGATACAGAGCCTGTATATTGCATTTGCAGTGTCAATTTCTTAGGGTTCCTCAGCTTCTTAAGACATTTTATGCTTAAAGAAAGAGAACTGGTATATGAGAATGTTGTGTGGTCTTTGTCCTCAGTTTCAACTATGGAACCATATTAACATTTTACCATTGGATGCCTGTACTTTTTAGCCATGTTTACAGAGTTGCAAAAAGTGACTGCTAGCTTTCTTACATCTCTCCATCCACGTAGAGTAGTTCAGCTTCCACTGGACAGATTTTTGTGAAATTTTATACTGGGGACCTTTATTAAACTCTGTCAAGGAAATTCAGTTTTGGTTAAAATTGGACAAAAGTATCAGGCACTTTATATGAAAGCCTAAGTATGTTTATGATAATATCGCACCACATTCTTAATTGAATGAAAAAAGTTTCAAATAAATGTTACAGAGAAAATCAAAACATATTTCAAGCCAAATAATTGTTCGTGAAAATTGTGCCATTTACGAGATGATTATGAAAAATGTGGAGGGGCCAGAAACCCTATAAATTATTGAACATAATTTTTGGGTAGGAAGCACTTGACTGTTATGCTCATTAGTGTTCAAACAGAAAATGCAGTTTAATGAAAATGTACTGTGCAAGATTTGAGGTTCTCGCAGTGGTGGTGTTGAAGATTCACATGTTCTTGGATGTTATGCCATGTGCATTGATAAGTATTATTTACTAGTATTTATAAATTGACACAATAACTATTTACCACTTGACATAACATCCCAGGAGACTTGAGTCGTCAAAATGTACTATATATGCTTCCTCTCATTTTTAATTAGGATCCACTGGATATTGGCATTGAGGATGAAGTCCCAGTTGAGACTAACGTCTTAAGTGATCACACACTTAAGGACGAAGTGAAGAATGAAATAAAAATAGAAGAACAGGGACAGACTCGTGTGGCAGCAGATGAAGTGAGGTAGTAGAGTGATGATGTGGAATCTGTCTGATTTTTTGTGTGTTCCTTGCATGAAGTGCATAAAGTCCGCATATTTTTGGGATGATGATGTGTGTGTGTGTGTGTGTGTGTGTGTTGTGAATCTCAGACACTACCTGCCAGATTTCAAGATTTTACATTTGGGTTTTATACCGAAATTTGTTGCGAAAATAACATTTTGGTTTATAGCAGTCTAATACAGAATCTACTTTTTATGAAGGTAATCTCTGCCTCCATTTTATAAAAAATAGCTCATCATATAAGAAAGTTGTGCATGATGTAAAACATACGCGTCCCTTTTATAGGAAACGTTTATTGGTTTAATTGTACAAGAATAAACATTCCTATTTGCAATAAATTACAGTACTGGATCTAAGAATTGTGAAGTGAGAAATTTAGCATATTGTTAAGCACACATATGATGACCTATACAGGGAGTACTTTTTATGCACAGCAGTTGCCACTGAAGCATTGTCACACAAGAAGGTTGCATTTGCCACGAATTCGGAGACCATTTTTGTTCTGCAGTTCCACCTAACCTTATTTCATTAAACAGTGTGTTGTGTGCTGACTACCTGCTTCTCAGCAGATGTTCCACTTCTGAGACTGTTTCTGACTGCACATGGAGCTGTTATTTTTAAATATTAGCGATTTATCTTTTAATATTGTCTTTCACTTTTTGCAGTGAATGTGGATGCACATTACCTCTGCTTATGCAGCTGCATAGATTGCATTAGGCTTAAACCAGCTGTGCCTCAAACGTATTTTAGGTATCTTATTGAACATCAAGCAACTGCTGGAGACTGTCTGATCATTGCTGTGTTTTAATTCTTCCCTGTTGATAATGTCACTATGGAAACTATATGAACTGAGGTTTTGTATGCTTTAGCCTTCCTTGGCAGTGATTCTGAAAAGAATCCTCCATAAAACAATCTTTCCTGTTTCAGTTGTTTGAGACAGCCTAAGTCTCGGGGTGCTGTCATAACTGTCGACATGGACATCAAGAATAAAAGTGTAACTGTCGATATCAGTATTAGGACAACAGATTTTCTGAAGACGGGAGTAGAGCCTCCTCCTGAAACATTACGTATATGACAATGGACATTGTGTCCAACATAGTATTAATATTGTCACAGACTTGTATAGGATTGTTCACTTTCTTGTAGTACTGGGTTCACACCTTCACACTTCCTGTGTAGTTTACACAACTGCGATACTAGGGCTGCCACTCGAAAACAAAAAGTAAAGGTAAAGAAAATATTTTATTGTACTCTTTGAAAGCTGTGTAATAAGACCACACCTCCCATTTCACTCATTTTGCTGTATATAGTTAACATTCTCAGCTGGTATAGATGCATTTACATAAATAGTACAAAACTTCAAACAGCTGTCCTGCGAAGATTAAGTCTTTTCTGTTGTGGCCCTTTTATTCAAAGTTTGCCACTGTAGGTCAGATGATGTCTGTTACCATGGTATGTAGAATTGAATTAATATCGTATAGACCTAATGCATTTTCCTATTGCCTCATGATGCAGGGTTGAAGAGGTTATAAGCTGTGAAGATTTTGCTTGTGATGACAGAGGGGCCACTGCTTCCACAGAGGATAATCAGGTCATGCTGGTGATGCATGGTGGAAGTCTCGTGTATCTGCAGAGTGAGGTGCAAGTTCCAGTCACACGTCCGCAGTAAGAAGAGAGTTGCAACATGCAGTTGGCAGTGACGTTGAGATACTGTAGATGAAGGAGGTTTGCAGAACATGGTGGAAAGTACGTGTATGTTTTAAAATCTGTGTAAGATTTATAGGCCAGTGCTTGCAAGTACAGTTCCATTACAGCTCTGATTTGAAAAGTCATGTACTGCACAGAGCAAAGTATATATGGCAACATGTCTTGTTATATCACATTGTTTCTTGATTGCTTCCTTTTTTCTTTAATTGGATACGTTTGTAGATTACTGTTATTAATTACTTTATCTACAGTTTGAAGTGTGATTTGCAGTTACTGAATTAAAGCGTACTTGTTTTTGTTGGGCGCATTACGTATAAATGGGTACCTCTTAAATCCTTTCGATACTGAGCAATATACAGGTGAAAAGGTACTCTGTTCTCCAAGCAAAATGCCCTTAATTGTACACCAATCGCAGCTAAACTTAAATATAAACCGAACGCAACCAACTTAAACCGTTTATAGCACACACTTGGAAAGTGCGTATTATGATTTTAACGAGAATCCGTCCAATTGAAGACGAGATACAGCTGAAAAAGTTACTTTGCTCTGCCAGTAAAGTGGTCTTTATTATGGACCAATTGCATCCAAACTTACACCTTCTTTAAAGCATGCGTGGGAAGTACAAAGTATGACATTTCATGAAAATCCCTCCAATGGAAGCATAAATACAGCTGGAAAAGTATTTTGATCTCTAAATAAAGTGCGATTAGTTACGGACCGATCGCAATCAAACGTACAGGGCTTCTAGCGGATTTGTGGTAAGTGCGGGGTATGATGTTTCAGGAAAATCCCTCCAATGCAAGCAGAGGTACAGCCGAAAAGTTACTTGGTTCTCCAAATAAAGTGCCCTTAATTATTGACCGATCGGAACCAAATTCACAGGGCTTGTAGTGCATGCGTGTAAATTGCAAGGTATGAAGGATCATGAATATTCCTACAGTGGCAGCCAAGATTCAGTTAAAAAGGTACATGGGAACATGCCACGGCCCTACCGCGTGACTCTGAAGGAGGCCGCCGCAAACGCTGAACCGTGGTGCAGTGGTAGTCGTTCTCTCCAGCACTGCGACAAGTGCTGCTCACCAGCCCATTACAGAGCCGGTAGCCGAGCAACAACATTGGATAAAAGCGACGTATCCAGACAAGCGACGGCATTATGCCTCCTGACTGAAACGCATCTCAGGCCAGGAGAAGTTTTTCGGCTCGCAAACTATGTTTGCCACCGTACAGACTGGCCTATGGAGGGCGGCGGAACAGCAATACTGGTCCACCGTGGTATAGACCACTACGCTATACCTGTCCCCGGCCTGACCCAGTTGGAGGCAACTGCCATACATATAACGTAGGCTAGCGGACCAGTAAAAATCCTGGCGGTCTACCTCTCGCCCTCCCGGCCCCTAATCGGATTGGACCTGTCTGCCTGCCTGAGCGGAGGGCTTCCCGTCCTGATAGTGGGGGACGTGAACGCCAAGCACGTGAACTGGAATTCAAGGCTAACCACGACAAGGGGCAGGAGCCTGCGTGATTATGCCAACGAATATTCCTGTTTGATTTATGGGCCGGGTTAACCCACCACTAGGGCAAACGTGGTGGCGCAGTTGGTTGAGGCACCGCTCTACAAGCCGGAAGGTCGCGGGTTCTCTTCCCGATGGTGTCATTGGAATTTTTCATGACACAATGGCCCTGGGGTCGACTCAGCCTCTAACAGAAATGAGTACCAGGAATATTTCCTGGGGGGGATAAAGGTGGCCGGTGCGTAGGGCTGACAACCTAACCACCTTCATGTGCCGATTGTCTAGAAATCTGGGAGCCTCAACCTCCTGGAACCCTAAGGGCCTGTCCAGGCCTGTAATGGGGTTGCTTTACCTTTACCTTATTAACCCACCACTATCCCATGTAACTCCTCTGCTACGCCCCGATGTCCTAGACATCGTATTAACCAAAGACCTAGTCTCTCCAGTGCATCTGACAACGTGATCACCACTAAGCTCAGATCACTTGCCTGTATTGATAAACACAAGATGTCTCATCCTTTCTCAAACCAGCAGACCGCCCTGATTTCACGCTGACCGACTGGGCCAAATACCATGCCTGCCTGGAACCCGCGATCTATCGAATGAGGTGGCAGTCTACACGTGCGTAGAGAAACTGTCCAGCGCCATCCTTGAGGCGCTGGCCGTGTCAACTCCCAAGAGTCGGCCGCGTGGCGACCCACGGCCCCCATTACTGGCTCGTACTCGGGAAGAAATATGCCTAAGTCCGAAATAAGATAAAATAGTTACTGCTTCTCTTAAAGTAAGATGTATTAAATCAATTTGATCTGTGCAGTGTTTTTGGAGCCACTCTTCTTGCAGCTGTACTGCTTGTAGCTTAAGCTGTCAACCCCAGCCCTTCAGGGGAAGTTTGGATCAATTATCAGTGACAGCTTTTTATGTTAACTGGCACGTGCCATCCAATATGCCAGGAACACAACAGCACTGTCTGTGCAGTCTATTGCTGGGTACTTAAGTATGTGGGACATTATCGTTTCCACTGCATTCCGCTGTCTGTCATGCTCTGCTACCATGGCTGTCCTCTGTTACCCACCTACCCACCCGCAGTTCCCGTCTTTTCCGTGTGTATACTTTCCACTTGCTTTCTTTCATTCTCTTTCCCTCACTCCCATATGTCATCCCCTTCTTGGTATTAACACTACCAAACATCTTAACTTGTTCGTTGATATCTTATCTTACTTTCACGCTTCACCTACGGGATGGGAACACACACACACACACAGATGTTCCCCCCCTCTCCAAGTAGCAACTGTTGGGTGTTCACTTCATACTACATTTCTCTCCTCAGAAGTATACTGTTTCGTTAGTTTTACTTCATTTCACCTCCATATTACGAATTATACAGCCGCTACAGTACGTATAGGTTTAGTGCATAACCTGTGTAATTACCCACCTACCTTCTATATCGCCTCCTGCTTTCTACCAGTACACACATAGAACAAGCGTTTTGACCGTTTTAACCATGGATCAATGGTAACAATGAACTTGGCAGCAGGGTAGTAATCTGTGGTGGGTAGCATAAGTAAGGGCCCATGCTAAAGGCCGTGGATTACACTCAACAGGCGTAGAGTAATCTGTGTTTCGAGAGGGATGAGTCGGAGACATGCCAGTAAAATTGGGCTGAAAATTATGCAACCCATAAAACGCTGAACTCGGAAGTACCATTCGTTAATTCCCGCTGCTGTTACGCCGCGCATGGTTGGTCGGCTGTGCGGGCTATGTTAATAGATCAACGAGTCGACGGGAAGTAACAACTGATATCTATCAGATAAAATACAGATCATATATAAGCACTTCCTTTATAGTTCAATTTGTCCCAATATGATGAAACCTGAAAGTATAAAATTAGTCGCACAAGGAAAACACCTGTAAGCCTCAACTCTGTATCCTTAAAATGCAACCTCAGACCCTAACCTTGCTTCTGAATATTTCTCAATAGAATGCAACTTCTGAGACTTGAAGTATCTCACAGCAGTGTACCTGAAGACTCTAGGATCGACCTGAAATCTCCCAGAATCGTACACTGTGTCAGGTGTACAGTTCTCAACGTTTCCAAGACACTACAATTCTTTGAAAAGTCGGAAATTATTTACCCAGTAAGTAAGCCCTGAAAAGCTGTGTGGGAACTTTCCGCTTCCCACTAGATACTTTCCCACTTCCAGTAGCAGTTTCTCCGCTGTCCACACAGCACCGCCACAACGTGCTAAACGGTACACTTTCCGTTCTCCGCGTTCCAATAAAACCAGGAGGGGAGCATGATAAATGGTCCCTGACGGAGAAATGAAGAACGCAATGAGGAAGGAGATCAAGGAGAGCACTGGGCGGAGTCCATCTACGTCAAGCAGCCAATCACAACACAGGCAGTCCGGCTGTGACCCGTATAAATACAGGGCCAAAAACACCAAATTTTAGAGAATGGTTATTGAATGATGGATGAGAGGAGTTCGGTCTAAGCTGCAGAGGAGTAAAGACGTTCCAAGAGACCGAACCTAGCGAAGAAGCGATAGTCACTGCAAGAAGAAGCGAGTGAGGAAACAGCTCGGCAACGTGCTGTCTCTTCTTCTCTGGGAAGCGGAGCAGCGTTGCTAAGGAGTAAGGTGCCCCCTGCTGCAAGCTTCGGCGTTTTCTCTCAGACTGAGAAAGCCGAAGCCCTGGCGGATAGTCTTGAGTTAAAGTTTCAGCCGGTAAACGACCCTTCGGATCCGGCAGTTATTGAGATGGTTTGCGAGGCACTGCAAGCATACTCTTATGCACCTGCAAGCGAGCCCAAGTTAACCAACCCCGCGGAGGTACAGGATGCCATCCGGGATCTCAAGGTCAGCATGGCGCCGGGCCCAAACGGTATTCCGAACAGGGTTCTGAAACACCTTCCACACCGTGCCGTCTCTCTCCTCGCTGCGATATTCAACGCGGCTCTTCTAGCGCAGTACTTTCCGTCAGTATGGAAGCATGCCGCATTGTCTCCATACTGAAAC